>JAQPPZ010017217.1:7103571-8330714 GCA_028583015.1 Wollemia nobilis | reverse complement strand
AAGGTGGAAAATCTAGGGATTCAAGTTCTCACCCTTCTTACTTGCTCATATGTAGTGATAAAAATCACTATTAGTCCATGTGTTACCATTTTCTTTGAGCAAGGGATTTTTATAGTGCTTTTGATTCACTATGTCACTTTACATTTTGAAATTGAAATTTGTACTTTTGCACTTTATAACTTGGGATTTAAATTTTATGACTTTGGGATTTATAGGGGAAATTATTGTCCTTTTACCAAAGTACACCTTTCTAAACTAACTACTTGCAAGATAAGAAGGTCATGAAACTCATATCTCTAGATACCTAAGACTGCTTTCGCAGCTTTCATTATCTCTTGTCTTAGCAGGATTTTATATTGTTTTTCTTAGTGACGAGATTCTAATATGTTGAAGCACTATCCCAACTAATGACCTTTTATATAACAACAAAGCAATCTTTCTACAATATCTGAAGAACCCGCTAGGTATGGCTGAGTTACTAGAAAACTTAATATACATACATGTTTCTCTACAATAGATATCGTGTATGAATGCAATGATTTATGATAAATGCAAGGGTGCATGATTGAAACACAAATGTGCGATCGTTTATAATATTTTGATAGACACATTACACTCTAATTTGGAATGCAACGGATGATAAATGCCTAAATTTAATATGATGATGTGAATGCATATATGAAAATGCAAACTACAAAAGCAAATGTTTTTTTGGATTTTATGCTTTACCAATTTTTTTGGAATTTTATATATTTTCAAATTCTTATACATTTTTGAGCTTTCATATTTGACCAAACGACGAGTATATATGCCTTTGGATATTTTTAGGGTTGAACAAGCAATTTTTAGAAATCCTTGGAGCTTTTTGAATTGACCAAAGGTCTTACAGATGCCTTTGGAACCTTTTAGTTGACCAAACTCTCAGTAAGGGGGCATGGAGCCTTTTAGGATGATCGAGAAGCTATAGAAACTCTCGAAGCCTTTGGGTTGACCAAGCGATTTTAGAAATTTTTGGTGCCTTTTTGGGATGATTGAGTGGCTTTAAGCAACCCTCGAAACCTTTAGGTTGATCAAGAAATTTTAAGAAATTCTTGGTGTATTTTTGGGATGACTGAGTGCCTTTAGGCAATCCTTAGAGCCTTTGGGTTGACCAAGTGATTTTTAAAAATCCTTGGTGACTTTTTGGGATAACCGAGTACCTTTAGGCAACCCTAAGAGCCTTTGAGTTGACCAAGTGATTTTTAGAAATACTTGCTACCTTTTGACTGACCAAAGGGCTTACAGATGCCTTTGGAGCTTTTTCTAACATGACCAAATCACTCGAATGAGATCTTGGAGCCTTTTGGGATGACCGAGTAGTTATAGAAACTCTTAGATTCTTTGGGTTGACCAAGCGATCTTTAGAAATCCTTAGTTCCTTTTGACTGACCAAAGGGCTTACATATGCCTTTGGATATTTTTTTGCTACACTCTCTAAGCATAGAACGCCTTAAGATGGATGATGTTGAGAGGTTCAAGCTCCTCAACACCCCCTAGTGACGTCAAGTGATAGGTACCTGGACCAATATTTTTAGATATTATATAAGGTCCTAGCCAATTAGCAGCAAATTTGTCTCGCATATCGGGCAAAAAAATTGAGTTCTATTGGTTTTCTTTTAGCACAAGATCCCCAACTTCAAAATCTCTTTGGTGGACTTTGATATTGTAAGATCATTTGAGTTACTCCTAATAAATGTGGAGATGCTCAAGGGAATTCACACGATGTTCATTGAGTAGCATCAATTGATCTAGGTGAGCTTGTTGTGAGATGTCATCATCGATGAACTCTTTCAATATGATGCGTAGCATTGGAATTTCCAACTCTAAGGGCATAATGGCCTCAGTGCCATATACTATTGAAAATGGATTTACCCTAGTGGGAGACCGAATGCTAGTTCTATAAGCCCATAATGCAAGGGGTAGTTGTGTATGCCAATCCTTGTGGTGTTCTTGCACTATATTTTTCAAGATGGCTACCATAGTCTTGTTTGAGGCCTCATCTTGCTCATTTTATTGTGGATAATATGGAGATGCAAAATTGTGTTTGATGTGGTACTTAGAGGTTAAGGCTCACACATTTTTTTTCTTAAAAGAAGTTCCATTATCTAGAACTATTTTGGATGGTACCCCAAAATGACTTATGATATGCTCCATTATGAACTCTGCTATGCGATCTCCCATGGTCATTTTTAAGGGAATGGCTTCCACCCACTTTGTAAAATACTCATTAGCTGTAATGATGAATGTATGTTGGCCTAATTATGGAGGAGATATATTTCCAATTAGATCAAACCCCCATTGAGCAAATGGCCAAGCCGCTTGGATGGGTTGTAAGGCCTGTGATGGCAGGTGCGTGAGATTAGCATGATGCTAACATTTGATGCAATTCTTTAAATACACATTGTAATCCTTCTCCATAGTGGGCCAATAATAACCCATTCAAAGGATGCGCTTGACGATGGCCATGCTATTGAAATGACCATCACACGTACCGTCATGAGCTTCTAAAATTGCCTAAGATGACTCTTGGGGCTTAAGACAATGAAGGAGAACTCCATCATAACTTTCGTGGTACAAAATGTATCCTATTAAGACAAATTTAGTTTCTCTCTATTTAAATGTGCATCTTGTGGCATGCGATAGTCCCTTCAAGACAAAACCAAGTCTTAAGAAGTCTTGAATCTGTGACATCCAATTCTAATGAGCCTCAACTTCGACTGCTAAGATAACTTGTACTCCCTACATATTTACTTTTGCAAATACAACTAGGAAATAGCCTTGTTATGAATGGTGGTGCCACTTCCCGTAGGACTCTAGGAGGCTAAAGACCCCCAGGGTGCTTTCTTGATAAAGTCTTCAACTTTGCAGAACCAATCGACTTTTGGTTCCACACTAATCATGTTGACTAATTCTTTGTTATCAAAGGCTATACGCTCTGCTACAGGATGCGAAAGCATATTGAAATGTATGGTAGTGAAGTTGGTATATGGATTTTGAGGGATTAAGGATCCTAAAGAAGCCATGGTGTCTATGAATCTATTTTACGAATGAGGGATTGCCTCGATGTCGTACCATTCTAGTTTAGCCAGATATGTCGCAACAAGATCTTTATAGGCTTTCAGTATCAGACATCGAAATTGAAATAGTCCCTTCACTTGGTTAATTATGAACAAGGAATAATCAAATATGTTTAGTCTCTTGATATTCATGGTGATGGCTATATGAAGGCCCAAAATTAGGGATTCATATTCAACATTGTTGTTGGTGTACAAGAAGTCTAGTTTGAATGACAAGGGTATGGGAGCTCCTTGCAGCATGAAAAACACTATCCCTATGCCATCTCCTTGCTTGCACTTTGAACCATCAAAGAATAGAGTCATATCAACATTATTCTCTGGTTATTTGGGTTCAAGAGCTTTGGATATTATAAAAACTGCATCATTCGAAAGCTTGATTGTCAGAGGCCTACTATTGGACAGTGGCACCTCAGCTAACTGATCTTCTATGACCTATACCTTAATGAAATTTTGGTTTATGAATTATAGATCTAATTCTATCAATAGCATGATACACTTTACAGTACATGTATTATGATATGTCTTTCTCATCATATACTGCAAAGGATTTTGTTTTGATATCACATATATTGTGTGACTTAACATGTAGTGTTGTAATTTCTTGGTAGCAAAAACTACTGCTAAACATAGATTTTCCACATATGCATATCCTAGCTCATAACTCACCAAGGTTTGGCTAATGTAATATATGGCTTGTTCTTTTCCTTGTACATTCTTTTGGGCCAACATGGTCCCTAATGCAAAGTCTGTTGTCGATATATATAATAGAAAAGGCTCTTTTGGCCTTGGTGGATCTAACACTGGTGGAGTTGCTAGGTATTGCTTTATATCAGTGAATGCTACCTTGGAGTTCTCATCCTAGTTGAATGGGATACCCTTATGTAGCAGTCGATTCATGGGTCAACATTTATCCAATAGTTGGGCGATGAATCGTTTTATCAAAGCTACCTTGCCTTGGAGGCTCCTTAATTCCTTAATATTGGTGGGAGACCGCATTTCAAAAATTACCTTGACCTTTGCTAGGTCTATTTCAATGCCTCTCTTGGAGACAACGAACCCTAACAATTTTCCAGAAGTTATGCTAAATACGCAATTCTTAGAATTCATCCTAATGTTGTGCTTTATCAGGCGATCAAAAATTTTTCTCAAGACCTCCACATGCTCTTCTCATAGCAAATACTTGGCTAGCAAATCATAGATATAATATTCCAAAATTTTGTGCATAAAGTCATGAAAAATGTATTTCATGACCCTTTGGTATGTAGCACCAGTGTTTTTGAGACCAAATGGCATAAATTTATAGCAAAATATTCTCCATGGCATTATAAACGTAGTTTTGTGCTGGTCTTCGAGCTTAATCTGAATTTAATTGTAACCAGAAAAACCTTCCATTAAGGAGAGCATTTCATTACTAGTAGTAGAGTCTACTAGAGCATCGATATTGGGCAACATAAATGAATATTTGGGTGTTGCCTTGTTGAGATATTTAAAATATGTACAAATACGAATTCTTCCATCCAGTTTTCCTACAGTTACCATATTGGATACCCATTTTGGATAGTCGATGGAAATGACAAATTCTACATCCAAAATTTTTTGCAATTCATATTTCACAATTAAGGCTACTATTGGTGCATCTTTCTAAGCTTATGCTTGATGGGCTTCTTGGATAGGTCTAGCGAAATGTTATGAGTAGCCAACTTTGGGTTTAGACAGGGCATATCTTTTTATTTCCAAGAAAAAAGGTTAGGTATCTCTTTCATTAGAGGGATGATGCTAGCGAGCTCATCTGGAGTGAGACTCATTCCAAATTTAACCTTATTTGGATTGGTTGGGTTATTACCAATATCCACTTCAAAGGTTTCCTCTACTAACATATGGGATCCCTCCTCAAGATGATGAGGCATAGGGATCAAATGAATTTCATTAGTTAGATTTATATGTTCTTTGCTGGAAGTATTTTTAGTGTGATAGACATCATAAGCACAACCTGGTCCAAAATGAAATGGTTGTAGCATCTCTTCATTTGGAAAGAAATATTCAGGATCTACTGGCGAATCAGCGTGATTCCAATCGATAGAATCCATGTTTATATGCAATGTATTGGACGGATATACTGGATTGTAGAGTGAAGTGGTCAAATAAATGGAGACCATGCTGATGGAATGGAATTGGTCTCCAGGACCACACGGGCTGAACTCTACATCATCTGTGTAGCTTTTGTACCCAATATTTGGCTCGGATGGCATGGGGATGAAAGGGTTCTCCCTATGGGATGCATGAAAAACTAGATCATATCTGTGCACTAACTGCAAAATGGTATCTCTCAGCTCAAGCAGCTAGACATAAGTAGGTAGTTGGGGAAATATCCTTTGATATTCCTCTTCCAAATTTATTCTTTCCCTAATGCGGGGCTGGAGATTTATCTCTCTATGAAAACTCAGAGATGTAACAGGTGGTGGTCCCCGAGGTGGATTTTGATTATGCAAGTGATGAGGCCCCAAATAGGCCATCACCAATGAATCCTCAACATCACTATAAAGATATTATATTTCACTCCCCCCATATGCAAGGGGCGATCTACCAAGTGTGGCCCCATGTATCTGATTCTACGATTGCTATCATCACTATCCAGATAGACCAAATAAAACAATCGTATATATGACACCGATACAAAAATTGGCTCTACTTCCTCTTAAAATCAATCTACGTTAAGAGACGACTCTTCTATAACATACTCCGACTCTGTATGCAATAGATGTAGCAGATATACTAGCCTCAGATCGGACATCTCAACCTCATCGCTATGATTTCTACTATGATCAGTGCACTATATCATTTCCATGAATATTGGGAGATTAGCTGGATGAGGCCTTAATTAGGCCTAATCTGTCTCATCTTCATAATCACTATCGACCATGAAATGGTCTTATATCTCATCTAATTATTCTTTGTGCAGCAAATGGCATAGAAATACCAGAACCACAAAGGCTCAGTCAATTTTCTCTTCAAATTGATCATCATTTGAGGACTCACCATCTACATCATAACTCGGTATACTCATTTCAAAGGTGGAATCCTCTACATCTTCACTACAAATATCTCTTGAATTGATATCACCTAGAATGATGGAGTTATTCCCCTACATATCAGTATCGTCAGTTGTGATACGATTTTGATGACCCAGGCTACCCCTGGGATTCTTCTCCGAGAACTCTTCATGTTCAATCTTTGATATATCAATGTGATTACTGACACAATTGGGTTGTTACCTTGAAGGTTAGACATGTTAGGATGATACAGATTAAAATCCATGTCGTTCACTAGACCCAAGTACAAAAGATCTGATGATGTAGCAATTAAATCATCATGTCCTTGAATCTATAATCCCAATCCAAACCTATCAGTTTTCACCCGATAACATGGTTCAAGAGAGGTTCTTCATCCTTGTTAAAAAATACCAAGGCCATATCCATACCAATGATAGAGCTCAAAAATGTGCATGGCATACTCTGGGTTGGACAAGTATCGAATGTTCACCGTGAACTGTTCATCATCCACCTCCATGGGTGCCCACATTGGAACTTTATCCAACCTAGAATAAATTAAGTTTGTTTGGTTCGGTGGCTCGTGAAATGGTACTATGGATCTAACTGGGTATCGATGGGCTATTATTTAGCCCATGTCTTTTGCAATCTCTAAAATAAGACAAAAGGTCACATTTTTTACAAGATATTCACCCAGACCTATGCTGGCTAGGTGAACAGTCACCTAGGGTGCAGATCACCCTACTGATGATGCAAGCAAAGTAGGCTGAGGTGCCTCCTCAATTTGATCTTGGACTTCGTCCACCTCCATGGTAGTGGCAGCCTCAATTGTGACTGGTTTGGGCACATTCTTTGCTTCTTTCCTGCCCAATTTCACATTTAATTTCTTGTCATTCTAATGCATTACCGATGAACTCGATCTCAGAGAAGTTGCAGTGGTATGTTTAAGTCTTTTTGATATAGATACCAATGGTTGAACATGCACTGCCTGTTTACCTCTTAGAACCCTCATCGATGATGTGGGTCATACGTCCAAGTGCATTGATGGGATCATGAAACCCCTTGGAAAATCTACTAAGTTCACAAACTTGAATGGTTCTTCATCTGATGTAACCACGTAAACTTGTCCCTCGTGTATATACTTGACACACTGATGCAATATCGAGGGAACACAATGCATTTCATGAATCCAAGTCCTCCCTAGTGGGATGTTATACTACAAGATGCCCTCTATCATGTGACACATTATGGGAATGGTCTTTAGTACCACCTAAATAGGTAGGACAATCGTGCCAACCATAGAGCATAATGCATTGTTAAATGCTCTCAATATAAATGTTGTTGGTACGACGAGTGATTTAGGCAATTTCAAATGGTGTAGTGCCTTAGTCATGATTATGTTGATCGACGAACCATTGTAAATCAAGAACCTTTTGAAAAACACATGTTTAACACATATAATGATATGTAGTGGTGGGTCAACCACACTTGTAGAAACCATTTCAACTTTGTGATCGTAGAATTGGATCATTGGTTCCTGGCACTATTGTACGTGCCCCACAAATTTTGTGAATGCATGTGCATCCTGGCACTGTACCTCAATGGACCTCAGAATGTCTATAAGAGTCTCCCTTTGCCTAGGGTATTGCTATATAATTTCATATATCGACAACTTTGCAGGAGTTGTCTACAGGTTTTGAACCAACCTGCTCTTAATGGTCACCACCAATCTCGTTGGTGGGCCTAGAATATTTTGTGCCTACCACTTCTAGGGCATGGCTTCTATTTGAATGGGAGCATGAGGTTGATTCTACCGTTTGTACCTCTCATATCTTGTAACAACATTGACCATACCAATGAACCCCTATGTAGGTGTTTCGACTCATACTTGATTGATGTGGCCAGCATGGTTACAGGGTGAATCATGGTTTGGTAATGGATTTTAAAAATCCCCATGTTTTGGTTGTCTAATGCCTAGAGATTACCTGGTACTACAAGCTCTCCCTTGTCTATCATATTTTGCACTATGTGTTTGAAGGACCAACGCACCTCGATATCATGGCCTTTCACTCTATGAAATATGTAAAACAAATCTTCTTGATATTCTTTGGGCTTGGGCTAATTTGGATCAACCATCTTGACTTAGGGTAATATTATTGCCCAGAGCTAATGAAATATTGATGTCATTGATTCTGTCAATGGCATAAATATACAAGGTGGGTGTTGCTCTCTTTTTTTGCATAGGAGTATGGGCTTGATAATTCTATTTATTTTGCCCCTTATCCTCATTTTGGAGATTCAGTACCACCTGATTCACATGGGCATGCTTTCCCTATTGCTTTGATGTACTCTTATTGTATCCATATTTCCTGGTTTTTAGCTTCAAGTTACCTTCCTACAACTTGATATCCTCAATTACCGTGGCTTGCACCCAAGATTCTTTGAATATGGAATACTGTTGTAGCTGCAATAGTAGCGAGATGTGCTTGGCACAAATCTTTGTAAACATTCAAGATAATTCTATGGTAGGGATCAAGAATGGCAAATTTACCATTAATCTCCTCCACCTCTTCTCGTACTATTCTATTGGCTCATCATCGCATTGAGCTAGCATATCCAAATCAGAAAGGTTGGTCTATTTCTTGATGCTGAAGGAATAGCGTTCAAGAAAGGCATCAACTAATTACTCAAAATTTGTTATTATGTGCTTCTTTAAATGATTAAACAATTCTCATGATAGCCTAGTGAGTGTCATAACAAACGTATGCAACAATAGTGCATCGTTGTTCTCTATCTGGAAGCAAGCATCCAGAAAGCTCATGACATGTTCTTGCACCTCTTCATCACCCTTGAATTTATCCAACCTGGGCATCTCAAAATTCTTTGGGTATGGGGTCATATGTACTGATGTATCTAAAGGTTCATTTTGAATTTCCTCAGTGTCAACTTTTGGATAGCCACACCTTATCTCTCAATTACCTTGACCTTCTCAACCAAATATTTGTAAGCATCAAAAGATAGAAATTCCTTTCAAATTTGGAATGGAGGCAGTCTGGGAGGTAAATTCCTCTTCTATTGATGTGGAGGATGTTGCTCTTCCTCCTCCTTAACTCAAGAACTCTTAGGATATTCTTGGTTACATATTTTCCCCTCTTATTCCTCATAATGTTGCAACCTATGATTGTTGATCGAGGGTGGTCACTCTTTGTGATGGGCAGTGATATGAGTGTGAATGCTTGCATGCTTATGGTGCATGTCGGATTGTGAAAAATCCTTCTTGTGCACCTTCTCTCTATGTTCATCTTGAGAGTATAGGCTGGCCCTAGCCAACCTATCTTCCTACTCTACACACTCCTAGATGAGGATGAGCTCCTTGTACAAGTGCTGCTCATACAACCTTTGTCTAGTAAGACTCTACACCTGAAGATATTCATCTTTGATGTGTTGCCTCTCTAGGTGAGCATACTCCAATTGATATTAAAGGAGTTGGAATTTTTTCTTAGAGGCTAGTCAATATGGTCTTTCAACCTGGTCATCCATATGAGGTCTTTGATATGCTTATTCTGTATGAGAAACCTTGTGGGTTCTATACCCATCGAACATATGTGTTATGATTTTCCATCTATTTATGAAAACGACATCGACATCATGTTGTGTCTTGTGCTACATTTCACCATGTGTGGATGGTTGACACGAGACATGAGGGCTCTTAAAATCCTCTCCATGCTCTCTAGTAGTTCTAATGGTGCTCTTTCTATGCTCACTTAGAGCACGAGTGAGTAGAGTTGAAGACTTGTAGCCTAGCTGCTCTAGTACACTATCTAGACCATCTAGCTATCTAGACCTCCACCTCTCATGGGGTGGTGTTCCATTAGCTCCCACCTTCGACATATTGATGGTGATATTGCATGCTATAGTATGCATGGGAATATGGATAGACTTACACTCAGAGGAGAGCCCATCTTCTTGCCCCTGAATGGGAGGACCTCTATTCCTTCTATAATAAGAATGTGGGGGTATAGTACATCCTATATACTTAGTGCAGATGGGTACCAATTTGATCCCCTACATGACATACTCTTCGGTCGATCCCATGGACACGCATGCACTACACTCTTGATAATTGATTTTGAGTGGAGTACCCTTAGGCTAGGAAGCACCATTCTCTAATATACATCTAACAGTATGCACTGATGATAGTCTATCAAGGGTATGATCAATAGTATCCCCTCGTGTTGAGTTGTCTCCTCTAATGCTTGTCGAATGTCATTCGGTTTGCTCATGTGGTTGAGGACTAGACACATGTAATTGTGAATCGATTGGGGCTTGGTCATCGACCTCAGGATTTCACCTTTGCTGACCATCTCGTGTATCCACCATAGTGTACCTAATGTCTAGATGTATCTTTTATTATCAAAAAAGGTATACAATGATGCTTATCTTATTTTTAAATTTTAAAATGCACCCTAAACTATTTGATGTTGTTATAAGATGTGTTGTATCAGTATGAGAAACTCTTGCATGTTTTACAAAATCATTGAATTTTATTCTCAGTTTAATTGGATTTCACCTATATACTCACACAAGCCCAATATGGTAATGAATTCCATACTCAATGAAGTAGCATAGGTACTACCAACCCGCACCTAGAAAACCATGCACATCGATACACCCTTCTAAAGATGAGTGCGTGCTATTTTGCATGGATAGGACAATTCTTGGGTCGGCCTTGGCAACAAGCGGGTCCTAATAATACAATTTCAAATGATCCAACCAAGTGGTAATGACATCCATTATTGGTATCAATAAAATGGGTTGGATGTGAGAGCCCAACGTGACTAATGTTTACAATGAAACATGGTGTGTGTGGTTCATTTTACTTTGCGCAAAGACAAATGCATAAAATAGCATTCATATGATCATTCCTACATGATATGCATAAGAAGGAATGTTTTAAATTCACAAATGTATGCATGCTATGTCCTACATGACGTTATGACATATCAATTACACTGACATGGCCTCTAATTGGGCCTCACGCATGCAAACAACCACATATTTTTTATCAAGGTCACTGTATTTTAGGACAGACTACAATCAGAGGTTCGTTGTTCCTAGCAACACATTTCTAATGGAAAGAATGCGAAAGCAAATTAGGACTTATTCATTTATCCTTTTCCTTTAATATACCTAATTTACCATCGATTTACCGCTTACTATAAAAATATAGAGGATAAAATGTATAACAAAGGATGGAAATAGAACCTACCTCAACTCCTGATCTACTGCCAAGTGGTTTCTCTGTTGTCTGTTGCTTCTACTGTAAACCATAGCTCTGGTCTATGGGCTACAGTGTAAATCATAGGTGATAGTCACGGGCCAAAAAATAACCGCAATTGTTAGCTGCGGTTAGCACCTGAGATAAAATAAACAAAAATGTCAGCACTTAGGGGCTAGAAATGCGGAGTCCCACCATGATCATCATATGTAACCACCAGAGAGGCTCACACCCGAGCTAGCTATCGCAATTGATGAAAAATACACAAATAGGCATGTATAATTTTATAACAAGAAATAATGTGAATACAAGGAATCCTTTATTAATTTCAATGAAGTCAAATTACAGATTCGTCCCTCTTAGGGATACCCATTTCATAAATTAATTACAATAGTGTTTAATCCCTATCAAGGGTAGGTGTGATCAAAATTCCCCTTAGGGTGACACGAACTGCTCTATGGTATCGATGACCCTCTTATTCACAATGGGGAAGGGATTTGATGCTTTATATCTCCTTTGGAACTCTTCCCTGCGATCAAGAAACAACAAGAATGTCAAAAATAGAGGCAGCCTCTCATGATGAGGCCATTTTAGGTAAGATGTATAATGACACCATTAAAATGCATAATCAAGAAAGCATAAAGAAAGCTGCTAAACTATGCAAAGCGAATCAAGATTCATGTAATATCATAAATTAAAATAGCATCTACGTTATGCATGGATAAAATATAGAAAATGAAGCATAAACATGCATAAAGAAATCATTTTAGTCCTAATTGAAACATAAGCATAAAATGTGAATCTAGCCTAGTTCTATGGTCATAAGTCTTCTAAAATGCTATTAAATCAACAAAATGGCTAATCTAACCTAACTAGATGGACAAAAAGAAAAGAGTAAGGTGATCTATCACCTATTGCAAACCGCAACTCTAGTGAGCGATCTGCACTGTGAACCACGGTTGATAGTCACGGTTTGACCTTTGATGAGTTTGCCCTTAAAATTAGGGGCAGTGGACTTAATCTCCTTGTCCAAAATGATGTTCAAGGGTCGCCTTCATTGTCCTCAGACTGATTTGGCAGTCAATTCGATGTGAAGGGCCTTCCTTTGCCCAAATTTGTGTTTCTTGATCCTCCTAAGCACCTAGGGCATCCATAGTGTAATTCATAATGAATGGTGGCAAAAGGGTCGAGGATTAAGTGCAATAGCTCTATCTCTTAGTATACTTAGTTTGAGTGTACAATTCACCAAGGATTTGCTGCTTAAATCTCCAATTATTTCTCTCTCTTTCTCCCCATTTGGAGGGGGTGTTTATAGCATGCCCCTAGGGCTAGGGGTGGCCTCATGGAGAAGCCAATACCAAGAAGGTTGGTTAGGATAGTTGGGATGGAAGCCCCTGGAATCTTCCATCCTTCAACTGTCTCCTTCTAGATATTTTGGTCATTCTAACTTATTTGGCTTGGATGGAAGGCCTAACTAAACTTCAGTTAAGACTGCAAGTCACAGTTGCAGTCTAGACTATAGACCGCGGGTGTCAACCATGGTTTAGACTAGAGATCGTAGTTCTGGACTACGGTTTAGAATGCTTAGGCCAAAATACCTAAATTGAGTGGTTAGAACCATTGCTCTATCTTGGAGTCTATCCAAGATCCTCCATATGGTATTGTAGCATATCCATATGAGTAGCTACCATCGACATGACATGTTTTAGGTTTATACAAGTAGTACCAAGACTTAGAGTAAGAGATTCTAATGAGGAGATTCTAAGCATGACACAGAAGGAGGACAAATACTTGGAGGAATATTGGAAAAGGTTCAAATTTTAATCTATAGATATCCCCTCATACAAAGCTAGGTGACAAGTCCCTCAAGAGTATTTTCTTAAGGGGACTTAACAATGAATCACCAGAAGCACTCAACTTAATCTCTTAGACAGGAAGTGACATTTACCAGCACCCAATGGAAGACATCCAACAATTGTGTTGAAACTACTCAAAAAGAAGAGGCAAACCAAATTTTAGGAGCATGAAAGCAACCACTTTAATCACGAAGATGGATATAGGAAATATGCTAGAGGATTTGAAGAGTGAAATTCTCTCCTCCCTAGAATTACAGTTGGACACAATCCTACTAGAGAAAAAGAAGCAAGATAACGAAGCTACGCTAGCCTACTTCTATCCAAAATGTAGAGGAAAAAATGCAATAAATGCATGTCTAGAGAATAAATTCAGAGTATGTGCTATTTTCTAGTAAAATCATAAGAACTGACTATGCCCACAACTACCAAATATGAAGGACGATGTTGAAGTCACCAAAAATTATTTCGTGGGTAACCAAAGGAACTTGTAATAACCTCCTATGGGGAATATACCAGTAGAAATGTTGCAATATGGAGGAGGAACTTACATGCCATAAGGATAGATTCAACCACCCAATATGGGATGGTGGGGATCAGACCCATGGATAAATGTACCTTCAAGGACCTCATTTTCCAACTAAAACCAATGAATATTGTACCAACAATCCAAGCAATAATGGAAAAACCATAGTTCGTGGAACTCAAATCCATAGAACATAGCATATGCTCCACTATAACAAAGCATGTTGGCTCTCCCTGTAGTGAGACCTACATAATTACTAGCACAACCAATGATCAATCTGAATAACAAGGTAAACCAACCCATGTACCAACTAGAAGGAGAGATGTATCTAATGTATAACATTAGTTGTAATCCATTTCAACTTAGATCAAGTAGGCAGCTAGGAGTAGAAGTTCCTCCTCTGATAGAAGAGGAGGAGAACATAGGAGAACCACCTCTTGTATAGTATGTTGAAGAAGAATATGTTGCTAAGAAAATAGAAGCTCCTTTTCCCATGAGGTTATAGGAGCAGAAGAAGTCGATACAACCTAAGTTTGATATCCTTTCAATCTTGAGGAATTTAACAGTTATAATTTTGCTCTTTCAAGCTATCAGAGACATTCATATTTACACTAAAGCAATCAAGGAACTTTTTTGAGGAGGTAAGAAAGGAAGATAGCCCAAACCATCAATGTAGTATGGAAGTTGGCTGATTTAGTGATGGAAAATACGTGCCACCCTAAATACATAGATCCAGGTAGTTCAATTTTGATTGTAAAAATATGTGATCACTTGTTGGCTAAAACTCTAGTTAATTTTGGTGTAGCCATAAACATTATTCCAAAGGAGACTATATAGAAGTTGAGGCTCACATATTTAAATCCCACCAATATGGTACTACAGCTAGCTAAAAGGTCAATTATAGAACCAGAAGAGATGCTAGAATATATTATTGTGATAGTGGATGCATGGGAGTACCTGGTGGATTTCTTGGTGTTGCAGTCCAAATCAGAATTGGGTGGCTACCCAATCATCCTAGGGAGTCCATGGCTAGCAACATTTGATGCCTACATTAGCTACTACGATGGAAAAATGACCATTTCAAATGGTCAAAATGTCAAAAGGTTGAAAATATCTCCCCTTGCATAGCCCGTAGACATATTGGGAGAGCCCATGTGGAACAACCAAGATGAAGGGTTGATGTCAATGCTACAACCAGTGATGGCATTGAAGGAACTAGAGGAAGAAGCTGATGAGGATGATAATATTATGAATTTCATCCATAGAGAGTCCTCTCCTATTATTTTTTAATCACCATTGGTTAGTACATAAGATCAACATACCAACCAGATCAAAATAGGGCCTGGTAGGACATTAAATGTCAGAAGTGGGTTGACACGCATAAAAATGACTAAATTAAAAGAGGTTTTGACCAAGCATCAAAAATCCTTTATCTGGGACTACTTTGACATGAAAGGAAACAACCCAAGGATTTTCACCCATCAAATTTATCTTGAAGAGCAGGTGACTCCAATTAGACAACCATAAAGGAGGATGAATTCTACCATGAAAGAGATCATCAAATAAAAGTTGTAGAAACTCCTATCTGCAATATTTATCTATCCCATATATGATAGCGAACATGTGTCACCACTAGTGGTGGTTTCCAATAAAAATGGGAAATTGTGAATCTATGTCAACTATAGATCACTAAACAAAGCAACCAAGAAGAATAATTTCCCACTACCATTCATTGATCAGGTTTTGTATATGCTATCAAGGAGGAAGTAATTCTATTTTTTGGATGGATTTAGTGGATATAACCAAATATAGATTGGATAAGAGGATCAAGACAAAACGATATTCACGTACCCATGGGGGACGTTCACCAACAGAGTCATACCCTTTGTATTGTGCAACACACCAACCACCTTTCATAGTGTGGTATTGAGCATCTTATTAGACATGATTGGGGAAGAAGTGGAAGTTTACATGGACAATTTCATAATTTATGGTGAGACCTTTGATGAAGCGATGACCAGTTTAGAATGAGAACTCCAACAATGTGAAGAAAATAATGTATCCCTTAGCAATGAAAATGCTTCATGATGACGTATGAAGGAATAGTGCTAGGACACCACATCTCATCATAAGGGATTAAGGTGGATAAAAATAAAAGCAAAGTCATTAAGGACCTACCTAGTCCTAATATGTAGAGAGATATGAGGAGTTTTCTTGGCTCTATTGGATACTACAGGTGATTCATCATCGACTTCAGAAAAATTTCTAAACCCCTACACACTCTACTTTCCAAGGATGTGCCATTCATCTAGATATAATACTACGAATGAGCCTTTTAGACATTGAATAAAAAACTTATTACTACTCCAGTTTTGCAAGGCCCAAATTGGATAGTCCCATTCCATATATATTTTGATGCATCCAACAACATAATTGGAGTAGTCCTGGGATAGAAGGATGGGGAAGAATTATATATCATCTTGTTGAGCAAGGTGCAACAACAGTATTGTCATTGTTGTCAACACAGTCATATAGATCTGTTTATGCAGTGGATAAGAAGTTCAAAAGCTATTCAGATGCAGAAGACAGGAGTTAAAAAGGTTATTCAGAGTATGTACAGTGATTTTCCAAGAAGATCGAAGTGGCCCATATGCAAAAGATCAAATAAAAAGACAAGTAAGAAAAGTGTCATGATATCGCGACATATACAGCAGGCAGGAAAAATTGTCACGATTTCACATGTTGGAAGAGAGAGAAAAAGTAGGAAAAACTGTCACAATTTCATGACATGTTGGAAGAGAAAAATGCAAGAGGAAAAACTGTCATGATTTTGTGACATGTTGGAAGAGAGAGAAATAGCAGGAAAAACTATCACAATTTTGCGACATGTTGGAAGAGAAAAAGGCAAGTGGAAAAACTGTCGTGATTTCACGACATGTTGGAAGAGAAAAAGGCAAGTGGAAAAATTGTCACGATTTCACGACATGTTGAAAGAGAAAAAGGCAAGTGGAAAAACTGTTGCAATTTCATGACATGTTGGAAGAGAAAAAGGCAAGTGAAAAAACTGTTGCGATTTCGTGACATGTTGGAAGAGAAAGAGAAAGCAGGAAAGAGTGTCTCGATTTCGTGACAAGTTCGAAGAAAGAGAAAAAGTAAGAAAAGTGTCATGATTTCATGACATGTCACATTTTCGTGACTAAAATAGGAGAGAGAAAGTAAGTTGGAAAAGTGTCACGATTTTGCGACATGTCACATTTTCATGACTAAAATAGGAGAGAGAAAGTAAGTTTGAAAAGTGTCACAATTTCACGACATGTCGCATTTTTGCGAGAAAAGCAAAGAAGACTTCGAAGGCAGAAGTGTCACAATTTGGTGACAAAAGCAAAGAAGTAAAGTATGAAAGTAGAAGTGTCACGATTTCATGACAAAAGTAGAGAAGAATACTTCGAAGGCAGAAGTGTCATGATTTTGTGACAAAATCAAAGAAGCTAAGTACGAAAGTAGAAGTGTCATGATTTTGTGACAAAAGCTAAGTTGAAGACTACGGAGGTAGAAGTGTTGCGATATCACGACAAAAGAAAAGTCGAAGTCTATGGAAGCAGAAGTGTCGCGATATTGCGACAAAAGCAAAGACGAAGTATACGGAGGCAAAAGTGTCGTGATATCGTGACATGTATTTTTGTGGGCCTAAGCAAAGAAAAAGAGCAAGTAGAAAAAGTTTCACGATATCGCGACATGTTGCATTTTCACGGGCCAAAGCAAAGAGAAAGGGGAGAGAGAAAAAAGTGTCGCGATATCATGACATGTATTCGGCAACATCAACAAAAGAAGCTGGAAAAAATTTCATGATTTTGTGACAGGTCGTAAATGTGCAAGTCAAGAAGAAGAACCCGACTGAAATGAGAAGTATGACAACCAACTAAAATTAGGGTTTACAGTTGTTATGAAAGCCGACCAAGATTAGGGTTTACAGCCAACTAAGATTAGGATCTTCATCATAAAAAATATTGTTCTAAAAGGAGGGTTGTTTGGAGAATTAAAATAATTGTCGGAGGTGTGCGATATACGATCGTTGTGTGCAGAGATCAAGTCGTGTCGAATCATGCTAAGTGCAAAATTTGCAAAGAGAGCAGAGTGCACAAAATAGAGAAGACGATCATGAAGTTTGACTGTAACAAAGCAGAGTGTGCGAAGTGATTGCACAGAGAGATCAGAGTGCATAGAGAGTGAAAAGGTTGAAGTTCAACTAGGTGCTACTGTGATTGTGCAGAGAGAGCAGAGTGCACAAAGAACGCAAAGGTGAAGAAGACCAATCAGGTTCTTGCAAAAGCAAAGGTATCTTACTGTCAAACTTATAGATTCAAATTGAAGTCCAGGTTGTAGCTTGGCATCAGGGGTTGGTGCTCCTTCCAGTTGGTGCTGGTAAAATCAGGTGTTGGTGCTCCTTCTAGTTGGTGCTGGTAAATCAGGGGTTGGTGCTCCTTCCAGTTGATGCTAGTAAACCAGGGGTTGGTGCTCCTTCCAGTGGGTGCTGGTAAATTAATTGTAAAGTTGGTGCTTTGCAAAGGCTAGATTTGGATGGTAGTCCAAGAAGTCAATTTTTGAGGAGTAGCCACATTGGTGAACCTCGTTAAATCTTGTGTTATGTGATGCTATTTTGTTATACTTGTTGTATCTAGTAATAAGTTTTAATTGCTATGATGTTGAGAGCTATAAATTTAAGTTTAAAGAGCTACACTGATTCACCCCCGCTCTCAGTGCCATTGTAAGACTAAAACATCTACTATGTTAGTGAGAATCTAACTAGAGGTAAGCTTAATTACATGATGATGGAGAAACAATTCTTCATATTTGTTCATGCCATTAACAAGTTTCACCACTACATTACGGGTTACAAAGTTTTCATCCATATGGACCATGCAACTATTCGATATTTAATGAGCAAACTCACAATTAGGGATATAATCATTAGATTTATCTTACTCCTATAGTATTTTGATATCATCGTGATGGATAAATCTGGCAAAAACAATGTAGTAGTAGACTTCTTGTCTAGACTGATACCATCGAATCACGCAGTCGTACAAGACAAGTTCCCAAATGAGTATGTTTTTGTCATCAACGAGAAGACACCATGGTACACAGATATAGCCAATTACTTGGCCACCAGTAGAGCATCTTCTACTCTTTCACCTCATGAGAAACAAATGGTGATATAAAATAGCGTATCTTTTTCATGGATTGATGGCCTCCTATTTAAATAGAGCCTGATCAAGTCGAGAGGAGGTGTGTAGTTGAATACAAATTTTCCAATATTCTCAAATCTTGCCACAATGAGGTATGTGGAGGACATTTTGTAGGAAAGAGGACTACATATAAATTCCTCCATACTGGGTATTATTGGCCTCCATTGTTCAAAGACATAGCCAAATGTGCTAGTCAATGTGATGAGTACCAAAGGATGGGCAAGACAACCTCTAGGGATGGAATACCTCTTAATCTGCATGTGCACATCGAACCCTTTGATAAATTGAGAATGGAAATTATGGGGCCAATCAACCCATCTTCATCTAGAAAGAGATACATTCTAGTCTACACTAACTACATAACAAAATGGTTGAGGTGTAAGCATTGAGGGATTCCACAGAAGGAATGGTAGCAAAAATCCTATTTGCTCAAATTTTCATTAGGTTTGGGGTACCTAGAGAAATTACAATAGATCAGGGGCCTCAATTCACCTCCAAGTTAATTAAGGAGCTAATGCAGTAATACAAGATTTAGCATAACAGGACCACACCCTACCATCCATAGGAAAATGTGTCATGACCCTCCCTAGCTGACTTTATGGCACAAGAAAACAATGTATTAACCTATGACGTGGTGAAACATATTTTGAACAATGGAATCAACTATATTATGTTTAGTTTATTTATAAGAGCATGTTATCACTAACATATTACCAAGTTTGTAGGATTAGGTACACTCGTAGGTGGGACAAGTAGAGTCACCCACCAAAAATGAGGGTACCAAAGATCAAGGGAAATGATGATTAAGGTACTCGAATGTAGCATGGATAGATACCTTCATAGAGGTATGCATTGATGGAAGGGATAATCATCAATGGCTGATCACCTTGAGATTTAGTTAATATCCTAGTAGCTATCATAAAATATTTGGCTAAGATGGGTGATCGGGTTGATGGAATGATTCCCTCTTTGTTGTTGTACAAATTTTTTTTCTCTGTATTGCATCATGGCTTGAGTAGATTAATGTTGGGTTTTATGTATGAGAACAACTACAAGATGTATATAAATGCATAAGGTAAAGTATCATGTTGAAGCACAAGTAAAGCATCATACTTATGAAAGAAAATAAATTAAATGCATATGTTGAATGAAGATTTTTCTAAATTAATTAATGAAGTTTAAGTAAATAATGTTTGGCTCATTGAGCTCATTCGTAAACTTCTTTGTAACTAATTAATTATTTTGAAACTAAATTAATTAAAGGTGTGCATTTTAATGATAATAGAGGATTCATTAAAATACTTTAATTAATTGAATTGAATGAAAGAGAATTCATTTTTTTTAAAGAGAAAAAATTATATATAATAATATATATCCTTTATTTAAAAATAAAAAAACAACAAATATATTGTGTAAATAAAAGTAGTATAATTAAATATTTGGAAGAATTTAACCGCAACAATGACATCTTGGCCCATAATATCCCAGAAGTGTTGAAAAAACTGGGGTGGGAAGCCATCAGGTTCGGGGGCCTTATCAGGTTCCATTGTGAACATAGCTTCTTTGATCTCCTCTTTAGTGAAGATTTCAAGCAATTTTCCATTATCATTGTTAGACACCAACTTTGGGATCTTCTATAGCAGAGATCTTGAGGTGCTGGGATGGCAGCCAGTGCTTGGTCCTAAAATTTCTTGGAAGTGGCAAACAACTTCCTGTCTGATTGCTTGGATGTCAGAGAAAATGGATCCATCAGCCTTGGTTAGCTTAGAGATTTTATTAGAGCCTTTGTGATGCATGGTGGAAGCATGGAAAAATTTCATGTTGGTGTCTCCTTATTTGATCCAGAGGTTTCTGGAACTTTGTCTCCAATATGTCTCTTCCTTAGCCAAGGCATTGTGAAAATTTTAAAGGAGGCTCTTTTCTTCAAGGAAAGTTTCAACCCTCAGATATCCTCCTTGAATCAGATTCTCCACCCTTTTCAGCTCATCCATCAGATGATTTTTCTCGATAAAGAGGTTGCTGAAGACATCCCTTTTCCAGCATTTCAGCTTGAGTTTGACCGCTTTTAGTTTGAGGAACAGATTCATGAGAGGGTTTGGATAGAAATCCTACTACCACCATTGGCGAATACACCAACCTAAATTTGGATGAGTGAGCCACATATTTTCAAACCTGAAAGGGGTTTTGAAGATTTTTTGGGGACGGGAACAATCCAAAATTAAGGGATTATGATTGGAGCCAATTTTTGGGTGGCTATGAAGCCTGGCATCGCCAAAAATAGGAATGAGTTCTTTGGATAAGAGAAATCTATCAAGCCGGATTTGGATGTGATGAATTCCCACTCATCTATTGCTCCATGTGTAGTTGGACCCTTGGAGCAGCATGTCCATTAGCTCATTGTGGTTGACAAAGTCGTTGAAGTCTTCTATGCAGCTGCTAGTGATCAGATTTCCTCCTTGTTTATCAAACAAATGGAGGGGAGAACTGAAATCACCACAAAGCATCCATGGAAAGTCTACAAAGTTGTTATGCATTAAAAAAATGTTATCCCACAATAGTCTTCTATTAACAGGACTGTTAGGTCCATAAACATTGGTGGTGATCCACTAGAGGTGAGTGACTTTATTAGTAAATAGAATGTTTTCGGATCCCATAAACATTGGTGGTTCTGTCTGAGACTGAAAGAACTCTCCCTTTAATGGTTGTCGGATCCCATAAACAGAGGAGACCCCCGGATGCCCCTATGGAGGGACAAAAGGAAAAGTTGTTGTTTTCCCATATTAGCTTGCAGACTTGAGTGTTGCTATTCTCATCTAATTTGGATTCTTAAAGGAAGATGATATTTGGTTTTAGATTTTTTCTTATTATTTTAACAGTTATCTGTCCAATTCCACTTTCATTGTTTTAATACCCAAGTCCAATGATCGTGCTTCCCTTTCTGATTTTAGAGTGATTAGTATCTACAGTGTCATTTACAAACTTATCACCAAAGTTATGGTAAATAGGTTGAAATACATCCTTCCCTCCATCATCGATCAGTGCCAAGGGAGCTCGGTCAAAGGCAGATTCATTTTATATGGAGTGATAATCGTCCATGAATTGGCCCACTTGGAATCTAAAAATAAAAAACCTAGCATGTTCCTTAAGCTTGACATGAACAAGGCTTTTGATCGGGTTTCTTGGAAATTCCTGTTCGAAGTCCTAGAAAAGTTTGGGTTTCACAATGTATCGCTCCAAAATTTTTGCATCCTTACCCTCAGGCTATAGGATCCATGCCCAGAAGGGGGATGCGAGAAGGATGGGACAATACCTCGGACTGAGAGGCCCTTTGAAGGTCCCGCCTCTCGGGGGAGGGGTATAAGGGTGAATTTTTGATGGATGGTGGGTTCACCAGGAAACTTTTGAATGGCAGTTTCCACGCCTAGGTTGACAGTGAGTTTGATGTGTTCATTTTGCACTTTAATCATTCAACTCCTAGGTTTGGCCAAGATGAATCTAAACTATTCTATATGCCAATGCTGATTTAAATGAATACAAAAAATAGGAATGAATGCTAATCACAGAGAATATGCTAGCTAAAATGTATCATACCTGATTTCGGATGTCTGATGAAGATTCTGAGTTTTGTAACAGTCCAGATCGCCTCAATTCATACGTAATCATCTGATATTTCATAGGATCATCTCAAATCATAGACGGTCATCTGAGATCAGACAGAATCATCTAAAATCTGATGAATTCATGAGACGAATTCGTCAGAAACCTGCAATCACAGAAATAGGTACAAAATACCGAATATGCAACTACAGAAGCAAAGGAAAATGATAGCAATAACAACAAACATGCCTAAATCATAGATTCAAATAACAAAATAAGGAAAATGCAATAAATTTAAATGCTTGTTCTTAACTTTATCATGCGGTTATGCTAAATGAGGTGAACTCCAAGATGCATAAACATAATAATTTAAGATAGTGCAAAAATACAATAGGAAAATGCAGAAAAGCTAAGGAAATGCAAACTCTAGACTCTGATTGCCCCCAATCTGGACTACAGTCGGGATCGCCTCCAATCGTACGAGATCATCTGCTCTCCTCGACAAGATCATTTGGAATCGCTTGCGATGATCCGAGCTAGCTTCGACTAAAAAATAGTAGAGTTCCTGCAAGAAAATGTAAAATACAGAATGCAGACAGTAGTGCGAGGATGCTCTAGTGAATAAGGAACTAAATCTACAGGGAAATCCATCAGCTAAAGGGGTTCAGGGGGATAAACTAGAAAAATCCTAGTTTATATAGGATTAGGAAGAGGTTAGGAGGTTGGGGATCATCCCAATCTGGGAGATCTCCAACTGCGTAGACGCGTTTCTGCCCAAGTTGGAGAGGCTGTTGAAATAGAAGCTAATTATGAAAATTTGGTTTTGGGACGAAATCGTCTGGACGTTCTGTTCTAGACGAATTCGTCAGATCGGGGACGATTTCGTCTAATCTACGACGATATCGTCCAACGGTCAAAACAAATCCTAAAAATGGTGCAAAAAATGGGGAAAGCGGGTAACAAGCGGTTAACGGGCAGTTTGGGGTTAAAATTCAAATTTTTATCTTTTTACTAAGGTTTAACCGTGCCAATTTTAGGGTGCTACATTTTGCCCCCTCTTTAGCGAATTTTCCGAAGAAAATGCGTTAAAGACGAGTTTTTCCCGTTTTACGAGAAAGCAAAAATATACTCAATTTTTTAGACGACGATTCTAGGTCGAATCGTACGACTGCTGACTATGGTGCCCCCTCCGTGTTTTTACCCAAATCGAACGTTTGAGGTAAAAACATGGAAAAGCAAAATTAAAATGTTGATTTTTAAATAAAATTAAGAAAATAGGGTAAAACCCTAATTCATTTTTTTTACTATTCATTTTTACTGTTCCAGAGCTCTACAGAGAGAAAAATGGTGGAGACAACGCACAGAGCGACAGAGGTCCGACGCGGGCTACGGGTAAGGATCTAATCCTAGTAGATTAGGTTTGAATTAACTTTGTGCAATTTTTGGATTTAAATTTTGATTGTTTGGGGCATCGCGGCCATTTTTAGGCCGTCGACGACGTCGGGACGAAATCGTCCCTATTTCGTCGAAATCGTCTCTAGATCATCGATTTCGTCTGAGGGCGAAATCGGCGAACTAGGGGCGATCTCGTCCAACAAGGGGCGATCCCCAAGTTGCGAAATCTGAGATGATTTCATCCTAACAAAGGATGATTTTGCCCAATTTGGGACGATATCATCCAATGGTGGACGATATCATCTTTAAGCTTGATTAAAATGTGTTTAATTTTATTTTAATGATTGGTTTATTAATGAATTTTGTTGTTTTATTGTTTGTTTTGCAGAAAGGATTACTAAAGAGCCGGGAATGGAAATACGATGGGCTGAGAGATGACTTGGCCACTCTCGACCAGGCAGAGCATGACCAACTAGCATAGGTCGGGCTACGACATGTGGCAGAGATGCCACAAGTACCGATGGATATGGGGCTACTGACAGCCCTAGCAGAGAGGTGGTATCCGGGGTCATCCTACTTCCGGTTACCGATAGGGGAGATGGCTCCCACTCTAGAGGACGTATGGAGGATCATGAGGATCCCCATACAGGGACGGCTGATGATGCCTACGGCCAATCAGGGCCAAGCGATGATGAGACTGATAGGAGATCCGAGCTTCACCTTGGAGAAGGGCGGGGTGAACATCGAGTCTCTACGGTAGATGCTGGGGCATCTAGGCTGACTCAAGTTTTGGTAGGGGTGGTCGGTGGCTTACTATTGTGCCACCAGAGCGGGTGCAGACTACCGTGGGTGCTCTCAGACATAGTTTGCGACATGAGAGACCACGGGTACAGGTTTGCATGGGGCAGCTTTGTTCTATGCCGCTTGTATAGGATCTTGCATGGGGTCGTATACAAGGGAGGTCGATGTCTGGTCTTGACATCACTGCTATAGGTTTGGTGTTGGGAGCACATTGCGGTGCGGAGGCCGGTAGGGCTCCCATTGATAGGGGTTGACCGGGAGAGGCCCCGGGTTTTCTACTGGTGGCTACAGAGGGGGTCACAATGGTGGATAGATCTATCGATGTCACGGAGGTTGTTGGACGACCTCATCCTAGACTAGATCACCTAGAGGCCATGGCGAGAGCACCCCAGGTGGGCAGAGGATGGGCAGGAGCTGGCTCGCATCAGGCGAGTCTACTGGCTGAGGATGGAGTGGGGAGAGGTAGAGCTCCACCGCTATGATCGGGTACTATGATAGTTCGGTCTTCAATAGGGGATCCCTTCTCTCAGGGATTATGAGTACTCTCGAACTATTTGGGATAGTACTACATTGAGCGGGGCTCCAGACATGCAGTGGTTCTAGAGCCAGGACGTGGATGATGCCCCCATCCAGCTAGTGGATGGTGATGATGTTGAGGTTGTCGACGGGTATGATGCCTGGTACGTAGGCATCCACCCTCCTCGGATGATGAGGGCGTAGGGTCCAGTGCACATCATGGTGCACTAGATGGGGAGGCGGTGGTAGGCTATGATTGAGGCAGCACGGGGTCACGGTAGGGTAGAGCAATGATGGTCTCCATAGGAGAGATGCCAGAGGATGGCACGGGCTCCCTAGAGACCATAGCAGCCAGGGAGGAGGGAGGAGGGACTACCTCCTCAGGGGAGAGACCACCATCACCCGATAAGGGCAAGGGTGTCGAGGTGGGAGAGAGCAGCGAGACGATGGCTCTCGGGCTGAGGTTGCCCGTCCTGGCTCAGGTGCAGACACTATAGGATGAGGCTACATGGCTCAGAGCTCGGGGTGGAGGAGCGAGTATGTAGGAGTTGGCATGGTCTATGGCTCAGACTGTATTCTACCGGGGAGCATACTACCAGATGGTTCCAGAGAGCCAGAGATTACAGCTACCAGCTGACATTGCGAGGCCGATCAGGATGGGGTCATCGAGGACATCGTCACGATCGACGTCGAGGACCCACGACATAGGGCAGACTCCTATGGGGCCTCCTCCTCCACCTCAGGGTGGGAGAGGAGACGAGGCTGAGAGCTCGAGGGCTTCTCGAGGCTAGCTGCTATAGATGGATTGTATATGTATTATTATATATTTTTTGAGAGGATTGAGTATGCCAGGATATAGATTGTGGCATACCAATCCAATTGTGATATGATGTACAGATATTTTTGAGATGTATATATGATATTTTTGTAATATAACTTGTCCATATGTTTTTATGATGCTTCAATGTTTGAATTGTTTGTTTGTTTGATTGATGATTCATGTAATTATGTCATTTGGAAATATTATAATTTGATGTCATGCTATAAAATTTAAATGAAATAATCTGATGTAAACAATTGGTTGTTTTGGTGTGATTTGATGAAAAAATAAAAGGGACTTCTAACAATAATTTCAAAGGACATTGTCATTGTTATAGACCATTTCATGGAGTCATCGCTCGCTCGGTCGTCAAGCTAATCCCAGTATAGAAATATTGCTAAAAGTAAAAGAATGCTTAAGAGACTGTCTTAAGACTTTGTGTTGTGATGATGGAAATAATGATGGTTTGATGATTTGTTTTCAGATTTTCATAAAAATAGTATGCATGAGATACTAAAAGAAATATGATTTTGCTAGGCATAAATTCCTAAGTGTGATAAAATTTTGAACAATTCCTTAGAAATTATACCATGGTTGCAAGATTGAATGTTGACATAATGACATGAAATAGAATAAGTGTTCGTTCGTTTGTAAAGCACAATTGTGTAACATAATGATGCAAGTCATATGTTTTTATGAATTTGTTTTTAAAATAAATGGAAAATAAAATTAGAACAATGGTTTGCGCTAGGCATAGAATTATAGGTATAGACTTATACCATCATCACGAAATCCAAAGAGAATTTGATATTTTGGTTTTATTGCATGATTGATTGTTGATTTTTGATAAACAGAAAATAATAATATAAACTTGACTTTATTTCGCTAGATTTTGCAATAGGTTGTGTAAAATAATTTTGGATTTTTGAAAACAATGTATGTAATTGTGAGTATACTAAACAGATGTTCTGAAAATAAGAATAAAATTTATTCCAAAAGAGTTGCAAAAATATTTTAAATTATTTCAAAGAAAAATGTAGATTTATAAGGAACCCTCATGTGCATATGTGAGTTCATTGCCGATCTTGATTTATCATAATGATAGAGAATCTCTCAAATACAAATGTGTGTGCAATTGTATTGTTCATTCACCAATTTTGAGCAAGATAATTTGATACAAGTAATTTGTCTTAACCAAATGAATGTTCATTGACCATGATTTATATGCATGTAACCGTACCAGACTACTGTGTAAGTTAGGTTATCAAGAGCTAGCTAATCCATAAGCCGACATAGGTCTGTACAAAAGAAGGTCGCTAATGTGACAGACATATCACCATGCTAGGGATTACCCAAGGCCAAGTGGGTTGGGCACAAACCACCTGTTATGGGGCTTACCTCACAGTTTTCGAATAATTGAGAATTCCAGGGATTCAAGCTCATTCACCCTTCTTTTCTTTTCAAGGGGTAGGGAAAGGATTTTATTGCATTTTGCTTTTGCTTTTGCTTTTCTCTCTTTTTTTTTGTATTTTTTTTTTTATTTTTGCTTGATATTTGAGATAATGCTGAAATATTGCCGTGATGATACAAAATAACATTTTTCTTTTTCTCTTTTTCTTTGAACTTTTCTTTGCTTTCTATACTAGGGATACTTGCTCGGATTAGCTGTAGAGCAAGGGATTTTTATTCTGGGTAGGGGTGAGCTTGTCCTTTTGTCAATTCTCAAAGATCCTAGACCATGTGCATGATAGGATAGCAGGGGAAACTTTTCGCTCAAGACACCATTTCTACTATGTAGCATCATATCGAATTTGCAATGAAATCATTTTAATGTGAGGAGATATACTTGGTTCAAGTAAATAACAAGATCAATTCTCTATGCTCAAAACTTTATTTAATTCAACTGTGGACTTTGATATATGAGAGATTAATAATCAAAAATAAAATCAAGATATTTATTCATGTGAATGTGAAAGTGCGGGATTCCAAATAAATGCTAATTTATCCAAAATAACTAAAAATATAACTGCAATACTTCATGATTTGACAAGTACGAAAATAAAATATGTTTTTGAATATTTTGATTTTGATGTTTTATATTTTTATATTTGTGATTTTGATTGATGAAAAGAAAGAATAAAAATTGTTACTGTTTTTGAAAAATATTTTGATAAAAATGGCAAAATGAAACAATATGCAAAAAATACAATATATACAAATGATGAAATGACCCAATGTTATGCATAATAACGTTTGAGATGCATAATGTTCATAGGTTCTTTAAGATCTTTACCGTCTAAGGTAGCTAATCGATATGCGCCCGATCCAAATTGAGCAGTGATGACATATGGTCCGAGCCAGTTGGGCTCAAACTTACCTTTAAGGTCTTTAGTTGCATTAGTATTTTTTTGATTTTCTTTTAAGACAAGGTCACCGATCTTGAAGGATCGCTGGTGAACTTTCTTAAGGTATGCTCGTTTAAGCTTGTTGTGGTAGGCACGAAGATGCTCCAAAGCATTGATGCACTTTTCATCTAGAAGTTCTAGCTGACTAAGTCTGCCAGCATGATATTCATCTCCTACTTCAGTATCTTGAAGTAGTAGAGCTAAAGAAGGAACTTCTAATTCAAAGGGAAAAATGGCTTCAGCACCATAAACCAAAACAAAAGGTGAAGTGCCTGTGGGGGTACGAACGCTAGTTCGATAAGCCCACAAAGCAGGATATAATTGGATGTGCCAATCACGGCCAGATTTATTGACCAATTTTTTGAGGATTTTGATTAATGTTTTATTAGAGGCTTCTGCTTGGCCATTGCCCTGAGGATAATAGGGAGTGGACCAACGATGTTGAATTTTATATTTTTGACATAATTTCTTAACATCTTTATTTTTAAAACAAGTTCCATTATCTGAAATGAGATTTGCAAGAATTCCAAACCTACAAATAATTTGATTAAAAATAAACTTGGAAACTTGGGTTCCGAGTGCAAGAAGCTAATGGCATAGCTTCAACCCACTTCATGAAATACTCAGTGGCGGTTATGATGAATTTGTGTCCATCGGATGACACAGGGTTGATTTTTCCAATGATGTCTAAGCCCCATTTTGAAAAGGGCCAAGGAGATGAAATAGCCTGCAGTTCTTGTGCAGGCGCATGGACAAGGTCAGCATGTTTCTGGCACTTGTCGCAATGTCGCACATAATTATGTGCATCATTTTCCATGGTAGGCCAAAAATATCCTATCCTAAGGAGTTTCTTAGCAATGGCGCTACCACTAAAATGTCCCCCACAAGATCCATTGTGGGCTTCATTCAAAGCTGATCTAGATTCTTCTAGATTCAAACATCATAATAAGATGCCTTCAAAAGATCTCCTATACAAGGTATTACCAATAATCATGAAGCGACTTGCTCGTCTACGTAATAACCTACGTTGGTTGCTAGTACAACCATCAGGGAAGGTCCCATTTTGGAGAAAATTAAAGATATCAGTGTACCAATGTTCAGGAGTAGTTTCGGTGATTAGAAACACATCCAAAGGTTCTAGGCATGATTTTCTTGAAGCGGGTTCCTGGAGTCGATGAATAATGATGGTAGCATATTTGTCATCTAACTCCAAGGGCAAAAGAGATGCGGCTGCAGCCATAGCGTCTGCCGCACGATTGCTAGTTCGAGGAATAGCTTCCAAGGTAACTTGATCAAACAAGGATAATAATTGTAAAACATATGCTTTGTATGGGCGTAATTTATCATCTCTGGTCTGATAAACATCATTGATTTGATTTATGACAAGTTGAGAATCATCGAAAACCAATAAATTTTTAATTTTTAGTGCCAAGGCAGCTCGTAATCCAAGGATAAGAGCTTCATATTCAACAGTGTTATTGGTGCAAGCAAATGTTAATTTGAAGGACAAAGGTATAAGATGTTTCTACAGAGATATTAAAATAATACCTGCACTAGCCCCACTCATACATCGGGCTCCATCAAAGTATAGGGACCATTGCTCTGAATGGTCTGCCTCTAGTTTAAGGCATTCATCAGGAAACTCAATGATGAGGGGACGGGTAGACTCTAAAGGTGCAGCAACTAATTGATCTGCTATGATTTGACCTTTAATAGACTTTTGTCCTATAAATGTGAGTTCAAACTCGCTTAGCGCAAGAACCCACTTTGTTGTACGACCAGATAAGTACGGTCGACTCATGAGATATCGCAAAGGGTCAAATTTGGCAATAACATACGTTTTTTGCTCGAGCATATAATGTCGTAGTTTTTGTGTAGAAAATACAAGCTGCTAGACATAATTTCTCTAATATGTTATAGCAAGTTTCATAACTGATTAAGGTCCTGCTAATGTAATAATTAGCACGTTCTTTCTTCTCATCGTCAAGCTGAGCTAACATAGCTCCTAAGGCAAAATCGGAAGCAAAAATGTATAAAATAAATGGACGATCAGATTTAGGTGGGGAAAGCATCGGTGGTTTAAGGAGATATTGCTTAAGGAGTTCAAATGCTTCCTGACATTCGTCATCCCAATGAAAAGAGACATCTTTCTTAAGAAGCCTAAGAAAGGGTCCGGTTTTGTCTGCCAACTTATCGATGAAGCGATGAATAGCTTGAAGCTTACCTTGTAAACTTCGTAATTTTGATATATTGGTGGGTGCGGGCATATCTGTGATAGTCATGATCTTGAGAGGGTCAATTTCAATGCCACGTAAAGAAACTATAACCCCTAATAATTTACCGGACTTAACTCCGAATATGCATTTGGTTGGATTTAGTCGGATAAGATATTCCCTTAACCGATCAAATACTTTTCTCAAGTCATTTAAATGATCATCTTCTTTGATAGAACGAGCTATAATATCATCTACATAATCATGTAGAATATCATGCATCATATCGTGAAAGATATAAGTCATGGCTCGTTGATAGGTTGCACCTGCATTCTTTAAACCAAATGGCATCACTTTCCAACAAAAGGTTCCCCAAGGGGTAATAAAGGTTGTTTTAGCCTGATCTTCAGGAGCTATCCTGATCTGATTATAACCAAAAAATCCATCCATTAGGGATATCATTCCACTTCTAGCAGTAAAGTCAATGATCTGATCCATGTTGGGAAGAGGAAAATCGTCTTTAGGGCATGCAACATTAATATCTCTGAAGTCTGTGCAAACCCTAACTTTAGTGGCTTCTTTCTTAGTTATTGGAACTACATTTGAAATCCATTCAGCATAATCAATGGCTTGTATAAAAATAACATTTAAGAGTTTTTCTAATTCCCCTTTGACTAGTAAGGCCACTTTAGGATGCATTTTTCTAAGTTTCTGTTTAACAGGTTTAGCATCTGGATGGACTACTAGGTGATGCATAACTACAGAAGGGTCTAATCCTGGCATATCTTCATATGTCCAAGCAAAGACGTCTTCATATTGTTTAAGGAATGCAATGTATTTATCTTGTTTTTCCTGACTCAATTCTGATCCAATGTTGATTATGTGAGGGTTGTCTTTGGTTCCAATGTTAATTTTTATGATGTTTTCTACTTCCATATGTAGATCTCTCTCAAAATTAGGTGGGGCGGGTGAAATGCCTAATTCTTGTAATTCTTCCAAGGTTAGCTTGGATAATTCGTCTTGAGGAGTCGTAGCTTCAAGCTGGGCTATACTAGGTATAGAGCCATCGAAATAAAATCCATTATATAACAATTCCTCAATGGAGACATCATGAAAGATATCCCCCTCCAACTCGTCGTCGGATTCGAAAATCATCTCAGGGTAAGCTATGGATAGCATATTGCATGTAAGAGGCTTATTCATTAAATGCAAGACATCTCGTTTATCCAAATAATCTTGGTAACACACAAGATGGTCATCATCCTCAAATGGGAAGGGCTGACCTTTACTAGGAAATAGGCCCACACCACATCGGGCAAGCCATGGTTCGACCTCAAAAGGTTCTTTCATACCATTCTGGAAAGGTCCCAAACCTTTCCCTTTATATCCCAATTTAAGCATTATAGGCTTAGCTTTAATATACTCATTAGCAAAATAGCATCTAGCATATCCATCACAATGTGTCTTGATGTTTCTGGGTATTCTTCCCCAATCATATCCCTTATAAATAAAAGCACAACTCCCGACTTGGTAGATACTTCCCATAGGCTGTGGGAGGCCCAAGGTACGAGGAGAGGGTGGGAGTTTATTTAAAATAAGGGAAGCTTGCATGGCAGTGTTGGTTTCTTCTGATATAAGAATTTTAGATAAATCGGGTAAGAGCTCATCAGTGAGAGCATAAGAGGTAGAAGGAACATTTCCTACATCATCGGATGTGGAAAGGATGCCTGTAGTGGATGTAGATGTTATAGGGATATCGATGGATGAGTCTATAGGTATGGAAGTTATAGGAGTAAAATAGGAAGCATTGGTTGTAGTTTTAGGATCTTTTCGATGTCCTAATGTAGTTTGTTCAGAAGATGGTTGAGCTATATGTAGAGGTGTAGTTGAAAGAGTAGATGATGTTATGGGTGTGTGTTTCACACGTTTGGGCGGATGATGAGAATTAGGATGTGTGGATGACAGGGCAGGGCAAAATTGAACTCCAACAGGTTCTGCCAAAGCACACATATCAAAGGGTCTAGGATCACCATGAATGGTAACCAACTGATTTTTAAATTCGAATTTAACACACTGATGTAAAGTGGATGGAACCGCTCGCATCGCGTTGATCCAAGGGCGACCCAAAAGTATATTGTACGATGCAGGGCAATGTACAATAAACACGGTCGTATCTAAGGTTCTAGGACCAACTTGCAAGGGTATAGTAATAACTCCACACGTTTCTTGTGTTTCGTCATTGAAGGCTTTTATAATCATATCAGTTCTTTTCATTTCATCACTTCTAAACCCAAATCTTTGGTAGAAGTCAAAAGTGCATATGTTTAAAGATGAACCATTATCAATCAAGACTCGTTTAACTGCTACATCCCCAATTAGGGCAGTAATATATAAGGGGTTATCCTTATGTAGACTATGTTGCGGGATATCTCTATCCCGAAAGTCAATACAATCGACTTCTCGAGTTATGATAGTATTGGACATGGCTTGAGGTTGAATATTTTGTGGTACCATCATTTGGCTTAATGTGAGCATTAATTCATCCCTATGGGTAGGAGAAGATCTTAAGAGATCCAAAAGGGAAATTCTAGTTGTAGTATTTGATAATTGTTCATTAATATTATAAGGAGGCTTATGTTGAACATTAGGCGCATAATTCCCTTTATTGGGATTTTTCAAAACAAATGGAGCTGATCCATCGTTCTGAGTTTGATCCTGTTGAGAGTTTTGAGCCTGTTGTCTGGTAACGGCTCCGATGGTTCCTACAATATTATTTTGCGGGTGATGAATAGGTCTTGGTCTAGCGTTTATGGCTTGTTCATTAGAAAGTATTTGGTGAGAAGATGGTCTAGTGGTGATTCTTCTAGGAAATGGTTCTTCTGGAACCATAGAACTTGTGATGGGTTGAACAGGATCTGATTCATCTTCAGAACTATTCGATTGATTTGAGGTGATTTCCATGTCACTTTCAGTCTCATATTCGGTATCACTAAGATCAAGTGTCCGAATATTATGTAGAGGTCTGGCCGTAACCATGGATAAAGTTGTGTCAAAGACTTGCGGATCGTGAACAGGTAATTGTCCACTAATAGTTCCTACATATCGGGTAGGAGGGGGAACATTATGATGCTCAATTTGATTAGCCACCTCTTTACCATGCTTTGGTAAAGGATGTTGAAATATGTCCAATGATTGATTGGCATTCTGATTCTGATTTTGGGGGATGTTCTTTTGAGCATTATTAGAAGGATTTTGTTTAGGTTGAAAGGCTTGCACCTCCATCTCATTGTTATCAATCAGGTCTTGTATTTTATGTTTTAATATTTTACAAGAGTTGGTAGCGTGTCCAGGTCCTCTATGGAAATCACAATGTAAATCAGCTCTGTATCCGGGTATGGTTGGATCAGGTTCCCGGATGTTTGGTAATTGGATCAAACCTCGTGCTAATAGTTGCGGGAGAATAGTTGATAAAGGTTGATTTAACCTAGTAAATTCTCGGGGTGGTTTATCAGGAGGTTTTAGTATAAACTTCTCTGTTGTTTTCACAGTATTAACATTGGCAATGTTTCTGCTATCAGTGACTCCATCACCCACAACTTGTTTATTTTTATATTGATTTCTGGATGTTTTCTCATCATCTTTCCTTTTGAGCTGACCTCTTCTAATGAGAGCATCTTCCACTCTTCGAGCTAAATCTATAGCTTGATCGAAGGTGGTCAAGGTAGCGATTGATAATTCATAGGATAGTTGTTCTTGTAAATTATTGATAAAAATATCCAACATTTCTCGATAAGGTAACACAAAGTGTAATTTTCCTATCAACTGCCTCCATCGAGCTAAGAAGTCAGCAAAACACTCATCTTTGTCTTGTTTTAGGTTGTACAAATATTTAATGGTTACATGCCTTTCGATATAGGCACTAAATTGATGCACAAAATATTCGGCGGTTTCTTCGAAATTCCTCAAAGAATGAGTGGGTAGTTGATAATACCACTCCAATGCCATCCCTCCTAAACTTTTTGGGAACATTTTTAGTAACAACAAGTCATCATGTGATATATCATGACATGCTATCCTAAACATACGAAGATGCTCTATGGGATCTTTAGTTCCTTTGTATATAGGTAGGACAGGCATAGGAAAGTGTTTGGGATATGGTTGTGCTACAACTATAGGATCTAGAGGCTGACTACACATCTCTCGATAATTGTACGAGGGATGGTAGGGATCTATCTGGTCCATGCGGGAGACTAACTGTTTCACCATGGCTTCCAGATTACCCGTTTGTCCACCATATTGGTTCGGTGGTACATGAGTATGGGATTTGTGAGCGTAGGATGGCATGATGTAAGGATTAGATGCTATATTGTTGTTATGCAAATGGTTGGTAGGAAGAGTATTATGAAGAAGATTGGTTGTAGCATTATGTTGTATCCCCGATTGTTGGAAATTGGTATTTGGTTTTGTTTTAGGCTTTTGTTGATTTGAGGTATATTGATCAATAGCTTGGCGAAATAGAGCAGTGAATGAAGGTTTCTTTTGTGTGGTGATAACCCTTGGCTTGGTAACAGGCACTCTAGGTGGTTGGGTAACCTGTTGTTGTTGCGTGTTTTGAATTATAGTAGCCATGTCCAAATTGGACGGTCCAGCTTGATCACTCTCTTGATCAACGAAGGACAGGGGATTAGTGCGTGTGTGATAGATGTCTTCTAGGGTTGCTTGAGTGTCACTAATTTGATCTTTGTCCATATGGACTGCTCTATTAAGAGTGCCAATATTAGTATTGAGGAACTTCCAAAAATGTTCCATGTTCTCAAAAGTAATAACTCCTTCTGGAGATATTTTAGGGGATGAGGATCCTTCCTCTCTATCATTTTCTTTTTGTTCATTTCCTACAACAAATTCTTCTTCTTGTTGGTCGAAGGTTCCTTCTTCCTGAATTGGATCTTCAGGAAGGACATCTGGGTTATTTTCTGGTTTTCTTAACCAATCTTCTTCTACTTCAATTTGTTTTCCATTCCTGAGTCTAGTCATTATGTCTAAATTTAGATTTTAGCAAATATATATTAATATATTTGCAACAGATTTTGGGAGGTATATATTTTAATTATATACCTACTATAATGCTTAAAAATAAAATGTTTTGATTTTTGTTATGATTTTGTTTTGTTTTTGTTTTATTTTATTTTTTGCTTATAAAGACAATAAACAACACACTAAATGCAAGAAATAGCAATAATAAAATAATAGCTTAGTTCTCTATAAATAGTTTATAGATATCATTGATAGGATCAAGTTCATCAGGAGTCATGAAATGCTCCTCTTCAAATTGGAAGTGGTTTTTCAAGAACTTGATAAAGTGTGCTATAGTGATATTATCAGTTTCAGACTCTGTCTTGTAAAAATAAATCTCATGGCAATACTCTCGATATAACACAGCTCTAGGAACTCTATTCCATCTTTGTCTATCCGTAAGAATGACCTCTTGGTCCTCTATACGAGATAGAAATTTATGTACTATAACTGCATTATCGAGGTATTCCTCAAAGGTATATAATTCAGAAGACACAAGGGCTCTTTTATCTGCTAACCACCTATGGCAAGCTCTCTGAAGCTCATGGTACAAAGTCACTTGATCGGGATCCAGGATTCTATCTAGGACAAACCTCTTGATTTGCCTAAGTTCGGTTGCTCTAGATGAAATGAGATTCAATCTCCTATTAAGCTCGTCCCATAAAGGTGGGACTCTATATGTTGGAGCTACTCTAAGTAAAGAGTTAATCTCTATGGCTGCTAATTGATTTTCAACATTAATGGTGACAACTCGTCTTTTATTATAATCTACCATCTAAATATGATATGCAATCTTTGATTCTAAATGCATTTATGTTTTTATTTTATTATTTTTATTTTTTTGTTTTCAAAAGGTTTTTAGTTTTCACGTCGGGTTCACCAAAATGTATCGCTCCAAAATTTTTGCATCCTTACCCTCAGGCTATAGGATCCGTGCCCGGAAGGGGGATGCGAGAAGGATGGGACAATACCTCGGACTGAGAGGCCCTTTGAAGGTCCCGCCTCTCGGGGGAGGGGTATAAGGGTGAATTTTTGATGGATGGTGGGTTCACCAGGAAACTTTTGAATGGTAGTTTCCATGCCTAGGTTGACAATGAGTTTGATGTGTTCATTTTGCACTTTAATCATTCAACTCCTAGGTTTGGCCAAGATGAATCTAAACTATTCTATATGCCAATGCTGATTTAAATGAATACAAAAAATAGGAATGAATGCTAATCACAGAGAATATGCTAGCTAAAATGTATCATACCTGATTCCGGATGTCTGATGAAGATTCTGAGTTTTGTAACAGTCTAGATCGCCTCAATTCGTACGTAATCATCTGATATTTCATAGGATCATCTCAAATCATACGGTCATCTGAGATCAGACAGAATCATCTAAAATCTGATGAATTCATGAGACGAATTCGTCAAAAACCTGCAATCACAGAAATAGGTACAAAATACCGAATATGCAACTACAAAAGCAAAGGAAAATGATAGCAATAACAACAAACATGCCTAAATCATAGATTCAAATAACAAAATAAGGAAAATGCAGTAAATTTAAATGCTTGTTCTTAACTTTATCATGCGGTTATGCTAAATGAGGTGAACTCCAAGATGCATAAACATAATAATTTAAGAGAGTGCAGAAATACAATAGGAAAATGCAAAAAAGCTAAGGAAATGCAAACTCTAGGCTCTGATTGCCCCCAATCTGGACTACAGTCAGGATCACCTCCAATCGTACGAGATCATCTGCTCTCCTCGACAAGATCGTCCGAAATCGTCCGGGATCGCTTGCGACGATCCGAGCTAGCTTCGACTAAAAAATAGTAGAGTTCCTGCAAGAAAATGCAAAATACAGAATGCAGACAGTAGTGCGAGGATGCTCTAGTGAATAAGGAACTAAATCTACAGGGAAATCCATCAGCTAAGGGGTTCAGGGGGATAAACTAGAAAAATCCTAGTTTATATAGGATTAGGAAGAGGTTAGGAGGTTGGGGATCATCCCAATCTGGGAGATCTCCAACAGGGAAATCTCCAACTGCGCAGACGCGTTTCTGCCCAAGTTGGAGAGGCTGTTGAAACAGAAGCTAATTATGAAAATTTGGTTTTGGGACGAAATCGTCTGGACGTTCTGTTCCAGATGAATTCGTCAGATCGGGGATGATTTCGTCTAATCTACGATGATATCGTCCAACGGTCAAAACAAATCCTAAAAATGGCACAAAAAATGGGGAAAGCGGGTAACAAGTGGTTAACGGGCAGTTTGGGGTTAAAATTCAAATTTTTATCTTTTTACTAAGGTTTAACCATGCCAATTTTAGGGTGCTATACACAAAGAATGGATCAATATGGTTCGTGAATGTATCTCGACTGCTTGGTTCTCTATTCTTATTAATGGCTCACTCACAGGTTTCTTCCAAAGTTTCAAAGGCATCCATCAAGGGGACCCTCTGTCCCCCTTTCTCTTCATCATTTTGGCTAAAACCCTTGGAAGAACCCTTTCAGCTACCTGTAATAGTGGTCTTGTTTCTAGGATCAAACCAGCCTCAACATCCAAAGCCATATCCCATCAATAGTTTATTTATGATACTATTTTATCCTCTCATGCTTCCGTTCCTGAAGCAAAAATTATTAATAACATTCTTGATTCTTATGAAGAGGCGGCTGGTCAGAAAGTCAACTACCGTAAAAGCAAGCTATACTTTCTCAATACTCCCACTCACAAAAAAAATAGGATTGCTGAGATCCTTGGGTGCATCATTGGGAGCCTTCCAACTACTTATCTTGGATTACCACTTTTCCACAACAGATCAGTCTCAGCTATGTGGAACCTTGTTTTAGATTGCCTCAACAAGAAACTAGTGGGGTGGAAAAGCTCAATGCTCAGCTAGGTAGCCAAAGCCACTCTGGTCCAAGCTTGCCTTCAAAGTATCTTCATTTTTTTCTTATCTATCTTCAAAGCTCTAGCTACCATCTACCAAAAAATTGAATAAATTCAACGCAGATTCCTTTGGGATGGAAACAAAAACAAGAATAAATTTTTGCTAGTCGCTTGGGATAGGGTCTGTCCCAAGAAAAAGGATGGAGGACTCAGATTCAATTGGCAATTTTGGGTACTTTGAGTACATTGCCTTTTCTCAAATGTATAAGTTGTCATTGATGTCAAGAATCTCTTGAAGGAATTTTATTTAATGTCAAATAATTTGTTTTGATGAAGGTTACGACATGACAGTTTCAAAGGTCTTTTGCAAACCCCAAGCCGACAGGTTCGAGAGAAAGAGCTCGCAAAGAAAAGTGTCACGATTTCATGACAATTTGCAAGAGAGATTGTACAGATGAAAAAGTGTCATGATTTTGTGACAGGTTCGAGAGAAAGAGCTCGCAGAGAAAGTGTCACGATATCGCGACATGTCAGGTTTTCGCAACCTGAAGAAAATAAAAGCACTAAGGAGAAAAAGTGTCGCAATATCGCGACATGTCGGGTTTTCATGACCCAAAAAAAATAAAAGCACTAAGGAGAAAAAGTGTCGCGATATCATGACATGTCAGGTTTTCACAACCCGAAGAACAGAAAAGATCCAAGCAGGAAAAGTGTCATGATATTGCGACATGTCGTAGTTTTGCGACTCAAAGAGGAGAGAGAATGTACGGAGTCAGAAATTTCATGATATTGCGACAAAAAAAAAAGGAAGTCTAAAGAAGCAAAAGTGTCGTGATATCGCGACAAAAGCTAAGATGAAGTGTACAGAAGCATAAGTGTCGCGATATCGCAACAAAAGCTAAAAAGAAGACAAAGGAGTTAGAAGTGTCGCGATATCGTGACATAAGAAAAGAAGAAGAGTACGGAAGCAAAAAGTGTCGCGATATCGCAACAAAAGAAAGAAGGAATAGTTCAGAGGCAAAAGTGTCACGATATCATGACATGTTATGTTTTTGCGATCAATAGCCAAGAAAAAGTCAAAGAGGCAAAAGTGTCATGATATCGCGACATGTGGCATCATCGTGGCAACAAAAATAAAAGAAGCTACAGAGACAGAAATGTCGCGATTTCACGACAAGCCATAAGATCACAAGACAAGAAGAAGAAATCGACTAGAATGAGAAGTATGATAGAGGACCGACTTCTCCACAGCATTTACAGGGGCAGATACAGGGTGAATTCTTGCAGCTAAAATGTGAAGAGTGAACAAATGACAATGCAGCGACTACAGGGTCAATTACCGAATGAAGTCTTCGAGCAGTTGAGTTACCGAATATCTTCATGAGTTAAAGCCAATGAAGATCGATGACAGCCGACTAAAATTAGGGTTTGCAACCGACTAAGTTTAGGGTTTGCATTTGTTATAACAACCAACTAAGATTAAAGTTTTCATCATAAAAATTCTTTTATAAAAGGAGGGTTGTTTGAAGAGTTGATGCGTTGTTGGATGCGTCATTGAATGTGCATCAAAGTGTGCGAGATGCAACCAAAAGAGTGCAGATAGTGCAGAAGTGGTGAGATGATGCGCAGAGTGTGCGAAGATAGTGCATAGTGTGTGCAAAGAGACAACTGAGAGAAGATGAAGTGCGGCTGTAAGAGCACAAAAGTTGTGTATGTTTTGTGAACATTTTTGACAGGTTTCGGTAGGGACTTGTGAGTAGATTTAGATAGGTCTTATACTATTCACCCCCCCTCTCAATATAATTCCATGTTCTTCAATTGGTATCAGAGCAGGTCACTCCAGAAAGAGCCTAACAGCTTGGAGAAGGATCTATCAGAGGAACATACAGATTTAGAAAGAGATGAAGAGGTTGAGTTTGATATCAAAGGTGAATTCTTCTTGGCTTTAAGAAAGCTTGAAAAATTCAGGGAAGAGAATTATGTTCTCAAGCATCAATGTCAAGAACAAGAGATAGCAAGATCAGAATTGTCTCAAAGTGTTATAGACTTCAAAATTCTAGCTGAAGAAGGGAATAAGGTTGAACAGGTTCTGATAGAGGCTCTCAAAGAAAAGGAAGCTGATTGTGAGAAACTAGAAAAAGAGGTTATGTCTCTTAGAGTGAAGTTGGAACAGTTGGCTCTAAGACAGAATACTCCGTGTGAAAAGCAAAAGAAGGATGGTATCACCATTCATGAAATAGGGTCTTTGAGCAAGATCAATCTTCATCCTAAAGAGTGATGGATTCCAGTTGTTCACAAGAAGAACAATCATCCAAGGCATCAAAATAGGTTACATAATGCTTTCCATGGCTATTGTTTTTCCTACAAGAAATTTGGTCACAAAACTATGCATTGCAATAAGTCTTTCAATAGCCATAGTAAGGAAAATGTTAACTCTTTTGCACCTCTTATGAAAAAAAATTTCATGTGTTACAAGTGCAAGAATTTTGGGCATATAGCAAGGATGTGCAGTTTGGATAGATCTAGCCTTAAGTTCACTAAAAAGAGAAATGAGATCAAATATAAGTCAATGATAGTTCAAACTGCTTTTCATGCTCAAGACAAAGTAGAAAAATGGTATCTTGATAGTGGTTGTTCAAAACATATGACTGGTGAAAAGGAAAAGTTTTTGGTCTTAAAAGAAACAAACAGAGGAACAATCGGTTTTGGAGATAACAGGTCCACTAAAATCTGTGGTAAAGGGACTCATAGTTTGGATGGGAAATCCAAAACAAAAAATGTGCTTTATGTAGAAGGCCTAAGACATAATCTTCTAAGTGTGAGTCAACTTTGTGATCAAGGGCACATAGTATCTTTCTTTTCAGATAGATGTGAGATAAGTAAAGAAAAAAATGGAAAACTCATTGCTAGTGCTACAAGGACTCCAAATAATCTTTACATGCTAAGTGAGATAAAAAAGGAAAAATGTTTTCTAACTCAAGAAGATGAGAGTTGGTTATGGCATAAAATATTGGGGCATTTGAGCTTTGATAATATTGTTAATATTAGTAACAAGGAAGCAGTTAGAGACTTGCCCAAAATAAAAAGGCCCCATAACATCATTTGCGGTCCTTGTCAACATGGAAAATAGACCATAACCAGTTTCAAATAAAAAGGGTATACTTCTTCAAAACCATTGGATCTTATTCATACTGATTTATGTGGCACTACCAAAACTCATAGCATTCAGGGAGAAAGCTACTTCATGTTGTTTATAGATGATTATTCTAGAATGACTTGGGTTACTTTTCTCAAAGAAAAATTTGAAGCTTTTGAAAAATTTAAAGCTTTTAAAGAAATGATTGAAAATGAGACTGACAAGAGAATCAAATGCTTAAGATCAGATAGAGGAGGAGAGTTCACTTCAAATGAATTTGTGGAATACTGTGAGCAACAAGGAATCAAAAGAGAATATTCAACAGCAAGAACTCCTCAACAAAATGGAGTAGTTGAAAGGAAAAATAGAACTATTGAAAATATGGCTAGAGCAATGTTAAATGAGTCAAAACTTTCAAATGGCTTTTGGAAATAGGCAGTCAGTACAGCATTCTACATCATCACCAGGGCCCAACTTAGAGTCAATCATCATAAAAATCCTTATGATTTGTGGAAAGGAAGACCAGCTACAGTAAAATACTTCAAAGTGTTTGGAGTAAGTGCTTCATTAGAAGGGAAGATCAGAATTTGGGTAAGTTTGATCCTAGGTGTGATGAGGGAATATTTCTTGGATATTCCAGCAGAAGCAAGGCCTACATATGCTTCAACAAAAGAACTCATACAGTTGTAGAGAGCATAAATGTAATAGTTGATGAAAAGATAGGGATAAGAGAACTAGTCAAGGAACTCAGTGATGAAATTTGTCAAGAAGAATTTAGAGAGGTTTCAGATGAAGAAGAGGAAAGACAACAATTGCTTCCCAAAACTCCTTCACGATATGTTCAGAAACATCATCCCAAAGATTTGATCATTGGTGATCCAAATAGCAGGCAAAAAAGAAGAAGATTCATTCCTTCACATGATTCTACAAATGTTTCATTATTATCTCAGATTGAGCCAAAATATTTCAGTGAAGTATGTGCAGATAAGTTTTGGGTAAAAGCAATGGATGAAGAGCTAAATCAAATAGAGAAAAGTGAAACTTGGGAATTGGTTCCAAGACCTAAGGACAAGAATGTCATTGGCACAAAACGGATATTCAGAAATAAACTCAATGAGGATGGAAATATTGTCAGAAACAAAGCTAGGTTAGTCTACAAAGGTTATGCTCAAATAGAAGGTGTTGATTTCGAAGAGACATTTGCTCCTGTTGCTCGTCTTGAAGCTATCAGAATGTTTTTTGCCCTTTCAAGCTTCAAATAATTCAAGGTATATCAAATGAATGTAAAGTCAGATTTTTTAAATGGGGTGTTGGTAGAAGAAGTCTAAATAGAACATCCAGAAGGAGTGTCTCTCTCAAAATAGTCAGACTATGTGTGTAAACTGAAAAAAGGCCTTGTATGGGTTAAAGCAAGCACCTAGGGCTTGGTACTCAAGACTTGACGGGTATCTTCATGAGCAAGGCTTTAGGAAAGGCATGGCAGATAGCAATTTGTATATTAAGAATGAAGATGATGATATGTTGATTATGGTTGTCTATGTTGATGATATTTTTTTGGGGGAAATAATACTTAGATGTGCAAAGTTTTTGCTAACACCATGTAGAAGGAATTTGAGATGTCTATGATTAGAGAGTTGTCATTATTTTTAGGTCTTCAGATTGCTCAATCAAAATATGGTATATTTCTCTCTCAAGGAAAGTATATCAAAGAAATGTTGAAGAAATTTGGGATGATGGACAGCAAACCAAGTGTGTACTCCAATGATTACAGGGTGCAAGATGAGTAAATATGATGAATCTCCAGCAGCAGATCAGGGGTTGTACAGATATATGATTGGAAATTTACTATATATTACAGCTACCAGACTAGATATCATGCAGGCATTTGGGTTAGTAGCAATATTTTAGGTAGCTCCAAAATATTCTCATGTTATAGCAGTTAAAAGGATATTCAGATATCTGAAGGGCACTATGGACTTTGGGCTTTGGTATCCCAAAGGTGATGATTTCACCCTCATAGCTTATACAGATGCAGATTGGGCAGGAAATATTGATGACAATAAAAGCACTAGTGGTGGAGCATGCTTTCTGGGAAAGAGTTTGGTTTCTTGGCTAAGTAAGAAACAACCTTCAGTTTCCTTATCTACAGCAGAGGCTGAATACATAGCAACAGTGGGTGGGTGTACACAGGTTTTATGGATGAAAACCACCTTGGAGGATTTCAAATTCAAGCATGAACAATCCATCTCCATACTTTGTGATAATACAAGTGCCATAATTATTTCCAAAAATCTGGTAATGCACTCAAGAACAAAGCATATTTCCATCAAGTATCACTTTCTAAGGGAGAAAGTGCAAGACAAGCAATTCAAGGTAGAGTATGTGTCTACTAAAGAGAAAATTGTAGATATCTTCACCAAAACTCTTTCAAGAGATACGTTTGAGTATCTAAGGGAGAAATTGGGAGTTGTACTCCCACCCTAGAATTAATCACCTCATGAGGAGGTGGGGGAGGGACTAAGCTAAGAGGCTCATTCTTAGTCCCGAGCCCCAAAGGTGACCCTTTGCCATTGATGACAAAGTGGGAGAGATATGAGTAAGGGGGAGAGCTTCAAAGTGAAGAGGAGAGCTTCAAGTCAGGGGAAGCAAAAATTCAAAGGAAGATTCTCAGTTGTTAGCACAATTGGTTTCAGGTTTGGCTCTTGAGAAGTGTTTTTAGGAAAGGTTTGCCATCAATGACAAAGGGGGAGATTGTTGGGAATTTTGGGTACTTTGGGTACATTGCCTTTGCTCAAATGTATAAGTTGTCATTGATTTCGAGAAGCTCCTAAAGGAATTTGACTTAATGTCAAATAATTTGTTTTGATGAAGGTTATGGCATGACAGTTTCAAAGGTCTTTTGCAAACCCCAAGCTGACAGGTTCGAGAGAAAGAGCTCGCAAAGAAAAGTGTCATGATTTTGTGACAATTTGCAAGAGGGATTGTATGGACGAAAAAGTGTCATGATTTCATGACAGGTTCGAGAGAAAGAGCTCACAGAGAAAAAGTGTCGCGATATCGTGACATGTCGGGTTTTCGTGACACGAAGAAAAGAAAAGCACTAAGGAGAAAAAGTGTCGTGATATCACGACATGTCAAGTTTTCACGACCCAAAGAAAAGAAAAGCGCTAAGAAGAAAAAGTGTCACGATATTGCGACATGCCAGGTTTTCACGACCCGAAGAATAGAAAAGAGCTAAGGAGGAAAAGTGTCGCGATATCGCAACATGTCACAGTTTCGTGACTCAAAGAGGAGAGAGAATGTACGAAGTTAGAAATGTCGGGATATCGTGACAAAAACAAAAAGGAAGTCTAAAGAAGCAAAAGTGTCATGATATCATGACAAAATCTAAGACAAAGTGTATGGAAGCAGAAGTGTCGTGATATCATGACAAAAGCTAAAAAGAAGACGAAGGAGTTAGAAGTGTCGTGATATCGCGACATAAGAAAAGAAGAAGAGTACGAAAGCAGAAAGTGTCACGATATCGTGACAAAAGAAAGAAGGAATAGTTCAGAGGTGAAAGTGTCGCGATATCATGACATGTTATGTTTTCATGGTCAACAGCCAAGAAAAATTCAAAGAGGCAAAAGTGTCGCGATATCGCGACATGTGGCATTGTTGTGGCAACAGAAATAAAAGAATCTACAGAGACAAAAATGTCACGATTTCGTGATAGGCCATAAGAGCGCAAGATAAGAAGAAGAACTTGATTGGAATGAGAAGTATGACAGAGGACCAACATCTCCACGGAATTTATAGGGGTAGATATAGGGTGAATTCTTGTAGCTAAAATGTGAAGAGTGAATAAATGACAATGTAGTGGCTACAGGATCAGTTATCGAATGAAGTCTTCGAGCAGTTGAGTTACCGAATATCTTCATGAGTTGAAGCCGATGAAGATCGATGACAGCCGACTAAAATTAGGGTTTGTAGCTGACTAAGTTTAGGGTTTGCATTTGTTATAACAGTCGACTAAGATTAAAGTTTTCATCATGAAAATTTTGTTATAAAAGGAGGGTTGTTTGGAGAGTTGATGCATTGTTGGATGCGTCATTGAATGTGCGTCAAAGTGTGTGAGATGCAGCTGAAAGAGCACAGATAGCATAGAAGTGGTGATATGATGCATAGAGTGTGCGAAGATAGTGCAGAGTGTGTGCAAAGAGATGACTAAGAGAAGAGGAAGTGCGGCTGTAAGAGCGTAGAAGTTGTGTATGTTTTGTGAACATTTTTGACAGGTTTCGATGGGGACTTGTGGGAAGATTTGGACAGGTCCTAGAAGAGGACTTGTGAGCTGAGTTTTGATAGTTCTATTAGAGAACTTGAGGACAAAGGAGCACTAGTTCTTTGAGAAGAACCTGAGGATAGATTTGGCAAGTCTTTGAGAAGGCTTGTGTGTAGAGGATTGATTTTTTCAAGTGTTGGATAGATCTGATAGACAGAGGAAGACTTGTACTAGACCGACTGACTATGTTTTGTATAGGTTGCTGAGCTACTATGGACGTGATCATAGAAGGTAGAGGTCTCTTAGGCTAAGCATTGAGGACAGGAGGTTTTCGGTGGAAAGGAGTTCCACGTGCTAGCAAGAGGTAGAGGCGATTGATCTTCCGAGGGATCATTTCCAGAGTAGAGGGGAAGGTATCTCCTTTGAGTAGAGGCTCATAAATTTTGATTGGGGGAAGGTATCTCCTTTGAGTAGAGGCTCATAAATTCTGATTGGGGGAAGGTATCCCCTTTGGTCCGAGGCTCATAAACATTGTAATTGGGAAGGATTTTCAAATAACTTTGAGATAAATTTTAGAGAAAATTTTTGTGGATGTAGCCCAACCATTCTGGGTGAACCACATTAAAAATGGGTCTTCAATGTGTGATGCTTTCTATCTTGATTAATGTTGTGTTGATGCCACTGCTATCTAAATTTAAAATTATTAATTGGTTAAGTCTTATACTATTCACCCCCCCTCTCAGTATAAGTCCACGTTCTTCAGGTTTAGAGACATCAAGAGGATGAACATGGCCCTCATTGCCAAGAAGGCCTGGAGACTTACCATCAATGAAAAATTCACTTGGATTGATATCATTAAAGCTAAGTAACTCCATCAGTTTTCCTTTCTTGGAGAGCACAACCTCCCTATCGGATCCCATTTCTAGAATGGTGTAATCAAAACAAGAAAAATCATCATGGAAGTCTTAAGGTGGTGTCTGGGAAATGGAACGACCATTCATTTTTGGGATGACTCGTGGATCCATGATAAAAATCTTAGCCAAGATCCGCATCTTGCAGTGCTCAAGGTGGCTACCAAAGACACCTTTGGAGATAAGGTGTGTCACTTCATTAACCAAGGTCCTACAAGACCTGAATGGAAACACCTAGCTCTTAACATGCCCAGGCATATCACCGAGGCTCTCAGGTGGTTACAAAACTTGTTGAGGACTTGCATCATCCTAAGCTCACACAAAGATGATTCCATGGTCTGGAACCTTGAAGAATCTAGAAATTTCACTGTCAAATCAACTTACTACAGTCAAGAAACTCCCATAGATAGTTGGGACTTATCAAATCAAGTTTGGATTCCCAAGATCATTCCCAAGGTCAAATTCTTTTGCTGGCTGGCCATCCAAAATAGAATCCTCACCATTGACAACTTGATAATCATAGGGTTACTCATTCCCAATTGGTGTATCTTGTGCAAAAATGCCTATGAGTCAACTTCTCATGTTTTTTTGAATGTCCCTTTTCTATAGCAATTCTCAACCAGGTTCATAACACCTTTGACATCTCCATAGTCCTCCCACATTCCATTACCCTCCTTATTAAGCAATGGCCCCGACCTTTCAAGAGCAACCAACTAAAATTCATGTGGCAAGATTGCCTCCACCTTTTCTTGTGGCAGATATGGCTCGAGATAAATGCTAAAATTTTCAAAAATCAAGCCACTGATAAGAATATTATCATTGTCAAAATCTTGGCCCTTGATGCGAAGAATGCCTCTCTTGTTTTTTCTCCGAATTCCCCCCCTCATGGCTTAGAATCGGACCTAACCAAGATTTTCAATCTATCTAACATTTCTGTCATGCCCCATAATATTGTTGAGAGGTCTGTCATCAAGTGGGTCTTACCACCTACTGGTTGGCACAAGCTCAATTTCGATGGTGTGGCTAAAGGTAACCCAGGAGCTACTGGTGGAGGAGGAATTCTCAAAAACCACAAAGGAGAAATAATTTTTGCCTTTGCCCAGAACCTGGGAATTCAATCCAACAATATTACAGAGGCACGGGCTTTGTTCCAAAGTTTGATCCTCTTGGAAGGGTTGACCATAAATAAACTTATCATCGAAGGAGACTCGTTGCACTGTATCAACTGGCTAAATGGTACCGCTAAGCCTCCCTGGGACCTTGCTTTGATTTTCCAAGAATGCAAGGCCCTAATTGGCAATTACCTAGAATTAGTCATTAAGCATCAATACCAAAAAGGAAACAAAGCTACATACTGGCTTGCTAACAACGGAGTTGATGAATCTAACATTCAAGTGTGGAGATACTTCTTCCCCATTGGCCTAAGGAATGATCCTACAAGTTTCAATGTTTGCACAATGTGAGATGTTGCCAGGGGATTGGTTTGGTATGCTGATGAAACTTGTCACAATATCGCGACACTTTTTCCTTCTTCTCCTTTGGCAGTGAAAATGCAACATGTCGCGTTATCATGACACTTTTCACCTTTGGCCATGAAAATACAACATGTCGCGATATCGCGACATTTCTTTATCCTTTGGTTGTGATGTTGCAACATGTCATCATATCGTGGCACTTTTTTCTCCTTTGGTTGTTACATCATGTCACGATTTCATGACACTTTTTCTCTTTCGACCATGATGATGCAACATGTCGCGATATCGCGACACTTTTTCTCTTTGGCCATAATGATGCAACTTGTCACGATATCGCGACACTTTTTCCTCCTTTGGCTACGGCAATGCAACATGTCACGATATCGTGACACTTTTTCTCTTTTGGCCATGATGTTGCAACATGTGGCGATATCACGACACATTTTCTCTTTTGCCACGATGATGCAACATGTCACGATATTGCGACACCTTTTCTCTTTGGCTGCGATGATGCAACATGTCATGATAGCATGAAACTTTTTATTTTTGGCCGCGATGATGCAACTTGTCATGATATTGCGACACATTTTCCTTCTTTGGTCGTGATAATGCAACTTGTCGCGATATCACAACATTTTTTATCCTTTTGCCGATACGATGCAACATGTCGTGATTTCATGACACTTTCTCTCCTTTGGCCACGATGTTGCATCATGTCACGATATCGTGACACTTTTTTTCCTCTGGCCATGACGATGCAACATGTCGCGATATCACAATTTTTTTCCTTAGGTCACGATGATACAACATGTCACGATATCGTGACACCTTTTTTCTTGTGGCCGCGACGGTGCAACATGTCGTGATATCATGAAACTTTTTCTCCTTTGGCCATGACATATTTTGTTCTTTGGCCTCGATGATGCAACATATCATGATTTCGTGACACCTTTTCTCCTTTGGCCGTGGCAATGCAACTTGTCATGATATCATGACACTTCTTCTCTTCTGGCAGCGACGTTGCAACATGTCGCGATATCGTGACACTTTCTCTCCTTCGGCCGCGATGCTACATCCTGTCACGATATCGTGACATCTTTTCCTCCTTTGGCCATGACGGTGCAACATGTCATGATATCATGACACCTTTTCCTCCTTAATTTTTCCCTATGCTTTGGACCGCGAAAATGCAACATGTCATGATATCGCGACACCTTTCTTCTTGTGGTGTTTTGCTTTTTATTTGATCTTTAGCTCTTGGGCCTCTTTGGTCGGTTTGGAAAACATGTAAAAATTACTTGTACAAGGTTCAGGGACCTTTCAACACCCTTTCAACCAATCAAAAAAATATATATAATTAAATATTTCTAAATATCATAAGAATCATATTTTAAAAAATGGCCATTCTTCGTCTTTTAAAAATAAAATGTAATCATCCCTTTCCTATGCAACAAAACCTATAAAATAGCTTGAGGATACTAATTTCCAAATATGGAAAATAGGGGATAATGCACAAGGGATAGTGGATGCTGCATTGAAGAGTGAAGGCGGAAGATAGGGGCTCAAGTTTCGAGTGGATGGTGGACGAGCCACCTGGGTAGACATGCACGTAAAAAATAGGGTAAGGAAAAGAGAGATGAAAAGAGAGGGAAAGAGCATATGGATGGTGAGAGATCAAGAAAAAATATGCAGATGCAGACAAGATATAGAGATAATGGGAAGAATGTACCAGAGGTTAGTAGGAGGGCAGCTAGAATTCACCATCTTTCCAATCACAGCAAGATTTATGGTTGGGTTGCTTTAAATCTGGAATCCAATTTTAATTTACGTGGGATTGTTGCATATAAGCACTATGTATTTTGGAATATCCCTTATTCTATGAAAGTGTTGTGTGCTATGTATTTTGGAATCTCCCTTATGTCATGTGACAGCATTATGCACTATATTTTTGAAATAATCTCCCTTATGTTGTGAAAGTGATGTGCGCTATGTGTTTTGGAATCTCCCTTACGCTGTGAAAGCATTGTGCACTTTGTGGTTTGGAATCTTCCTTATATCATGTGAAAGCACTATGTGCTATGTGTTTGAGAGAACCTCCTTATGCTATGTGAGTGTTGAGCACTATGCGTGTGTTGTGAAACCACCATGTGAAGAGCGCTAAGTGCTAATAGAAGCCACCTTGTGGAAGCGCTATGTGTGTGTTGTGAAACCACCATGTGAAGAGCATTGTATTTTAATAAGAATCACCCTGTGTGTGTTGTGAAACCACCATGTGAAGAGCATTGTATTTTAATAGGAATCACCCTGTGTGTGTTGTGAAACCACCATGTGAAGAGTGTTGTATTTTAATAGGAATCACCCTGTGTGTGTTGTGAAACCATCATGTGAGGAGTGTTGTGCTTAAACAGGAATCACCCTGTGTGTGTTGTGAAACCATCATGTGGAAGAACTATGTTTTAACTAAACCATTCTATGGATGTAGTTTAATAGAAAAACCTCCCTTATGTTAGGCGAGCATTGTGTGTGAGCAATCACCATAGGATGTGTTAAGCGCTATACGCTATGAAAGCAATGAGCACTTTAGTGAATGTTTAGGTGGGAGCTTAGTGAGTGCTTCGATAGACCAGTGGGTGTTAGCAATGAGTGTTGTGCATGTTCAAAGGCATTGACCTCTAGTTGTGAACCCTGCGTTAGGTAAGGTGTTGTGTAACTATTCTAGTTAAAATAATAGAGCCTTTGTTTCATGTGAAATGTATTTAAGTGTTTTTAAAATAAAGGAGCCTTTGATTTTATGAAATGTAGATAAGGGTTTTAATTAAAAGGGGCCTTGGATTTTATGAAATGTAGATAAGGTATTTAATTAAAATGAGCCTTGGATTTTGTGAAATGTATTTAAGGTTTTAATAAAAGGATCCTTTGATTTTATGAAATGTAGAAAAGTTTTTAAATTAAAAGAAGCCTTTGATTTTATGAAATGTAGAGAAGATTTTTAATTAAAAGGAGCCTTTGGTTTTATGAAATTTAGTTAAGGTTTTTAATTATAAGGAACCTTTGATTTTGTGAAATTTATTTAAGGGTTTTAATTGAAGAAACCTTAGTTTCGCATAAAATATACTAGAGATTTTTAATTAAAAGGAACCTTCGTTTCATATAGGATTATTGAAGGCTTTTAATTAAAACGGGATCTTGGATTTATATGAGATTTATTTAAGGTTTTAATTAAAAGGAACCTTTGATTTATATGAGATGTATTTAAGGTATTAATTAAAAGGAACCTTTGGTTTATAAGAGATTTATGTAAGATTTTCAATTAAGAAATAACCTTTGATTTTAATGAAAGGTATTGAAGGTTTTTAACTTAAAAGAAAACCCCTTTGATTAAGGTTGAATACATTAGGAGTTTAAATTAAAGATATGTAGATTTATTCATGAATTGAAGTTATGGGGTTTCAATTTAGGGAATGAATGAATGATGGTTTTAAAGGTTAAAGGCATGGGACTTTAATGCTTTAAAAAGTAGTTGATTGATTAGAAATGGGGAATTAAAAAGGAATGTATATTTATTATTTGAATTGAAGTTATGGGGCTTTGATTTAGGGAATGAAAATAAAAGGGATTGTTTTAAAGGTTCAGAGAATGAGACTTTAATTCTTTAATACATGAATGCATTTTATTTAAGTTGGACCTTGATCTAAGAAGTATGTATTGGATGAATATCTAAAGGAACTTGAGAGGTGAAAATAAAAGTAAGGGTTCTTTTATGATATCCATTATGTATTAGATGGTTATAAACTTAAATGAATGTTTGTATATTTGCAATTTTGTAAAGTAAATGAATAGATGCATTTAAAATCATGTTTATCCTCAACCATAAGTATCCTGATCCCCTACTACCTTCAAAGAACCAATGGGAAGTAATGAGAAGCAAGGAGTTTCGTGGAAACAAAGCATAGGTATTTGTGTCTAACATTGTTGTACTTATTATCAAATAAACTAGACTTGTGGGGAGATATCCCTAATGCAGATAATGTGATAATATTTAAAGTAAGAAAGACTTATCATGTGTGATCTAATGAGATGAGTGTTCATTGATTTTATGAAGGTACTTTTCCTTTATTTTTGTATTTGGTTATATTATGTGAATGATTCTCTTTAGTTTTAAACTTGATTTATTTCCTCCATTATTGTTTGCTTGATTCATGTTGTTATAATAATTATATGTATCATTGTTTGATTGCTTGATGATGAAAAATCTAAGAGTAGAGTTCTAGGGTGAACTCAAAGGTGAACTAAGGGAATTAAGGACACCTTAGGGTGAACATAGGTGACCTAAGAGAATTATGAACCATTTAGGGTGAACATAGGTGACCTAAGGGAATTAAGAACCCCTTAGGGTGAACATAGGAGACCTAAGGGAATTGAGACCCCCTTAGAGAGATAAAGGACTAAGTTGTGAAGATATTACATCTGAGTTAAGATAGCTCATCGTCAAGATGAGATAAATAGCTTAGATAAAAATATTTATAACATACATACACAAAAGGATTTGTGTATGGTATGGATATGTGTGTATAACTTTTATGGATTGAGGGTGGTAGGTATAACTCATCAAGAATGATGTGATATATGGGTTTATATGCAGTGATACATTATAGGCCTACATAGACAAACTTGTGATAGGGTAATTCATGAGATGTACCTTCAAAGAAAACTTAAGAGATTGAAACTTTAGGTAAATGTTAGTTGGGTTAAGGATTCATGAATGGTTCGTGTATCTCTCTCCTTAGTAAAACAAAAAACTCTTCCATTTTTTTGTATTTTTTGTTTGTGTGATTTTTGGGTCGTTACAAAATGGATAGGTAGAAGTGACCAATAGGGAGCTAGAGAACATCCTTACAAAAATTTTGCAACAACAATATTGGGTTGCAAGACTACCAAAGGTAGTAAGGGCATACATAACAAAATGGAAAACAACCATAGGTTTTACCCCATTCTAATTGGTATACAGGAAGAGTGCAATGATGGCCATCAAATTCAAAATAAAAATGCTTAGAATTGTAGTAGAATCAAACCTGAGCCTAGATGATGCACAAAGGGAAAGGATTCAGTAGCTAAATAAACTAGATTAATATTTAATTGATGCCTTGAAAAATATGGAATTCATCCAAAGGCAAAGGAAATAATGCCATGACCACCACATTAAGCTAAAGGAGTTCAAGGAAGGAGATTGGGTATTACTGTATGATTTAAGATTTCAAGAATAAAATGGTAAGTTGATGCAGAGGTGGATGAGGCCATATGAGATGGTGGAGCTAATAAAAAATGGTGTTGTGCATGTTAAGACAATTGATGGTAGAAACACCATATTGATAGTTAATGATTATTGCCTTTGTACATATCACATGTCTAAAAATTTAATGGTGGAGTCCAAAATAGGCATGGGGGAGACCCCATCCAATTGAAAATATCTCAACTTCTCAGCAACGAAGTGGACACAGGTATCCACTAAAAAAAATTTAGTTCTTAGTTTCTCTTTTCTATGTGTTGTAGGTACAGTACCCGCATGCAAGTTGTAGGCATCCAAAGAGCCAAGGCCTAAGAAGCATGGATTGCACCAAACCTAATTTTTATTGCTTTCTTATTTACAATGTGTTTTTTAGGGACAACACCCACATGTAAGTCGCAGGAATCCTAAGATCTAGGGCCTAATAGGCACAAATTGCATTTAACTACATTTTTCTTTTAGTTTTTTCATTTTCTTTTGTAGGTGAAATGACGTGATTGTACAAAAAATAGACATCTTGTAAGACAAGGTCTAAACCTACTCAACATCTATGAACCTACACATTTTTAGGAGGTAGAAATTTGACTATTTCCATCTAGAGGAGATAGTCCTGATTCGAGCATAGACGTGGGCACTAATTCCCCATAAAGTAAAATATACCCATGTTTATACTTGGATGAAGCAGATGCTGATGCAACACGAGAAAAGTTTTGGAGGACCTAATCAACCCTACACCAGTTATTGCATCAACTACTACTAACTTTTCAAAACTAAGAGAGCATCTTGATATTCAAGTAGGTGCCTTGCTCAATGGTGCCTTACTCTATAAGTAGGCAACTTGCTCAATGGTCCCTTACTCTACAAGTATGCGCCTTGATCAAGAGCACCTTACTCTACAAGTAGGCACCTTGATCAAGGTTGCATTACTCTAAAAGTAGGAATATTTGGTTAAGAGAACCTTACTCTAAAAGTAGGTGCATTGGTCAATGGCACCTTAATCTACAAGTAGGTGCCTTTTTTTCCATCAGTGGGGGCGCTTGACTTTTGTTGAAAAGTTTTGAAAAAAAATTGAACAAGTGATAAGGCGCATTGATCATTAAAAAAAAAATTGATGAGGCACCTTCACACCATATAGTAGAGGCACCTTGATCATCAAAAAAAACAAAATTGATGAAGTGTCATGGCCAAAGGTGCCTTACTCTACAAGTATGCACCTTGATCAAGGGTTCCTTACTCTACAAGTAGGTGCCTTGGTCAAGGGTGCCTTACTCTTCAATTAGGCACCTTGGTTAAGGGTACCTTACTCTTAAGGTAGGTTCCATGGTCACGAATGTCTTAATATTTAGGTAGGCACCTTGATCAAGGGTACCTTACTCTTCAAGTAGGTGCCTTGGTCAAGGGTACCTTACTCTTTAGGTAGATGCCTTGATCAAGGGTGCCTTACTCTTCAAGTAGGCACCTTGATCAAGGGTGCCATACTCTATAATTAGGCACCTCGATATCATACAAGCACCTTGATCTAATCAAAAGCACCTGCATAATTTTGTGGAACGAGGGAGTAGCAAAAGCTTATGTCATAATTTCATGTGATGGAAATCAAAAGTCACCCAAAAATATTACGAAATTATTGCGTAGGATTTTTGCACATCCCAAATCTAACCGATAAGGGAGATATGCATCCTATTATCTGAAACAAATGGACCCCCACATTTTTAGCATGGCACTTCGAGTAAACTAGATTTGTAGTGTCCAAGGTAACATAATCATAACATGGGGAATATGCCATCACCCTTATCACAAACTACCAAATCGGTATGCTCCATAATGCATGAACAACCAATCAGGTATGCACATGATTTTTGTTAAATATTTACATAATATTTCATGATTAAATACTCCTCTAAAAATAATGTCGTCACAAGAATCATATTGGCACCCTATGTTTAATATGTCGTGCAGAAAATAAATTTGGGTGGTGTACCCTGTCAACCCCAATGTAAAATTAATTCACTCGATAGGCGCCTTGATCTATAATAAGGTGCCTTCCTACGATGGTAGGGAATTGAACTAGTCAGGAGAAAAAGGAGCCAAGAATTCACAATGGGAGGTCGATCGAACAACCATGTGCACAAGAAAAATGAGCCCAAAAGTATCGAGGGAATTTGCGGTGAATTTTGGAAATGGTTTGAGGTGGCTGGTTGGATGAATTATTGCATCATGTTCAGTCGAAACCAGGACATAAAAGTAGCAAAGGAGTTTGCTACTATTGTGAAATGGGATGTCACTCAGCTACATGGACTAGAAATTTGATTCATGTTGAAGTATATTTCCATTGTTATCGACCTTCCCCTCACTAGAGAGTGCACATACAAGGAGGGTGTGATAGCCTAATGTGTAGAGATGCTACTAGGGCATAGGAAAATCTAATTTGACATTGTAGGGCTACCAAAACAAATACTCCTAGAGCCCTTGTATAAGCTCTTCAAAAAAGTAGCAAGGTTCTTCACATGCATAGGAAAATACACCTACCTAAATGTAAACCACATGCAATTTTTGAATCACAAGGTGCATGGGTGAAAAATAAATGTACCATTCTACATGGAAAGCACTCTAAAGGGTGAAACTTACTTATATTATAGAGGAGAAGTCTCTACCCTAGCCCATCATGAGCTAATTACAACCTTGATTAACTATGTTGAGGAACACAAAGAGAACTTGTCAGTAGAAAGGGCCAAAAATTTTGGCATGCCGATGCAATCTATTGTCGAAATATGGTAGGAAGCCAAATTATGAGGGTTGAAAAAAGAAGAGGAATGGACCCAAACCTCCCAAGATGCTACAGTTGAAGGGAAAATTTATCTACCAAATTATACAGAGGATAGACTAGATTCTTCCAGCCCTGAACCAATGGCTCATCATAAAAACACATAAGCAGTAGGAAGCACCTACGATGATTAATTATATCAAGCAAGGAGGAAGAGGAGGATATATAGGTTGATTTTGCAACCCAAACATTTTAGAATTTGGTCGCTCGAAGTCCATAGGACCCACAACCTTTGGTAGACCTACGATGGTAGCTTGACTCAGTGCTGGAAGAAGGCATCACTTGGAAGAGTGAGTATTTTGAAGCATAGAAATTTTTTTATGGATTTTGGAAAATGACTACAAGAAAAATATAGAGGTATGAGGCCACTGTAGCTTAGCTATAGTACCTAGTTCACCATATCAAGGTAGAAAATAAACAACTATAGACTAGGGTGGTGGAATGAATAGATTCCTGCACCTAAATCGATTAGGTAATTGAAGTGCCCACAAACTCTCCAACCTATCCAAAAATGGTGGTTTCATCTAGGTCATTCAAGTTTTATGCTAGAAATGAATATAGGGAGGTTTGGAATATTTTTTGCTTCTGATAGAATGACTGCAGAGGAACAGAGGAACTCTATTTTTCAAATAGAACCCTCTGTTATAGATATTATTGATGACGAAGACCACTAGGGTTAGAGTGAGTGGTAAGGCCCTGAACCTAACACTAAGGAGGAATATCAAGAGCAACTAGTACCCACAACATAAGGACCTGAAGACTATTTGTTGAGTGAGCAAGGAACATGGGAAGCAACTATGGGTGATTCAAGGCAAGAGGGGAAGATACCTAAACCCTCTAATGTCAATAGGTAAGCATCTTCTGTGGGGAAGGAGGATATCCCCACATAATTTGCTATAATATCATAGAGTCCCAAGAGGAATGCACCTTGGACATTACAGAAGAGGGCTAAGAGAAAGGTCAAGGTTACTTTTCTAGAACCGATAATCCATTCATATGAAGAATGGGCAAAAGGTATGTAGGGTTTTGTCAAGTGGAAGGAGAAATTTGAAATACTCCATGAAGAATTTGATATAGCAAAGGTAGCTAGAAAATCTACCAAGAAGGTTGAATGAGGGTCTATCATTTGCATTGATCCTACTACAGAAGACAAGTTCTAGTGGATATATGGCTCGTCCTCGGGATGACCCTCCAAATGTGGAAATATATGGAGATATAGGGTATATTCGGGCCAAAAGTAGAGGTAGATATGATCAATTAAGAAAATGTTGTCCTCAACCTTAAAGAGGCTTAACTATTAAAGGTTAGGGTGGTCAGACGACAGAGGGATGACTCTGATATTCCATTCAGAGAGTTATAGCCATAGCATGCAGATCTTTGGTAGGAAGTAGAAGTTGCATTCCATAGGGGAGAAACAATCATGGCTGTGTTGCCCAACATAGGTGTTGGTCCAAGTAGAACAGGAAGGCACATCTAGCATAGTAGAAATCTAGCATAGTCAAAATTTGAAAGCTAACCCAACACAGCAAAAATCCAGTGCAACCTAAAGATATCGCACAATAGAACAATACCCCTTAGCAAAAATAGAAACCCTAGAATGAAGTAAATTCCAAGGTCATCAATAAGAAAATAATATAGAAGGATAAGTCTTATTGGAATGGGTTGACTACCAACTTTAGGTGCAATAAGGGTGTAGCACATATTAAGCATAGGGGGATGATGAGCATAAAAAATGCTCATATTTTTGTATGATTTCTAATGGTTTTTGTGTAGCAGTATAATAAGTGTTGTATTTTTTTATGAATTATTATGTATCTATTTAATAAAATTATGTGCATTATATAATTTTTGTGTGAAGTGTATTTTATGTAGATATTAGCTAGTTGTATCATATTTTTTACTAAGTCAAGGTCCTCCGTGGACCTGGCATGCTTCTGCTTCAATAAGTCTAAGGCATATTGGGAAGGCACCTTAATATTTAGGTTGGTGCCTTGACTAAATGTGCCTTGATATTCAAGTAGAAACCTTTGTCAAGGGTGCCTTAATCTACAAGTAGGTGCCTTACTCTCCAAGTAGGCACCTTACTCTACAAGTAGACACCTTACTCTCCAAGTAGGTGCCTTACTCTATAGGTAGGCACCTTACTCTACATGTAGGCACCTTACTCTATAGGTAGGCACCTTACTCTACAAGTAGGTGCCTTGATGCCAAACATCAACTAGGTGCCTTGATGCCATACATCAAGTAGGCACCTTGATCCTCAGGTAGGTGCCTTGATGTCATACATCAAGGGTGCCTTACTCTTCAAGTAGGTGCCTTGATGTTAAGTGCCTTGACCTTGCAACTGAAGGAGGCCCTGTTGATTGTGGTAAACCTTTAACTCCATGTCATGTAGGCTATCCTTGGAAGGCTACCAAACGTATGAGTTGTCCCAGCTGTATTGGAAGAAACACATAACCACTTGATGAAGCAGAACACGGGAAACACAGAGATCGAACCTAAAAATATTCTATCCCAAAAAAAGATAAAAAGTTGTGTTGTGGCTGATCCACAACACACCCCAAATTTGGGGACCCACCTTTTTTGCATGCTTTCAAAGAAGATCTCAGTAGCCCAGATGCTAAAAAATCAAGGAAAAAGCAAAAATTTCACAAAAGAGAAAAAGTTGTCGTGATATCGTGACATGTCGCTCTGTCGTGGCCAAAAATGAAAAAGTGTCACGATATCGCGACATGTTGCTCCATCGCGGCAAAAAAAATGAAAATATGTCACGATTTCATGACAAGAAGCAGCCAAGGGGTACGAAGATGAAAAGCATCACGATTTTGCGACAGGAAGCAGCCAAGGGGTACGAAGATGAAAAGAGTCACATTTTCGTGACCTGAAGCAGTAAGACATGCCAAATGAAAAGATGTCGTGATTTCACAATAGAAAGCAGCCAAGGGGTACGAAGATGAAAAGCATCGTGATTTCATGAAAAAAAGCTGCTAGAGTGAAAGAAATGAAAAGGCATCACGATTTCACGACAGAAAGTTGCCAGAGTGAAAGGAATGAAAAGGCATCACGATTTCACGACAGAAAGCTACCAGAGTGAAAGGAATGAAAAGGCGTCATGATTTCATGACAGAAAGCAGTGAGACAGCCCGAAATGAAAAGCGTCGCGATTTCACGATAGAAAGCAGAAGATGGTGCAGAAGAGAAAAGTGTCACGATTTCATGACATGTCACGTTTTCACGGCTAAGTGCAACAAAACCCAACGAAGCAGAAAAACGTCGTGATTTCGCGACAGGTTGCACCCACACGGCCCGATAGCATAAAAATGTCATGATTTCGTGACATGTATCATTTTCGCTATGCATGAAGGCTGACAAGGCTGCATACAAGAAAATGTCATGATTTCATGACATGTCTCATTTTCGTTGTGCATGGTGGCGGACAAGGCTATTGGCCAAAAAACGTCATGATTTCGTGACATGTCTTGTTTTCGCGATGCAGGTAAAGGAACGAAGCTGCATAGAAAAATGTCGCGATATCGTGACATGCTATTTTTGGTCACGATTTACAGGGGGCCATTATGGAACATGCAGAGAAATGCGAAACACGTGGCGTACAGGTGTAAGGGCTACAGAAGCGTTACAGTTCATAGAGAAGATCAAGCGTCTCAATGTCAAGCATAAAGTCAAAAGCAATGAAAAGGCAGGGAAGGTGAAACGAAGCGATCTGGGAGATGAAGCGAAGCGTCACAGGGCGAAACAGAGAGCATTGCCAGAGGGTTTAAAAGCAAAATCCGAGGACAGATACGAAGGTCGAAAACCGCTGCGAGCAGAGTTGCAGTGCCGAAGGCGAGAAGCCATTCTGGGCCTGCTTGGGAGTGTTTTTCTTCCCCTTTTTCTGGTTTTGAGAAAACTAGAGATTCTGTTATTGTAAAATGATTAATTTTTAATACAAAAAATTTAGAGAGTTGCATCTCATTGGCAAGAAAGAAGGAGTTATTTTCTGCATGCAAGATTGAATGTTTATCTCTCCCCTTTCAGATTTTTAGACTTATAGGTGAAGTTTAATGCAAGTTATCTTGGTTGCTTCAAGCGAATGTCTAAATCTAAAAACCGTAATTAAAACCCTAGGGATCAGCACTTAACTTATCTGGATTGTGCATGTTTTGCAGGTTCAATAAGTTAGGTTGCATGCATGGAAACCTCATTAGCTTCGGTTTTGTCAGAATAGGATTGCATCACCCTGAATGCATTTCATTTTTCTTTTGCATTTTATTTTCATTTTTTTTGCACTTTATTTTCATTTACAGGCATTAAAATAAAAATTAAAAAATTAAAAATTTCAAAGTCAGAAAATAGAAAATTTCCATTTCAAGGCCAGAGTTTCATTTTTTAGTTTTGTTTTTCATTCATGAGTAGATGATGAAATTCCCTTCATAAAACTCCAATTTCATTGAAGGGGTTATGTTTTATGACATTTCATCAATTTCCATTTTGAAGTTACAGTATAGTCATAAAGGGATCAAATCACATTTGCTTTATTCGGGTTCAACAAACAATCATTACAGTTTCACAGTAAAATAAACCAACATTGCCCCTTGTTTTCAGTTACTTGCAACCACTAAGGTGTTCCAAGCATTTTAATTGAATATCTTCATTTGAGATCATTAATACACAGATGTAAAATGCTAACATAGCGGAACCTTGGAGAAATTGTTTATTAAATTTCTTTGCAAGCAGAGGATTTAGAACCCAAATCCTATCGGAGAGTGTGTTTTCACAATCGGGTGAAAATACCACTCAACAGATTGGCGCTAGAAGGAGGGCATGAATGGGTTTATTTTAGTGAGATTTAAAATTTATGTATGCTTTAGTCCTCTAACACTCAGCAGATTGTTAAAAGGACAACCTGAATTGGTTTACTTTATTCTATTTTAAGCAATTCAGGTATGCTGCATATTATTCTAACACTTTTCTGATTGTTCATACATAAATAATGTGATTTGATTTAACTTTGAAAATTTTGGTCTCATGCAATTACTTTTCATTTGATTTTAATGAATACATCTCTTAGTTGATGCTAACTTGATTTTGTTTATACATTGCAGGTTGAATATTCAACAGATTTGGTTCTAAAGTTACATTTTGAGTTTCACTAATGGCAACACTTGAGGAGCAAATGGTATCCCTAAGAAAAGAAATGATGTCTCTAAGAGAAAGAATGGTATTAATAATGGAGGATCATTATAAGGGTTTGTCTATACCTGTGGTACCCTATCAAATTCCTAAAATGTTATTGGAGTTTCTACGGTGTTTTAATCAAGAGGTGCCACTAGGATACTTGCAAAAACTGTATGTTTACAAGGATACATTATGTCAATTCCAGATGTTCTATGAGGAGGTAGCTTGTAGGTTATTTGCATACATTTTGGATGATAAACCATTCTTTTGGTACAGCCAACTACCCATGGAGGTTAGGACTTCTTGGATACAACTAGAAGCAGCCTATCTTTACCATTTTGGTAATCAGGTTGACTTAGAAATCCTGAAAAATCAGTTTACCTCCATATGTAAGGAGCCTAATGAATCCTTGAGTCAATTCAATGGAAGATTTCGTGAGTTGCACTCCCAAATGTGGGAAAATTTTAACACATTAGAAGAGGAAGCCATGGAAGTATACCTGGGAGCCATACACCCCACACTTGCTTCATTCATTGAGGAAAAAATGGGTAGCTTGTCTCTAGAGAAAATCCATGAGATCTTAGAAGAGATAGAATGACAAGGTCTTGAAGAAGAAAAGGCACAACATGTTCACATGAGAGATTGTCCTTCTAAAGATATTGATGCCAACCTACACCAACCATCAAATATAGCACCCTCCACTCCAATGATATCTAAGGTAAATGATCAAGGGGATGAATTTGAATATCCAAATCTTACAACCACCTTAGATGTAGTCCACGAGGAGGTGCAAATTGCTAAGCCAACATCCACTAGTGAGGATTATGCAGAAATGATCTCATTCATAGAGATACACGATTATTCGGATGAAGGGGTTCTAAATTCAACAATGTTTGATATATGTGATAGGACGGAACCCACCATAGAATTGAATGAAGTGGTTGAAAGTGAAATTGGAAGAAAACCAATAAATGAATTTGAAGACATGATAGAGTTTCACCACTTGTTCTTGGAAGATACTATTGATGAGATGTGTAAAATTAATGATCAAGAAATTCTTCACCCTCAAAATTATGAAAAAATTGAATCATGGGTTACTAATTTGGACGATGATAGCCTTATAAATTTGAATTCAAGAAATAACCCACTTTTGGAAATAATTGAACCATCTAAGGAAGGTGAAGATGAATTTGATGAGAAACACATTGATGAATTGGAAGATGTTGAAGAAGTAGTTGAACGTCACCACTTGATTTTGAAAGATGATTATTATGATGCTTGGAAGAAGTGGGAGGACTACACTCAATCCAAAACTACTAATGAAACTTGGGTGCAAATTGATATACAGGACAACATAATCGCCTACTCAAAGGAAGATATTACAACTCCTGTACAATTTGAGGATGTTTTGGAAGAGGGTTTCAAATCTCATCAAATTTTGGAAGATTATAATGATCCTATTGCCAAGGACAAAGAAGAAAAAGAATTTATGAATGAATCAAAAGATCATGCCACAAACATCATGGAATTTCATTCCATGGATTTGGATGACAATTTTTATAATGGTTGGGGGAGATATGATAATGCATTCTTTTCTCACACCCCCATAGATGAAACTCATATTTCACTTGATATGCAGGATGTTGAAACTTCTACCTCACATGAAGAGATACCATGGATAGTGAACAAAGAATTAGAACCAAATGATAAAGAGATTGATCAATTGGAAGCAACTCAAATGAAGGATCATCAAGATGAGTCATGGGACATACACTTTGACCAAAAACATTTGAGGGTTGAAAAGGATGGGCATGTTTTCAATTGGGTGCCCAATTTTGGTATGTTTAATGAACAAGTAATCAATGAAGAATATGAAGATCATGAGGTAAAAGAAGAAATTGTAATTTCTCACCAATTTTTGGTAAACAAAAATGTTCAAAAGGTAGAGTCTAACCTTTTGTGTTCAAACATCCATGATTTAGGTGAAAATTTGCATGACCATGTTTTGAATTTGATTGATGTTTATGATGAAATGTCGTTAAAGGTGAATGAAAAACAGGGTATGATTTCTAATCACACCTTTGATAACATTGTTTTAATGAATGAAAAAGAAGTTGATGCACTTGAACTGTTAAATCAAATTCATCAACAATTACTAATTGAATCTAGGATAAAAACTTTTAATCCTAATTTAGTAAATATCCTAGATGCTTGTAAATTGTTGCACAAATTTGATTGGCCTACAAATTTGGAAAATGATTTGGCTTTGAAATTTGTAGAAATAGGCTCCTACTTACAAAATTGCATATTTGAAAAAGATAGCCTAATTCTAAATCAAGGAGGGAATTATGAAATTTACATTTTAAAGAATAGACATGATAAAATTGAAAATCAATCATTGTCTAATCAATTTGAAAATTTGAATCTCACCTATGAGAATATTAATGGAACTGAATTTAATTGGTGGGGTGAGAGAGGAAAGTTGAAGTGGGTTGCATTGTTTGGTCTAGTCTTGTTTGTGTTGGATTCCCACAACATTTGGCATGCATATCATGTTATATTTTTGTTGAAATGTTCTAATCATGTTTGGGATCCAGGAAAGTGATAATCCAAGCTTTGCATCATCTTGTATTATATTGTACATTTGTATATAGGTTTTGATTTTTGGTTTTGGTTTGTGTTTTCAAGTTTCCTTTTAGGGATTGCTATTTGGATTTGGATTTAAGTTGTGTGTTGGTCCTTTGGACATTTTTGGTTTGTTTATGAAAAAAAAAAAAAAATTTGAGATGTCAACTTATGCCTAAGACTAGGAGAATATGAAACATTGGAATTGTGTTGTAGAAGCTCCACAAGTAACACAAACATTTTAAGTAATATCGTTTGAATCTTGTGATGCATGAAGTTGTCAGTTTTACACATTATGGTAAAGAAGATGATATATTCCATCCACATTCCAAAAGAAGCAGGTGCATTCATATCTCATGTCACATTCCTCATTGCATATACATGTCATCTCAGTTACATTTTCATTTCATATGCAATCATTGAGAAGGTGTCGAATCCTCTTAGGGTTATTCTATAACATAAAACATAAAAAATCCTAAGGTTGGGAACTGATGCCCAAACTATCTTGAACCAAGCACATTCCATGCACATTAAAAAGAATCTTGAGCAAAATGGTCAAAACCATACTTGGATGAAAAGGTAAGGTGAAAAGAATATTTCATGTCTGTCCTATCATGCAACATAATCCTTAAAACTATGTGGTTTTTACCACTTCCATCAAGCTTAAAGTCTAAAACCAGAGTAGTAAGGATAGGATTAAATCCTCATCGAACTTAGGTTGAGGATCCAATTCCCCAAAGCTCTGATTTGACCCACATGGAGTAGTAAGGATAGGGCATAATTCTCATCTCGCCTAGGTTGAGAATCTGATTCCCCAAAGCTCCTATGTCTCATTTCATCATAAATCTTGGATTGGAAGGATCGTACTACATGTCCTCTACAAAGGATGGGTAGTCATCCCCAAGGTCCAAGAGATAAAAGATAATATTTTCCATTTCATCTTAATATTGGATTGGAGGGATCGTACTACATGTCCCTAGCAAGGATGGGTAGTCATCCCAAAGGTCCAAAGAAAAAAAGAAGAGAATGAATAAAGCCAAGTCATGGATTATGGGGTTAAGTATGCTCATGCGTGGCAACATGTCTTGTCTAAAAGCAAGACCACTGATTGCTCATATGGATAGACTAGCCTGACCATTTCATCCATAACAGGTTAAATCATTTTGTTCAAGATGAGGTAATGAACTCCAAATCAGAATAGTAAGGATAGGGTTAAATTCCCATCTCGCTTAGGTTGGGAATCCTATTCCCCAAAGTTCTGATTTCACTTACACTTGCACATGGGTTCAAGATGGTAGTGACACATAACCAACTTTGGGATCTAATGAATTAATTTAGTAGACATATATTTGGTCCTAAGAGGGTTTGACATCTTTAATATGTTTGTCCATGATATTAGAAGGTTTGAGCATTTATAAAGTAGGTTGTTACATCTCTAGCATCTTCATCATGCATCAAATCCTGCACAAATCATTCATAGCCTTGCATACAAATCATAAGTGAAACTGACAATGGAATGTTGATCAAGTTCAAATGATAGGGAATGAAAACACATTGCACACACCGAGCTGATACTTAATGATTCTGATGTTTCATGTATTTCTGATCTGTCGGTATTTGTTTATCTTTTATGTGCTAACACCTGTATCTAAGCTTGTATATTTCAGGTTGGGTTCTCACCAAAATGCTCAGGAGCATTTGATAGCAGAGTCACCATTTGTTGTGGCTGATCCACAACACACCCCAAAATTGGGGACCCACCTTTTTTGCATGCTTTCAAAGAAAATCTCAGTGGCCCAGATGCTAAAAAATCAAAGAAAAATAGCAAAAATTTAAAAAGAGACGATATCGCGACATGTCGCTCCATCGCGACCAAAAATGAAAAAGTGTCACGATATCGCGACATGTTGCTCCATCGCGGAAAAAAATGAAAAGTGTCGCGATATCGTGACATGTTGCTCCATGGGTAGAAGATGAAAAGTAGTCGCAATTTCGTGATATGAAGCAGCAAAGGGTACGAAGATGAAAAGCATCACGTTTTCGTGACCTGAAGCAGCAAGACATGCCAAATGAAAAGATGTGATTTCACGACAAAAAGTAGCCAAGGGGTATGAAGATGAAAAGTGTCATGATTTCACGACAAAAAGCTGCCATAGTGAAAGGAATGAAAAGGCGTCATGATTTCACGACAAAAATCTGCTAGAGTGAAAGGAATGAAAAGGCATCATGATTTCATGACAGAAAGCTGCCAGAGTGAAAGGAATGAAAAGGCATCACGATTTTGTGACAGAAAGCAGTGAGACAGCCCGGAATGAAAAGCGTCACGATTTCACGACAGAAAGCAGAAGATGGTGCAGAAGAGAAAAGTGTCACGATTTCGTGACATGTCACGTTTTCGTGGCTAAGTGCAACAAAACCCAGCGATAGAGAAAAACATCGCGATTTCATGACAGGTTGCACCCACACGGCCCGATAGCATAAAAATGTCACGATTTCATGACATGTATCATTTTCGCTGTGCATGAAGGCTGACAAGGCTGCATACAGGAAAATGTCACGATTTCATGACATGTCTCATTTTCGTTGTGCATGGTGGCGGACAAGGCTGTTGGCCAAAAAATGTCACGATTTCGTGACATGTCTTGTTTTCGCGATGCAGGTAAAGGAACGAAGCTGCAGACAAAAAAATGTCATGATATCATGACATGCTATTTTTGGTCATGATTTACAGGGGGCCATTATGGAACATGCAGAGAAATGTGGAACACGTGGCATACAGGTGTAAGGGCTACAGAAGCGTTACAGTTCACAGAGAAGATCAAGCATCTCAATGTCGAGCATAAAGTCAAAAGCAATGGAAAGGCGAGGAAGGTGAAATGAAGCGATCTGGGAGATGAAGCGAAGCGTCATAGGGAAAAACAACGAGCATTGTTAGAGGGTTTAAAAGCAAAATCCGAGGACAGATACGAAGGTCGAAAACCGCTACGAGCAGAGTTGCAGTGCCGAAGGCGAGAAGCCATTCTAGGCCTGCTTGGGAGTGTTTTTCTTCCCCTTTTTCTGGTTTTGAGAAAACTAGAGATTCTGTTATTGTAAAATGATTAATTTTTAATACAAAAAATTCAGAGAGTTGCATCTCATTGGCAAGAAAGAAGGAGTTATTTTTTGCATGCAAGATTGAATGTTTATCTCTCCCCTTTCAGATTTTTAGACTTATAGGTGAAGTTTAATGCAAGTTATCTTGGTTGCTTCAAGCGAATGTCTAAATCTGAAAACCGTAATTAAAACCCTAGGGATCAACACTTAACTTATCTGGATTGTGTGTGTTTTGCAGGTTCAATAAGTTAGGTTGCATGCATGGAAACCTCATTAGCTTCGGTTTTGTCAGAATAGGATTGCATCACCCTGAATGCATTTCATTTTTTCTTTTGCATTTTATTTTCATTTTTTCTGCACTTTATTTTCATTTACAGGCATTAAAATAAAAATTAAAAAATTAAAAATTTCAAAGTCAGAAAATAGAAAATTTCCATTTCAAGGCCAGAGTTTCATTTTTCAGTTTTGTTTTTCATTCATGAGTAGATGATGAAATTCCCTTCATAAAACTCCAATTTCATTGAAGGGGTTATGTTTTATGACATTTCATCAATTTCCATTTTGAAGTTACAGTATAGTCATAAAGGGATCAAATCACATTTGCTTTATTCGGGTTCAACAAACAATCATTACAGTTTCACAGTAAAATAAACCAACATTGCCCCTTGTTTTCAGTTACTTGCAACCACTAAGGTGTTCCAAGCATTTTAATTGAATATCTTCATTTGAGATCATTAATACACAGTACTAAATGCTAACATAGCGGAACCTTGGAGAAGTTACATGTTTAATTTCTTTGCCAGAGAGGATTTAGAACCCAAATCCTATCGAAGAGTGTGTTTTCACAATCGGGTGAAAATACCACTCAAAAAGTTGTTAACTGTTTTTATCATACACCTGTTATAGTAACTAAACTATCTTAGTTTAGACTGTAACTAGGTATTTTGTTGTAACAACACTGTACATGAAGCTCTGTGTGTGTTATATAAACACATAGAATTCTCTGAGAAAATGGAGGTAATTTTCTAAGAGTTTTTATGTATGTAAGCATTGTATTGCAACATTAATAAAAGTGCTTGAGAGTTCTTCCACTTACATTTTATCTTCATAACTAGTCTGGAAAAAGCTGTTGGATCCTGGGCCCACTCCAAGCTAGTATTCCTCCCCTAATTTCTATTACTTTCTAGATTAGTTCATTTATTTTAGTGTGTTGTATCTTTTATTTTTGCAAGTGTGTTTTACTGCTTTCCTTTATTTTCCAAGCACGATGTGGTGTGATTTATTTTTTTATACTTTTATTATGCATGATTTAATTGGTGTGGATGAATCAATAATATTTCACAAACACTCCCCAAATAATAGGTTTAGTGGAATAATATCAGAACAATATTGTAATTAGCCTTGAATGTGGTATATTGCAAGCTTATGAGTTCCTTGGTTTGACAATTTAAATTATGGGGCCATGATAGAAATATGACCATACTTAACCAGTATTTTTGTGCCAATAGGGGGGTTGAATTTTTTAGGAAGAGAGGAAAGTTATGATAGTGGTGATGATGACTTCTTAGAACTACCAATACCTCATGTGTAACTTGACCATGAGACCTACACAATCGCCTATCGACAGTTGAGGCAAAAAATAAGAGAAGTGCAAAGACTTCAAAGATTAATGTTCTTACTAGTAAATTGGTCAAAATAGAGAGATGATGAACATATTGATTCCAATTCCGAGTTTGATTTCTTGAAACCATATAGGGAGACTCAAAAATTTATATCCAAAATGATGTTGGGACAAAAAGTGATGGACACATTGACTATTATGTGTAGACCGAAGAGTGAGAGCTTTACAATATTTGTCACTGGTAACACAAGGAAATGAATGTCACTTGGTCAATAAAGAATTGGTAGATATAACCATAGTAAGAAATTAGTGACAACCCCCATGATAGGATCTAGGTCATGGAAGGGGAGTACATTCACTAAATACTAAGAGGGGTAGAGGACAAGGAAGGATTTGACCCCCTACTCCTAGATGGTTGAGAAATACACCATTAGCTTGCTTGAATTGGACCAGGAACTTGCAAGACATCTTCTAGTTGAGAGATATTGTACCCAACCTAAGAGTAAGACAACCATAGGGACAACCTCCATTAACTTGATCTGGACCAAGAAGAGTGAAAACCAAAAGAGGATGGATTCATGAAAAGGAAGTTCCAAGAAATATTCACAGAGGTCCTATATCAAGAGGATGCATTCGGGAAAGACCTATGTCATGAAGAGGTCTTGCTAGTAGAGGAATAGTATGCTTTATCAATGAAATAATTCAAGGACTACAAAGAAATCATTAACCAATATTAGAAGAAGATTTGATACGAGGAGATAAATAGAGAATTCGCTCTAATGATAATGAATTAGTGAGTGCAACCCTACCTCGTAGTCAATCAATAGAAAAATGAGAAGAAGTATTGCCAAGAGGGAGTCCTAAACATTGTAATTACATGATTCCAAACTGTAACACCCCAGGTATGCCCACTTGGTTTTCCATTCATACCAAGTCTGCCCACTTGGGTGTCTAGCTTTAGAGGATTCAATTTTGATAAAAATTCTCTATTTTTTTTTATTTTGAAATATTATATCATTTTCTAGTATGAGCATGTTATTTCATTTTCATGAGTGTCATTCCACTACACTAAAAATACTCATGAGATCAATATTGGCCAAATCTCATAGAGTTGCATATTTTGAACTTCACTCTCCTCCCGATATTCCAAGTTTAGGCAGTGTGTTGTGATGCATAACTTTCCCATGTCTTAACATAAATTTATGAACTTGTATTTTTATATCATGTTATAATCACAATGACACTGAGAGGGGGGGTGAATCAGTGTGTTCTTTAAAAACTTAAAAGCAATTTAGACTTTTAAATAAACAGCAGCAGATTAAAATAGAAATAATAAAAGTACTAAGAGCATCACACATAACACGGCATTTTAACGAGGTTCATCGATGTGGCTACTCCTCAAAAAGGACTGCTTGGACTACCATCCAAATCCAGTCAAATGCAAAGCTCCAACTTTATATAATCATTCACCAAGACCAACTGGTAAGAGGCACCAACCCCTAAGTTTTATCTGCTACAACAGAATGGAGCACCAACTCCAATTTTTCCAGCACCAAATGGAAAGAGGCACCAACCACTTTTTCAAGCTAAAACTTGAAGATAATAATAAAAATTGCAGAATGTAAACTTTCACCTCAATTATCACGATTTGCTATTTTTCTGTGATCTGCTGCTTGTCGGAATTTGACTGCTACTGTGAAAAATGATTCACACTTTTTCAACCACTCCTCTATATCTCTCCGCGTTCTCTGCTACAACTTCACAGAAATATCACTTCTACAGCCAGCACACTGTCATTTCACACTCGGAACACGACTTCTGCATACCGCGTTCTTATCTTCTCTTCGCACCACTCACACTGCTGCACCCGAACTTCATACACATATATCACATCACGCTACTTCTTTTAAACTCGAAGAACCCTTGCTTTTATAGAAGAAATTTTAGAGGCAAACCCTAGAAGAACGTTGACTGAGAAACCCTAGAATTTGTCAGCTGCCAAACCCTAAAATCCGTCGGCCCATATTTAACTTTGTCGGCCTCAAACTCTTCTCCACCTTTGTTACCTTCCTGTAGCTTATTGTCGCGAAATAGTAACACGTCGACCATTTTTAATTTAATTTAATATTCTAATTTAAATTTTTAATAAAATAAAAATTTAAACTAAATATTTAAAATTAAATATCTTCAACATCGGGGCATATTTTTCAACAAAACGAAGAGCCAACTTGGGTTTTAAGAAAAACCCATTTCAATTCTGTTATCCACTGCATCCTTGGATCTGACTACCTGTGTTGACAACAATGACAATCCTTCTTGCTCAAAAATCTCCCCCTTTGGAATTGTTGGCAACACCTGTATACATTTTTGTAACTCTTCTCCCCCTTTGTCAATAATACCAAAGGGTGCTGCTGGACTCTCCCTGTGTCCATCCTCAATCTTCTCAGGCATAGTTTGACTCCCCCTGAGTCCATCCTCACACTTCTCAAGCACAATTTGACTCCCCCTGAGTCCATCCTCAAACACTCAAGTGCTCCCCCTGAGAAGGTGATCCCTATAGCTAGTCACTTCTTAGGAAGTGTGACTACTCCTAATTTGCTTCGAAGATACTCAAATACTTCCTTGGGCAAAGGTTTTGTAAAAATGTCTGCTACCTATTCTGTAGTTGGGACATAGTCCAATCTGAATTCTCCTTCTGCAACTTTGTATTTCAAGAAATGATACCTTATAGCAATATGCTTTGTCCGTGAGTGCATTACTGGATTCTTAGAAATGTTGATTGCACTGGTGTTGTCACACTTTACTGATATTGGTTCACTAAAATTAATACCAAGATCTTTCAAGGTCTGTTTCATCCACAAAACTTGTGTGCAACATGTTGCTGCTGCAATATACTCTGCCTCGGCTGTAGATAAAGACACTGACTCTTGCTTCTTACTGTGCCATGCAACCAATCTGTCCCCCAAATAGAATGCTCCTCCACTGGTACTCTTCCTGTCATCAACACATCCAGCCCAATATGCATCTGAATATGATATAAGAGTGAAATATTTGCCTCTTGGATACCACAATCCATACTCCATGGTGCCTTTGAGATACCGAAAAATCCTTTTAACTGCTGTTACATGAGTCTCTTTGGGACTGGCCTGAAATCTTGCTACCATGCACACTGCCTGCAAAATATCAGGTTTGGTTGCAGTTTAATATAGTAAGCTTCCTATCATTGATCTATACATGGTTTGATCTACAGGTGGAGATTTGTCTTCTTTACTTAACTTACAGCATGTTTTCATGGGAGTACTGACGGCTTACTATCCTCCATAGTGAACTTCTTTAACATCTCTTTCACATATTTGATTTGGGAAATGAATATACCTTTCTCATTCTGATTAACCTGTAGTCCCAAAAAATAAGACAGTTCACCAATCATTGACATTTCAAATTCATTCTGCATCTTGTTTGCTAGGTCTTTACAAGATTCATCTTTGTTGCTACCAAATATGATGTCATCCACATAGACAACAAGAACAATGAGATGCCCATCTTCTATTTTCACATACAGATTGTTGTCGACTAAACCTTTCTTGAATCCCTATTGAGAGAGATAATTATCTAGCCTAGCATACCATGCCCGTGGTGCTTGTTTTAATCCATACAGTGCCTTATTTAATCTGCAGACAAGGTTAGGATCTTCACTGATTTGAAAGCCATCTGGTTGTTCAATATAGACTTCTTCTTCAAGTTTCCCATTTAAAAATGCAGATTTAACATCCATCTGATAAACTCTGAAGTTCTTGTAAACTGCTAGTGCCAAAAACATCCTAATAGCTTCTAATCTAGCTACTGGTGTGAAATTCTCTTCAAAGTCAATCCCTTCGACCTGTGCATAGCCTTTGCAAACCAGTATTGCTTTATTTCTAATGACCTGACCGTTTTCATTTAACTTGTTGCGAAATATCCATTTAGTGCCGATTACATTCTTGTTTGCAGGTCTAGGTACTAACTCCCAAGTTCTGTTCTTTTCAATCTGATCTAACTCTTCATTTATTGCCTTCATCCAGCTGTCATCTTTGCTTGCTTCATCTATGTTTTTGGGCTCAATGCTGGATAAAAGAGAGTAATTACTTATTACTTTCTTTCTTGTCTGAATGCCAGCTGTGGGATCTCCAATTATTTGGTTTCTAGGATGATTTTTTTTCCAATTTCCCATTCTGAATTTTTTGTTTTCTTGTACCTCTAAGCCATCCGATAAGTTATCTGCATCAACCGTATCTATATTTTCTGTGTCATGTACTTCATCTCCTTCAATGACTTCTTCGTAGATTGGATAGTTTTCTTGAAAATTAACTATTTGTTTCCTCCCTTCATCGAATTTAATGTCTGCACTGTCCACAATTTTCTTGAGTCTCTTGTTGTAGCATTTGTAAGCTTTGTTGTGTGGAGAATAACCAACAAACACACCTTCATCTGCTCTATCTTCAAACTTTCCAAGATTGTCATCTATTTTTCTGATGTAGCACTTGCAGCCAAATACTTTGAGATGTTTTGCTGTTGCTTTCCTACCAAACCACAGCTCATACGGAGTTTTGAATTCATGAGTTCTTAACATATACCTGTTCTAAATGTATACTGCTGTGTGAACTGCTTCTTTCCAGAATCTATCTGCTATTTTGCTTTCTGCCAGCATGGTGCGTGCCATTTCCTGAATTGTTCTATTTTTCCTCTCTGCTACACCATTCTGCTGAGGAGTTCTGGCTGCTGAATATTGTCTCCTGATGCCATATTTTTCATAGTATTATAAAAATTCATTCGAAATAAATTCTCCTCCTCTTTCTGACCGCAAGCATTTAATCCTTTTCCTTGTTTCATTCTCTACCAGCTGTCTGAAAGTTCTGAACATTTCAAAGGCTTCTAATTTATCTTTTAAGAAGAATATCCAAGTCATTCTGGAAAAATCATCAATGCACAGCATAAAGTACTTATCGCCGTTTATGATTTGAGTCCTCATGGGTCCGCATAAGTCTGTGTGAATAAGTTCCAAAGGCCTGCTAGTGTGATGTTATTTTGTTTTAAACGAAACTCTAGTCTGTTTACCATTCTGACATGAAGCACACATACTATTTGTAGGTTTTTTAATGATTGGAATATCTCTCACTGCTTTTTAGTGCTAAATCTTACCAGATTATCAAAACTTATGTGTCCAAGCCTCTTATGCCACAACCAGTTCTCTTCTTCTTGTCCCATGAAACACATACCTTCTGAAAATTCTGATAGTGTGTACATATTGCCAGACGTCCTTGAGCCGGTTGTTATTAATTTCCCATTCTTTGTTTTTCTGACTTCACAACCCTGCTTCTTGAACACCACTTCATGTCCTTTATCACAGATCTGACTCACACTTAATAGGTTATGTTTCAGACCATCCACATATAGAACTTCTTCTGACTTGATTTTCCCTTCACTTATTTTGACCGATCCTTTACCTATTATTTTGGCTCCATCATTATTGCCGAACTTCATAGAACCACCCTCATATTTCTGAAGATTTTCAAATTTCTGTCTATCACCTATCATATGACTTGAGCAGCCACTATCAAGAATCCACAGTACATATTTATTCTAAGCTCTAAAAGTAGTCTGCACTATTAAGGATTCATGTTCTTTCCTGAGCTGTTTCTTTTGTTTCCATTCTGTCTTAACTATGTTGTTGGGTTCTAGCTGAGATTTTCCCTTTTCAGAATTTTGCATATATCCTTCAGAAGAACTACTATTGTGTTTTGCCTTATATGGTTGAGTTCTTCTTTTCTAAGGTTGAAATGAAACAGACATACTATGGCAATTTCTGGAAATATGCCCAAAGTTGTGACACTTAAAGCACTCTACTGCATAATTCATTAAAGGAGCAAACGCATTTCTACTAGTGAAACTTCTTGGACCTATATTGTATTTGCAGTCAGCAATTTTATGCCCATAATTATTACATTTAAAACAAAAACCATAGAAATAATGAGTAAACCTGAAATATGGTCTTGGCCAGGTTGTTGCTGGAGCCTTGGATCTTCTATTCTTTTGATGTGTGACCTTAGTAAAGCCATCATTGTCAGCTGTCATTTCAGGTCTGGCATTATATCTTTCTTTTGCCTGATTCGTTTTACTTTCCACAGCCTGTTTCTTGTCTTTGTTCTTTTCACTTTCAACATTGCTTGTTTTTGGTTCAGTTGATGATTCTCCTTTAGTAAAGCCAAGACCAAATTTGATGCCTGTGGATCTTTGATCGCTCAGAATTTTGTCCAGTTTCATCGAGCTTTCTTCATGTTTTAGATGACAGTTGATTTTTCGATCTAGCTCTTGTATTTGTATTCGGAGACTCACTGTGTTTTTAAACTGGCAATAATGTCATTTGCATCCTTAAGTTTCCTTGTCAGTTTTTCATTCTTCTTTTTCTCTGATTCCCATTCCGTAAGAGCAGACACTAGCTCACCCTCTAAATCAACTTTAGCCTCAACTTATTCAACTTCAGAGTTCATCCCCTCTATGTTCTCTGATTCGTCTATTTAAAACGCCATAAAAAGAGCCTCACCTGTTCCTTATTCAGAGTCTTCACTAGAACTGTCCTCTGAAGATTCTACATTTTGGGAGATAAAGCTTTTCTTATTAAACTTACTTTTTCTAAAATTTGATTTCTTCCTCCATTCTCCTATTTCTTGATGCTGAGTTTCTTCACCTTTGTTTTTGTCATTGAAAGGACATTTGGTAGCAAAGTGTCTAATGCCTCCACATCTGAAACATTTAAGAGGTAGCATTCCTTTGTATTTTCCTTTTCCTTTCTTCAGCTTTCTTACAAAATTTGCTTCCATTATATCTGAATCATTTTCTTCTTCAGATTCATGTTTTGTGCTTTTGCCTTTTTGAGCTTTGAAGGCTGCTTCTCTATCTATGGGATTAGACTTTCCTATTCTCATTTCAAAAGCAGTCAAGGACCCATGCATCTCATCCATACTAAAATGATTTAAGTCTTTGGCTTCTTCTATGGCAGAGACTTTAGAATCAAATCTAGGAGGAAGTGATCTCAATACCTTTTTCACAATAGCAGCATCGGTTAATTCTTCGCCAAGACCTCTGATTGAATTTGTGATCCCATTGACTCTTTGCATGAAAGTCTCTATGTTCTCATCATTGTCCATCTTTAAAGATTCATATTGAGATCGGTGTGCTTGAAGTTTAGCCTCCTTGATCCTGTCATCTCCTTCATGAATTTTCTCTAGTTTATCCCAGATCTCTTTTACTGATTCACAACTTATGACTTTGACTAGCTCACTGTCAATTAGTCCACACATAATAGCATTTCTTGCTTTTGAATCATATTCAAATTCCTTTTTACCTACAGTGTCTATTGGAGCGGTGGCAGGAGCTTTGTAACCATTGACTACAACACCCCAGATGTCAAAGCCCAACGCACTGAGATAAGTCTGCATTCTAATTTTCCAGAACGCATAGTTTGTCCCATAAAACATTGGCGCTTTGTTCGAAGAGAATCCTTCACCACTTGCCATTGTGTAAATTCCAAGATCACCTTAGCTTTTTAAGCCTCTTCAAGAACCTGGCTCTGATACCAAATGTTATAATCACAATGACACTAAGAGGGGGGGTGAATTAGTGTGTTCTTTAAAAACTTAAAAGCAATTTAGACTTTTAAATAAACAGCAGCAGATTAAAACAGAAATAATAAAAGTACTAAGAGCATCACACATAACACGACATTTTAACGAGGTTCACCGATGTGGCTACTCCTCAAAAAGGACTTCTTGGACTACCATCCAAATCCAGTCAAATGCAAAGCTCCAACTTTACATAATCATTCACCAACACCAACTGGTAAGAGGCACCAACCCCTAAGTTTTATCTGCTACAACAGAATGGAGCACCAACTCCAATTTTTCCAGCACCAACTAGAAAGAGGCACCAACCCCTTTTTCAAGCTACAACTTGAAGATAATAATAAAAATTGCAGAATGTAAACTTTCACCTCAATTATCATGATCTGCTATTTTTTTGTGATCTGCTGCTTGTCGGCATTTGACTGCTGCTGTGAAAAATGATTCACACTTTTTCAACCACTCCTCTATATCTCTTCGTGTTCTCTGCTGCAACTTCATAGAAATATCACTTCTACAGCCAGCACACTGTCATTTCACACTCGAAACACGACTTCTGCATACCGCGTTCTTATCTTCTCTTCGCACCACTCACACTGCTGCACCCGAACTTTATACACATATATCACATCACGCTACTTCTTTTAAACTCAAAGAACCCTTGCTTTTATAGAAGAAATTTTAGAGGCAAACCCTAGAAGAACTTTGATTGAGAAACCCTAGAATTTATCAGCTGCCAAACCCTAAAATCCGTCGGCCCAGATTTAACTTTGTCGGCCTCAAACTCTTCTCCACCTTCGTTACCTTCCTGTAGCTTATTGCCGCGAAATAGTAACACGTCGGCCCTTTTTAATTTAATTTAATATTCTAATTTAAATTTTTAATAAAATAAAAATTTAAACTAAATATTTAAAATTAAATATCTTCAACATCGGGGCATCTTTTTCAACAAAACGAAGAGCCAACTTGGGTTTTAAGAAAAACCCATTTCAAGTCTGTTATCCACTGCATCCTTGGATCTGACTGCCTGTGTTGACAACAATGACAATCCTTCTTGCTCAACACATGTAAGACTTAGTGCATACATGCTTGAGCTAGATGATCATCCATTATTTTTGGAGCATCGACTAAGGTCTTACCAATACCTGATAAGCACTCGATGTATTGTGTAGATTAACCAACACGATATCCCATACCATCATGCTGTCAAATTCACCTAGTCTAACACAATTTACCACTCATCACTAGCAGGGATAACCTAGAAGAGATGCCCATATAATCCTTCGTTACCTCCCATTCTAAATTTTTTCCATCAGAAGTATGGTTAGTTCCCTTATCCATGATGAATGCCTACCTGCTTCATCATTAAAACTTATTTTCCATGGTGATTTCCTAACCACGACATAGTTTAAAACTTATTTTCCATGGTGATTGCATACCTGCAACACCATTTCATTTATCTTCAAAATATTTTCCTCCTCATAATCCTGATTTTTATCAAAGTTGTCCTACCCACAACCTTATGTTGCATTTAAAGTTTATTTAATCCACAATTCTGAAATTCACTTTTCATAAATTTAGCTATAGTTGGAATTGTCTATAAAGGTTTGACTATTTAAAGGTTTAATAATCACCACTATCTATTGGATTGAAACTCAATAAGCAACCATACGTTTTCTAGTTTCCAACTTTCTCTAATGCAGCTAAGGTTGATCATAAATTAAAAGACCATGAAAGTATAGTAAATAAATTAAGAAATGCCAAATCCACATTACTAATTTATTTCAATATTACTATTTAATTATTTTCTTTAAATAATATAAACTACCTCTAAAATTAATAGAAATAAAGACATCTTATCTTATCTTATGGTTGTCTAACACTTGTGCTACACAAATAAGTGATTAAGAGGTTTTCTCTAAACGTACTAAGTATTGGGTAAAAATTCCATAATAAAAGATCCAACAGAGCATTTTTAAGGAAATATCATTTCTATTGTTTAAATTAAGAAAACTAATACCATACATGAATATTTCTAGACTCCATTCACTATCATTTGTTGTGTTGGCCAAAATATCAATGATCAACAATTTTCCCACTAAGGTATCCATCTATTGTCTCTATTTAACTTATGCTTGGTTTCAATCTGAAAAGCTTTTCCTATAAAATATTATACCCAACCTTTGTTTCAATTGGATATACTTCTACAATGAATAAAGCTTTCAATATTTACTATGTTGAAGCTTCCCTACTAATTATTTCAGCAATTCCAATGCTTTAACCCATACTTTAATCTGGTTATAAAGTTTTCATATAAAAATATGGTAAAACTGTAATTCAAATATCAAAACTAAACCTGTTCTGCACACCTAAATTTTTACTCGTTGATGGCAAGCCGGGATTCACACCACAAATTCATAGTAGAATCACAGTAATTTTCATTAAATTTCTTAATATAGTCATACAATAATTTTCCAGGCTCACAGTCTCTCTTCCCCAATCCCGACTTCACCATCACTTTACAAGAAATTTTCCCAGTTTTTAACGAGGCCTCAATCCTCCAGGCAATCAATGCCTCCACCAAAAATAATTTCAAATTCAAAATTCCCTCTTCTTGGATTTTCGAAATTTTAGTCTTAATCGGCCATCCGCCCGATCTACCAAGGTACCGGCATTAATGGTCTTCCTGCACTGGCCGCGTCGTTCTGACCGTCCTTGCACTGTCGGCTCCTCCATTAAACTACCAACTGTAAAATGTTACAAAGCCAGAAATGTCGAGAAGAAAAGCGCGGTCGACTACTCCCTTAACAGTTAAAGTGACCCATAAATTAGCTTGTACACACGTGGCCAGCTACGTGTTCATCCATCCAAGCTTCTCCCCCTGTTGCCACAAATTTGATCCACGTGCCCTTCACGACCGCCACGTGTCCAGCGCTTGGCTTTGCCCGGTCGTTCGTCATTTACCCTTGGTCTTGTTTGCCTTCTATTTTCCTTAAGTCTTGCGGTCCCTCAGCCACGTTTTGCCCCTTTACTGGCCGCGATATCGTGATAGGTCACGAAATCATGACCTGTCGTGATATCACGACCGAACTCCAACTTCACTGCTTCATTTGATAAACCGTCACGATATCACGACGTCTAGAGCTCCTCCTCCCCTTCTTTGTATTATCGTCGTGATATCGCGACGTTTGAAGACCCTCTCCTCTGCGTCTTAAAACCGGTCGCGATATCGCGACGAAACTTACCAAAGTTGCATTGCCACGTTTGGGGTCGCGATTTTGTGACATGTCGCGATTTCACGACCCCTCCCTCCTTTGCCTTACAAAACTTTCCAAACCAAAATTTCTCTACAAAACTTCCCCAATACTGAGAAATAAGAGGTCAAAGAGTAAAGAACTTAGAAAAGAAACTAAAACAATTTGAAGATGCAAGATTGCCCTACTGTCCCTAGATGCTCCCCGCATCGGACACCGGGTAAATTAGAAGTGATCCTCACTTCGTTTTGTTGGGGAGGACCCAAGCAGTCAATCTCCATCTTCGACAGCCAAGTTGCATCTTCAATAGGCCTGCCCTTCCATTTGATTAAATACTCAGTATACTGTCTGTTTCTGGTGCTCCTTCCTTCACGGGTATCTAATACTTCCTCGGCCTCATCTGTGCTTGAAGTAGATGCTAGAAGTTGCCATGGTTCTGGACTTTGCATTTCTGTACCTTCTCCCTCATGATATTCCACTAAATCTGAGATATTAAAAATTGGTGAAATATCAAGCCAACTTGGCAATTCCACTTCATACGCATTTCTTGACTCCCGCTTTCCCAATATTCTGCATGGTCCAAACCTTTTCATTTTCAATTTATTATAAGTCTTGGCAAGAAATCTCTCCTTCCTGAGATGCACCATAACCTCATCTCCAACCTTGAACTCCTTGAACCGCCGCTTCTGGTCTGCCCTTGTCTTATATTGACTATTCATTTTTGTAATTTGTCTTCTTACTTCCTCATGCAGACTTTTCATATGTTCTACAAATTCTTCTGCCTCGGCACTACACTTTTCTCTTCTGTCCAACGTTCTTAGTTCGGACACATTCCTTGGGCTGTTTCCATATACTATCTAGAACGGAGATTTATTTGTACTTTTATTAACTGAACTGTTATATACAAACTCTGCCTGTGGTAATACCAAATCCCATCCCTTGGGTTGATCCATTATCAAGCATCTCAGTAAATTTCCTAGGCTTCTATTGACCACCTCCGTTTGCCCATATTTCTATGGATGGTATGCTGAACTGAATTTTAGGTCTGTCTTCAATTTCTTCCACAGAGTCCTCCAGAAATACCCAACAAACTTGGTATCTCTATCTGAAACTATACTTCTTGGTAGACCGTGAATTCATACGACTTCCTTGAAGAACAACCCAGCAATGTGAACTGCATCACTTGTCTTTTGGTAGGGAATGAAATGTGCCATTTTGGAGAACCGATCAACCACCACAAATACTGAGTCATTTCCCCTCTGTGTTCTCGGCAATCCAAGGATAAAATCCATGCTTATGTCCTCCCATGGTCTCTCAGGAATAGGTAATGGCTGGTACAGCCCTGTATTTTGTTTTACACCCTTTGCCATCTGGCATATTCTGCAACCTTACACAAACTTCCACACATCTTGCTGAAGTTGTGGCAAGTAGTAATTTTCCTCAACCAAGGCAATGGTCTTATCCCGACCAAAGTGCCAAGCCAATCCTCCGCTGTGCTTTTCTTTGATTAAATTCTCCCACATGGAACTTCTGGGAATGCACAACTTACTACCCTTGAATAGCATTCCGTCTTGGATTAAGAAATCCAACCATTTTGTTCTGTCCATAGTAATAGGTACTAAGCAAGCCTTCCAGGCTTCTGCAAAATCCGGATCTACAGGGTACAGACCCTTCAGTTCTTCAAATCCCACTACTTCTACTGTCAATCTAGTCAGCAGAGTTTGCCTTCTACTTAAGGCATCTGCAACTCTGTTTGACTTCCCACTTCTATGTTTAAGCACAAAGGTATAACTTTGGAGGAACTCCACCCATTTCATGTGCCTTTGGTTCAGCTTTGTCCGACTATTAATGTATTGCAAAGCCTGATGGTCAGTAAATAGTACAAACTCCTTTGGTAATAAATAATGTCTCCACTTCTTCAGGGCCTGAACTATAGCATAAAATTCTTGATCATAGACTGAATACTTTCTCTGGGCATCATTTAACTTCTCACTAAAATAAGCAATTGGCTTGCCTCCTTGACTCAGTACAACCCCTATTGCACTGCCACTGGCATCACAGTCCACCTGAAATACCTTGTTGAATTCTGGAAGTGCCAAAACATGATGCTCTGTAACTTTTCTCTTTAATGTATCAAAGCTCCTTTCAACCCCTGATGTCCATTTGAACTCCTTTTTATCTCCCCTCATTGTCTCTGTGAGAGGTGCACAAATACTGCTGAAGTTCTTTATGAACTTCCTATAAAAATTGGCCAGACCATGGAATGACCTCACTTCTATTGTGCTCTTTGGAGTAGGCCATTCAATGATGGCTCTCACCTTTTCGGGGTCCATCTTCAGACCTTCTGCTGAGATTACAAACCCCAAGTATACCAATTCCTTCTTGACAAAATTACACTTTTTCAAATTTATTAATAACTGTTCTTCTCGCAGCTTTTCAAAGACCCTCTTGATATGCATCAGGTGTTCCTCCAGGGTCCTGCTGAATATCAATATATCATCTAAATAAACAATAACAAACTTTCCCAAAAATTCTTTTAGTACTTCATTCATCAGCCGCATGAAGGTACTTGGTGCATTGGACAGTCCAAAGGGCATGACCAACCACTCAAACAGGCCTTCTCTTGTCTTGAAGGTTGTCTTCCATTCATCTCCCTCTCGGATACGGATTTGATGATAGCCACTTTTCAGGTCAATATTTGTGAAGTACTCAGCTCCACTTAAACAGTCCATGATATCATCCATTCTTGGTAATGGGAATATGTACTTAATAGTAATTTTGTTGATGGCCCGTGAATCTGTACACATCCTCCATTCCCCATCCTTCTTTGGCGCCAAAACTGCAGGTACTGCGCATGGACTCAAACTTTCCTTAATCAATCCCTTTTCTAATAATTCTTGGACCTGTCTATTTAATTCCTCAGTCTCTACAGGTGTCATCCTATGTGCAGCTTTATTTAATAGGCTTGATCCTGGTATTAAATCTATATGATGGCTAATTTTTCTCACAGGGGGTAAGCCCTCAGGTACATTGTCTGACACAATGTCTGGAAATTCCTCCAGCAGATTTAGAACTTATGCTAGGGTATCCTGGCATTCCTTCCCCCTAACTCTAGGGATTATTGCATAACATAAATGTTCATGCTTTAACCCATTCAGAAACTCTCTTCTCTCAACTAAACAGACTTTGGAAATATTACATACCTTTTCATCTGCATCCTTCAAGGGCTTTAGTTTATGGCGTACACCATTCTTTGTCAATGAGTAGGTGTTGGCATGGCCATCATGTACCGCAATCCGGTCAAACTGCCAGGGTCTCCCCAGAAAAATGTGGCAAGCATCCATGGGCAAGATGTCACACAAGACCTCATCACAATAATTTCCAATGTTAAATTTAACAGAACACTACTCGTTGACCAAAGCTCTGTGGTCCTTTTGTAACCATGCGACCCGGTATGGGTGTGGGTGCTTCTTCCTTTCTAACTGTAACTTTGTAACCATTTCCTCAGAAACCAGGTTATCCGTGCTACCATTATCAATAATGATATTGCAAACCTTTCCCGCACATTTACATCTAGTGCGGAATAAACTTTTCCTTTGGTCGGTGTCCTTCTCCTCATTCAACAGGACTCTTCTTACAATCATTATTTCTCCTCTCTTCGCTTCTTCGGAATGCTCATATTCAGCATCCTCCTCTACCATAGTAGCTCTGGCTGGGCCCTCAGGCCTCTTGTTTGTTCTTTCTCGGTGTTGTGGACATTCAAATTCCCGGTGTCCTTCTTCACCACAGTGGAAACATGTTCCACAAAATACTCCTCTTCCAAATCCTCGTCCAGATCCACCCCGTCCTCTTGGGTAGTCGTTTCCGATCTCGGGGCTGATAAACATCTTCTTCTCTTTGTTCCCCGGTTACTACCTGGATTCACCAGTCTTCTTCGGATCTTTGTACCTTTCTCCACTGGTACTCCCACTAGTCCTTCCACCTCGGCCTCTTCCTCTTTGCTTGCCTTCAAACTGCCTGTTCAGCTTTTCTTCTACCTTCAAGGCAAATTGGTAAGCATCCTCAATGGTGTTTACTCGAACCAGGCTCAGTTCTTCCTGGATACCAAGCCTCAACCCATTAATGTAATGGGCTACCTTCTCTTTGTTTGCCTCTAAATGCCCAGTTCTAATAGAAATTTTGTAAAACTCTTCAGTGTACTCTTGGACAGTTTTGTTTGTCTGTCTCAAGCTCTGCATTTTTCTTAGTAGATCTAACTCGTAATCTGCTAGGATGAACTATCTTTTGAGCTTCTCCACCATTCTATCCCATCTCGTTATTCTCTCCTTCCCTTTTTTGTTCCTCTCCAACTGTATTCCTCTACACCAAATGCTGGCATGACCCTTCAACTTAGTCTTAGCAAATCTGACCCGGTTAGGGTCTTCAACTTCCTCGTACTCGAAATATTCCTCTAAATAATTTATCCAATCAATCACTTCTTCTAGATTTAGGTTTCCCGAGTATGTAGAAACCTCCATTTTAGGCTGCTTTCCAATCTGAGAGATGGCCTTATACAACCGGGCTTGATCTGGATCCACAGCTTCTTCTTCTTCCTCAGACTGTTCTTCCTCTTCAACTTCGTCTTCACTTTCCTCATCCCCTTTGGGTTCGCGCCTTCTATGTAACTCTGCTTGCAAGGCTTGAACCTGCCTTTGCAAGGCTAGGAAGTCTTCGGCCGGCACCACATCTCCTCCTTCGCCTCGGTTCCTTCGTGGAGGCATTCTATTTCTCTTTTTTTTTTTGAAAATCTTTCCACAGATCCTGGTGTAACTGCCTCCTTCTCCGACGATCTGTTACACTCTCAGGAGCTCCCGCTCTGATACCACTTGATGGCAAGTCGGGATTCACACCACATATTCATAGTAGAATCACAGTAATTTTCATTAACTTTCATAATACAGTCATACAATAATTTTCTAGGCTCATAGTCTCTCTTCCCCAATCCCGACTTCACCATCACTTTATAAGAAATTTTCCCAGTTTTTAACAAGGCCTCGATCCTCCAGGAAATCAATGCCTCCACCAAAAATAATTTCAAATTCAAAATTCCCTCTTCCTGGATTTTCAAAATTTTAGTCTTAATCGGCCATCCGCCCGATCTACCAAGGTACCGACATTAATGGTCTTCCTACACTGGCCGCGTCGTTCTGACTGTCCTTGCACTGTCGGCTCCTCCATTAAACTACCAACTGTAAAATGTTACAAAGCCAGAAATGTTGAGAATAAAAGCACGGTCGACTCATAAATTAGCTTGTACACATGTGGCCGGCTGTGTGTTCATCCATCCAATCTTCTCCCCCTGTTGCCACAAATTTGATCCACGTGCCCTTCACGACCGCCACGTGTCCAGCTTGGCTTTGCCCGATCGTTCGTCATTTACCCTTGGTCTTTTTTGCCTTCTATTTTCCTTAAGTCTTACGGTCCCTCAGCCACGTGTCGCCCCTTAACTGGCCGTGATATCATGACAGGTCACGAAATCGTGACCTGTTGTGATATTGCGACCGAACTCCAACTTCACTACTTCATTTGATAGACCATCACGATATCGCGACGTCTAGAGCTCCTCCTCCCCTTCTTTGTATTATCGTCGTGATATCGCGACATCGCGATATCGCGACGTTTGAAGACCCTCTCCTCTACGTCTTAAAACCGTCGCGATATCACGACGTCGCGATATCGCGACGTTTGAAGAGTCCCTTCTCTACCTCATGTTTTCATCGCAATATCATGACGAAACTTACCAAAGTTGCGTTGCCATGTTTGGGGTCACGATTTCGTGACCCCTCCCTCCTTTGCCTTACAAAACTTTCCAAACCAAACTTGCTCTACAAAACTTCCCCAATACTAAGAAATAAGAGGTCAAAGAGTAAAGAACTTAGAAAAGAAACTGAAACAATTTGAAGATGCAAGATTGCCCTACTGTCCCTAGATGCTCCTGCATCACTCGTTCTATCATTCCATCATAGAATATTAAGGACTATTTAGGGTGCTTTAAAAACTAGATCAATTCATTTAAAATTTGAACTGGTGTAAGCTAGAACCAAGTATACTATCACAGATTCCAGACATGATACATCTCAAATGAGGAAAGAGAAATAGACATCATTTACTATGTACTAAATTAAGTTTCCAAGACTATATTAAGCATTAGATCTAAAAATAAGAGTTTTTTCCGATTGATAGAGACTTTTATCTCTAAACTATAAACTGTGTTTTAAGAATCACATCCTTGCATCAATTCTTCATAACATTTGACCATATTATAATTAGAAATATTACAAATCTAAACAACTACACACAACACTAATGTATACAAGCTCAACATTGCAATTGAAGAATGAAACACACTGTAATTTGTCTTATAGAAACATGAATTGCTCTTCTATTCAATAATATTTATGTTTAAAAATAAAAATATATAAACATTTGTGAGTATAACATTTTTACATCATGTTTATGAGTCCAACATTGCACTTATTTCTGGACTATATGTTCAATATCAATACATAATCTACAACCTCTACTCTTTTTTTCACCCAAGAGCCACATTTTACAATACTAATGCATGAAACAGGTTATCTACAACCCTCTATGACTTAGGTGTCAATATTTCCCTGAGTGGAATTTCCAGATACCCAAAAGGAATAACACAACATTACTCTCACCTCTTTATACACGAATCTTGACACCCAAATGTTGATGAAGTCTTAAAAGAAACAACATGCACAATATTTTATAATTTTCCACATAAATATTTCTCCTCTCCCAATTACCCGGTGTATTCAAGGGTCAGAATAGTCGTTCTACCATGCAATGCATCTAATTCTACATTCATACATTATTTTCAAAACACAAATCAACATGCAATAGTTTTAATATTCATTCAACACTATATACACTTCACAGAAACATCTACACAACATGAAACCTCAATACATTTTATAGAAGAAAAAAAATTCTCAGTTCCCATCCAATAATTCACACAAAAACTTGTTGTTTCTTAAATCATCACAACATGTAGCAACAATAATTCAAGAAGAATTAATTTGGTTTTAGTTTTCAATCAACTAGGCTTATAGCCATTCACCAACACATAATAAAAATAATGCAATAAATATTCAAGAACACATGCATTACAGACATCACAAAGATTGATTTATTTTTGCTTATTGCATATCCTGAATTTTTAATTCAAACATAGTTGAATTTTTCCATTAAATTTTCTTTTAAATTTTATTATCAAGAGCACTTATTATTTTTTTGTTCTTCACCTCCCAATATTTTTATTATTTTCCTGTACTATATTCCTTTATCCTTTCTTCCATGGTTCACTTCATCCTTCGCTAGAAAGCATACCCCACCACCACCACCACACACGTTCTCCTCTATCTACCATCTAGATGACGGTTTTTCCCCACCATCATTTGTACGTAAAAACCAGTGATAGTTTATAGGTTGTCTAATCTAAATCATTGCCAAGTGGTCTCCACTACTCCATTTTTAACAATCATATTAACCTTCGTAGATATACTGACAAGTCTCTAATTGTCTTTTGCATAGAATGCCCAAGTAGTACTCTTTGATATTTGAATTATTATTATATTAATTTTTTTAAGCGAAAAACCTCTTGCGAGGCCGCCTTGGTCTAAGAGACCACAACTAGGGGGTTCTACACCGGGGTTATGCATAAGCATGAAATATCGTAAATTGGCTTTATTTAGGATTTTCAAGATTTTAAATTGGCTAATTTTGGATACTTTCACTAGGGCCCATTCGCCCAAAATTTACGTGGTGAATTTTTTTTTGGGGTAAATTTGCTTGCCGTTGATAATCATGAACCTAATTTTATTTTAATTCACCAACCTCAAATTATATATGATTTTGATTTTCCCACCCAATTCACCTTCAAATTATAAATGATTTTATATTTCCCACCCAAATCACCTTCAAATTATAAATTATTTTATTTTTCCCACCCAAATCGCCTCATATACTACCCATATATATATTGTACTGGGTATCGATAAACATACATAAAAAATACTCTAACTCAAAAATAGCTCTAAAACAATGAAAAACTTGACAAGGTTGTACATGAGTGTTTCTTGAAATAAGTCGATTACAAATGAGTGTCGATCAGTGCAAGATGATTGGTATAAGTTGATCATTTGTAGAGCTATGTCTATTGGCATAAGATGATCGGTTGCAAAGTTGTGTCATGGATAAGTCAATCGATTGTAGAGCTATGTCATGCTTGTAGCTGATCGTCATTCCAATAACTGATCGACATTCCTATAGTCGATCGTCATACCTATAGCCAATCATTATGCTTGTATTCGATCGTCATTCCTATAGTTGATCGTCATGCTTGTAGTCAATCATCATGCCTACAACCAATCATTATGCCTGCAATCAATTAGTATTCCTACAACCAATTAGCATGCTTACAGTCGATCGATATTCCTATAGCCGATCGTCATGCCTGCAACTGATCGTCATGCATGTAGCCGATCGTCATGCCTGCAACCGATCGTCATGCCTATAGCCAATTGATATTCCTATAGTCGTTCGACATTCTTGCAACCGATCGTCATGCCTACAACTTATCATTAATCCTAGATCTGATCGTCATGCCTGCAACCGATCGTCATGCCATTAGTCATCATTTCAGCCTAAAGTCTTTCATATCAACCTAAAGCTTTTAAGTATGTCGTACATTTTTAGATTTTTCAAACTGATATTCATAACCCCCAACATAGAAAAAATCACCATGGTTTGAAATTTTTTGGAGATAAATTAATGAAATTCACCACGATTTGAAAATTTTTGGAGATAAATTAATGAAATTTGCCATGGTTTGAAAATTTTTGGAGATAAATAAATTCAATTCGCCATGTATACTTCTACAAATTTCATCGGGATTCCAAGACAATTCACCTTGATTTTATAAATAGATTTTGGGACCAACCCCTTATGCATAACCCTGTTCTAGACTGTCAAAGTCACCTCGGAGTCGCACCTAGCCCTACTCGCACCAACATTATCAATTGGATTTTGGTTACCCAATTCAACTTTTTGGTAGGGTGGATATTTGAACTTGGTACCTCCCTTAGAGGATTTCCCTCTCCTCTCCAACTCATCTACAACACCTGGGTATTATTATATTCATTTCATTTCATTTTTTATTTATTTATTTTAATATAACATTTGCTTAAAGTCCTATATTACCTTACCTCCAAAGCATCCATAGAACAAATATTATTATTTGTTTTTATTATACTTATATATATTGGTGTTTATACTATTAGTTGTATTTTAATATATATATATATATATATATATATATATATAATTAAATTTTAAATAAATCCATTCCTTAAAAGAACACACATATTTTTCCTTTAAACCTCAAAACACTTTTAATCCTATTCCATTTGTTTCATTAATTTTTAACTATGGCTCCCATGCATTAAGCATTTTCATTGCCATTCATCATCACAATTTCACAAAATATCAGACATCAAACACTCCTATAAATGCAGCTACATGATATGCATACTACATGGACCACTGGCGAATGCATTGCCCATAGGGTTCCTTACCCCTATCAACTGGAAAATACACCACCGCTCATCATCTCCCTTGACTTACCTTACACCGGAATAATCCTTTTTCCCTGTTGAGGAGACCACTTTCCTTTGCATTGTCTTTCCAGTAATGAAACCTATCTCCTGCAACCACAGATACATTAGCAGTATCTCATCCTTGCAGATAAATTAGGCGTATAGGAGAATAGAGTTTTGGAGGGTTGTTACATACTCCCCCCTAAGATTAAACATAGTCCCTGTGTTTGCATTCACCATTATAAACATAAATAAAGAAGAAATTAATGCCATGATCATATAAAATCAATCCAACACCTCATCAAATTTACATTATTCCCAATGTGATTCATCATTCATTATCAAAACATGCATAAATACTAAATACATGTATTATTTTTCACAACCCAAGATATGATAATATTCAAGATAAAACTAGGTCATGTAATATGCACAAATACCAGATATATGTATCATACTTCACAAACCAAGATATGATATTGTTACTACTTAATCAAAATAAAACTATGTCATGATGATCATAATGTTCAAATACTACTCAAACAAGAATGGAAATTGTCTCTTCATGATGGCCACATCTTCCCACGTGGCACTATTTTTAGAAAACTGGTCCCATTGGACCCTACACTGCTCAATGTTTCTCTTTCTCAATTGTTTGGTACGATATCCAAGGATCCTAACTGGTCGCACCTCAATGCGTAGGGGATCATCCATCTGCAATTGATCAATATTCCAAACATGTGAGGGATCAGGAACATATTTCTTAAGAAGGGACACATGGAACGTATCATGAATTTTTGACAAATTGGGTGGCAAGTCTAATTTGTAGGCAACTGGGTTCAATTTTTCAACAATTTCAAAAGGCCCTACAAATCGTGGACTAAGCTTAGAGGATTTGATAGAACTTTTAGTAGGTTTTACTCTTAGGAATACTCTGTCTCCCATAGAGAATTCTTGTGGTGTTCTTTTCAGGTCCGCATAACTCTTTTGTCGATCTGAGGCTTCCTTAAGCCTTTGACGAATTTCATTGAGTTGATTTTCCATTTCTCTGACCATATCCAGCCTGATCATCACCCGATCCTCTGGATTACTCCATGACAATGGCATTCTGCACCTCCTCCCGTACAGAGCCTCAAATGGAGCCATACCTAAAGAAGTATGATAACTATTATTATAGGTAAACTCAACTAGAAAAAGATAATCTTCCCACTTCGTCTGATGGTCCATACAATACATGCAAAGCATATCCTCTAAGACTTGATTCACCCTTTCAGTTTGTCCATCTATTTTTGGGTGATAGGCAGTACTAATATTGAGTTTTGTTCCCCAAGCCTGGTGCAATATCTACCAAAATTCAGATGTGAAACGAGAATCCCTATCTGATATAATTGTTTTAGGGAATCCATGTAGCCGTACCACTTCCCTGGAAAATTTTTGGGCTACAGCAGGAGCTCCATATTTTATATTTCCTGGCAAAAAATGTGCCACTTTAGTCAATTTGTCTACTACTACCAGAATGGCATCATGCTAAAAATGATTTTTAGGCAGTCCGACTATAAAATCCATAGTTACCACTTGCCATTTGTATTGTGGAATGTCATGTGAAAATAAGCATCCAACTGGATGTAAATGTTCCACTTTCACCTTTTGACATTCTAAACATTTAGCCACAAATTCAGCAATGTCCTTTTTCATTCCTGGCCAATAATACTCTTTTTTCAGATTTTCATACATCTTCACATAGCCTGGGTGAGCAGAATATGGTGCCCTATGTGCCTCGTGCATTATTGTATCTCTCAGGTTCTGGTCACTTGGTACCACCACCCTATTTTTAAATAATAATGTATCTTCCCAGATTCTAAATCCCTTTGCCTTATCAAAATTTTGTTGAACCAATTCTCGATACTTCTGAGAATATTCATCTTGAATCTGTAATTGCCTGATTTGATCAGTTATAACAGATTGACAATGTGACATAGCATTGATATGCTTTCTTCTACTTAAAGCATCTGCTAATTTATTCTCTTTTCCTTTAATATATTCTATGCCAAAATCATATTCCACCAGAAATTCCATCCAGTGCCTTTGTCTAGCATTAAGCATTGGCTGAGTAAAAATATATCTTAGGCTTTGATGATCTGTTCTAAGCTCAAAAGGTTTACCAAGTAGATAATGTCACCACATTTTCAAAGCATGCACAACCGCAACCAATTCTAAGTCATGTGTGGCATAGTTTAATTCATGTTTCTTAAGTTTTTGGGACTCATAGGCAATAATGTCATCCTCTTGCATGAGAACCCCACCTAATCCCTCCAAAGAAGCATCAGTACATACAAAAAATGGTTGCTTAGGATCAGCTATTTTGAGAATAGGTGTTGATGTCAACTTTTCTTTAAGTATTTTGAAAGCTTCTTCACATCGTCCTATCCATTTAAAAGCTTTTCCTTTCTTTTGGAGGTTGGTTATTGGATAGGCTATTTTAGAAATTTTTTGGATAAAGCGACGATAGTATCCAACCATCCCCATAAAACTTCACACTTTAGAAACATTTGTGGGAGCAAGCCAATCAATAATAGCCTCAATTTTCTTTGGATCAACAGACACACCTTCCACAGAAATTATATGACCTAAATACTGTACCTAAGTCGCATAAAACTCACACTTAGACATATTTCCATATAATTGATTCCTTCTAAGTATTTCGAGAATAGTTCTCATATGATGGTCATGTTCTTCTTTTCTTCTAGAGTAGATCAGTATGTCATCCAGGAATACCAGCACAAACCGATCTAATTGTTCTCGAAACACACTATTCATCAAATTCATAAAAGTTGTTGGAGCATTGGTCAAACCAAAAGGTAACACGGTGAATTCATAATGACCATATCTAGTTTGAAAAGCAGTTTTATGAGTATCTTCTTCTCGGATCCTCAATTGATGATAACCAGATCTAAGATCAATTTTGGAGAAAATTGTGGCTCCTTTCAGTTGATCAAACAAATCATCTATTCTGGGTAGAGAGTACTTATTCTTAATAGTCATTTTGTTTAACATTATGTAATCAATACATAACCTTAATGTCCCATATTTCTTTTTCACAAACAACACTGGTGCACCCCACGGTGAAATACTAGGTTTAATATGTCCTTTTTCCAGAAGTTCCTGAAGTTGAGTTTTAAGTTCTTGCAGTTCTATTGTGGTCATCCTATAAGGTGCTCGAGCTACTGGCGTCGCTCCTGGAAAAATTTCTATAGTAAAGTCAAACTCCCTCTAGGGTGGAAGACCAGGTAATTCTTTAGGAAAAACATCATGAAAGTCATTTAACACTGGATATGTTTGGAATAGACTCGCTCCAGATTCATTTTCCTCCTTTTTATTAAGTTTAACCACAAAGACTCTACTACCCTTTTTCATAGCTCTTTTAGCTTGCATTGCAGTCATAAGATGTGGTTCCACTGATTCACGTCCACAGTGTACCCGAATCCTTTGCTTAGTGTCATCAGAGAATTCCATCCATATTTCTTCAAAATTTAACAATGCTTTATGTGCCTTGAGCCAATCCATACCTAAAATTATATCAAAGGCATGCAAAGGAGCTACGTATAAATGCCATCGGGTTTGTCCCTGAGGTAGCATTATTTGAGGATCAAATAGACATTGGTTAATGGTATAGGTTTGCCCAGACCCATACTCGAATTTCCACCCATTAGCCATAAATCCAGGTGTTTCTGGTATGTCCCTCAAAATATTTGGTGAAACAAAACTATCAGTTGCTCCAGAATCAACCAAAATACAAACATTTCTATTATAAATTTTGCCCTTCAATAAGAAAGGTGTTGCTTGGCCATTGAGTTTAGAGTTACCTATTGCTGCATATATCTTATGAGCAGGTTCCACAGGTTCTTTCTTCTTATCTGCTCGCAAAGGACATTTATCAACATAATGAGGTTCTTTACAAATCTAGCAACCCATCCGTGGTGCCCTCTCTTTCATATTTCCCTCATTATCTTCATGTGTACCAACTTTTGGTGCATTAACTCTTTGCTCATACCTATCCCTAAAATTTCTCTAGCCACCCCGATAATTTTGATTTCCCCTATTTCCTTGGTATCTATTCTTATTTTTATCAAACCTGTTTCTATTCCCATTTCCACGATTCTTGTGCCAACCCCTATCTCCTTTGGTTGGACCTACATTTTTCTTTTTCTATGGTTCTTTTTTTTTAATATTGTTGATAATAAGCTTTCTTGGCCTTAAAATTATCTTCTTCTTGTCGAGCCAAGTCACAAGAAGTAGTTAGGGTAGCAGGTTTTAACATAAGAATCAAGTGCCCAATTTTTGGATGTAACCCTAGGAGAAATTTCTGAATTTTAATCTCATTCCTCTACTCATATTCAGGCATGTATTTGAGCAATTGCACAAATCACTGGTAGTACTCAATTACGGACATACTACCCTATGTTAACCTTGAAAATTTTGTAGTCCTTTCAAGGTAAAATTGTGGTGTTAGGAACCTATCCTTAAATGCCAATACAAATGTATCCCAAGGTACATCGACAGCCTCTACATTATGAGTTTTCCTATATGTATCCCACCAATCAGTGGTAACTCCAATCAATCGAAATACTACCCACGAGGTTTTCGATTTAGATGAAAGGGTCCTAACCGCAAAGTATGCTTCCACACTATTCAACCACCTTTCAACTTCTTCCCCATCACCTTTGCCATCAAATTTGGCTATATCAATTCTTCGCATATCCTTGTCCAATTTTGAACCTACTTGTTTTCTTCCTAGGTCAATAGTTGTCTCATCCTCAACTATTACCATTTCTTTTCCTTTGGATAAATTTTCTATTATTTTCTGTTGATGGGATATCATTTCTTGTTGTTGAGCCAGCTGAGCTTTTTGCTGCTCCATATGCTCTATCATTTGAGCATTTTGTTGTGCCATGTGTTCAGCCATTTGAGCATTTTGTTGCTCCATTTGTTCTTTCTGTTGGCTCATTTGCTCCCGCAATAGTTGTACCATCCAAACCATTTTATCCTCCTTATTAACCAGTTCTTTTTCCTTCCTAACTGGTTCTTTTTCCTTCATCTTTTCCTGAGGATGTTCTGTGGCTTCTTCTGATGCCCCAATCCACATAAATTTTTGAATGACCCTTCTAGGGTTCTCGGTCAGCCCTTCCCGCTGAACCACCATAGTTATTTTTGAGGAACTAGCTTTTTGTTCGGATGCCATTGCCTACCCAGCAAAACAAGAGCCTTGTCAACTTATCAAGTCTTAGGTGAACACATTGATAATATCAAATTAGATTTGACATGGGTTTTCTAAAATTTTATTATTTAAAATATTTGCAACCTTGGCTCTGATACCAAATGTAACACCCCAAGTCTTCCCACTTGGTTGTCCATTCACCCCAAGTCTACCCACTTGGTTGTCCAACTTCAGAGGTTTCAATTTTGATAAAAATTCTCTATTTTTTTTATTTTGAAATCTTATATCATTTTCTAGTATGAGCATGTTATTTCATCTTCATGAGTGCCATTCCACTATAGTCGAAATACTCATGAGATCGAGATTGGCCAAATCTCATAGAGTTACCTCTTTTGAACTTCACTCTCCTCCCGAGATTCCAAGTTTAGGCAGTGGGTTTCTTTTCCTCTAGGGCCCATAACACCTAGAGGTGTGATGCATAACTTTCCCGTGTCTTAACATGAATTTATGAACTTGTATTTTTATGTCATGTAAGACTTAGCGCATACATGCTCGAGCTAGATGATCATCCATTATTTTTGGAGCATCGACTAAGGTCTTACCAATACCTGATAAGCACCCGACATCTTGTGTAGATTAACCAACACGATGTCCCATACCATCATGTTGTTGGATTCACCTAGTCTAACACAATTCACCACTCATCACTAGCAGGGATAACCTAGAAGAGATGCCCATACAACCCTTCATTACCTCCCATTCTAACCTTTTTCCATCAAAAGTATGGTTAGTGCCCTGATCCATGATGAATGCCTACCCGCTTCATCATTAAAACTTGTTTTCCATGGTGATTGCCTACCCACAACACCATTTAAAACTTGTTTTCCATGGTGATTGCATACCCGCAACACCATTTAATTTATCTTCACAAGATTGTCCTCCCCGCAATCTTGATTTTTATCAAGGTTGTCCTACCCACAACCTTAGGTTGCATTTAAAGTTTATTTAATCCACAATTCTGAAATTCACTTTTCATAAATTTAGCTATAGTTGGAATTGTCTATAAAGGTTTGACTATTTAAAGGTTTAATAATCACCACTATCTATTGGCTTGAAACTCAATAAGCAACCATACGTTTTCTAGTTTCCAACTTTCTCTAATGCAGCTAAGGCTGATCATAAATTAAAAGACCATGAAAGTATAGTAAATAAATTAAGAAATCCCAAATCCACATTACTATTTTATTTCAATATTACTATTTAATTATTTTCTTTAACTAATATAAACTACCTCTAAAATTAATAGAAAGAAAGACATCTTCTCTTCTCTTATGGTTCTATAACACTTGCGCTACACAAATAAGTGATTAAGCGATTGTTGGTCAAATATCTACCTAATCAACAAAACTGTGTTTGTGCGCTCTAGATATGGCAAACAATTTTTGGTACGCCCGGTGGGACTTCAAAAGTTCCACTTCTGACAGTATCAAGGTTTGATGTTCACCTTCATGTTGTATAGTTAGAACATTTGGTGACTCGATTATATCCAAAAAATATTCGAATGTGAGAAAAATGGAAGTTGTGTCTCATGAATACAAGATCGAAGGCCAAAAATCTAAATCATCAAATTGAGTTATATGAACTTGATATTCAAAGACTATGGGAACATCCTCAATTAGCCAGTTTGCATCGTACATATTCATTACCTCATATCCCATATATCATCTACCACATCCTCACAACTAGTAGGTGTATTTTATGCTCCCACAAGTCCAATTAGTACTACCACTAGCATTTCTTAAGCTCCACCTCACACACCAAACCACATGGCTAAAAACCCACCACTATGGCAGCAACAACCACCAAGGCATTTCCCAGCATGGAATATCTCAGAGGCCTCGAATTTGCAAGCATAGAATCTAGTGCCCCAAGCAGCTTTGAAGGCTTTGCTAACCTATGATGGTACTAGTAAAACAACCTATGAGCATATTCAAGATGTAGCTTCTTTGGCTATGATCCATGGAATAATAGACAAAGATGTAATGGTAAAGTTGTTAGTATTGTCACTAAGAGAAAATTTGGTGTATTGGTACCGATCGTTGTAACCTGGTACTATTACCTTGTGGGATCAGTTAGAAATTTTTTTGATAAATAATTTTCACAAACAAGCTCACTCATACTCCTTGTTGCAACAGTTCACAGTGATTCAAAGACATCCACAAGAGGAGATAGTTGATTTCAATGTTATGTTCACTTGAAGTTGGCAAAGAGTTCCTGATGGTTTGTGTCCCACGCATGAACAAGCTGATTTTTATTACCTGAGGGTATTTAGCACTGAAATTGGTATGGCCATGCAATAATCCAACGTAACTACATTCCTAGACCTATACACATGCACAAAATACCGAATCTGACTTGATTATCATAGGTAGGTTTCCCCCCAAAATGACTATCCCCATTCTTCTTGATATTCCACAATATTTGTATTCTAGTGCATTTTTGCAGCCCATACCTTCCATGTACCCAGTTTCCTCATGGAGTTCAATCCTACCTCAAATCACTCCTCTCCTTGTACTGTCATACCCTGATTCTATCTTTTTATAGTTACCCACTAATTCAGTACCCTAGCTACATTTATCTATTCCTTTTCTAGCACTGTCAGTGCCACCAGTTCCATTGTCGTTACCTACTACACCAACACCTCTACCTCTGCCATTGCCCTTCACATATTCTAATCCTAATAATTTCATGACATTGTTACAAGAAGTGAAATGTAATAACTCAACCTTAAGGATGATATAGAATGAGATCACAGTGGTGAGGAAGAAGCAATCCAAGGCTGAATTTAGTTTGAGGAGATTTCAAACTCCACCAATTACTTGAGAGAAAGCATCTACCAGTAGAGGCCCTAAAAATAGCATGTCGATGCTAGCAAACAAAGATATCATCACAACTGAAAAGGCATACTGGTGTTCAACATGAAACAATCCTCACGAAGAAGAAACCTGCATGGTGCATATGAACTATGTTCAAATGCTTAAGGAAAGCTCATATGGTGGGCAATTCAATATGATTAGGGAAGTTGATCATAATTTTATGATGCCATATTTGGAGCAAGTTTTGGTTCTTATGAGATCTGAGAAAAAGCCAGTAACTATAGATCCAGCTGAGCTTAAACATTTGAAGGTGTCTGTAGAACCAAAGGTTCTAGATGAAAAGTGGTAACCTTTAGTGAAGGTGCCTAGTGCAAGGGCTAGGGAGCAAGATTATATCAAGCTAAAATATTTATTACCTAAGAAAAAGGTACAAATGAAAGCATCATATTCACAACCTATAGCAGCTACCCAAACACAAAATGAAATGAAAGAGTAGGTCAAAGAGAACCTCAAATACCCATAATTTACCAAGCAATAATGGGTAGAAGCTACCTAGTAGTACCGAGACAAGTATGAGCAGGTTATGGAAGAAAAGACTTCAACGGTTTCAAATTATAATACTATGGAGGAAATGAAGAAGGTACCTGTGAAAGTGAGCTTGTATGATGTACTATAGTTGCTTGGACAAGTTGACCTGCTATAAGAGTCTTTGAATAATGCTAAGGAACAAAATAAAAAACCTTCCCAAATAGTGTTGGCATAAGTGTTACTAACCTCGGCCACTAGAAAGAATAGGCTGCCCCCATTTTATTTGTCCCTCAGAATGGAAGGGTGGATTGTACATAATTGTATGATTGATTCTGATGCTGCAAATATTGTCATTCCAAAGGTAGTATGTGAGGTGATGGGGATGTAATATACAAGTAGTCTAGGAGTGTTGTAGTTGGATGGGACTCTGGTCAAGATAGTGGAAGTAATCAAAGACATTCCCATTGTCCTTCACAGTATGCCACAAATCACTGTCATCCAGGAAGTAGTAGTGGTTGATATGGAGCCATATTTTAGTATGTGCATTTCAAGGGATTTTACAATGAAACTGGGAGGATACCTTTCCTTGGATTACTCACATTTGGAGATCCCATTTAAAGGAAAACTAATTTGCATATATAATGAAAATCCATCAGCTTTTCATATTGAAAAGTTGGAGGAGGAAGAAGAATCTCCAGGTGTAATTAACATGATGACTGAAGAGTTAGAAGACGTTTATTTGATGGAAGAAGTGCTTGGTGAAATTTACCTTGAATATGAATTATTGATTACATATTTTAATGCAATTATTGGAACAAACATTGGTTGTTATACAATAACCAAACTAGAGCAAATTGAAGAAAAAGTCCCTAATTCCCTGGACCCTATCACAAATCAATTATGGAAAATTTATTTTTATGGTGCTCAAAATAAGAATAGCATAGGGGCTGGTATCATTTTTATCTCTACCACAAATTTGTAGAATACTTATTATTACAGACTAACTTGGAGTTGCACAAATAATGTAGTCAAATATGAAGCATTATGTCTTGGATTAAAGATGGCTGAAAAGTTGGGCATCAAGCAGTTGCAAATTTTTGGTGACTCCAAACTCATTGTCAACCAAAGCACTAATAAAATGTGTGTCGAAGTAGAATTACCTAAAATATTACCACAACAGAGTGTGGGATTTGTTTGAATATTTTACTACCTTGAAAACTTAGCTGATCTCCCGCGAGCATAATAGACATGCATATATTTTAGATTCTCTTTGTGTAAATTATTCTTCAACTGAGCAAATAGTTAGAAATACCAATACTTTCAGGGTGATCTATAGAACTTCAGTCCTTGATAAGAATATTTATTGGCAAGTATTCAATAATGATGAATAAATAGTCAATTTTTTGCTTAGAGAAACTGCTAGCATAGATGATAGAGTGCTTGCTGAAGAAGAGAGAGAAGTAATGATCCAATTAAAGAACAATCATATTCCCAGGGTATTGATTTTTTTGGAGAGTTTTTTTGAACAAAATGACATGTTTAAGAAGCATAGGATCAAGGTGGATGCAAAGGAGTATAAGTAATTATAGCTAGAGCCTAAAAATATCATTAAAATCGAAACTAATTGCATTTCGAAAGAATTGGAACACATTAAGAACTTGTGCTATGAGTACCCCAACATCATTGCATGGAGTTATAAAAATTTGAAAGGATATGACAAGAAAGTGACCCAACATACCATTGAGCTACAGGAAGGGGTAAAAACCTTTCGAAAAAAGCAACATCCTATAAACCCTAAAATCAAAGTACTTATGAAGGTGAAACTACTAATTATGCAATAAGAAAAGATAATTTATCCAATTAAGCACTTGACATGGGTGGAGAACCTAGTGCTAGTACGAAAGTAGAATAGTGACATTTAATTATGTGTAGATTTTTAGAACCTGAACCAGACATCACTAAAATATCACTATCCTCTATCGTAGATTGATCAAATCCTTCATGTGGTATCCAATGCATAAAAATTCTCATTTCTAGATGGTTTCTCTAATTACAATCATATATGGGTGAAGGATGAGGACCAACATAAAAATCATTCACCACCAAGGGGGCATATTTTCCTACTAGAGGATGTTGTTTGGAATCTCAAATGCTGGCGCCACATTCTAGAAGGCTATAGACATCACTTTCAGTGAGTTATTGAATACAATTATTTTAATCTATATTGATGACATGACTGTGTTTTCACATCACAGAGAGGACCACATTTTCCATTTGAGGCAAGTGTTTGAGAAGTGCCATGATTCTGGGATTTATATTAATCCAAAAAAGTCAATATTTACTATTAAAGAAGGAAAATTGTTGGGTCATGTGATCTCACAATAAGGATTGGTTATTGATCCTACAATGGATGAAGCACTTTTAAAGTTACCATTGCCTACTAACAAAAAGGACCTGCAATCTTTCTTCGGCCAAATAAATTTTATCCACAAGTTTATTGCTAACTTTGCTCAGGTTGTGAAGCCCATGACTAATCTCCTAAAGAAGAATACCGAGTTTAAGTGGATGAAATCTAGAATATGAGCTTTTAAGAAAATAAAATAAAGAATCATGCAAGCTCTAGTGTTTATTAATCCTCATTATTCAAAGACTTCATTGTCTATGCAGTGGGTGAGAAAGAGAGCTATGCTGCAATTTTGACATAAAAATAAGAATATGGAGATGAGAAGCTGATCAATTTCTTGATCTAGGTCATTGCATCCCACCAAGAGAAGTATAATTTCATCGAGAAACAAGTGTACACAATAATGAAATCATTGAAGAAGTTCCAAAACTTTATTTCCCAAAGAAATTTTTTTGTTTATGTTATACACCTTGATGTTTGAAACTTCATATTCCAAGGAGAGCTAGGTGACAAAAGGGTAGGCTTGATCTTAAATATTCAAGAATATGATGTGGATATCTGACCAATGAAGCTAGTTTGTGGGTGATATTTATGCCAGGAGTTAGCTAAAAGTGTCACTTATGAATCGTTTGAAATGATGCAAGAGGAAGAGGTTGGTGAAAGGATTTGTGTAAATCACATTCTGAGTAATCATGACTAGACAAAAGAGCTTATTGATTACTTCACTATTGGGAAGTGTCCATCATACCTTGATGCTTCATAGTATCGAAGGTTCATGTTGCAAGCATTCAAGTATGTTAAGTTACCTAATGGGCTATTTCATAAAAATATTGATGGATTTCTTCTTAGATGCATGAAGGAATATGAGACAGAAAGAATACTAGAATAATTTAATATTGGGATATCTGGTGGTCACTATGTAGGAAGTCCCATGGCCTTAAAAATTATTTGATCTGGCTATTTTTGGCCTACTCTATTAACCAATGCTCATAAATTTTTTCAACACTATGATATGTTGGAAGGATCAGAAAAGGAGCACTACCTCTACACCCAATTCTAGTTAAAGAACCATTCCAACAGTGGGGTCTTGATTTTATCATAGTCATCGAGCCACATTCTTCTACAGATCATAAATATATCTTAACAACAACAAAATACTTCACTAGATGGATGGAGTCTATTCCTGCCAAGAAGGCTGATTAGGTGACCATCATTTCTTTTCTAGAAGGAAACATTACTCGATTCGACATCCCTAATTAAATTGTGACTGATAATGTTACTCCATTCATTAGGGCTAAAATCACAGATTTCACTAGCAAATATGACATTTATCTTAATACATCATCCAATTATTACCCGCAAGGGAATGTTTTGGTTGAATCTACCAATAAAAATTTGCTATGAATTTTAAAAAAGATGGTGTGTAGTAATAAAAGAAGTTGGCACTTGTTTTTGGATCAAGCATTTTGGGTAGATCACATATCTATGAAAAAATCTATTAAAACATCTTCGTATTATTTGGTGTATGAAAAAGAGGTTGTCTTGCCTACGCACATTGAGCTTTTGATCGTTCAAATATTGCAGTTATTTCAAGATGAAGTTGAAGAGTACGATACTATAAGTGCAAGATTGGCATAACTATTGTAGTTAGAAGGAGAGAGAGAACAATCCTATCAAGAATTTATTGAGCACACTAAAGAGATGAAGAAGTGGTTTAGAAAGAAAACTACTAAGTGCAATTTCTAGGTGGGAGATTTAGTTCTCAAATGGAATGAGAAAAAGGCCAAACCAGGGAAACATCACAAGTTTGATGCTATTTGGGAGGGCCCTTTTCAGATTTTTCATAGTTAATTCAGAAAATGCTTATCATCTTTGCGACATGGAGGGTTGGGATCTTCCTATTCTAGTTAATGGTCTTCATTTGAAGGCCTATATTCAATGAAGAGATTCTGATGAGGTACCATCTTGTACATATGTAAATATTATTTTTAGTGTTTTATTTGCTTTAAATTACTGATGGTATTTATAAAAAATGAGAAATAAGAAGAAAAGAAAAGATGGCGTTATGTAATTCCTAGTAAACGGACCCCCCTTCTTGGAGAATTAAATTGGGGATAAAAAGAGCAAAATTTTTTCCCCTCTCTAAGTGTTGTGATGGAATTAAAGAGAAAGGAGCACTTTCAGATGTTTTCACCCAAGGAGAGAATCCAAAACTGCAAGCACCCTTTATGGGGGTGAATGAATACCAAAGTAAAGTATGTTTTTTTGCAATCGCGTTCGCCTCGAAGAGGACGCGCCACGACTGTTCACCATTTGGTTGGGGTGAATTCATGGATGATGATGACATCCTCTTTGGGCATGGAGGAGCACAAAATTGACATTGCATTCACCTCAGATGATGGGAAAAATGGATGTTTACCCTTAGTTTGTGCAAACGTGTCATGTAATATGGGCAGAGTGATGAAGATTTATTTTTAATTAAAAATATATAAAAAAAAAGAGAGGCTCGTAAACTTTATTTTTCTTTCAAGGTATAAAAAAAATAAGAACAAAAAGGGAGGGAAAATTTCATATGATTAATGTAGGATGCCCCTTTTAGAGGAAAAATCGAAGGAAAAGCTAAAACAAATTTTAAAAAAAAAAAGAAGAGAAGAAAAAACCTTTTTTAAAAAGCAATTTTGTTTTTATAGAAAATCAAATTTTCTAAATATGGGTGAAATATTAAAGGGATAATTTTATTAAAGAAGGCTATTCATCATAGAACTACCAAGCAAATCGAAAGTGCCCTGGACTGAAGAAAGAGGAAACAATTTACTCTTATCCTTGAAGGCACAGTGAAAGGAAGAGGTTATTGGGAATCCACAAAATGTTTTCGCTGAAGAAAAAGGAGCAAGTGCACTTTTTGGAAGCACATTGCAAAGACAATCATGCCCTCAAACACGTGGTAGCTATTAGAGAGCATGAATGCAGGTAAAGAGGTGTTTTGAAGGCATTTAATTTAAACATGTGCCTTGCAGAATATTTGTGTTCCCAAGGAACAAAAAATACCTATCATTGGTTGTCAAGCGATAGATTTATTTTCCCAAGCAAGCTTGGTCACCAGGGCATGGTTTACAACAAACTTACATAGCAAGGAGGGTAATTTTTCCTAGGATGATTTGATAGTGAATCAAAGGCGATACCGTTAGGAAATTGGGAATGGTTTTAGGTGAGCAAATCAATGTTTATGATCTCCCAAAATCACCTATATTAATTCAACATTTATTGTGGCAGATGAAAGAGTGCTCTATATAAGGGACCAGGTAAAATCTCACAGTTTAATTATTTTTAAATATTTACCATCGCTGTATTTCAAAATGTTGTTGCTAGAGTTTTTAGAGAATATTCATAGTATTCGTCAGGAGGAAGATACAATGGGGAAGTGAATTAAAGAAAATAAGGATGCTATAGAGGATGTAGAGCCCAAAAGGTCAAAATTTAGAGCTAATAAAGCTCAAAATAATGACTATGTCGATTTGGACCCGTATGATGACACAATGGCAGAAATTGGTGATTGTCTCATTACCCATAAAGGTATGGAAAGATTACAGTAGGATGTTGAGTTAGCGGTAAATCAGGGAGTGACGTCACATAGCTGGCTGATAGTTCCCTATCATTCGTAGTTTTTCTATTATTTATTCCTATCAGTTCATCCGTACCTAGAACAAGTGTAGCTCATCGCTCAATTTTATGACCCATTCAGTAGAGTAGTGAGGAATTCCAAGAGGGAAATTCTATTTACTATCACCCTAGATGAAGTATGAGAGGCATTCACTTGTGATCTCAAGCATCCTTCCTATGGGGTCCATAAAAAATTGCACACTAATGAACATGAGGATGTATATGTCTCCACGGTAACAATACGTCAATTTATGGAGACCCAACTGATTAAGGAGCCACCAATGGGTTAACTTCCAAATTTACTAAATCCACTCTCAAAATTCAAAATTTTGGATATTTATTCGATGTTGGCATGGGTCATCAATTTGCCTTCAGATGATACTGTGCATAAGTGGCAGGAAATATTAGCACAATGTATTTTTTGGGTGGAGTTCTATTCTCCTGTAGCTATGAGGTATGACACCAACCTAATATTTTTTGATTGGGCTAATTTTATTTCCCAGAGGTTGAATTTTTAGTTCGAGAAGTTGTATATTGGAGAGGAAAAGTCCTTCAAGCATACTTTATTTTTGATATGGTATTTATTTTTCCAGCTTTAGTGGTGTTTTCCTTTCATTGTAGTAACATAGATGAATGAGAAAAATGAACCTCTACCAGTTTATAAGTGGACTTCCATTTTGACAAATAATGATTCATATTATAGTTTTAACAGTTGGTTTTTGGGACCCACAATAGATTTACTTTGTGGTACGTGCGAGAGGGTTCCGTAAGAACTAAGAGACGTAGTGGTTGCCCAAGAAAAAGAAGATATTTTACATCTTACTCAGGGTGTAGTTGTGAGAATTTTTGGTTTTATGGGTAAGACATTTTTTTGGTCATATTTGACTACTGAGCATGTTTTTGCTATGGAGTTAGTAAACCAATCGGATTACATAAATTATGTTTATGGAGTTTGATGCAGGAGCATCCGAGGGCAGCAAAGCAATCGAGCATCAACCAAACTTTTTGTTGTTATTTTTTTCTAAGTGTTGCAATGTTATTTTTTTCTAAGTGTTGCAAGAAAAATATGTGTCGCGATATCGCGACACAAAAAGTGTCATGATATCGTGACCAAAATGGAAGATAGGGGAGCAACGGACACAAGGTCGCGAAATCGTGACCACCGTAGGGAAAACAAAGGCACGGAGACCAAAGGTCATGAAATCGTGACATGTCATGATTTTGCGACATGTCACGAAATCGTGACCACCGCAGGGGAAACAAAGGCACGGAGACCAAAGGTCACAAAATCATGACATGTCACAATTTCATGACATGTCATGAAATCGCGACCATCGCAGGGGAAACAAAGGTGCGGAGACCAAAGGTCACGAAATCATGACCAAAGCCAAAGAACAAAGGCACGGAGGAACAAAGGTCGCGATTTCGCGACACGTTGTGAAATTGCGACCAAAGCAGGGAAGGCAAGGCATGTAAGACAAATGGTCATGAAATTGTGACATGTCACGATTTCGCTACCAAAGCAGGAGAACAGAGGCCGATAGACAAAAACGGTGTGATATCACAACATGTCACGATATCATGACAGGTCACGATATCACGACCAAAATGGAGAGATAAGGCTTGATGGAGGAAATGTCACGATATCACGACATGTCGTGATATTGCGATGGGAGCAAGAGAGAGAAAGCGTAGGAAGGAAATGGTCACGATATCATGACATGTCACGATATCGTGACCAAACAAGAAAACATGCACTCCCAGATTTCTTAAATGTGACCCTTCATGCGCGGCAAGTTAGCGATAGTGAAGCAATAGTTCCAAAGAAGGATTTCAATAGGCATGTTGGTCACTCATGCAGGATATCTAGAAGACGTGTTTAAAGAAACTAACAACAAGCAGTAGATCGAGAAGAATATTTCATTGGATATGGCAGCCAGTCGTGCACCTCACTTGGAGTCTCATCAATGCAACTTTCCAGAATTGTCCTAGGTGGCAATTGTAGATCGTGGGAAGTTTGAAAGCATAGAGGATTGGGACCTCAATAAAAACCCATGGATTGTAATGAGAGGGGGTTGGAAAATGGCAGTTTGGCTATTTATGCTTGTGAAATTCTTTCGAAGTATTGAATACAAATTTTGGGCTCTTGTTTCTCTGGTTTTCTGTATTATGCAAGATCTATTCTCCACCAAGTGGACACCCAGGGTGGATTGAGAAGTGATCCTCACTTCTGATCTTTGGGAGGAAGACCCGAGTGGTCAACCTCTATTTTCAATAACCAAGTTGCATCTTCTATAGGTCTGCCCTTCCACTTGATCAAATACTCAGAATATTGTTTGTTCCTTGTGCTTCTGCCTTCACGAGTATCTAATATTTCCTCGATCTCATCTTTGGTTGGGTTAGACGCTGGAATGCTCCATAATTCTATGCTTGGTTCCTCTGTACTATCTCCTTCATGGTATTCCACTAAATCAGATATGTTAAAAATAGGTGAAATGTCAAGCCCACTTGGCAATTCCACTTCATATGCATTGCCTAAATCCTGTTTTTCTAGTATTCTGCATGGCCCAAACTTCTTCATCTTCAACTTGTTATAAGTTTTGGCTGGAAATATTTCTTTTATGAGATGGACCATGACTTCATCCCCCACTTCAAACTCTTTGAACTTTCGCTTTTGGTCTACTCTTGCTTTATACTAAGTATTAATTTTTGTAATTTGTTTCTTCACTTCTTCATGCAGGATTTTCATCTGTTTTGTGAATTCCTCAGCCTCTGCACTGCACTTTTCTCCTTTATCTAATTTTTTCAGCTCAGAAACATTTCTCGGACTATTTCCATATATGATTTGGAATGGATATTTTTTTGTACTCTTATTGATAGAATTGCTGTATGCAAATTCCACCTGCGACAAAACTAAATCCCATCCCTTGGGTTTATCTGCTATCAAGCATCTTAATAAATTACCCGGACTTCTATTTACCACCTCTATCTGTCCATAAGTTTGTGGGTGGTATGCACAACCGAACTTCAGATCTATCTTCAACTTCTTACACAATGTTCTCCAGAAATACCCAACAAACTTTGTATCTCTGTCAAAAACTATGCTTCTTGGTAGACCGTGAAGTCGTACCACTTCCTTGAAAAATAACCCTGCAATGTGAACTGCATCACTTGTTTTTTGGTAGGGAATAAAATGTGCCATCTTGGAGAATCTGTCAACCACCACAAATACGAGTCATTTCCCTCTCGTGTTCTGGGCAATCCAAGAATAAAATCCATGCTTATGTCCTCCCATGGCCTCTCAGGTACAGGTAATGACTGGTATAATCCTGTGTTTTGCCTTATGCATTTTGCCATCTGGCATATTCTGTAACTTTGCACAAAATTTTTCACATCTTGCTGAAGTTGCGGCCAGTAGTAATTTTCATTCACCAAGGCAATGGTCTTATCCCGACCAAAATGCCTAGCCAGTCCTCCACTGTGCTTTTCCTTGATTAAGTTCTCCCACATGGAACTCCTTGGAATGCATAATTTACTTCCCTTGAATAGCATTCCATCTTGGATTAGGAAATATAACCATTTTGTCTTGTCCACAGTAACAGGTGCCAAGAAAGCCGTCTAGGCTTCTGCAAAATTAGGATCTTCAGGATAAAGACCCTTCAGTTCTTCAAATCCTACCACTTCCACTATCATTTCAATTAGCAGATTCTGCCTTCTACTTAAGGCATCTGCAACTCTATTTTATTTCCCGCTTCTGTGCTTCAACACAAAGGTATAGCTTTGGAGAAACTCAACCCACTTCATGTGCCTCTGATTTAGTTTTGTTTGGCTGTTGATGTAATGTAATGCCTGATGATCCGTAAATAGAACAAACTCTTTTGGAAACAAATAATGCCTCCACTTCTTTAGAGCCTGAACTATAGCATAAAATTCTTGGTCATAAATTGAATAATTTTTCTGAGCATCATTGAGCTTTTCACAAAAATAAGCAATAGGTCTGCCTTCTTGACTTAGTACAACCCCTATTGCACTGCCACTGGCATCACAGTCTACCTGAAATACTTTTTTAAAGTCTGAGAGTGCCAAAACAAGTTGTTCTATGACCCTTTTCTTTAATGCATCAAAGCTCCTTTCAGCCCCTAAGGTCCACTTGAATTCTTTCTTATCCCCTCTCATTGTTTCTGTGAGGTGTGCACAAATGTTGTTGAAGTTTCTTATGAACTTTCTGTAAAAGTTGGCTAGACCATGAAATGATCTTACCTCTGTTGTGCTTCTTGGGGTAGGTCATTCGATGATAGCTCTCACCTTCTCTGGGTCCATTTTTAGACCTTCTACTGAGATTACAAATCCCAGGTATACTAACTATTTCTTGAAAAAATTACACTTTTTTAGATTTATTAATAACTGCTCCTCCCGCAGCTTTTCAAAAACCCTCTTGATGTGCATCAGGTGTTCCTCCAGGGTTATGCTGAATATTAATATATCATCTAAATAAACAATGAAAAATTTTCCTAAAAACTCTTTCAGTACCTCATTCATCAGCTACATGAAGGTACTTGGTGCATTGGACAGCCCAAATGGCATGACCAACCACTCATACAAGCCCTCTCTTGTCTTGAAGGCTGTCTTCCACTCATATCCTTCCCTGACATGTATCTGGTGGTAACCACTCTTGAGGTCAATTTTGGTGAAGTACTTGGCTCCACTCAAACAGTCCATTATGTCATCCATCCTTGGTAGTGGAAATCTGTATTTTATTATGATCTTGTTGATGGCTCGAGAGTCTGTGCACATTCTCCACTCTCCATCTTTTTTGGGTGCTAGTACTACAGGTACCACACATGGGCTAAGACTCTCCCTAATCAATCCCTTCTCTAGCAACTCCTGGACCTGCCTGTTTAGTTCTTCAATTTCTACAGGTGTCATTCTATGTGCAACTTTATTGGGCAAGCTTGACCCTAGCACCAAATCAATATGGTGACTGATTTTTCTTACTGGGGGTAAACCCTCAGGCAAATTATTAGATATGATATCTAGAAATTCCTTCAACAGATCTTGGACTTCTGTTGGGGCATCTTTGCATTTTGTATCCCTGACTCTAGGAATTAATGCATAACACATATGTTCATGCTTTAAATCATCTAAAAATTTTCTTTCGTCAACCAAGCAAATTCTTACACTGCCACATACATTTTCTTCCACCTCCTTTAGGGGTTTCAACTTATGACGCATTCCATTATTAATCACGGAATAGGTGTTGGCTCAGCCATCATGAACCACACACCTATCAAACTACCATGGCCTTCCCAGCAACAAATGGCATGCATCCATGGGCAGAATTTCGCACAGAACCTCATCACGGTAATTTCCAATACTAAATTTTACCAGGCACTATTCATTGACCAAAACCTTATGGTCTTTCTGCAACCACACGATCTGATATGGATGCGGGTGTTTCTTTCTCTCCAGTAGCTTTGTAACCATTCCCTTTGAAACTAGGTTATCTGTGCTACCGTTGTCAATGATAATGTTACAAATCTTACCCGTGCATTTACACCTCATGCAAAATAAGCTTTTCCTCTGATCTGTAGCTCCCTCTTCATTCAGCAGGACTCTCCTTGCAATCATTACTTCTCCTTTCTCAGCTTCTTCAGAATGCTCAGATCCAGCATCTTCATCCGTGACTGCTACTTTGGCATTTCCTTTCGGCCTCCGATTATTTCTTTCTCGCTGCTGTGTGCACTCATATTGGTGATGTCCCTCTTCACCACACTGGAAGCAAGTCCCTTGGAATATTCCTCTTCCTTTTCCACATATAGCTCTGCCTCTTCCCCCTCGATAACCATTATTTTGATTACGTGGGCGGTCTGTATTTTCTCTCCTTTGTTCTTGATTGCTGCTACCTTCTCCATTTTTCTGAGAATATTCATTTCTTCTTCCACTGTTCCTTTTGCTGGTCCTTCCGCCACAACCTCTTCCTCTTTTCTTGTTTTCAAACCTCCTATTGAGCTTCTCTTCAACCTTTAAAGAAAATTGGTAAGCGTCCTCTATGGTGGTCATCCGGACTAGACTTAGTTCTTCCTGAATGCTTGCTCGTAACCCATTAATGTAACGGGCTACCTTCTCCTTGTTGGCCTCTGAGTGGCCTGTTCTAATCATTATTTTATGAAATTCTTCTATGTATTCTTTTACAGACTTGCTTGATTGCCTCAATCCTTGCATTTTCTTTAGCAGGTCTAAATCCTAATCACCAGGGATGAACTGCCTCTTCAGCTTTTCTGCCATCCGTTCCCACTTAGTTATTCTCTCTTTCCCTCTTTTATTTTGCTCCAGCTGCACTCCATTCCACCAAATGCTACCATGACCTTTCAGTTTGGTCTTTGTGAATCTGACCCTATCAGGATCCTCAACCTCTTCGTACTCAAAGTACTCTTCCAGGTCGGTTATCCAGTCGATCAATTCCTCTGGATCAAGGTTCTCGAAATATGTGGAAACCTCCATGTTTGACCTCTTCCCAATCTAGGATATGGCTTTGTATAGTCTATCCTGAGCAGGATCTACTGCTTCTTCTTCTTCTTCAGGTTGGTCTTCTTATTCATCATCTTCCTCTTCACTACCTTCGTCTCTTCTTGGCTCCAATCTTCTGTGCATTTCTTCTTACAGGGCTTGCATTTGTCGTTGTAAAGCTCGAACATCTTCCACTACTGCCATGCCTCTCCCACCAACCGACTTTCTCCTTGGAGGCATTCTGCTCACCCAATTCCAAGCCCTTCCACAGATCCTGGTGTAACTGCCTCTCCTCCGGTGATCTGTTACACACTCAGGAACTACTGGCTCTGATACCACTTGGTCGAGAATAGATCTTGCATAATATAGAAAACCAGAGAAACAAGAGAAAAAAAAAATGGTAGTTTGGCTGTTTATGCTTGTAAAATTCTTTTGAAGTATTGAATACAAATTTTGGGCTCTTGTTTCTCTGGTTTTCTGTATTATGCAAGATCTATTCTCCACCAGAGTTGGGCGTGGGAAGAAAACAAAATGCAATATGTCAGTTAAATTTAACTGTATAGAGGTGATCCAAGTAGGATAGAATCAGCTCCATACAGTAAAATTGTAGGATTTGGGACTCATAGAGCAGCCACATCGTTGGAGATATGACCAATTTGAAAAAAAAATAGCTATAATAAAATGTAAATAATTCTATTATTGCCCTTGGATCGATATTCAAAATAATTGAAATAATTTTTATGGGCCTGATATGAAATAACACATTGAAAATATGACATCACTTCCACTTTGGCATGACTATTATGAACAAGAGGTGGAGTATAATCCAATAAAGTATAAATCCCAAATCCCTCAGCCAGGTTTATTTAGCCAAGTTAAATAAAGTGATACCGAATGGACTGAGGAAAAAATTATGAATTGGTTGGTAATGCGGATTCACCGAGGGAATCTGATAACTCCTTAAAGGTTGAAGTTAGACGAAGCATTTTTAGAGCATTATGATGAGTATGTTGATTCATATTAACCCATCACCTTTGCCAATATTCTACTGCAATGTTTTCAACATTTCGACAGTGGTGAAGGTGACACAATGAGAAAGTGTCCATTAGATGAGGAAGAGACTCCAAAGGAATAAGAGCAACAATTTGTGTCTAAACGGATATCACAATGGATGAAACAAAATGTTGAAGTGACACCTGTGTTAGAAAAGCAAAATGTGCCAAAAGTGCCACCACTTCCCAAAGCAACAAAGAGACCAATAATAGGTATGATTACTAATTTTACTATGGAATCTTTAGTTGCAGTGGTTCCTATAGTTCTTGTTGTTTTAGAAGTAGTTATTAACCCCTCACCGACAATAGAGGTCCTGACTATGGTTGCACAACTATTTTTTATGGCTCAGTAGTATGCGAAAGATCACCAGTCGAAGAGCTCCCAAGTAGAGGTCATGGATGAAAAAGAAAATGTAAATATTGAGGAGAGGACAAAAGTGCAGCAAGAAGAAGTGATTTCATAGCCACCCCTGTCACCACATCACATGGTTTCCATGCCCAAAGGTATGTCTTCTTTTCCCTCTTCTTATTCTCCACAGCATGTGGTGACTTTAGTTTCACTTCCATCATCTTCTGTTTCCATTTCTCCACCCTTTGGTATGCCCTCCATATCTCTTTCACTTCCTTCATCTTCCCTTTTTGAAGTCACTGTTGTTCCTACTTCTATTCCTATTTCTTCAACCTCCATTTCTTTTAGTTTGTATGCATCAGGGTTGAATCCCTTTTTACGCTCCTATTCTATCACCGTCACCACTACCACTGAGGTTATAAGCACACAAGCTCCTCCTAGAGTAAGCATAATAGTAGTCAAATACTATTCCTCCAATAAAGCCACCATTTTAGTTCCCCCTCTTCTAACCATCTCATCTGCTTCTATTGAGCCTAGCTGTTCAAAAGTTGTAATTTCCTTCACCCCATTTTTTTTAGATACAAGCATTGCCCAATGTGCAGGTAGCACGAAAATAGCCTGATATTGAGAAGATTAATTGAGCGCACCTGAGTTCTTCGTAGTGGTTGAAGAGCAAGAGGTAAAATGAGATCTTGGCTCTGGCTTGACCAATTAAGAAATTTTCTTTCGATCCAATTACCATGGATGTTAACATGACTAAAATAACTCCCTTGGTTCAAAATCCATAAGGAGAAATGTTTTTGAGTGATTATGTCTATGAGACTATAACTAAAGACCTCACCAAGATAGATCTAACTAAAAATATGGGTAATACATAGGCTGATATGAGCTCAGTGTACTTGCATGGAAAACTTAATTAGGAGAAGTATTTTGAAAATGAAAATAAAATTATTGATCTCAAAAATGCCTTGGCAAAAAGTAGAGCACAAGAGGAGAAGACTGCAACTAAAAATGAACAGTTACACTAGTAGGTTGGAGTACACATTAAAGAGAGATATGCTACCCAAATAGAGATGCATAAGCTCCAGAAGCATCTTGAAGACATGAAACATCAGCTAGCAAAGAAGGTTGCGCAGGCTACTAGTTTTTTGCCAAAAAGCGTCAAGGAGGCCCATCTTCGCTCAACAAAAAAATGACATCACGTTCACCCTGGTCAAGGGGAAAACATCATGTTCACCTCTCCCATGGTCGAATGCATTCCTAAAAATGATATCGTGCATGAACATGCCAGTGAAGCAAGAGTGGGTGAATGCACCAAAGATAAGACAATTTCATATCATAGTCATCCCAATAGGGAGGTGACTATATTTGTTGCCTTTTTGAAGGATGAACACGATATTTAAGTAAAAAGGGTGAATGTGATTTTAAATAGATGATGCAAACATGGTTAAAATGCTCAACTATTCATTATTTTTTCTTGAAATGAGAAGGATGGTTTTGCCATGGTTAAAAAGGGATTTAATTAAATAAGGGCGTATTCTATAGCGATGTCAAAATTTCAAAGGTTCCTAGGGCAGGTTGTGACAAACATTAAATAATGGTGGCATCGAGTAACTCAAATGATGAATCCCAAGTGAAGAAGAAAGTCATGTTAAAAACACAGGAGTATTTTCATGATTTCCAAAGCAGGAGTGCATTTCCAAGGCATCAAAATTTTTCGTGCATCGATGCCCAAGATGCTAATTTCCTGGGAATGTTTCCTTGAAAGAGGGATCACTGTTCCAAGAGAATGAATTTTCAATATTTCCAAGGAGGAAATTATTCACTATAGTTCTTGATTTGCGATCATTTTGTCTCCATATATATTTAATGAAAGAGGTGAAATCTTCTATAAATTCTCAATTTGAATTTAAAGATTTCTAATGAGGGAGTGAGTGCTGGAGTGCTATTTTGAAGGTTTTTTTTTGCAAATTTACAAGTAAATTCTGCAAATTTTCTTTTATTATATGTTATTTCATACCTGGGTGATTTCCTATTGTTATTCTGCTGAAAATCCTACACATTTAACCTGTGGCCATATTTCCCATTTCTTTTTATGTTTTCCAATTTCTTTCCTACAACTCTAGTCTTTAACCTGTGTAGGATTTAGTTAGGGAGGCAACCCTCTCTAGAGATTGACATGGAGGACGTTTCTTTCCTTCGGTCATTCAATTTTTGCCATGTCTAGGCTGCACAAACATAGTTTTGTTTTTTAGGTAGATATTTTACCAACAATGGTTTGCTCTAAATGGACTAAATATTGGGTAAAAGCTCCATAATGAATGATCTGAAAGAGTATTTTTAAGGAAATATCATTTCTATTGTTTAAATTAAGAAAAATAACACCATACATGAATCTTGCTAGACTCCATTCATTATCCTTTGCTATGTTGGCCAAAATATCAATGATCAACAATTTTCCCGCTAAGGTATCCATATATTGTCTCTATTTATCTTATGATTGGTTTCAATCTGAAAATATTTTCCTATAAACTCTTATACCCGACATTTGTTTGAATTGGATATCCTTCTACAAGGAATAAAGGTTTCAATATTTCCTATGTTGAAGCTTCCCTACTAATTGTTTTAGCAATTTCAATGCTTTAACCCATACTTTAATATGGTTATAAATTTTTCAAATAAAAACATGGTAAAACTGTAATTCAAATATCAAAACGAAACCTGTTATGTGCACCCAAATTTTTACTCATTTTCTCAATCCATCGTAGAATTTTAAGGACTATTTAGGGTGCTTTAAAAACTAGGTCAATTCATTTACAATTTGAACTAGTGTAAGCTAGAACCAAGTATACTATCACGGATTCCAAACATGATACATCTCGAATGAGGAAATAGAAATAGACATCATTTACTATGTACTAAATTAAGTTTCCAAGACTATATTAGGCATTAGATCTAAAAACAAGAGGTTTTTCCCATTGATAGAGACTTTTATCTCTAAAATATAAATTATGTTTTAATAATCACGTCCTTGCATCAAGTTTTCATAATATTTGACCATATTATAATTAAAAATATTACAAATCTAAAAAACTACACACAATACTAATGTATACAAGCTCAACGTTACAATTGAAGAATGAAACACATTGTACTTTGTCTTATAGAAACATGAATTGATCTTCTCTTCAATAATATTTATGTTTAAAAATAAAACAATATAAACATATGAGCGTATAATGTTTTTACATCATGTTTATGAGTCCAACCTTGCACTTATTTCTAGACTATATGTTCAATATCAATACATAATATACAACCTCTACTCTGTTATTCACCCAAGAGCCACATTTTCCAATACTAATCCATGAAACATGTTATCTACAACCCTATATGACTCAGACATAAATAATTCCCTGAGTGGAATTTCCAGATACCCAAAAGGAATAATACAACATTACTCTAACCTATTTATACACGAATCTTGACACCCGAATTCTGAAGATGTCTTAAAAGAAACAACATGCACAATATTTTGCAATGTTCCACATAAATATTTCTCCTCTCCCAATTACCCAGTGGATTCAATGGTCAGAATGGTCGTTCTAACATGCAAGGCATCTAATTCTACATGCATCCATCATTTTTGGAACATAAATCAACATGCAATAGTTTTAATATTCATTCAACACTATATACACTTCACGACAACATCTACACAACATGCAACCTCAATATATATTTTAGAGAAGGAAAAATGTTCTTGGTTCCCATCCAATCATTCACACAACAACTTGCCTTTGCTTAAATCATCACAACATGTAGCAATAGTAATTCAAGAAGAATTAATTTAGTTTTAGTTTTCAACCAACCAGGATTATAGCCATTCACCAACACATAAAAAAAATAATGCAATAAATATTCAAGAACACATGCATTATAGACATCACATAGATTGATTGATTTTTCTATATTGCATATCCAGAATTTTTAATTCAAACGTAGCTGAATTTTTTCATTAAATTTTCTTTTAAATTTTATCATCAAGAGTAGTTACTATTTTTTTTTCTTGCCTCCCACTCTTTTTCTTCTTTTCCTGTACTCTATTCCCTTCTTCTTTCTTCCATTGTTCACTTCACCCTTCGCTGAAAACCATACCTCACCATCACCACTACACACTTTCTCCTCCTCTATCTACCATCTAGATGATGGCTTTTTCCCACCACCCTTCGTACGTAAAAACTGGTGGTAGTTTATATCTTTTATAATCTAAAACATTGCTAAGTGGTTTCCATTATTCAAATTTTTAACAACCATCTTATCCTTCGTAGATATGCCGAAAAGTCATTGATTATATTTTGCAAAGAATGCCCAAGCAGTACTCTTTGATATTTGAATTATTACTATATTCATTTATTTATTTATTTAAATATTTATTTTAATATACATTTGCTTAAAGTCCTATATTACCTTGCCTCCAAAGCATCCATAGAACAAATATTATTATTTATTTTTATTATACTTATATATATAGGTGTTTATACTATTAGTTGTATTTTAATATATAAATATATAATTTAATTTTAAATAAATATATATATATATATATAACATTAATTTTAAATTTTAATTAAAGAATAACGTATCTTCCCAGATTCTAAATCCCTTTGCCTTATCAAAATTTTGTTGAACCAATTCTTGATACTTCTGAGAATATTCATCTTGAATCTGCAATTGCCTGATTTGATCAGTTATAACAGATTGACAATGTGACATAGCATTGATATGCTTTCTTCTACTTAAAGCATCTACTAATTTATTCTCTTTTCCTTTAATATATTCTATGCCAAAATCATATTCTGCCAGAAATTCCATCCAACGCCTTTGTCTAGCATTAAGCATTGGCTGAGTAAAAATATATCTTAGGCTTTGATGATCTGTTCTAAGCTCAAAAGGTTTACCAAGTAGATAATGTCACCATATTTTCAAAGCATGCACAACCACAACCAATTCTAAGTCATGTGTGGCATAGTTTAATTCATGTTTCTTAAGTTTTTGGGACTCATAGGCAATAATGTCATCCTCTTGCATGAGAACCCCACCTAATCCCTCCAAAGAAGCATCAGTACATACAACAAATGGTTGCTTAGGATCAGCTATTTTGAGAATAGGTGTTGATGTCAACTTTTCTTTAAGTATTTTGAAAGCTTCTTCACATCGTCCTATCCATTTAAAAGCTTTTCCTTTCTTTTGGAGGTTGGTTATTGGATAGGCTATTTTAGAAAATTTTTGGATAAAGCGGTGATAGTATCCAGCCATCCCCATAAAAATTCACACTTCAAAAATATTTGTGGGAGCAGGCCAATCAACAATAGCCTCAATTTTCTTTGGATCAATAGACACACCTTCCATAGAAATTATATGACCTAAATATTGTACCTGAGTCGCATAAAACTCACACTTAGACATATTTCCATATAATTGATTCCTTCTAAGTATTTCAAGAATAGTTCTCATATGATGGTCATGTTCTTCTTTGCTTCTAGAGTAGATCAGTATGTCATCCAGGAATACCAACACAAACCGATCTAATTGTTCTCGAAACACACTATTCATCAAATTCATAAAATCTGCTGGAGCATTGGTCAAACCAAAAGGTAACACGGTGAATTCATAATGACCATATCTAGTTCGAAAAGTAGTTTTATGAGTATCTTCTTCCCGGATCCTCAATTGATGATAACCAGATCTAAGATCAATTTTGGAGAAAATCGTGGCTCCTTTCAGTTGATCAAACAAATCATCTATTCTGGGTAGAGAGTACTTATTCTTAATAGTCATTTTGTTTAACATTATGTAATCAATACATAACCTTAATGTCCCATATTTCTTTTTCACAAACAACACTGGTGCACCCCATGGTGAAATACTGGGTTTAATATGTCCTTTTTCTAGAAGTTCTTGAAGCTGAGTTTTAAGTTCTTGCAGTTCTATTGTGGTCATCCTATAAGGTGCTCGAACTACTGGCATCGCTCCTGGAAAAAGTTCTATAGTAAATTCAAACTCCCTCTGGGGCGGAAGACCAGGTAATTCTTCAGGAAAAACATCATGAAAGTCATTTAACACTGGATATGTTTGGAATAGACTCGCTCCAGATTCATTTTCCTCCTTTTTATTAAGTTTAACCACAAAGACTCTACTACCCTTTTTCATAGCTCTTTTAGCTTGCATTGTAGTCATAAGATGTGGTTCCACTGATTCACGTCCATAGTGTACCCGAATCCTTTGCTTAGTGTCATCAGAGAATTCCATCCATCTTTCTTCAAAATTTAACAATGCTTTATGTGCCTTGAGCCAATCCATACCTAAAATTATATCAAAGGTATGCAAAGGAGCTACGTATAAATGCCATCGGGTTTGTCCTTGAGGTAGCATTATTTGAGGATCAAATAGACATTGGTTAATGGTATAGGTTTACCCAGACCCATACTCAACTTTCCACCCATTAGCCATAAATCCAGGTGTTTTCGGTATGTCCCTCAAAATATTTGGTGAAACAAAACTATCAGTTGCTCCAGAATCAACCAAAATACAAACATTTCTATTATAAATTTTTCCCTTCAATAAGAAAGGTGTTGTTTGGCCATTGAGTTTAGAGTTACCTATTGTTGCATATATCTTATGAGTAGGTTCCACAAGTTCTTTCTTCTTATCCACTCGCAAAGGACATTTATCAGCATAATGAGGTTCTTTACAAATCCAACAACCCATCCGTGGTGCCCTCTCTTTCATATTTCCCTCATTATCTTCATGTGTACCAACTTTTGGTGCATTAACTCTTTGCTCATACCTATCCCTAAAATTTCTCTGGCCACCCCGATAATTTTGATTTCCCCTATTTCCTTGGTATCTATTCTTATTTTTATCAAACCTGTTTCTATTCCCATTTCCACGATTCTTGTGCCAACCCCTATCTCCTTTGGTTGGACCTACATTTTTATTTTTTTTTGTGGTTCTTCCTTTTCTGAATATTGTTGATAATAAGCTTTCTTGGCCTTAAAATTATCTTCTTCTTGTCGAGCCAAGTCACAAGCAATAGTTAGGGTAGCAGGTTTTAACATAAGAATCAAGTGCCCAATTTTTGGATGTAACCCTAGGAGAAATTTCTGAATTTTAATCTCATTCCTCTGCTCATATTCAGGCATGTATTTGAGCAATTGCACAAATCATTGGTAGTACTCAATTACGGACATACTGCCCTATGTTAACCTTGAAAATTTTGTAGTCCTTTCAAGGTAAAATTGTGGTGTTAGGAACCTATCCTTAAATGCCAATACAAATGTATCCCAAGGTACATCGACAACCTCTACATTATGAGTTTTCCTATATGTATCCCACCAGTTAGCGGTAACTCCAATCAATCGAAAGACTACCCATGAGGTTTTTGATTTAGAAGAAAGGGTCCTAACCGCAAAGTATGCTTCCACACTATTCAACCACCTTTCAGCTTCTTCCCCATCACCTTTGCCATCAAATTTGGCTATATCAATTCTTCGCATATCCTTGTCCAATTCTGAACCTACTTGTTTTCTTCCTGGGTCAATAGTTGTCTCATCCTCAACTATTACCATTTCTTTTCCTTTGGATAGATTTTCTATTATTTTCTGTTGATGGGATATCATTTCTTGCTACTGAGCCAGCTGAGCTTTTTGTTGCTCCATATGCTCTATCATTTGGGCATTTTGTTGTGCCATGTGTTCAACCATTTGAGCATTTTTCTGCTCCATTTGTTCTTTCTATTGGCTCATTTTCTCCCACAATAGTTGTACCATCCAGAACATTTTATCCTCCTTATTAATCGGTTCTTTTTCCTTCCTATTTTTTTGAGGATGTTCTACGGCTTCTTCTGATGCCCCAATCCACATAAATTTTTGAATGACCCTTCTAGGGTTCTCGGTCAGCCCTTCCCGTTGAACCACCATAGTTCTTTTTGAGGAACTAGCTTTTTTTCTGGATGCCATTGCCTACCCAACAAAAACAAGAGCCTTGTCAACTTATCAAGTCTTAGGTGAACACATTGATAATATCAAATTAGATTTGACATAGGTTTTCTAAAATTTTTTTATTTAAAATATTCAACACCTTCCCCTTGGTTTTCCATTCACCCCAAGTCTGCCCACTTGGTTGTCCAACTTCAGAGGTTTCAATTTTGATAAAAATTCTCTATTTTTTTTTTTGAAATCTTATATCATTTTCTAGTATGAGCATGTTATTTCATCTTCATGAGTGCCATTCCGCTGCAGTCGAAATACTCATGAGATCGAGATTGGCCAAATCTCGTAGAGTTGCCTCTTTTGAACTTCACTCTCCTCCCGAGATTCCAAGTTCAGGTAGTGGGTTTCTTTTCCTCTAGGGCCCATAACACCTAGAGGTGTGACGCATAACTTTCCCGTGTCTTAACATGAATTTATGAACTTGTATTTTTATGTCATGTAAGACTTAGCGCATACATGCTCGAGCTAGACGATCATCCATTCTTTTTGGAGCATCGACTAAGGTCTTACCAATACCCGATAAGCACCCGGCGTCTTGTGTAGATTAACCAACACGATGTCCCATACCATCGTGTTGTCGGATTCACCTAGTCTAACACAATTCACCACTCATCACTAGCAGGGATAACCTAGAAGAGATGCCCATACAACCCTTCGTTACCTCCCGTTCTGACCTTTTTCCATCAAAAGTACGGTTAGTGCCCTGATCCATGATGAATGCCTACCCACTTCATCATTAAAACTTGTTTTCCATGGTGATTGCCTACCCGTAATACCATTTAAAACTTGTTTTCCATGGTGATTGCCTACCCACAACACCATTTAATTTATCTTCACAAGATTGTCCTCCTCGTAATCTTGATTTTTATCAAGGTTGTCCTACCCACAACCTTAGGTTGCATTTAAAGTTTATTTAATCCATAATTCTGAAATTCACTTTTCATAAATTTAGCTATAGTTGGAATTGTCTATAAAGGTTTGACTATTTAAAGGTTTAATAATCACCACTATCTATTGGCTTGAAACTCAATAAGCAGCCATACGTTTTCTAGTTTCCAACTTTCTCTAATGCAGCTAAGGTTGATCATAAATTAAAAGACCATGAAAGTATAGTAAATAAATTAAGAAATCCCAAATCCACATTACTATTTTATTTCAATATTACTATTTAATTATTTTCTTTAACTAATATAAACTACCTCTAAAATTAATAGAAAGAAAGACATCTTCTCTTCTCTTATGGTTCTATAACACTTGCGCTACACAAATAAGTGATTAAGCGGTTTGCTCTCAACGGACTAAGTATTGGGTAAAAGCTCCATAATGAATGATCTGAAAGAGCATTTTTAAGGAAATCTCATTTCTATTGTTTAAATTAAGAAAACTAACACCATACATGAATCTTGCTAGACTCCATTCACTATCCTTTGTTGTGTTGGCCAAAATATCAATGATCAACAATTTTCACACTAAGGTATCCATCTATTGTCTCTATTTAGCTTATGCTTGGTTTCAATCTGAAAAGCTTTTCCTATAAACTCTTATACCCGACCTTTGTTTGAATTGGATATCCTTCTACAAGGAATAAAGCTTTCATGATTTACTATGTTGAAGCTTCCCTACTAATTATTTCAGCAATTCCTATGCTTTAACCCATACTTTAATCTTGTTATAAGGCTTTCAAATAAAAATGTAGTAAAACTGTAATTCAAATGTCAAAACTAAACCTGTTCTATGCACCCAAAGTTTTACTCATTTTCTCAATCCATCGTAGAATATTAAGGACTATTTAGGGTGCTTTAAAAACTAGATCAATTCATTTTCAATTTGAACTGGTGTAAGCTAGAACCAAGTATACTATCACGGATTCCAGACATGTTACATCTCGGATGAGGAAAGAGAAATAGACATCATTCACTGTGTGCTAAATTAAGTTTCCAAGACTATATTAAGCATCAGATCTAAAAACAAGAGGTTTTTCCCATTGATAGAGACTTTTACCTCTAAACTATAAATTGTGTTTTAAGAATCATGTCCTTGCATCAAGTCTTCATAACATTTGACCATATTATAATTAAAAATATTACAAATCTAAACAACTACACACAACACTGATGTATACAAGCTCAACATGGCAATTGAAGAATGAAACACACTGTACTTTGTCTTATAAAAACACGAATTGCTCTTCTCTTCAATAATATTTATGTTTAAAAATAAAACAATATAAACATCTGAGAGTATAATATTTTTACATCATGTTTCTGAGTCCAACCATGCACTTATTTCTGGACTATATGTTCAATATCAATACATAATCTACAACCTCTGCTCTGTTTTTCACCCAAGAGCCACATTTTCCAATACTAATGCATGAAACGGGTTATCTACAACCCTATATGACTCAGGCATCAATATTTCCCTGAGTGGAATTTCCAGATACCCAAAAGGAATAACACAACATTACTCTCACCTCTTTATACATGAATCTTGACACCCGAATGCTGAAGAAGTCTTAAAAGAAACAACATGCACAATATTTTGCAATGTTCCACATAAATATTTCTCCTCTCCCAATTACCCGATGGATTCAAGGGTCAGAACGGTCGTTCTACCATGCAATGCATCTAATTCTACATGCATCCATCATTTTCAAAACACAAATCAACATGCAATAGTTTTAATATTCATTCAGCACTATATACACTTCACGACAACATCTACACAACATGCAACCTCAATATATATTTTAGAGAAGGAAAAATGTTCTTGGTTCCCATCCAATCATTCACACAACAACTTGTCATTGCTTAAATCATCACAACATGTAGCAACAGTAATTCAAGAAGAATTAATTTGGTTTTAGTTTTCAACCAACCAGACTTATAGCCATTCACCAACACATAAAAAAATAATGCAGTAAATCTTCAAGAACACATGCATTACAGACATCACACAGATTGATTGATTTTTCCTTATTGCATATCCTGAATTTTTAATTCAAACATAGCTGAATTTTTCCATTAAATTTTCTTTTAAATTTTATTATCAAGAGCACTTACTATTTTTTCCTCGCCTCCCACTCTTTTTCTTCTTTTCCTGTACTCTATTCCCTTCTCCTTTCTTCCATGGTTTGCTTCACCCTTCGCTGGAAACCATACCTCACCACCACCACCACACTCTTTCTCCTCCTCTATCTGCCATCTAGATGATGGTTTTTCCCCACCATCCTTCGTACGTAAAAACCGGTGGTAGTTTATAGCTTGTCTAATCTAAAACATTGCTAGGTGGTCTCCACTACTCCATTTTTTAACAACCATCTTAACCTTCGTAGATATGCCGACAAGTCCTTGATTATCTTTTGCAAAGAATGCCCAAGCAGTACTCTTTGATATTTGAATTATTATTATATTCATTTCATTTCATTTTTTATTTATTTTAATATAACATTTGCTTAAAGTCCTATATTACCTTACCTCCAAAGCATCCATAGAACAAATATTATTATTTGTTTTTATTATACTTATATATATTGGTGTTTATACTATTAGTTGTATTTTAATATATATATATATATATATATATTAAATTTTAAATAAATCCATTCCTTAAAAGAACACACATATTTTTCCTTTAAACCTCAAAACACTTTTAATCCTATTCCATTTGTTTCATTAATTTTTAACTATGGCTCCCATGCATTAAGCATTTTCATTGCCATTCATCATCACAATTTCACAAAATATCAGACATCAAACACTCCTATAAATGTAGCTACATGATATGCATACTACATGGACCACTGGCGAATGCATTGCCCATAGGGTTCCTTGCCCCTATCAACTGGAAAATACACCACCGCTCATCATCTCCCTTGACTTACCTTACACCGAAATAATCCTTTTGCCCTGTTGAGGAGACCACTTTCCTTTGCATTGTCTTGCCAGTAACGAAACTTGTCTCCTGCAACCACAGATACATTAGCAGTATCTCATCCTTGCAGACAAATTAGGCGTATAGGAGAATAGAGTTTTGGAGGGTTGTTACACAAACTGTACACACGATAATAAAAGATAAGGAGATCGAACAGAGGGTCAGCTGGCACCTAATTATGTGATCACCCACAATATAGAAGTGGACAAAATTGATAAGTCATTAGTTGTCATCATACAATTGAATATCATTCTACGATTCTCATGATGATAAGCATAAAAATAGTTATTAAAAAAAAATAGAAAAATATATTAATCGTGAAAATCCTTTGGGACATAATTAAGACATAAGGGGTTTAAAATCGGAAATGATGACCCCTTCTGGGAAAAAAGAGAAAAAAGAGAAAAGTGAAAAAAATATATCTTAATTATGAAAATCCTTTGGGACACAATTAAGACAAAGGGTGGTTGAAAATTGGTAAATGGTGGCCCTCTATGGGAAATAAAAGAAAAAGAAAAAGAAAAGAAAAAAGGCAAGAAAAATACAAAATAGGAAAAAAGATAAATGGTGGCCCTCTATGGGAAAGAAAAGAAAAAGAAAAAGAAAAAGAAAAGAAAAATGGCAAGAAAAAGACAAAATATGAAAAAAGATAAAATCACATGAATCAAGATGACGGGTTGCCAACCATCAAAATGTAGAGGATATAAGGTGGAAGAATTTATGAATTAAGATGTTAGGGTTTGAAAAAATTATATAAAGCAAGCACCATGCATAAATTCTCTGTGTTGCTCGTAGATCGTACAAGGCAACACTAGAAATTTAGATATTTTGAAGGCAAAAAGGGTGAAACTAACAACTAATTTCTATATGGGTAGTGGAAATTCACCAACTTAATCTATTATTTCATGACCCATTTTAATTATGTACCACATAGATTTTTGTTTTTAGAAAAGCAATCCATTTGGAGAAATAAGCTACCACATTAGGGTTCCACTCTATAGAAAACAAGTTTTGTTTTAGAAATCGAATTGTAGGTAAATAAAATCTATTGTATTAGTTAGGTTTTGAGGAAAGAATGCACAAGTAAACCTTTAGTGCAGAAAAGTAGAGCTAGGGTTTGAATTTCCAAGAATAGAGAAATGGAAAGTTGCATGGAGATAAAATAAGCAAACCCTAGAGTAGGAATTTGAAATAAAAAGCATGGAAATGATTAATTAATTTGTATGTATGAATAATTTGGAAGGGAAGTCCGTACAATATTTCAATATTATGGAAAAAATATATTTTGGAAGAATATTGCACCAAAGGAAGGAGAAATTGCATGCTTTGTCGTAAAATTACATTAAACAAGGAGATTGAAGGATTTCGGCAAATGGGTTTCACAAATTTCACACTTGGGAAAGAAAAAAAGGGTTTTTGGCCATGTGATAATTTGTAAGGCAATATGTACTATTTGGAGTAGTCATGGTATGACTCTGAGACATATTGTATGGATTTCAAGCTCTCGAAGATCGATTTTATGCAGTTTTGAGGAATTTATACAAAAATTTTCATAGTGGTACAGACCTGGGTAAGGTTGTATGGAAGGGAGGTACCCCTATAAAATTTTACATAATTTGGTATGATTATGGATCATGGATGCATGATTTGAAGCACCAGATGTGTGATTTACTGCAAGTGTACGGAATGGGGTGTGATTAAACAAATTTGACTAGAGTTGTACGATATGTGTAGGATTATATGATTTGAAAACATACATGTATGACTTTGTTGAGGCCTTATATGATCCTGATAGTTTTTGTACATCTTGGAGGCATTTGTATGGAATTTTGTAATAATTTTGTGTAGTATTGTCCTAAATTTTTGAATCAAATGAAAAATGTGCAAACAAGGGTTTTACATAGTGATGGTAGAATTATGAGCTCACGGTGATAATACCATGATCATTTTGATCGCATTGCAAAATTTAGAGCTGATAGACCACCAAGACCATTACACCAGAGATAATCATGACCTAGATGATCTCCCCTAGTTTACCCCATTCATAATCAAGGAAATTTATTTTAGTCACCCAAGAGGTGTGGTAATCATCCTTAGAAAGGGAGAGGATGAAGGTCATGGAGGTATCAAAGGCACTAGAATGGTGGTAGGGAAATACCACCACTAAAATATAGGAGGGAAGAAATGGAACCACCTCAGGCACCCAAAATAGAACTTTACAGTGAAGTTCACCAAGAAAAGACTCTGAAAGAACAAGTGGATCTATCTAGTGAAGCAAAGAAGGAGCAAGTGAACACCACGCATGTCACTTTTGGGTAGCCTTCGAAATAATTTTATAGAAAGTGGTGGGAAAATGCTAACGATAAGCATCCATTGAAGGAGGTGCTAAAGAAGGTTGTAGTGAGTATTTTAGCGCATATCCCACTACAAGATAAGGTATTCTTCAATAAATACATGTTGCATATTCTCTAGTCATACGAACCTATTGAGAACTACACAATTGTACGAGTGGGTATAAGATATGTTAAGGTGGAGTTCACAGTAGAGGTATTTCGATAGACATTCAAATTTCCCATGAATGAAGATCCAATTATGAAAAGAATAGATGATCCCATTGATATGCATTACACCAGATATAATCATGACCTAGATGATCTCCCCTAGTTTACCCCATTCATAATCAAGGAAAATGATTTTAGTCACCCAAGATGTGTGGTAATCATCCTTAGAAAGGGAGAGGATGAAGGTCATGGAGGTATCAAAGGCACTAGAATGGTGGTAGGGAAATACCACCACTAAAATATAGGAGGGAAGAAATGGAACCACCTCAGGCACCCAAAATAGAACTTTACAGTGAAGTTCACCAAGAAAAGACTCTGAAAGAACAAGTGGATCTATCTAGTGAAGCATAGAAGGAGCAAGTGAACATCACAGATGTCACTTTTGGGTAGCCTTCAAAATAATTTTATAGAAAGTGGTGGGAAAATGCTAACGATAAGCATCCATTGAAGGAGGTGCTAAAGAAGGTTGTAGTGAGTATTTTAGCACATATCCCACTACAAGATAAGGTATTCTTCAATAAATACATGTTGCATATTCTCTAGTCATACGAACCTATTGAGAACTACACAATTGTACGAGTGGGTATAAGATATGTTAAGGTGGAGTTCACAGTAGAGGTATTTCGATAGACATTCAAATTTCCCATGAATGAAGATCCAATTATGAAAAGAATAGATGATCCCATTGAGATGCATAGGTTGATCATGACACTCACATATATAAAGTCACCTATGGATGCCAAGATTTCAAGTACTACCACTTGTGGTATTAAACAAAGTTAGTTAAATATGGATGAGTTGGCATACATGATGAACATTGTTATGGCATGACTGTCTAGAGAATCATGAGATTCAGAGATGCTAATATGGATGGCACAATAAATGGAAGGTTTTTACAAGGGCATAAAGAATGATTGTCAATTATACTTGTAGGAATAAATGTAACAATCATTGATAGTTAGGAGGAAGATGTTCACCATGACCTTTCATGCCATTGTACTATTATTGGATGTCGTTTCAGGAATAGGAATTCACTTTCCTGTAAATATGTAAAAAAAGGAAATAATACCTAGTCAACCTACCATACTATAATGGGTAAAGACTATATACTTACCAAAAATAACTCTAAATAAAAAGAAGGATAATAAGAGTATAAAGCAACCAACACCACTGATGTAGGATGAGTTTTACACTACATCTAATGAAGACATCCATACAAAGAGAAAGAGGAGATAATTAGAACCAGCCTTAAAAAAGTAGTCCCAAGTCCACATGTTGTGGGAGTAGCCTATCTATTTTGAAGAGGAGAAGAAAGTAGAGTATTAATCTAAAACTATATGGATCCAGACATAATAACAAAGGGAGAAAATGGTGAAGTTTGTAAACAAATTACAACTTGAGTCAGCACTAGAGGAAGGGTACTCTAATTTAGAGGGGGTAATCTTGCTGAATTTGAATATACCAGGTTTGGAAGTAATGGGAAAAACAATGTGATCCCCAAAACTACTCTAGAACTCTGATTTTGAACTTTTGGATTCATCCATATACTTGACTATAATGATGATAGTACCACCAGTTGCAAAATAAAAAGTCATACTGGATGTGCCACTGGAAGCACATAAAGAAACAAATAAAAAAATCATTTCCATGCAAAAGAGCATATGAAGCAGTTTAAAGCTCAACTGGCAGCACAAAATGAAAAATTGGCCAACCAAGCTAATCAGTTGAATATGGTAGAGGAATAACTACAGGAAAAGAACTACAAAATCAAAGATATGGAAAATGATGCCATGCGCTATAATGACATTATTATGGATCATAAGACTATGCTGAAGGCTAAAAATGAGACTATGGTAGCATATAATGCTAACATTCATAAGCATCTAAAGCTTATTATTGATATGAATGAGGAGTTAGCCATAGTAGCCCAAATAAAAGCCACATTGGTGAATAATCTACAAAAAGGATCATCCAAGCACGAGAAGGGTTGGGAGCACTGTCGACTATTTTATAAGTGAAGGCTAATGAGTACGGGTTGAAAGCCCTATAAGTTAGTCAGTATGCATATCGCTTGAAGGATGAGCATACCACATTATAACTCTTACTTGATGATTACCGCAAATAGACATTAGATAAGACAAATAATACTGAGACATTGAGGACACCACATAATTTAAATAGGAGGGTAGATGTACACAACAAATCCACCTCCCAAAATAAGATAAAGTGATCCATGGATTTGCATAGTTTTGTTGAGTTTTGCTCAGTTTTGATTAAAGTGTATGAGGGTCAAAACATACAAGTAGAGAGAAAAACATACAAGGTTGCACATATATGATGTGAAATGAAATGAAATGAAGTTGAAATGTGCATTTGGTGTTAATTTGATAAAAATCAAATTAGAACTTAATAAACCTTATAAAAATATTTGTTTTGGAAATCCATTGGGAATGGCAGTTGTAAATGATGTGATGGTTCAGAAACCACTTTGGAATAATCTGTGCATGCATTATATAGCCCCCCTTACTAATTTTTTCGTTGTTCATTCATGTTCATTAATCTCTTACTATTGAAGTATTACTATAGAATTCATGAAGTATGGATTGTGGAGTAGAATTGTTGTTCATTGTTGAGATGGTAATGAATGATGGAATGATACTAATAATCTGAATATGACAGTCATTTTTCTGAGTTCCTTATCCTTGTGAATTTCCTCATATGTTCTGGTTATTGTAGGTTGTGTAGTTATTGTTTGGCACATAACTTGGCATGCATATGGATGGAATTGCATTGTAAATGATCTTGGTTAGCCTAAAAACCTGGTGTGAAGCATGGAATATAATATAAGATAATTTACATCCGTATTTTAATGTTTTCCAATAGTTTTATGATTTTTGGAATCGCCCATAGTAAATATAATTTGTTGCTAGTGAATTAGAGTTTACATGTTATGGAGAATTAGAGTAATTGAAGCATAGAAACTTTCCAAAATATGTCTTGGAAGGATTGATGATGCAAAGTGATATATCTAAATCTTAATTTCAGCAAGGGTTCGTACAAACCATACAAGCATAGTTCCAAATCATACAAACTATTCGATTACCCAATTTGATAATAAAATTTGCAACGCAATTCTACCAAATAAGGAAATAATGCTAGTTTTAGGAAATTGATTACAAAACTGATTGATTGATTATAAAACTTGTTCCAGTTAGTTTTCAAAGTACCAAATCATACTAGGTATAGGTTTGTATGATTTGGATCATACAACTATACGATTTGGTGATCGTACAAATTGTTTTGGCAAGTTGAACTAGTGTAAGATGAAGATAGTATAGGTGTGACTTTTGCAAGTTGGGGTTTGAGATCTTGTGGATCATTTCCATAGCTTCTCAACTACCTCCCCATCAAGAATACTACACTACTATAATCTACATATTTATTTATATAATAATGTGATGGTTCACCTTCCATGAGTTACAAAGTGTATAATATTATAATATGAAACTATGCTATATATAATCATAATTTTAAATGTGATACATGTCATAATACAATATTATATTATATACCCACATTCATATACTTAGGTACCTAACAAAAATAATTTTGAGACAAAAACATAATTATTGATCCACCTTTATGATTTTTTTCATCATCTCCATATATGTGCAACCTTTCCAATCTTGTAACAACTTGATCAACTTCTTGAGCTTGGCATCTTGTTAGCTTGCTTTAAAAAATTCTATCAAGCATTTGACTTGGATGATTTTGAAGAGTTTTATTCCCCTTCTCAAATTTAATAAGATTGGTAATGGATTATTAATTACATGAAGAACTTGATGAACTCTCCTTAGGACTACTTGAAGAACTACTTGAAGGATTGATTGGCATACTTAATAGAGTCGTAGGTACAGTAATGGTATATAATTTACCAACATTATCATTACTAACATTGATGGTCTTACCATTTTGGCCTCTTTGATGATCATATAATCTCCCTTCATCAAAAATCACATCTCTAAATACCACCACTTTGTTAGTCTTTGTATTTTAGAGCCTATAAGATTGTTTTTTATTTTTATAACATCCAATAAGATTTCAAGGCTTATTGTTTGATCAAGCTTCTTCATTTTCTCATAAATAAGATGAACATAGGATAAACAAACAAAAAATTTAAAATAGTTAGCATTGGGTTTCTTCTCATACCATGCTTTATAAGGATTCATCTTATTAATATCACTTTTTGAACTCCTATTATGAATGGATACTACTATATCAAATATGTTAGTCCAAAATTTATTTTCTAGCTCCTTGGTTTGAAGCATACATCATGATATCTCAACTATAGTCTAGTTATTTCTTTTATCCATTAAATTTTGTTGAGTATAGGCATATGTGAGGTGCCTCTTGATTTCATTATTATTAGAAAACTATGTAAGCATCCTTGAATAGAACATACCACTATGATTAGTCCTCAAACACTTAATTATATATTCACTTTAATTTTCTACAAATACTTTTAATCTCTTGAAAATATATAAAGCATTATGTTTATTCTTAAGAAAATATACCCAACACTTTGCCAAAATATCATCAATAAAAGTAATAAAATAATATGATTTACCCAACCTTTGATTTGCATTAGATCAAAATCATTAGAATGAACTAATTGAAGTGGATGTTAGCCCTCCATACTTTTCCTCTTAAAACAAATTCTCTAGCATGCTTACCTTTGGAACATCCTTGAAAAGCGTCTTTGACATATTCATATTCGAGAAAATAAAAAACCATCTCTTGAGAAATCAAAACTTTAATTTTTAAAAATTTAATTTTTCATACCTCAAATTCCACAACTAGTTCCTATCTTCAATAGCAATGTTCGACAAGTTTCTAACATTAACTACAAACTTCAAAGAAAAAAATATTTTTTGACATGGAAATAATAGTGATAACTTTATTCCTATGGTTCTTATCATATATGATACATTGCTTATCTTAAAAATAACTCTATAATTCTTTTCACAAAGTTGCCCAAAAATCAACAAGTTATGCTTAATATTAATAGTGTAATAAATATCATGAATTTGTTTTTACCTTCCTTAGTATGTACATCCATTACACATTTTGTTGCCATATTCAAAGAAATTTAATTAGTAAACTTGATCTTTGTCTTAAATTTCTCATCCATAGTATCAAAAATCTTCTTATTGCATTTTATATGGTTGAAATAGACAAAAAAATATACCAAGTATCTTGAAGAGTCTTTTTGGTCTTGTCATAGGATAAGAACAAGTTTCTTTAGAAATCCTCATTCTCATTTGCATAATTTACTCTTTTTCCTTCATTTACAACTAAAGTCTACATTGTTTTTCAAAATGTTCATACCTTTTACAATGGTAACATTAGATATTTCTCTTATAAATCTTATTTTTTCTATAGTAGTAGGTCGAACTCTTCTTCCTCATCCTCTTGAAAAATACATTTACCTTGTCCTTGTCCTTGTTATTGGATGCTCATACAAAAACCATCACTATTTGAGAGTCGTAAAGGAGGTGAACACATTATCTTCACCTTCACTAAAGGTGTCTCTTAGTATTTTTTTATGTTACATAAGAGAACCAACAATATGATCAAACTATAAAGTTGTTAAATATTTAATCTCTTTGATAATGATGGTAACATGGTTCCTTCTTAGTGTTAGAGATCTTAGAACTTTCTTCATTACAACTTAATTCTCCATTGTATCTCTAATAATGACTATTTTATTAACTACATATTTTCCTCTAACACAATATTCAGTTACACTTTCATATTAATGCATCATGAGTTCTCAAAATATCTTTTCAAGGTCTACAACTTTACCACTTTCACTTGGTCACTACCTTGGTAAGCCTAGTGTAAAGCCTTCCAAACATACTTGGCTTATTTTGAATCTACAATCCTTATAAATAGGATTTTATCTAGACCTAGCTAAATGTGGTACAATGCCAAATAATTCTTCTTCTTGACCTCTTTCTTTTCTTGTATGTCATTATTTAGGATAATAGACATTGGATCATCATAACTAGCATCAACATTATTCCAAGAACCTTTTCTAGTCAACAATATCCTCATCTTAATGCTCCAATAGTCATAATATTGCCCACTAAAATTTGGAATACGAAGGTAGTTACCATGATCAATGGTTACAAATATTAGGTATTCAACCTCACTCCAATCCAAAAATAGTAGTGGATCTAATACCATATGTGAAATCTACTCTTTAAATAGCAAAAATAATATTAGTACAACTATAAAATTTACACAACTATAAATATTACATAGTTGGAAATTCAAAGTAATAATACTAAGCAAAACACACCACACAATTTTTTTATTAAAGGTAATTTACACATATGAAACAACCATCATAAAAGCAATAATAACTTAATCTTATTACACTAACTATACTACCAAAAAATAATTGATTCTATATTATTTTTTGCTGGTAGGAATGAAGTTTTTTTTCTTCCCTTCATTTACAAATTCCATAACCTAATTGACATGAAAGAGAATATGCATGGGAGTCTTTTACATTTTTTCTTAGCATCATATTTCCAACACTCCTCACAAGGACCTAAAGGTATGGTATAGGGGATAAATATCTAACCAAGCTACTAAATCTAGATGAGTTATATTTCAAAGTTTTGATGTAGAAAAAAACACAATTAATTCTTACTAATGCAACAAAAAATTACTAAGAAAAGAGAAATAACAATGATAGAATAATCAGTGAGAAATATAGATAAAATAAATAATATATAAATGTATAAGTAAATCTATTTATATATAGCACAAATCTAAATAAACAACAAAATAGAAGGTCCTTACGTGGCATTATTGGCTAGTACACTAGAGATTAGACTACAAAAAGAGTGGGATGAATAGAAAATGGGTGTATTGGTATATAATGTATCAAATGTTGTATAGTTAACAATGATACACTTATATTTATTTAAAAATATAGGTGATATAAATACAAAACTAGAAGATATCGAGGAAGAAAACATACATTAAACATTCTTTGAAAAATATAGAATATAGATAAAAGGAGATAAATAATCAAATATTATTCAATTTATTATAGTTATAATAAGACTATTATGTTAATTCATAAATTTATTTTTCACACATCCTCATTTAATTTCAAGTGGATTAGTGACTAAAAACATATGATCATTTATAATATAGATAATCTAATGAAATATATAAATATTTTATTGTGTAGGAGATAGTGTCTTAAGCTTGTTGCTAGACAATATTAACTAATACTTGGTTAATTTATTAAGCTAGCACCTAGTAATGAATTAGTACTTTTTATGATGATATGTGGCATTAGAAATAGGATATAATATTGGTACAAGTTGTAGAAACCAAAATAGCACCAATCCAATTATGTGACAACAAGAACTGACCGAATTGGCATACACAGTCCCTATGGCAGCTCCCAGAGGTTAAACAATGGTCCTAACCACTCCCAAAGTAGTTTTAGAATGTTAGAGGTCAATTTGGAACCTTTCAAGCACCCTGATACTTACTCGTTCCACCCTGGGGCAATTAGAATGCTATTCGCCCCACCCCGGGATAATTAGCAGCAATCGCTCGAGGGTGGGGCGAATAGCAGGTTTGACGAGAAAAAAGTCAAACCTTGACAAATGGTAGCCTAGATCTACCACTCAACTCCACCTTCAATGTATGGGAGTGTGAATGAGCATTTCAAAGCTCAAATAGGCAGTCATAGATGTAGTCATGGAGCCCTTAATTAGGGAGGAATCTTCTCTCCCATGACAAGGCATGATGGCCAAGTGGCGCCCCTGCATGCACATTCAAAGAAGACATTCAGGTATATAAAATGGTGAGTCTTATCACCCCCAAAAAAGTACAAAGCATGAGCATTTGGAGCAATGGAGTGTTTTCGAATCATACCCTCACCCTCATTGTGTTTCCTACATCCTTGATCTTTCTTTTGGAAAGGAGGTTATTGGGTGAACATTAGGAGCACAATCTAGACCCAAAAACCAAAAAATTGGCCACAAATCCACATCCAATTTTTTGAAACAACCACCTAGGAGGTTTTGGACCCATCCCAAGTGGATTGGTGTCAAAACCAAGCCCCAAACGGTGGGCGTCTTGCCCTCGGGTGCCCCCCGCACTGTTGCAGTCCTAATCGCCCCACCCCGGAGTGATTAGAAATCTATAGTAGATTTATTCACTATTTATTTTGCATCATGTTTTGTGTGTTTCATATATGCTGCAGTTCAAATTTCAAAGCATTATGACTTGTTTTGACTGTGTTTTCATTGTTTTATGCTTTTACTAACATACAAGGAGTGCCTTCGGATACAGGGTGATCGGGGTAGAATACGCCAAATCCGACCTTCTGGGTCATCTCAAAATTACCAATTTTGTCTAACCCCACGTTTGCAGGTGTTTTGGAGACCTCTGGATAGGACATTTGGGAGGTCACTTTTGGGCATTGTATGATAGTCCTAATCGTCCCACCTTGGAGTGATTAGAAATCTACAATAGATTTCTTGACTGTTCTTTTTGCAGTGTGTTCATGATGATTATTACATGCTTCTATTCAAATTTCATATTATTTTGATATGTTTTGATCACTATTTTAATTTTTTCATGTATGCATTAACTGGGGATTGCATGTTTCCCTCCATCCGCATGTGCTATTAATCATTTTCTATTTCTCTAAACATAGTATCTCGACACCAGAGGGGCATCAAGGAGCTATAGATGCATTCATGCAAGCGGTGGTGACGTTTGGCATGCCCATTTCAAATGTGGGCATGCGGAAGATCCCGAAGGGAAGCGTACCATCCATTGGTGTAACAAAACTATATATAGCACTCCAAGCCCCTAAAAATGGCAGAGATGCATTGTAACCTGATCACAAACAAAATTAATAAAATATGTTGCAATTAAATTTTTCTTTACATCTCATTTCATTCATGCTTCACTTTCCCTTTTCATGCACTTGTTCTTTGTTCATTCGTAGGACTTAGCGTTACATCTGCTTTTGTTTGCATCGCACCCGGTGCGCCTATGCTTTCGTAGACATGATTTCAGTGGCGATCATGGTGGGACTCTATCCCCTAATTTTGGGATCAAGTTTCTGATCAAAATTTTGTGTTATTTTTTTCTTGCAGGTGTTAATCCTTCAGGCGCTAGACTACTACTCGTGCCACCCTATGACGAATACAGATTAGAATTCGTGCCACCCCGGGATGAATTCATACTCGTCCCTCCCTGTGACAAGTACAAATTTTCTATTCATCCCACCCCGGGATGATTAGCTCTCTGTGCATTTTTTGAGCAGAAACTCAGGGGCATCCAGTTTGGGCAGAGAAGAGGTAGGCTTTTTGAACATCTTTGGTAATTTTTTGTCTCTGTTTCTATGATTTTTTTGCTTTCTTTGCTTGCATAGAGAGGTTTATTGCATTTTTTCTTTCTTTGTGCAAGTAAAAATAACCACACACACCATGTGATAATATAAACATCAAGGATTTGGTTGTAAAACCCCAACACTTGATCAATACCAATGGTGGATTTCATCACCACCTTGGCTTGAATTTTGCATACATAACCTCAATTGTGACTGTTGCTAGACGTAAATCCTGATGAAATCTGAACAAGTGTAGTAGGGGTGATTCCCAATGCATGAGGATAAGTCTTCTATGGTAGGTGTCAAAAATAGAGTGATTCCCCTTCTGTACCACCTATGTTCCATGTATTGTTCTTCTCTTGCATACCAATAGTTTCCCTCACATAAGGGCGGGTATATTGAGAGGTTCAGTATAATGGCCTAGCAGTGGTATATTGAAGGGGCAACCATTTTAGGAGATATAAGAGCCCTCATATTGCATGTACACAAAATTTTCTTTACAAGGCTTTCAAAACAAAAATCAAAACACAATGAACCAAATTTAGGGCACACATTTAATCTATAAACAAGATAATCACTTCTTTGTTTGTGTGACCCCTTTTTGGTTAGTGTAGCATAAAAAATCGTAAAGAAGATAAAAGCATACATATCCCTTAGAAAATTGCAACCATGGTGTACACCCGTAGCCAAGCCCAATCACGGGTAGAAGCAGTGAAAAGTGTACAAGGAGGTACAAGTCGCCTCCGGTATAGCCCCAAGGACTTGGTCATACCACCTTGGTGGCCTGACCCACAATATAGTCCACATCATGCCATTATAGAATGGGACTATAGAGGCACCCCTTCGAGGGGTACTCCCATTGAACATAGACCCTTTCAAAAGGAGTACTTACATGTGGCACTTAACATAGATTGGAAGCCCCCCTTAGACACTCATTATGAGTGGCCACTACGTGATGAAGTGCTAGAATAGCATAATATCCATAAGGAGGGGCCACATGGTTATATCATCCCTCCTCTACCCCTCATTGCTATCAAAAACAATAGGCCAAATCTAAAGTGCAAGGCTCTTCAGACAGGATGAGCCAACTCCACCTGTCCCTTTCACATATATGAAAGGGAGCACAAGGAAAACCACTATATTCCTCAATAGCAATACATAGCATGGGATAAATGTGCCTCTGCACCTAAGATCACCTACTAAGGCCAGAACCTCGGGTGAATTCTATTAACCTCGATAGAGAGAAGTGACTTATAGAGGTCTCAAATCACTATGACCGAGGTAGATATGTAGGGGAGGCATCTAGGCCTCCTAGATCTATGACGATAGAACAAATCTACTTGGTAGTTTCCAAACATACCACTCACCAAGCACAAATCACATAGCTTGAGCAAGATCAAGAATAGTTAGAGCACCTGTATCGTCTTAGCAAAGAGCGCATCCAATTTCAGATGGATGAGTTTCTCTATAATACTATGCATGAGATGATTCCAACCCATCACACACATAATATAGAGCTTTATGAGAGGCATAAACCCTTGGTACGAGATAGGTCTCCATGAACTTATCAAGCATTGCCTCCAATACATCCTAGACCTGAGTAGGAGGCCACTCCCAGAACAAATGATGGGCGCCCTCCTCGGGCACCCACCCATGTTTATAGGTCACACCTAGGAAATCCTCAAGAATCCTATGAGGAATTCAAGAAATAAGAAGAGTGGGCTAAAATGCCCTACCAAGGCAGGGGGGTGCTATCCGGATACCCCTCTATAGGCCTCAAGTTCCTCGTAATTCACAATGGGAACAAACCAAGGAGGAAGAGATCAAATCTTTCGATGCATACAAAGTGCTACTAGAGTACTTAGAGTCTATGGAGACCAAGACTTCTGGGCCTCAAAATACCACTTCATGCTAGCTCCGCAGTCACCCTATGCATCCTTCAGTGTCGACACCCCCATAACCTGAACACCTCAAAATGCCTCAATTGGTTATTTTCAGAGGGGATGAGGATGCCCAAGAGCACGTGACAAGATTCTTGAGTCAATGCTTCAGAATTTAGGACAACGATGCTTTACTTCTAAGAAAATTTATAACCACGTTCGTAGGCCCTACCTCAGATTGGTTTACCCAATTGTCAAAGCATAGCATAAGTAACCTAGACCAGCTAGTGGACGTGTTCCTCAAACATTTCTCCTTCAAAACCAAGAAGAAAGCATCATTAAGTGACCTAAATAGCCTCAGGAAGTATGAGGAAGAGACCATGGTGGCTTATGGAAATCCATGGAGGACGTTGCTTTCAAGGCTACCTTACCCCCCTCCCATGGTCGACCTGACCCAAATTTTCTCGAAGAGTTTCCTAAGGTTGATCTCTATGATATTGCAGTTGTAGCAATATGCCACTCTCGAGGAAGCCCTGGTGCAAGCCAAAATAATTAAGGAGATCAAGATACAAGATGGAAATATTGCCAAGCCATGCAAGAAAGAGTGGCCCAAAAATACCAAAACTGGGTCCACGCAACAAAAACCCATCGTAGTTAATCAAGTTGTCATAAACATACCAAAGCCTGCATAGATGACACAACCACCAAACGCTAATTATCAAGTAGTTTATCTTGACAACTATGAGAAGGAAAATCATAGGCAAGAGAAAAATCAGCAGTGTCACCCTAGGCGACAATTCACACCCTTCATAGAGTCTAAAGACTCCTTTTTTGACCACTTGTCCATGGAAAAGTTGATAAAACTACCATAAAGTTGACCCGTAGACCCCAACACACCAAAAACCAAGGGCTATAGGGAATACTTGTACTATAGGTTTCATCGATAGAAAGGACATGACCTTTACGCATGTTGGAAGTTCAAAAGCTTAGTGCAAGACCTAATAGAGAACAAAACACTAGCGGTGGATAATCCCGTAGCACCAAGAAACCAATAGATGGAGGTCTTCAAAGACCCCCTGCCTACCCATGATGCATGGGCAAAGAATCTACAAGTCAATTAGGTGACACAAAATTGCCCCATGCAGGGGTATGTAGGGATGATAAGCATAGTGACATAGAACAAGAGATATCCAAGCACAAATGCACCCGTCGTAGCTACAGGAGAGGTTCCATCAATGTCACAACATCAAAAGCACCCTATGCAACCTCCCATGCCTAGACCAGTGGCCACAATCCGGACTAAAATTACCAAAATTTTAAGGACCACACCAGCTAGGCTCTCCATGTATGAGGTCATCCAACAATCACCGCCCCATCAAGAGGCTCTAATGGAGATACTTAAAGCCATCGAGCTACAACCCCATAAAGCAAACTCTTTCAAAAACTTTGTGGGACATGTAAAACGATGTATAGAACCAATCATCACCTTTAGAGAAGATGAACTAAAATTGATGACTGGTGATATGGCGGATCCACCCCTGCACGTCATTACATGGGTCAACGAGATTCCGTTTAAGAGGGTATTGGTGGACACTGGCTCGTCCAACAACATAATCATAATAGCAACATTGAAACACCTAAAGCTACCATTATCTCATATTGTGGCCTCCACCTATACTCTTCGAGAATTCAACGACGCGATATGCTCAACATTTGGCACAATTTTCCTGCCCATCCAAATGGGACAAAATACTATTCCTACGTTGTGCCACATCCTAGAAGGTGAGATGGCCTACCATATTTTGTTGGGCTAGCCTTGGATCAGGGACATGAAGTGTGTCCCTTTGATAGCTCATCAATGCCTAAAGTACACATATGAAGGGCAAGTGCATGTAGTCCCCACAGACTTAGAGCCCTTCAAGTATTGCAATACAATGCAGCTAAAGCCACAGTCGACCCTCCCATCAACACATTTGGACTTTTAGTTGAATACATCTAAATAGGGTCCAATTATGCATGCATCCCCACTATTAAGTCCATCAAATCACCAATCGGGACCATCCTCATCGTCTGTTCCTTCACCAATAATGCCACCTACGATGGCCACATCGAAGGACAATGGAAAGAAGCCCTTGAAATAGATACCACCATTAGTCTCAACCATATCTACCGAATAGGTGCCCAAATGAATGGAATTCGAGATGCCTGGTTCACCCTACATGGAGTGGACATAGGAAGAACTCCCATTACCTCCCCCTCAACCACCAACGATCACTATTGAGATGGCCAATACGGGCCTAGGGGAGTATCTAGTGTGGATAATTATAGCAACACCCACACTTGAGTCCATGCAGGACATGGGGAGACCTCACCTCCCCATTGGCACTATTGTCCCTCTAGGCTACCCGTGAAATCAGAAAAAATTTGTATATGGGGGCCTCAAAAATGGCATTGAACCTTACTTGCAATAGGAAGAGGACGAAGAGCCCTTTTCTAAGAACGTCAACTATTTGTCCAACCCAAAATTTGCTTTGAAATACCTTGGCCAATGTAATTGGCACGAATATGGGTTGGGTAGATATGAACAAGGAGTGCGCATTCTTTGTCAACCAAGATATCAGATGCCATACAACAAATTAGGAGTAGGGTTCAACCACCCTCTACCCCTTGAAATCTTGGTAGAAAATATGCAAGACCTAGGGCTAGGCAACAAGGATGGGTTGGCACAAGATCCATATACCAATCCTAACACAACATACACATTGGGGGATTATCTCCCATTGCTAACAACCAACCTTGTGGGCCTCAACAACTCCTCCCCTTCGATCGAGAAAGGGGAAAGTTCAAGAACTTGCCTCTAAGAGGGATATAGAAAATGACAAGAAGGATCTTTAGAAGATGAGTCAGAGTATGAGGTAGCACCTTGGGACCCTTTTGAGTCCGATAGCAATCACTCACAAGTGACGCCCATAGATGACTATCAGGAGAACTTTGTGGTGATGTTCCCCTTGAATGCTCCAATCGAGCAATTGCCACCACAAGAGAATCAGGTCCTCCCGTAGAGAGCAGAACAACCATGATGGGACCAAATCAACTTGCTCGAACAGAACGAGCCTCACATGCCACAAATAGTTGTTAAAGATAATGAAGGCCTATGGATATCCGATAGAGAGTATGAATATGAGACTAAGATGGCATATCTCAACCATATGCAATAGCAAAAATACCCCATGGACATTGATGACATGTTTGAACAGCTAAACATGGGGCCAAGGCATAGGTGGCATTTGAACCAGGCACAGTTGGACCAAGTGCTACATCTACCACTTCAGGCATACAAAGAGCACCTTCCACCCAGAGACCCTATGGAGCCATCAGTGTCAAGGGTAGACCCTATCCTTTTATCTGCACATAGGGCCAATCCATTTGTGCCAATACCCATAGAGCCAGATCCAGAGCACAAAGATCACCAAGGATGTCCGAGTCACCACCCGCATGGTAATGGAGACCAAATTCACTTCATCAACATGATCTCCATTGACTTAACCACCCCCATCCGCAATCCAGTCGATCCAACATGACCATTGTATCTAAACCTAGATGCCATAGACTAGGATCACACTAACTCACCACCATCCCCATCAGAGTACTGGCCTTGCGATGAGATGCTTCATTTCACCCTAAGACCAACTCAGGATATCTTCCACGCTGAAGAGGAACCCGACATTCCAAATGTAGATCTAAATTCAGCAAATGATATCCACCTAATCCCAACTCCACACCAATTGGAGGATGGGTCCCACATGTCAGTCGAAGAGATGACTGACGTAGACATCGACTCTGATCCAATGAATCCACAAATCATCAAGCTAGGGGTAAGTCTATCCCTCGAAGAGCAAGCCAATTACATTGCCCTTCTCAAAGAGAAGAAGGAGGTTTTTGCATGGTCCTACAAAGACATGCCGAGGCTAGACCCACAGCTAGTCACGCATAATCTAACGCTTGATCCGACAGTCAATCCAGTCAAGAAAAAACTATGTAAGATGCACCCAAAAGTAGCCTTAATGGTAAAATATGAGCTACAAAAGTTGTTGGATGCACAATTTGTCATCTGCATGGATTACCCACCATGGTTGTCCAACATGGTGCCCGTCAAAAATCCTGATGGGAGGATTCGCATATGCACCAATTTTTGAGATCTAAACAAAGTGAGTCCCAAGGATGATTTCCCCTTGCCTAGCATTGATGCATTGGTAGACGCTATAGCAGGCCACGAAATGCTTTCCCTCATGGATGGTTTCTCGGGATACAACCAGATTCGTATCAATCCCGATGATCAACTCAAAATGGCATTCACAACGCCTTGGGGGACATTTTGTTATAAGGTCATGCCCTTTGGCCTTAAAAATGCTGGTGCCACCTACCAACGCGCTATGACATACATCTTCCATGATCACATGCATAAAACTTTGGAATATTATATGGATGATTTGTTGGCCAAATCTCTTTTGTGCCCAGATCATCTCGATGACTTGTGCAAGATCCTTGATCGCCTCATTGAACACAAAGTTAGGCTAAACCCCAAGAAGTGCGTATTTGGCATCACATCTGGAAAACTCTTGGGTTTCATAGTCTCAAAATGAGGCATCGAGGTAGATCCAAATAAAGTCAAGGTAATCCTTGAAATGCTTCCCCCAACCACCATCAAGCAGCTCAAAAGCTTGCAGGGTAAGGTCACGTCGATCAAGCGCTTCATAGTGCAACTATCTAACAAGTGCCAACCCATGAATAAATTATTACACAAGGGGGTAGCATTTCACTGGGATGACGAGTGCCAGTCAGCCTTCGACGACATTAAACAATACTTGGCTTCACCACTAGTATTGGCACCACCTAGACCAGGAGTGTCATTCTATTTATACATCTCAGCTACTGAGGTGGCACTGGGTGCCATGCTAGCCCAGAAAAATGAACTACATAAAGAATAGGCTAATTATTATCTTAGCCGCACCCTGGTCAGTTATGAACTTAACTATGCATACATTGAGAAGCTATGCTTAGCAATGGTATTTGCCACCAAAAAGCTACGCCATTACATGCTGAGCAATACGATGTATGTTGTGTCTAAGGAGAATCCATTGTGGTACATGATGAGTCATACTTATCATAGTAGCCACACGGTGAAATGGATCATGTTGTTGATGGAGTTTGACATCGAATTCATTGGATAAAAGTCCATCAAAGGTCAAGTCATCACCGATCAACTAGTAGAGGCTCCTCTCGAAGACAATCAACCTTTGACCATAGAGCTACCCGATGATGGGGTCTTCCATGTCTCAAAATCGCTAGATTTTGATGAGCCTGAGTCATAGGCCGACATAACCCTATTTTTTGATGGTTCTAAATGTGAGCAAGGGGGTGGCACGGGAATTATATTCTTCACACCGCAAGGGGCTCCAATGCCTCTATCATTTAAACTTGATTTCTCATGCACCAATAACAATGCCGAATACGAAGCCTTGCTCATAGGTCTTCAGACAACCATCACCATGAACATCAAATGCTTGAATATCTTTGGTGATTCATTGTTAATTGTCAACCAAGTGAAAGGGGTATTCCAATGTAAATGCCTAGTTCTGTAGGCCTACAAAGCCCTTGTGGATAAATTCTTGGCGAAGCTTGAATGGTACGACATCGAGGCACTCCCTCGATCATCGAATCATTTTGTGGACACTATGGCCTCCTTGGGGTCACTAATCCTACAAGACCCTTCTGGTGAGATGACAACCATTCAAGTCAAAACATTATCGCAATCCATGATGGAGCGTGCAAGCTCTGACCTAACGCCAGGAATCCACCTGATCCAGATTGAACCATCTCAGGATAGGTTCTCTTGAATCCATGATAGTCTGAATCATGCCAACTGGGGGTCCTTGTTCTCCCCGACCCCTCTTAATAGCAACACAATGCTATTCTTACAAGTTCTTTCCCACTCAACTTTTGCTAGGGATGAACTTCAAGAGGGATTGGCCATTCACACCATCGAGGTTTTTGATCAGCAGGATTGGTACACACCCATAAGAGACTATCTCAAGTTAGGTAGCCTCCCACTTGGATTGATGCACGTTGCAAAAATATCATTCAAATAGAAAGCAGAAAAACATGTCTTGCTAGGAGACATTTTGTACCGTCGAAGCTACGAAGGAATCCTCCTCTATTGCTTGGACCAGCAAGAGTCCACTTGGGTGATCACCCAAGCACACGATGGTACATGCGGTGGCCACTTCAGCGGTATGGCCATCACAAAGTGCATCCTTTGCATGGGCTATTATTGGCCATCTTTAGAGCAAGATTGTTGCATGTATGTGAGGAAGTGCGTGAAGTGTCAACACCATGCTAACTTGACACACGTACCTTCTCAAGCCTTACAGCCGATCCAATTGGCTTGGCCATTTTTGTAGTGGGGCTTAGATATAATTGAAAATATCTCCCCTATGTCGTCAGGTCATCACACGTTCATCATAACGGCCACAGAGTACTTCACCAAGTGGGTGGAAGCAATTTCGCTTACCTCTATGACTGGACCTCGTATTGCGAAGTTTATTTTACATAACATCATATGTCATTTTGGTATTCCATCCAAGATCATCTCGGATAATGGGATGTTGTTTAAGAACAAATACGTGCATGCTTTGACCACAAAGTACAAAATCCAGCATAGTTTTTTGACACCTTATTATCCGTAGGCAAATGGGCAAGCAGAGGCGTCAAACAAAATGCTAGTTGCCATCCTTAAAAATATGGTCACAGATAGTCATAAGGATTGGCACATTCAAATCCCGCTTGCTCTTTGGGCTTATCACACTAGCATTCGGATGCCCACTAGGGCAACTCCATTTTCGTTGGTGTATGGCTCCGAGGCAGTCATGCCTCTCGAGTTGGAAATACCTTCCCTACGCATATCAATGCAAGAGTTCATCGATGATGACACTGCACGGCAGGCTCGGTTAGACCAGCTTACGTTGCTCGATGAACGATGCATCAATGCTCTCGAGCATTTACGTATCTACCAAGAGTGACTTAAGAAAGCATACAACATGAAAGTTCACTTGAGGGACTTTCAGGTTGGTGACCTGGTCTTAAAAGAGAACCAACAAAATTCTAACTTGCCGCCCCATCTAAGGGACAAGTTCATGACAAATTGGTTAGGTCCTTATGTAATCGACAGTAAAATAGGACCTAGAACATACCGGCTCACCTCTCTTGACGGAATCAAGGAACTAGAACCCTTGAACATCAGTCATTTGAGGCCATTCCACATTTAAAAGATCCATGGCCCACCCCAAAAAGCCCCAAGGATTCCCACAATCACTTGGTCAACCCCAAAAATGCCCCAAAGGTATCCATAATCCCTTTGGTCAAACCAAAAGCTCCAAGGATTCCCATAATCGCTTGGTCAACCCCAAAATGCCCCAAAGGTACCCATAAACCCTTTGGTCAAACCAAAAGCTCCAAGGATTCCCACAATCGCTTGGTCACCCCAAAATGCCCCAAAGGTATCCATAAACCCTTTGGTCAAACCAAAATCCCCAAGGGTTCCCACAATCACTTGGTCACCCAAAACACCCCAAATGTATTTATAAACACTTTGGTCAAAACCCAAGGATCCGACGAAACCATAACAAATTTTCAAAAACAATAAAATAATAAAAAATAACAAAAAATAAAAAAATTGCATCTCACTTTCATGCACATTCTTAAAAATCAAAAACAAAAAAAGATAAGTTGCATTAGGCATCGCAAACATACATTGCATATTTGTTGGTCATACAGGTCAAATGCACCATAGACTGTAATTACTTAGCAATTCCATCATTTTCCATATTTGTCCACTCTATAATCCAACAAACATAACACCATCCACATTTTCACCATATCATAGTCAGTTGTCTCCTAATGTATTTAGGGTTTTCGACATTCAGCTATCTTTAGATTTCTAGTCAAATGTTGTACGAAGTCAGACCGATTTTTACAAGGTAGAGTTTTACTTGGATCATGCCTTGTTACATCACATCCCAACACAAGCTTAAAAACACATAAAAATTCCCAAGTTGTGTGGACGAAAGACGAAACCTACAAAGTGGTCTAAGGTACCTTAAGTGAAAAGGTTATCCTGCTCATCCCCCTATGCGAATGGTTCAAGAATGCTGAGAATTGACAAAAGGACAAGCTCTTCCCCATCCAATTCCCCACAATAAATAGTGGTTTTCACCACTATCAAAAAAATCCCAAACACCTTTGGTCCCCAAAGTCATAAGGATTCGTACTACACGCCCCTGACAAGGATGGGTAGTCATCCCCAAGGCCTAAAAGATCAATGCCATTCCAAAGAAAAATTCCCAACCACCTTTGGTCCCCAAAGTCGTAAGGATTCGTACTACACGTCCCTGAAAAGGATGGGTAGTCATCCCCAAGGCCTAAAGGATCATTGCCATTCACATGCCAAAAACCCACGAGCTCAACTTTGAAAGCAAAATACAAAATCAAACTCCTCAAAAGGCAAAAATAACAGTGGTTATCACCACTACTTAAACCCCTTGCTCAAGAAAAAAAAAAGAAAAAAAATAAACAGTGATTTTCATCACTATGTATGAGAGCAAGTATCCCAACAAGTTGAGCAAACGAAAAAATGTCTGAGCTTGAATCCCTAGAATTCTCAGCATTTGAAAAACCATGTAGGTGATCCTCATTACGGGTTTGGTGGACAACCTACCTGGCAATGGCGGTATCCTAAATGCATGACGATATGTCTATCACATTAGCTTTGCATGTGGGTAGACCAATGTTTGCATGTGGATGAGCTAGCTTATGGTATCCTAGATTTCCCCATGGATTAATCTTACTAAATACAACAAAGGAGTTAGTGGAGCTAATTGGGTGATCCTCAGTATAGGTTTGGTTGACAGCCTATCTGGCATTGGCGGTATCCTAATGAATACCACATAAACGAACTCAATCGCACACACAGGGATGTGAAATAACTTGGTCAAACTCAAGTCTGATTCGTACCTTGGTCAAAAGTCTTGTCAGAATAATGTACAGTCTTGATTAGTTAGTTAAAACATCTGAGTCTCAAAAAAACTGTAACTACATTCTAAAAACAACTGGTACATTTCATTACTTACATCACCATCAAAAAATACAACACAAAACAAAAAAACAAAATATTACATGAAAAGTCATCCCACAAAGCAATCACATAGTACAAAAATCCAGTTAATCCTGTACAGTCTATGGTGCCACCACCTACATACCAACAAATCATTCCATCCATTCCATATGCATACATCTAGATCCATATAGTCAAAAACATCCGCATTCATAATAACATATGCATACATCAACATAAATAAATGTGCATGAAATAAATGATAAATCACAAGGGTATAATAAAAAAAGAAAGTCATGTATATATTAAGTCAAAAATGCCCTCAGGCTACAATAAAGTGGTCCTCTGACCTCACAAAAAAAATCAAAAACTCAAAAACCCCAAGCCTAGGGAGTCGGCCACCATGATCACGTAGGATCGGTGTGACTGGAACTACCCCCAATGGTGTGGGTCCTATGGGACCTCTCAGGGTGACTACTGCCAGCCCCCACATCATGCCCACTAGCGCTACCCTCACCCACCCACCTACGATGAGAGGAAGCATACTGCTCAGTCTCACTATCTCTCATACGACGTGATGATCCACCTCTAGTGAGCTCAGGTAACTATCCACCAAGGTGGATAATATCGGCCTCCAACTCCACTCAAAATCGACCCCACTCCACATCCCACTAGTGGTATGTAGCCAATGCTTCATCCTACTATGCCAACTGAGCCCACAGGCAATCCACCTCAACTTTGTGCTCCTCATCCCGTCTCCAAAGTAGCTCCTCCAATCATGCTATCTCAACATGAAACCTCGCCTCCATATCCCTTGGGACTGCCTGAGGCATGGGCATCTTCGGGATGGCATGCTGCTCCAGCACCCACTGCTCCGGGACGTCCTAGACATCCGATTTCTCCGAAACCCTTGCATCATCCCCAGTGAGGTCATCTACCTCCACCATATCTGCATCATCAAGTGGAGCCCCCAACCCTCCCTCGGTGCCTCCGCACCCCCACCACCTATTGTTGCTACATTCGGACCTCCTAGAGGCCCCTCACCCCACCATCGCTACATCATCCACCACTGGTCATACTCGGTAGTCACCCCGATGTTGTCCATGTCGAGGACATCAATCACTACATCCGACTCTTCACCTAGTGGCTCAATGATCGGCCAGGCTAGAGTCCTCTCGTCGCCCCGACGTCGATAGATCAAGGGCTCACTAGGAAATCCCTGGTGCACCCCAAACTATCGAGTCACCCAAACGTACAGGAAGTACTCTTGCTCAGTCCCATGTCGCTCGATCAACCACCTCCTCCTGCGCACCCATCGAAGCCACTCTCCAGCCTTAGGCTAGGCTGGATAGTCCTAGTATGGCCACCAGAACACCTCCCCTAGAGCAAGACGCGAGAAGGCATCAGTATAGTGCCCTACGACACCTTCCCATCATTGACTCTACCCCTACTCCTCTGACCTCCACCATAGAGTAGCATACCCAATCTCCCTGTCCACCATCTCTCCCCGAGTGGTCCAAGGCAACCCCTATGGCCGCTCCATAGCTATGTGTTGCCACCCCCAGCACTACAACAGATAGCTACACCCAATCCCCTTTCACCTCCGATAGCGGACCTCGTACAACTCATCATACAGCTATGCTAGTAGCGTCTGACCCCACCTCATAATCAGTGGCACTACCATCGAACACTCCACAAGTCTGAACACTACCTCAAGCAGGTTCCAAGGGAACCTCACACCTAAGGAGTCAGGAAGCAGCATGTTGGAGATGAGGGTCATGAGCAACGCATGCCTCACCCCCAACACGCCCTTCTCAAACCACCACCGCACTAGAATCCTACCAATCAGGCAGTCCCCCTCTGCCCTCTCCACCACCCCATCCACCCCCATCTCCGTCACATGCCCAAAGCACCGTGTCAGCATCATCGTTCACTGATCACGAGGAGTCATCCGAATGGGCAGCCCATCTATCAAAATCCATAGAATCCGATACACGTCCTCCAGAGTCACTATCATCTCCCCTGTTGGGAGATGAAAGGTGTTGGTGCGGGGATCCCACAAATTGATCAGGGCAGTCAGATATGCTCGATCCCCCACCACAGGCTCCAGCCGTGTCACTTGCTTGAGCCCAAGGGCATCAAGCCAATCCCAATCCGCCACAGTCAGTGCCTCCTAGGCATCAGAGAATACCGTCGGTTGATGGTACCGACTCTTCACAACCTGAAAAGCAAAAACAACACAAAAACATTAAAACATGAAAACAAAAAAATTGTACAGCAATAAAACGAATGTACAACAATGTATACAAACAAATCCAAAAAAACCAAAACAAATGTATAACAGTGTATATAAACAAAAAAAAAAAATTGCACAGTAACAAAACTGCATTTTAGATTTTCTACCTTAATTTCAAAATGAATAGCAAAAATAAACACACATTAACACAATGTACAACAAAAATATTTGAAAAACAAAAAAATACAAAAAAGATAATTTTAAACTAGGGTTTTTAATCTTAGTCTAAACGAAAAAGACAAAAAAAAAAAAAAAATATTTAAACTAGGGTTTTTTAACCTTAGTCTAAACAAAAAAAACAAAACAAAATACAAAAAAAAAACAAATTTTAAACTAGGGTTTTTAAATCTTAGTCTAAATCGAAAACAAAAAAATACAAAAATACAAATTTTAAACTAGGGTTTTGTCAATCCTAGTCTAAACGAAAAAACAAAATAAAACATACAAATTTTAAACTAGGTTTTTGTTAATCCTAGGCTAAAAAAAAAATCAAAATAAAAAATAAATTCTAGCCTAGGGTTTTAACATTAGTCTAAACAAAAACAACAAACAACACAAAAAAAAAATTCAAAATTTTAAACTAGGGTTTTTTTTTTACACCTTAGCCAAAAACAAAGAAAACAAGAAGAAGGAAGGAGCACCTACCGGTCTCGCCTCGGATCCACCACTCGAGGATCTGGTCCTTGAACTCATGGTGTCCATGAAAATTCTGTAGCGCTCCGCTTCGCAAACTCGAACTCCTCCTCACAGCTCCAAATCGCCAAAAAAAATAATTGCAAATGAGCCCAAAACCTAGTTTTGGCCCTTATATAGGCTCTTAGGCCTGTAATCGTTCCACCCTGGGATGAGTGCTCTAGTTAGCGCTTGTACCACCCTAGGAATATTAAAAAATTGGTATTCGTCCCACCCTAGGATGATTACAGAGCAAGAAAATAAAAACCAACCAAAACTGCATCCAAAATGCACCAAAACAACAATAAAACTGTCGAACAAAGGCACCTTTCTGCCTGTGATTCTTGGCATAAAAAACCACAATTGGGGTCACAAATTACCACTATCCTACTCCCTAATAAGGCTACCATAGCTGGACCACTCCACGGGAGGATGGATTTTCGACAATTTCATCCCCAAAAGGCATCACAAAAAGGGTCAAAACCCACCCAAAAATAGCAATAAAACTACCGAACAAAGGCGCCTTTGTGCCTGACATTCTTGGCATACAAAACCAATGTCGGGCCACAAATTATCACTATCCTACTCCCTAATAAGGCTACCATAGCTGGAACACTCCACGGGAGGATGGATTTTTGACAATTTCAGCCCCAATAAGCGTCACAAAAAGGGTTAAAACCCACCAAAAATAGGTCCGATTGTTGGGAAACTGCATAAGCATTCAACGTAAAAAAACTGAAGGCACCCTTAAAAAAATCATCTTGGGTCAAGCGACTCATTGCTTTTCTCATGTCGGTCATTCCCTCATCGATTTGTCTCTTGAGGGGGTAGTCACACTTAGTCACCAATCAACAAGTACACACCCAATCAAGGAAATGGCATGCATTCAAAGAATCATTGACAAAGACAATCACGCTCCTGCTTGGGGCAGCAAACAAGCAATAATCACAAGCTAATCAAACACTTGGCATTCTAGAATCATGAACTCAAGGTTCCCACAGACAAAAGGTTGCGCCCTTTGCCTATTCATGACTGAACAATGTCCAAGATCAAGTAACACCTCACCGAAAAAGGTTAACACTTGAATTAAGCTCCTTAGCTCGTCAGAAGCAAGGATTCAAGAATGCGTGCCCTTTCCATACTTGGGGCATCAAAATTTGGTTAGGTTACTAAGAAACCCTAATCATTTTAGTGCTTTGGTTATCTATTTTTTCTTAGCACTATGCGCCCACACAATGCATCCCAAAAAGGGGCATCTATAGACACCAAAACAACACCAATCCGATTATGTGACGACAAGCACTGACCGAATTGGCATACAAAGCCCCTAAGGCAGCCCCCAAAGGTTAAAAAGTGGTCCTAACCACTCCCAAAGTAGTTTTGGAAGGTCAGAGGTCAATTTGGCACCTTTCAAGCACCCTGCTCCTTACTCGTTCCACCCTGGGCTGATTAGAATGCTATTCGCCCCACCCCAGGATGATTAGCAACAATCACTCTAGGGTGGGGCGAATATCAGGTTTGATTAGAAAAAAGTCAAACCTTGACAAATGGCAGCCCAAATCCGCCACTCAACTCCACCTTCAATGCATGGGAGTGCGAGTGAGCGTTTCAAAGCTCAAAGAGGCAATCATAGAGGCAGTCATGGAGCCCTTAATCAGGGAGGAATCTTCTCTCCCCTGACAAGGCATGATGGCCAAGTGGCACCCCTGCATGCACATTCAAAGCAGACCTTTAGGTCTATAAAATGGTGAGTCTTCTCACCCAAAAAAATGATAGAGTAGGAGCATTTGGAGCAACGGAGTGCTACCAAATTATACCCTCACCCTCATTGTGCTTCCTACATCCTTGATCTCTCTTTTGGAAGGGAGGTTATCGGGTGAACATTAGGAGCGCAATCCGGACCCAAAACCTAAACAATTGGCCACAATCCCACACCCAATTTTCTGACACAACCCCCTATGAGGTTTTGGACCCATCCCAAGTGGATTGGTGTCAAAACCAAGCCCCAAACGGTAGGCGTCCTGCCCCCGGGTGCCCCCTGCACTGTTGTAGTCCTAATCGCCCCACCCCAGAGCGATTAGAAATCTATAGTAGATTTCTTCACTATTTATTTTGCATCATGTTTTATGTGTTTCATATATGCTGCAGTTCAAATTTCAAAGCATTCTGACTTGTTTTGACTGTGTTTTCATTGTTTTATGCTTTTACTAACATAGAGGGAGTGCCTTCAGGTACTGGGTGATCGGGGAAGAATCAGCCAAATCCGACCTTCTGGGTCGTCTCAAAATTCCCCATTTTGTCTAACCCCAAGTTTTTAGGTGTTTTGGAGGCCTCTGGATGGGACATTTGGGAGGTCACTTTTGGGCATTTTATGATAGTCCTAATCGTCCCACCCCGGAGTGATTAGAAATCTATAGTATATTTCTCAACTATTATTTTTGCAGTGTCCTCATGATGATGTTTACATGATTTTGTTCAAGTTTCATCTTATTTTGATATGTTTTGATCACTATTTTAATTATTTCATGTATGCATTAATCGGAGGCCTTGGGGATTGCATGTTTCCCTCCATCCGCATGTGCTATTAATCATTTGCTATTTCTTTGAACATAGGATCTCAAAACTAGAGGGGAAGAAAGGAACTACAGATGCATTCACACAAGCGATGGTGATGTTTGGCCTACCCATTTCAAATGTGGGCATGCGGAAGATCCCGAAGGGAAGCGTACCATCCGTTGGTGTAACAAAACTATATCTAACGCTCCGAGACCCTGAAAAGGGGGGAGATGTATTGTAACCTGATCACAAGAAAAATTAATAAAAGAGGCTGCACTTTACTTTTTCTTTACATCTCATTTCATTCATGCTTCGCTTTCCCTTTTCATGCACTTGTTCTTTGTTCATTCGTAGGACTTAGTGTTACATCTGCTTTTGTTTGCATCGCACCCGGTGCGCCTGTGCTTCCGTAGACATGCTTTCACAAGCTAAGAAATTTTCACCAATAATACTAAGGTACCTCATGAGACAAATATAATCCATGAAATTGAAAATTTTGATCTTACCTATAAAAATTTATGTTACAACTAACATTTATTGCATCTTGGTTCCAATGGTTATGAGAACATAGTTGATTAACCCTCCACTCAAGCTATTGATCTCCTTGAGGTTTGATGATTCACATTGTGTTAGAATTATTGAGTTATCATTGATGTCAAAGGTTGATTTTCTTGATAGCAAATGGTGCATGATTGGGTAAATTATTCAAGGCATATATATCTTCAAGGATGATTTAATTATAAGTGTATGATTTAATATTTAAATATTAAAGTGGTGTATGCTTTAATATTTATTTAAATATTAAAGTGATGGTTCAAATATAATATAAAAGTTTGAATATTTAAATCAAATATTTAAATATTTATATGGAGTGGAATTTTGAAAGTATGGGCTGACTAATTAAGTGCCAAAAGTAAGGAGGTAAAATTATGCATATAAATACAAGCCTAATGTTTATTTTGAAAATATGGATTATGAAAGATAGCAATAGCACCATTGTGGAAGACATGGGGTAGGAGTGATTATATGAACATCTTCGTTGAGGGAGTAGCACCATTGTGGAAGACATAGGGTAGCAGTGATGATCTAAACGTCTTCGTTGAGGGAGTAGTATTGTTGTGGAAGACATAGGGCATCAATGATGTTTCGAGTATGTTTGTTAAAGTAGTAGCATTGGATACATAAATATGGAGGTGACGAGACCAAGATAAAAGTGGAAGAGGAGAAATTTTCATAGCAGTAGAGAGGAGTTTTTGAACTCCACACAAGATGTCTACAAATTGAAGATGCAAATGATTTGAACAAAGGTATGTTCTGGAATTCATACATTGAGAGAAGAAAAGGTATATGACTTGAGGTACTGAGAAAATAAATTGTGGATGACCTCATTTATTTCATCAAAGACCAATAGTTGAACAAATGAGGGATAATCATCTATTACAATGAGCCATTAAAGAAGTTAAAAATATATTTGTATGCTAAGTAAATCCATCACGTGCTTAACAAGACACGAAACCGCTGAACTTGAACATAAAATACCAATGCTTGTGTGGAAGGAGGCAACACTGTAAGTTTAAGGGATTCTATCGAAGCTCATGCGAAAGAAGGAAAAACTATAAGTTTTAAGATTTCTGCTAGAGCCAATACAAAATAATTTTGAAGGACATCCCCATCCAAAATCACTTGAAGTCATATCTTGTGCACAAGAGAAAAATATGGAAATACATATTATGTAGCAGTTAATAGTTGAATTTTGATGTGTGACCCAAGCGGAAAATAAGGCAGATACATATACATAGCAAGCATTGTTGATTGGAAAGAAATAATTTCTATTAGTCTTAAAGCTAGTCACTGAATTTTTTTACCAGATTCATGAAGGATCGTTGTTGAGAAGCTTGGGTTAGTTTTAGTGAGGACTATATTGAAAGGAATATCATAACAAGCACATCAATAGAGTAATAGCTAGTTGGCAAGCACAAAAATGACTAGTGGAGTTGTTTGAGTAAAAAGCATAAGAGGTAAGACAATGTGGTGGTCCCCTTCGACTGGAGCAAGAGACAAAGTGGTGGTAGGCCACGTGGAACTATGCATAGGTGTGTCACAGTGAAATCCATCATTGATCACATCAGGGTGGATGTCGTGACAAGAAGTCATAAAGATAAGTAATAAAATTAAAATTTCTTTATTTTATTTTGGAGAGTTGAGGTTTGAGTTACAAGATTAATTTTTTATTTTATAAGGTTGGAGTTATAAGATCAATTTTTTATTTTATAAGGTTGGAGTTATAAGGTCTTCAAACCTTATTAATTAAGTTTCTACCTTAATTATTTGTTATTCTAAAAATCTAAATCAAGGGTTTAGTAAGAAGCCATAAGGTAGACTACTTCAAAGGAAATATAATATTTTTGTTGAGGCAGATATGGAGGGCACATACAAATGAAAGATAATCTTTTTTTTGAGGTATATTTGGAAGACACATACAAAAGGAAGATAATATTTTTATTGAGGCAGATTTGGAGGGCACATACAAAAGGAAGATCATCATTTTTGAGGTATATTTTAAGGGCACTAATCTAAAACAATTCAAGGCATAAAATAATAGAGTAAGAGGATTAAGTGCATATTCTCATCTAATATTTCAAAAAGAAAGACAAACCAACAATCTACATGAAGAAGAAAAGGTGCACAAGATAGTGAAATTAGCCCTCATAGGTTATTAACATTCATTACTATTTTGCAAGTTTAATATTCAAAGTGTATTAGTAATTTGAAGAAAAAAAACTCAAGAAAAGGGAAGAATGAATGTTTCCATATTGTAAGTTTGATATTCAAAGTGTATTAGTAATTTGAAGAAAGTAAACTCAATAAAAGAGAAGAATTTAAAGAGTAAAAGTAGGTACAATAGGGATTATAATAAGTAGAGTTTTGGATCAAATTTGGGAGCATATTTGAGCAGTGTTTGTGATCATATTTTGGAGCAGATTTGAGTAGTGTTTGTAATCAGATTTGGAAGTAAATTTGAGCAGTATTTGTAATCATTTTTGGAGCATAACTAAGTGAGGTTTTTTCCTCAAAGGGGATTGGTATTTCATGTGGGTTGGTGCCCATGAAATTGTATAGGGGATTGATATCTCCTATGGGTTGGTGCCCATGAACTTGTATAGGGAATTGGTGTCTCCTATGGGTTGGTGCCCATGAACTTGTATAGGGGATTGGTGTCTCTCGTGGTTTGGTGCCCATGAAATTGTATAGGAGATTGGTGTCTCTTGTGGTTTGATTCCCATGAAATTGTATAGGGAATTGGTGTCTCTTATGGGTTGGTGCCCATGAAATTTATATAAGAAATATATAAGCAATAATTTTTCATGGTTTCATCTTGAGAGGATGATTCCACGTAAAATCATTGTCTCTTATGTGTATGGAAATTGTGCCTTGATTTATTATTGCATTCATATTATTGTTGTTATAATTTGGAAGGAAATTTTTTATCTTATACTGTTCACCCCCCTCTCAGTATAAGTATGTATTTATTCAATTGGTATCAGAGTAGGTTCCTTCATGAAAGCCTAACCACTTGAAGGAAGATATTCTAATAACACACATGGCTTACCAAGAAGGTTTTTTGTCAAATAGGACTACATTTTTTGATGGGACTGATTATACCTTCTGGAATGTAAGGATGTAAACCTATTTGGTGTCACATGGCTATCATATATGTCAATATATTTTGGATGGGTTTAAACCACCTACAACCCCTCCCACAAATGAAAATGGCAAGAAACCATTTGAACATAATTCCAAGGCAATGAATGCAATACTAAGTGGGTTATGTGAATAAGAGTTTGTGAAAGTCATGCGATGCACATCAACAAAAGAAATTTTTGATAAGTTACAAAGAACATAAGAAGGAAATGACAAGGTTAAAATGGAAAAACATCAAACCCATAGGAGGAGGTTCAAAAATTTAAAGATGAAAGGTGAGGAAGATATTCCCAAATATCTACTCCACGTTGATGAAGTTGTCAACACCATTTGTGGAATTGGAGAAAGTATTGAAGACTCTAATAATATTTAAAAAATCTTAAGATCACTTCCCATGAGGTTGATGCAAAGGTCTCAACAATTGAATAAATTAAGGATCTTAAAACCTTAAGCATGGATGAGTTACATGGAATTATTATAGTCTATGAGATGAGGACTTAAAATATAAAACATCCAAATGGGAGGCCATGTTTAAAGCTTCAAAGAAGAAAAATAATAAATAACCAGAATCAAGTGAAGAATCAAGTAGCGAAGAAGAAGATAACTTTATGTTAAGAAATAAGAAGGGTCCAAGAAAATACAAAGTTATGCATATTGTGAAATATTTTAATTGTGATAAAATTGGTCACTATGCATCTAATTGCCTACAAGCTGGAAGTAGTAGAAATGAATAAGAAAACTAATACAAGAAAAATAAATAAAGAAGATTTTATCATGAAAATAAAAATAGGCATGGTAAAACCAAGCATGAGAAGAAGATATTTCAAAGGCATAAGAAGAGTCTTTATGTTGAGGAAGCAAGCAATTATTTTAGAAGTGATGAAAGCCTCTTTGATAGTGAAAGAGAAGAAAACCTATTTTTGGATATAGAGGAGAAATAAGATTCTCTTGTTGACAAAAAACCAAGAAAAATAGAGAGATCCAAAAAATGAAGAGGAAGCCATAACTACCATATAAGGGAAACTTGTTGTTGCTCTTGAAGAGTTGAAAATGCTTAGAAAGAAAAAATCAAGATTGGATATTCAAGTACAGGAGGATGAGGAGACAAAGGCAAATATTTTCCAAGACCTCACCAACTTAAAAGTAAATATTGAAGAGGAAAAGTGAATTGAAGAAGGTATGGCTAAGTAGTTAAAGGCAAAATAGTTGGAATGTGAAAAACTAGAATATGAGGTTGTATCTCTGAGGAAGGAAGTGGAAGAATCTAATGATAAGCCACATAATTTTGAGAAAAACATAAAAATCATTGTTGATATTATCAAAGCACATAAATATTCGGTTATAAATACTGGGCTTGGTTTTGAAGAAAGTTAAAAAAAACAAAATGCAAAGTAAAGCTCAAAAGGAACAAACACATCAAAGAAATTCATTAAAGAAGAGCCTAAGACCTATACCGATGTGTTGAGAAGTGGAAGCATCAATAAGGAAGAAAACAAAGCATCATCATGGATGAAGGACCATCACAAAAACAATAATAAGAGAACCATGCGGCCATATCCTCCAAGGTAATCAGATAGGTTTCAATATTTATTTCATGGTTATTGATTTTCATGTCACCAATTTGATCATAAAGTTGTAAATTGCAGTGTCTATGCTAAAAATAATTTTGGTTTCACTAAGAGGAATTTCAATTCAATTGCACCTATGATGGGCTACAACATCATATGTTACAAATGTAATAATTTTGGGAATACAACTATATGGTGTAGAATAATATTCCTTGAAATTTTGAAGTCAAGAAAGAATGAGGATGGTCAAAATGTTCAAAAGGGTATGCCCTCCAAATTTTGGAGAAAGAAAATGGAACAATATAAGTAGCATATTAATTTGGGAGTTTCACTATATCATCATTGAACATCTCAAGAAGATTAGGTAGTAATGGGGCATTGTTAAGTGTCTTATTATTCAGCCTCGATTATGTAGGAGCATCCAGTAGCACCTGATGCAGAAGCATCCAGTGGTAGGAGGGCCACTTCTGAAAAGTTGGTTAAGGAGGAAAGACGTAGCAATTTTGCGACATGTCGCAAAATCGCGACAGAAGAATCCAAAAAATGCAAGGAGGAAAATATGTCATGATATCACGATAGAAAAAGTGTCATGATATCACGACACCAAGAGGAGAGGGGAAGCAGCGGAGAAGACTGTCACGATATCGTGATAGAAAATGTGTCGTGATATCGCGACACAAGCAGAGAAAGTAGCCAGCAGGGCCAACTGTCGTGATATCGCAATAGGTCTCATGGGAGAAGCAAGGATGCCAAGGATGTCGTGATATCGTGACGTCGCGATATCATGACCAGAAGGGAGACAGAGCCCAGGGAAGCCAAAATGTTGTGATATCATGACATGTCGCGATATCGTGACATGTCGTATTTTTGCATCGAAAGACGATCCGAAGATGAAGAGTCAAAAAGGGAGACGTGTCGAATATCTAGACGATGAAGCGACACGGGGAGGCAAAACGAAAGGTTATGGAAGAGGAAACGAAGGGCCACCAGCTGAAAATGGAGCGTCACCTGAGAACCTTTAAAAAGGAGAGCAAAGGCATGCATAAGGGATGGAAAAATTGCTGGAATGATAATATTTTCTTGTTGTATTTCTAGATTTGAGAATTTATGTAAAGGCGCAATTCTTTTGTGACTTATTTAAAAATGTTCAAAAGGGTATGCCCTCCAAATTTTGAAGAAAGAAAATGGAACAATAGAAGTAGCATATTAATTTGGGAGTTTCACTCCCATATCATCATTGAACATCTCAAGAAAATTAGGTAGTAAGGGGGCATTGTTAAGTGTCTTATTATTCAGCCTCGATGATGCAAGAGCATCTAGTAGCACCTGATGCAGAAGAATCTAGTGGCAGGAGGGCCACTTCTGAAAAGTTGGCTGAGGAAAGACGTCGCGATTTTGTGACATGTCGTGAAATCACGACAGAAAAAGCCAAAGAAGGCAAGGAAGAAAATATGTCATGATATCGCGATAGAAAAAGTGTCACGATATCATGACACCAAGAGGAGAGGGGAAGTAGCAGAGAATACTATCGTGATATCGCGACAAAAAATGTGTCGCGATATCACGACACAAGCAGAGAAAGCAGCCAGTAGGGCCAACTGTCGTGATATCGTGACAGGTCTCATGGGAGAAGCAAGGATGCCAAGGATGTCATGATTTCATGACATGTCATGATTTTGCGACGCAGACTGGAAGGAGGAGGCTACAAGCAAAGATGTCATGATTTTGTGACATGTCGTAATTTCACGACCCAAAGGCAGGATGAAGAGCGAAAGAGGAAGATGTCACGATTTAGTGACATGTCATAGTTTCGCGACCCACAGAAGAGAGAGAATGCATAGAGGAGAAGATGTCATGATTTTGCACATGTCGTAGTTTTGTGACCAGCCAAGGAGAGAGAAATCCAGGAGGAAGAAATGTCACGATTTTGTGATAGGTCACAGTTTCACGATCAGAAGGCGAAGAAGAAGCCAAGGGAGGAAGATGTCATGATTTCGTGACATGTCACATTTTTGTGACTAGAAGGCGAAGAAGAAGCCAAGGGAGGAAGATGTCACGATTTCATGAAATGTCACATTTTTGCGACCAGAAGGCGAAGGAGAAGCCAATAAGAGGAATATGTCACGATTTCATGACATGTCGCATTTTTGCGACCAGAAGGCGAAGGAGAAGCCAATAAGAGGAAGATGTCAGATTTCACGACATGTCACATTTTCACGACCAGAAGGTGAAGAAGGAGCCAGTGGAGGAAAATGTCATGACTTCATGACATGTCGCATTTTCATGACCCAAAGAAGCAAGAGGGAGCAGAGAGGATAAGATGTCACAATTTCATGATAGGTCGCATTTTCGTGACCCAAAGAAGAGAAATGAGGCGAGGAAAAAAAATGTCGCGATATCGTGACATGTCGTGATATCATGATTGAAAGAGAAAAGGACAAGAAGGAGAGCAAAGATGTCACAATTTTGTGATAGGTCGTGATTTCACAACCTGAAAGCAGAAGAGCATACGGAGGACAAAGATGTCATGATTTCATGACATGTCACGATTTCATGACCCGAAAGTAGGAAGATGGAGCGAGGAAGCAGAAGTGTTACGATATCGCAACATGTCACATTTTCATGATGGAAATGCAGAGAACGAGCTAGAGACAAAAAAGTGTCACGATATCATGACATGTCATATTTTTATGCTCGAAAGACAAGGCAAAGACGAAGAGTCAAAAAGGGAGACGTTTCAAATACCTAGGCGACGAAGCGACACGAGAAAACAAAACAAACAGTCATGGTGGAATTGAATCGAAGGGCTACCAGATGGAAGACAAAGAGTCATGCCCAAAAGTTATAAAAGGGCAAGCCGAGCCATGCAGAAGGGGTTGGAAAATCGACAGTTGGAGGAGCTGTTAGAAAATGATAGTTGCAAAATGAGAGATCTGTAATAGAGTTTGCATAATCGAGTTTCCGAGTCGAGGCAGAGGCCACTCGGACTAGCTAGAGTGCTTTTCCTTCCATAGTATTACAGAGTGAGAGATCTGCACCAGAGTGTGAGAACTGTGTTGTGCGCCAGTTGATGTAAAGCCTGCGGGCTATTATTGTAAAGCTTGGCAAGTTATTTAATAGAACATTGGGGTTTCTGTTTCTTGTAAAGAGTTGTCCAATTTTTTGCGTGAAAATTTAGATTTGGTTGTGAGTTTGGGGCTAGCAATTTTTTGTACCCCATCAAGTGGTATTAGAGCGAGAATATTCTAAGCATGTAAGTAGAGCACTTGCACCAGGATCTGGGGTTACGGATTGTGTGAGGAGTGCAGCAGAATGCCTCCAAAAAGAAATCATGGTCGCGTGGCATAGGATGAAGAATTCAGAGCATTGTAGAGGCAAGTGCAAGCCCTACAAGAGGAGCTGCTCAGAATTGATTTGCTAAGGCAAGTGAAAGCCCTACGAGAGAAGCTACATAGAAGGCATGAGGAAAAATAGAAAAGAAGAGAAGATGGAGTGCGTCAAAAGTTGGAGCCGTTGAAGGCTGTAGAGGTAGATGAATGTCTAGAGGGGATGCAGAAGGAGGTGTGCAGAAGTGAAGGTCACTTCTCCACCAACCTCGGGTGTCTGATGCAGGAGCATCCAGTAGCACCTAATGCAGAAGCATCCAGTGGCAAGAGGGCCACTTCTAAAAAGTTGGCTAAGGAGGAAAGACATCGCGATTTCATGACATGTCACGAAATCGCGACAGAAGAAGTCAAAGATGGCAAGGAGGAAATATGTCATGATGTCATCACGAAATCACGACAGAAGAAGCCGAAGATGGCAAGGAGGAAAATATATCATGATATCATGACAGAAAAAGTGTCATGATATCGCGACACCAAGAGAGGGGAAGCAGCGGAGAAGACTATCGTGATATCGTGATAGAAAATGTGTCGTAATATCGCGACACAAGTAGAGAAAGTAGCCAGCAGGGCCAACTATCGCGATATCATGATAGGTATCATGGGAGAAGCAAGGATGCCAAGGATGTTGCGATTTTGTGACATGTTACGATTTCACGACGCAGACTGGAAGGAGGCTGCAAGCAAAGATGTCATGATTTTGTGACATGTAGTGATTTTGCAACATGTCACGATTTTGTGACCCGAACGTAGGATGAAAAATGAAAGAGGAGGATGTCACGATTTCATGACATGTCACAGTTTCGTGACCCGTAGAAGAGAGAGAAGGTGCAGAGGAGAAGATGTCATTATTTTGCGACATGTCGTAGTTTCACGACCCACCAAGGAGAGAGAAATCCAGGAGGAAGAAATGTCATGATTTCATGACAGGTCGCAGTTTCAAAACCCAGAAGGCGAAGAAGAAGCCAAGGGAGGAAGATGTCGTGATTTCATGACATGTCGCATTTTCATGACCAGAAGGCGAAGAAGAAGCCAAGGGAGGAAGATGTCGCGATTTCATGACATGTCGCATTTTCATGACCAGAAGGCGAAGGAGAAGCCAAGGGAGGAAGATGTCGTGATTTCACGACATGTTGCATTTTCATGACCAGAAGGCAAAGAAGGAGCCAGTGAAGGAAAATGTTGCGATTTCGTGACATGTCGCATTTTCTTGACCCGAAGAAGCGAGAGGGAGCAGAGAGGATAAGATGTCGCGATTTCATGACAGGTTGCATTTTCGTGACCCGAAGAAGAGAAAGGAGGCGAGGAAGAAAAATGTCACGATATCGCGACATGTCACGATATCGCGACCGAAAGAGAAAAGGACGAGTAGGAGAGCAAAGATGTCATGATTTTGTGACAGGTCATGATTTCGTGACCCGAAAGCAAAAGAGCGTACGGAGGACAAAGATGTCATGATTTCATGACCCAAAAGTAGGAATATGGAGCAAGGAAGCAGAAGTGTCATGTTATCGTGACATGTCGCATTTTTGCAATAGAAAGGCAGAGAAGGAGCCAGAGACAAAAAAGTGTCATGATATCGTGACATGTCATATTTTTGTGCTCGAAAGACAATGTGAAGACGAAGAGTCAAAAAGGGAGACGTTTCGAATACCTGGGTGATGAAGCGACGTGGGAAAACAAAATGAATAGTCATGGCAAAATTGAATCGAAGTGCCACCAGATGGAATACAGAGATTCATGCCCGAAAGTTATAAAAGGGCAAGCCGAGCCATGCAGAAGGGGTTGGAAAACTGGCAGTTGGAGGAGCTATTGGAAAATGATAGTTGCAAAATGAGAGATCTGTAACAGAGTTTGCACAGTCGAGTTGCCGAGTCGAGGTAGAGGCCACTCGGACCGGCTAGAGTGCTTTTCCTTCCATAGTATTGCAGAGTGAGAGATCTGCACCAGAGTGTGAGAACTGTGTTGTGCGCTAGTTGATGTAAAGCCTGCGGGCTATTATTGTAAATATTGGCAAGTTATTTAATAGAACATTAGGGTTTCTATTTCATGTAAAGAGTTGTCCAATTTTATATGTGAAAATTCGGATCTGGTTGTGAGTTTGGGGCTAGCGATTTTTTGTACCCCATCACTCGAGGAGCCTTTTCCATTGATTTCAAAGAGGGAGAATTTCAATAAGGGAGAGCAGCTTGTCAGGGATAGCAACTTATGATCTGGTTGCAATAAAGGATAGTTTCTTTGTAGGGTTTCCATCAATGACAAAATGGGAGATTGTTAGAATTATTGAGTTGTTACTGATGTCAAAGGTTGATTTGGTTGATAGAAAATGGTGCATGATTGGTTAAATTAACCTTTGACATTAATGATAAATCAATAATTCTAGCAATATCCTCCTTTGTCATTAATGGCAACCCTACAAAGAAACTATCCTTTATTGCAACCGGATCACAAGTCGCTCCCCCTGACATGTTGCTTCTCCTTACTGAAATTCTCCCCCTTTGACATCAATGGCAAAGGCTCCTTAGGGATGAAGGATAAGACACTTAACAATGCCCCCTTACTACATGCTCTTCTTGAGATCTTATTGAGCATTATCTCTCCTAGTCATTGATAAGCACAATGTGAAGAAACACATGCTTATGCAAAGATTTGGAGAAAATAAATTCTAAATATATCCAATAAGAAAATAAAAAATTATATGGAACAGTAAAAATAAAAATTCTATAAATAGAAAAGAAGATCTTGGAGAACCTATTATTAGAATTGTCATAATTCTATATATTTTTGTATCCTGATAAACTAATTCATCTATCCATCCTTACTTAGGTGGGTCATCCAAAATCTATATTATTCATCCACAATTTTATTAGATTGTATGCAATAGAGTGAGATGACAATAAAACCTATGTGATTTAATAAATAATATTGTATAAAGTTTAATGACAATAAATCTACCATAATTTTTATTAATTCAATGGAATAGTTAGGTTATGTGAGTTACATGCAAATTTAGCATATAAATTATCTTGTAAAATATCTCCAAAATTTCATATAAAAGGAATTGGATTATTAAAATATTCAATCCTAATGATTGACATTAGATAACACAATATTGGTAGTACTCAAGTGTCCATAGATATAACAAAGAGGCCATTTTCTCATTTATTTTTCTACTTAAAATGTATTAGGACTCATTTTGGACTAATCATCGAAAATATAGAGGCCTCAAACAAGTCACACTCATGATTATGTGTAATAAAATTGAGAGATTGAAACATCACCTTGAATTTCTTAGCAATAGTTATATGTTTCTTTTTACACCTTTATAATTGGTCTCTAATGTAGCAAGTTATCTCACCTTAAGTCCTAAAAAAAAAGGGCAGTAGACAAAATGTTTAGTGAATTGAGCCTTCCTATCACTTCCATGCACTTTAATGGGAAAATGGTACAAAATCTAGTACTTAAGTATTTGCTATATCATGTGAAAGTAAAATTGGATCCAATTTGACTCTAACCTGGGTATTGTAGAGGTTGATATACAAATAAGGAACCTAAAAACATGCAAAATATATTTTTGTAAGTCTCAACAAGGTCATTTGTTCTATTGTTTTGACTATGTCAATTAAAGTGTAGAGACACATCTATTAAAATATTAGCTTTACAAAGAAGTACAAACATAATTTTACTTTGATTGATTTAAACACTACTTATGGATTTTTGAAATCTATATATTTTGTCTTAGTTATCATCCTAATGCTCCATGAAACATGAATCAACTGAAACAAAACAAGAATTTCATGCAGCTTTGCATTTTCATTTTTCTTACTATTATGTAGACGGGAGAAAGGAGTCGACCTAAGGATGGTCTTCTCAAGAAATAAATTATATAATCTATCTACAACCACAAGGTCGATGGTAATCACATGCGTGATCAATAAGGTTTCAAGATGGCCATGAAAAATCTTAAGTCTTCTATAGGATGACACTCCATCATGACAGTTCTTTGAATAACAATGTTCAATTGTACAAAAAAAGTGTGTTGAATTGTATGACGATGTTTAATTGTACAACAAAATTAAACTAACTTGTATGAAAATATTCAATTGTAAAAAAACGTAAGCCACTTGAATGATAACAGTCAATTGTATGACTAAAGTGAACCAAATTGTATGGAAACATTCAATTGTACGATAAAGTGAGACACTTGAATGCCAAAATTCAATTGTATGGTAAAAGTGAACCAACTTTTATGGCAATGTTCAATTGTATGGTATAGTGAGCCAATTGAATGATAACATTCAATGGAAGGTGGAAAATTATTTGACTGTTAAAAGTTTCTTAATTAAATAGCATACTAATTTCCCCTTGAATAACACTCTTTGAATGTCAATGGATTTCTCTTTGACAAAAAAATCCTCCTACATAATCCTTTGACTCATAAGAATAGTAGTCACACACTCTTATCCTTGTTTGTTAGCATTCTCACTCACACTACAATGTTCATTTCCCTTTGAACAATATTTTACTTGAATGGCATATTCTCTCAAACAATAATCCATGTGATGACACCTCAATCTTGCTTGAAATTTTCTCCCACTTAAATGAAAACTAGCAAAATGGAAAACGATGACTGGAATCCAACAATTTTGGTTATAACCTACACATAAATTTTAAAAACATTCTATCAAAATACTACCATATATCTATCATTTATACACATAGAATGAGTTGGAAAAAATATGTAATTGTATTATTTAAAAGCCTACATGTTGTTATAGAGAATTAGTATCAACCATAGATATATCCCTTGTATATATTTATTTTCCCTACATGTCTCTTTCTTAGGCCTTGATTTTGTGTCATCTCATTTTATTATTCTAGATTCATTATTTCCTCTTCCCCTTCCATTCTTATCCTATTGATTCCTCTTCGCACATGCATAAAGTGATAGATATAAAAAAATTCCATTCATAACTACCACCAAATTAATATCAATAAACCTTTAATGTTTCTTCATTTGATGCTCCCAAATCATACTTTTCAAGTAAGAGGAAATGTTTCATGAGCAAAATATCATGAATACTTTTTATAATATATAATTGAGATACCATACTTAATGAGCTTAAAAATATTCATCCATATGGATATGTCAATTGTTTTGTTTTTTACTTGACCAGATACTCATAATATCTTTTACTTCTTATTATTTTGACCACCCTATATTATCATTACTCCTACCTTTTTTCCAACTATACTATCCATTATTCTATGGGAAAATTAGTTATGATATCTTCAATATTATTTAGGAATTGGTCATAATAGGGATACAAATCTACCATATTAAAAATTAGCAAGATGTCTACTCCTTCTAGGACCTCAATTTCATAGGCATTTACTATAATTTTCTTCAAAACTTTACAAGTGCCAATCTTATTCCAACAAATCTTATTGTAAGTTCCTTTTAGGAATGTTTACTTTCATAAATATGCCAAAAATAAGTTCCCCACTTGAAATGCTTGTGTTTGAAATGTGATATCAACACATTATTTGTATCTTAGAGCATTATTCTCCAATTCAAATTTTACATCTTGATGTAAATCATATGTGTAGCTAGCAAATTACTCTTCTATTGCAATTGGTCTCTATAAATTTATTGTACTTGGCAACTCATCAACTCCTCTTGGAAAAATTCCATATACAATTTGGAAGGGACTTTTGGATTTACTTCTATTGATTGATTTGTTATAAGTAAATTCTACTTGAACCAAAATAGTATCACACAATTTAATTTTCTTCCTAACTAAGCACCTAAACAAATTTCTAATGCTTCAATTCATTACTTCAAATTTCCATCCATTTGGGGGTGGTTTTCTAAACTAAAACTCGATTTTATACCCAACTTCTTCCATAAGGTTTGCCAAAAATGATCTATAAATTTCACATATCTATATTACACAATGATTTTCAAAAAACCATGAAGTTTTAGAAATTCTTCAAATAATAAATCAACAATATGAGTAGCATCATTCATTTTCCTACAATGCATGAAATGTGACATCTTCAAACATCTATCAAGTACATCAAAAATTGAATCAGCCCCCTTTTGTATTTGAGGTAATCCAAGTATAAAGTCTATACTTATGTCCTCCCACAATCATTTTGGTATCAATAATGGCTGATACAATCTAGTGTTCTAGATTTTTGCTTTTGCATGTTGATAGAATTGATAAATCTGCATATATATACACATGTGTTCTTATTCCAAGCCAATAATAAATTTTACAAAGATATTTAAAAGTGTTATCTATTCCAAAATATCCATATAATCCTCCACTTTATTTTTCTCTTATCATATTCTCCCTCATTAAGCTTCATGGTGTGCATAATTGTTGCCCTTTAAATAATATTCTCTCTTGGATAAAATAATAAATCTATGGTGTTATATCTCTCATATTAAAGTCATTGCAAGATTCCTATGCTTCCTTGAAGTCTAAACCATCAACATAAAGCTCTTTCATATCACAAAAATGTACAAATCTAATTTTCATTGCATTAATTAATTAGTTTCTTCTACTCAATGTATTGTCTACCCTATTTGAATTTCCACTTTTATATTTAAAACATATAAAATTAAGTTGAAGATTCTCCATTCATTTAACATGTCTTTGGTTTAGCTTTCTTTGACTGTTAATTAATTATAAAGCATGACGTTTTGTGAAAAAAAAAAAAATTATATGTAATATATAATGCCTCTACTTCTTGAGCGCTTGCATAATGGTATATAAATATTAATTATGAACAAAATATTTCTTCTTCGATTTATTTAAATTATCACTAAAATAGACAATGGGCTTAGCTTCTTGGGTCAAATATCCTCCAATGGTTGTCATGTTGGCATCACAATATACTTGGAAAACTTTGTTAAAGTTTGGCAATGCCAAAACTAGGTTCTCCATGAGTTTGTATTTCAAGATTTGAAATCTCCTTTCTACTAAATTCTTCAATTTGCACTCATGCCTAAATCTCTTCATAATTTCCATCATTGAAGCATAGATTCCACCAAAATTTCTAATGCACTTTATGTAAAAACTTGCCAAACCATACAAATTATGGCTTTAAACATAATACTTGGTGATGGCCACTCTATAATAACCTTTAACTTTGCTACATCCATCTACAAACTATTCTTGGATATTAAAAACCCCAAATATACCAATTACTTCTTTATAGAACTACATTTCTTAAAATTGATCAACATTTTGCTCCTCCAATTTTTACAAAGCTAAGCTCAAATGCATTTGGTATTCTTATTTTATCTTGATAAACACTAAAATATTATCTAATTAAACCTCCACAAACTTATCAAGGAAAGGATTCAAGAACTCATTCATTAACCTTGTAAAAGTACTAAGTGCATTTTTCAATCCAAATAGAATAAGTAGCCATTCATAAAATCCCTCTTCGGTCTTAAACACAATGTTATACTTATCTCCTCTAATTCAAAATTTATGGTAACCAATTTACAAATTGATCTTTGTGAAGCACTCTACTCCAATCAAATAATTGATGTAGTCATCCATACAAGGTAATGGAAACCTATATTTTATTGTAATCTTATTTATGGCTTGGAAGTCTAAGCACAAACTTGATTCTCCTCATTTCTTGAGTGCTAGCATAGTTGGTACTCTACACAAGCTCAAGCATTCTCTATTCTTCTCCTTCTCCAATAGTTCATAGACTTGTCTCTTCGTATCTTTCTTCTCCATAGGTATTATTCTATAAACTACCTTATTTAGGAAACTTGGTCTAACTATGAATCCTATCTTATAACTAATGCTTCTCATAGGTGGTAACCCATCAGGTAATTCTTATGAAATAATTTTAGCATGTTCTTCCAAAATATCCTTCACTTCATGTGGAATGTTGGTCATCTTATTCAGTGTCCCATTTTTTGTGGGTTTAGCAATGAAATAAATATATACTTCCCCCTTCTTCATATCTTTCAAGATTTTTTTTCTAAAGACCAGGAAAACATTATAAATGCTACCCACCTTTTGTCCTTCAATGGTCTTAATGAATAACTTTAGCCATCCTTGAAAATTGAATAAGTGTCGAGTATGCCATTGTGTACTCATGTTATATCAAATTGACATGGTATCCCTAAAAAAATATGATAGGCAGTTGTTGACATGATATCACATAGATTCACATCCATATAAGAACCAATATGGAAATTTACAATACAATATTTGGTTACCAAAAATCTGATGCCCATTTTGTGACCATGATACCTTGTAATGATTTGGCCGCTCCATTCTCTTGAAGCCAAGTTTCTCTACCATATTTGATATTAAGGTGTCTATAATTACACTATCCACAATTACATTGTAGCAATTACCTCCCAATTTATAGATTGTCTTGAATAGGCTTCTTCTTACTTAGTTTCATGCAACTCCTTTGTTGGTTTCAGTAATAACCTTTTCATCATAATATATGCTCCTTGTTTTGTTTTCTCCATTTGCTTTTGTGAAACAGTACTTTCTTCATTTTCTCGTGTAATATAGTGTTTAGCTTCCTTTCCTTTACTACAACTATGTTGAATTTTGGGCATTCCAATGCTTGATGGCTAGATTCTTTACATCTATAATATTTTCTAGGAAATCCTCTACCTCTTCCTCTATAATAACCCCATTTTATTCTTGAGAAGTATCTATTTTATCTATTATTCTAAGAAGTACTATATTCTCCTTCATGATTTTTTTGTCTTCTTCTATTGTGGTTTTGTCCTCTTCCTTGAGAGAATTCTCCTCTTCCTCTAGCATGATTTTGTTGCCTTTGAAACAAAATTTCCTATGTCTTGAGTGCATATTGATATACCTTTTCAATGGTTCTGATTTGAATCATAGCAATATCATCTTGTATTGACAATTCTAGTATATTTATGTACCTTTCTACCTTGTTATCATCATATTTATTATGACCTATTCTTATGATCACTTTATAGAATTCTTCTATATATTCTTAAACTCTTTTTTCTTGAGATTTTGGAGTCGTGTTAACAATCCTATTTGATAAGCCACATGTAAAAACATAGATTTCAACTTGGATACAATTTTTTTCTATTTTCTATCTCTTTATTTGGACATAATCCAACCAAATCAGAACATACCCCTTTAGTCATGTACATGTAAATTTGACCAGATTTATATTCTTCATAGTTTCATAATTGTAGAATCTCTCCATGTATATTATCTAGTAAATCAACTCTTCTAGGTTTAAAATTCCATTAAAATTGAGAGTATCCATATTTGGCTTACTTACCATGTTTTATATTTCCTAAATCAACCATTGCTTTGGTTATTACCCTCACTTTTCATCTTGATTTTCTATATGAATAGTTTTCTCCTCTTCAATGTCACTAATCTCCTCAAGATGAACACCTTCCTTTGGGCAATATCAATTGCATCCAACTCAATGATGATCCCTCTAAATATTTTAGCTATATGTATTGGTTGAGGTTCCACACCATGCAGTCTTCCTCTTCCTCATTGTGCCATTATCTCCCAAAATATATTACAACCTAATCTTATACCAAATAATGTAGACGAGAGAAAGGAGTCCACCTAGCGATGACCTTCTCAAGCAACAAATTATCCAATCTATCTATGACCACAAGGTGCACGGTGATCACATGTGCAATCAACAAGGTTTCAATATGACAAAGCAAAAATATTAAGTATTCTATAGGACAACACTCCTCTGAATGTCAATATTCAATTGTATGGTAAAGTGAAGCAACTTGTATGGCAACATTTAATTGTACAAAAAAGTGAGGCACTTGAATGATAATGTTCAATTGTATGACACGAGTGAACCAACTTAGACTACAATGTTCAATTACACAACAAAGTGATCCAATTGAACAATGACCTTAAATTGTATGACAAAAGTAGACCAAATTGTATGATAACGTTCATTTGTATGACAAAGTGAGCCACTTGAATGGTAACATTTAATTGTATGATAGGTCGAAAATGCTTTAACTAGTAACACTTTCTTAATTGAAGGACATACTTCTTTCAAAAATATTTGAACAACAATGGATTTCTCTTTTATGGCAAACTCCTACCTAACCTTAACTCATTAAAATGGTAGTCACATGTTCTTACCCTTCTTGGTCGGCATTCTCAATCACACTAAATTGTTCTTTTCCCCTTGAATAGTATTTTTGCTTGAAATATGTATTCTCTCGAATGGTAATCCATGCAATGGGTAACAATAAATGGCACCTCGCTCCTACTTGAAAGTTTCTTCCACTCGAATGACTACTAGTAAAATGGCAATGAACAATAGACTATGCCTGGAACTCAATAATTCTGGTTATACATAAAATTTCAAAATATTCTATTCAAATACTACCACATATCCATCACTCGTACATAAATAATGGATGAGAGAAAGATGTAATTGTATTATTGAAAAGCATGCATGCAATTATAGGAAAACAATGTCAACTATCGATATATCCTTAATATCTCTTTCCTTACCGTATATATCTCTCTCAAGGCCCTCTTTTGGATCATTTTCTAGAAGAATACTAGACATATCGTTTCCTCTTCTCCTTCCCTCTTTTCTCCTATCAATTCCTCTTCCTTTATGCACAAAATGATGATTATTGAAACTATCGATTCATAACTACCACCAAATTTATATGAAAAAGCCTTTAATGTTTCTTTGTTGGAAGCTCTTACATTATACTAGAGGGAATTACATTTAAAGAAATATAATTAATATCTAAGAGAAATGAAATTAAATAAATAAGACAACGGACAAAAGAGGATGGAGAAGTTTAGAAAGAATAGAAATTAAACATTAATGGCAAAGTGCAAAGGGATCACTTGGCACTTTCTATGTAAGTTAGCTTTGAAAATTAAAATGTAGCACTTAGATGAATACAATTGTACCGAAATAATACAAAATTTTAAAACAAAATCTGAATCAATTAGAAAAATTATTCCAATCGGTAAAACCACAAGGAGATGAATGGTGTGAAAATGATTCTAAAGTAAATCCTTCATTATGGAAAACATAACTTATAATATGATATTATCCGAGCTAGCATCCTAATTTTTAGTTGTATGAAACACTGCTAATTCAACCTTTAACACGAACATTAATAAAACTAGAATTATCCTAGCTTGCATCTGAGCTGGTTTGCTTTAATTCTTTATTCCAAAGCAAATTAGAATTCGTATTATTTTTTTGTTCTTCTGTCATCGTACTGTGATTTGATTACCTAACGAGTGTAAAACATAATTCTAAGCACCATCGGTTTATTTTCTTCAGCGTCAATGTCTTGCGCTTTACTAAGCGTAATATTTAGTAAAGATTATTCCAAAGAGAGCATGTAACCGAGAACTTTTACTTTATGTACTTTCGAAAGTAACTGCAATGAGCCAACAAAAATGATTGACAGATATGAGATTTTTTGTGGTACAGTCCTATCATTTATTCCTAGTTGAAAGTGAAAGCACGAGGATACGGAAACAAAAAAGGAAAATTCCAAGTACGATGCGTCTAAAACAAAACTTAATGCCAAAAGCCTATGTATTGAAAAATACATGAAAGGAAAGAGCATGAACAAATCAACACAAGATAAAAGCAATATGGAACATGGCCCCCTTTATTGATATGCTTTCAAAGTTGTGTTACAATATGTCTCCTTCCCTTCTAGGGGATAGGAGCGTTAAATATGTTTGTTATCACATCCATGGATAGCAATCCTTCTTCTGTGTGCCCACATGTAAGATGGGCGGACCAAAACATCACCGCCGCTTGTGTATATGATTTTTGACTCCTTCCTGATCCTCTAATGTCAGATACCTACATTCAAGGAAACAAAAAAGATCAGTAGCACCTGCAGACAGAATAGAACATGTATTTCCCATGGCCTACTATTAGTGTATGCATGAAAATATTAAAACGATAACAAAATGACCTCAGATAGATCAAAAAATTTAAAAGAAGCATGAATATGTTACCATGAGGTCACTACAAGTGGAACAATTAGGAAATTCCTCATGGATTTGTATTCACTCTGGGGTGGGATGAATAGGCCTGCAATAAATTATCAGAAAGCACCCTCTTCAATGTCCTATCCAAAAAGCTCCAAGTGACCTACAAAGTTGGGGTTAGCTAATTGGGGGTGTTTTTTGAAGACCCAAAAGGTCAAATTTCTCCAATTTGGCCTCTATCACCCAGATTTTGCTGGTGCCATATGCAAGTTAGTAAAGGCAGGAAATGATAAAAACATGGTAAAAAATGCTCAGAATGAAATGAAATTTAAACTACAGCATATTTAAATAACCTAGAATAAGATGCAAAATAAAAATCAAATAAATCTATCATAGATTTCTAATCACTCTGGGGTGGGGCAATTAGGACTACGACAGCTTGTGGGGCACCTGGGGGCAGGACGCCCATCGTTTTGGACTTTGTTTTGGCACCAATCCACTTGGGATGGGTCCAAAACTTCTTATGGGGTGTTGTCGACACATTTTGTGGAATATTGTGGCCAATTTTTTTTGGGTTTGGGTCTAGAATGCGCCTCCAATAATCACCCAATAACCTCCCTCCAAAATAGAGATCAAGGATGTGAAAGCACAAATAATGGGTGAGGATATATTTTAGCAGCACTTTGTTGCTCCAAAATATCCTCTCTGTATCTTCTTTTGGGTGATAAGACTCACTAGTTTATAGACCTAGGGTCTCTTTGTTTGAATATGCATGCAAGGGCGCCACTTGAGTTGATTGTCCTATTTTGAGAGAAAATATTATTCCTTGATTTAGAGTCTCCTTGCATGACGTCTCTAAAATAAATACATGCATGACTGAAGTCTCTCTTCTTGATTTTGATGTCATTCCTCGTAATTGCATGTCCTGAAGTTGCAGTTAACTGGCGGACCTGTCGATCCCTATGTGTGAACGATATATTTGGCAAGCGACTATGCGAGGGTTTCATCTGGGTTGAGTGCAAGTAGCTCCAGAGGTTGGTTTTTAGGGCCTTCGGGCCCTAGAAGCCAATATTTTTGTGGTTTATGCTCAATATTTTAGTAGGAAATGTTGCAGGGGATACAAGATGGGTTAGAAATTTGTCTTTCAACAGATCATACTGTGAACTTGAGTGACAACGACTTCCAATTTTCTACACAAAAGAAAAGTGAAAACCATACCTTTCCATGGCATCTAGGGCAAGGATTAAAGAGACCACAAAATAAGTTTCAAGCAATTGATCAAAAAATGGCTCATATCTCAAGTGAATCTGGTGCTAAGGTGCACCCACAAAATAATTCTACTATGAAAACCCCTGTCAAGGGTAAGAATTATGAAGACTCGGTCCCAAAAATGAATTTTAGGGATGCCCTTCATGGTGGACAGCCTCATCCCAATGCTAATATCAATATTAGGGCTTCTCATAAACCTCTAAGAATGCCTAATATTGATCCTAGGAAAACGAAGTCAAGATGTCTTAAAGCAGCTGATGGAACTCCTATTGTTAAGCTTGATATGGATAACATTCAAACTGGCATTGAAGATTTGGAAAAAAGAGGACTAATTTGTCGGTTCGTGGGTTTTCGTCTAAGTCTATCTGCTTTCAAAGTCTGGGCTGCAAAAAGCTGGAAAACTAAAGGTGAGTTACAAATCTCTATTTATCCAAATGGTTATTTTCTCGTTTTATCTGCTAATAATGAAGATAGAGAGAAAAAATTTCAAGGGGGTTCTTGGTTTTTTGGAAGGGCGGGGCTTTTCATGAAGCCCTGGCATACTAAATTTAAAGCCGAAGAAGAGATGCCTTCTATAGCTCCCGTGTGGGTTAGACTCTTTGGCCTCCCTATTGAATTTTGGAATCCTACTATTTTTTCTTCAATTGGAAACTCTTTAGGAACTTTTATGATGACTACTGATTGTATTCAAAATTTTGAACATATTATTTATGCTCAAATTTGTGTTTTAATGGGGAGCCAATTTCACCACAAATAAAATGACGCAATTTTATTTGAAAATCGCAGTGTTATTAATTTCGAAGCAGGGAGCTTTTACAATAAAATACCATGAAAATAAATACACAGTGCTTTAAACGCAAAATACAGCCGCAGCCTTCCTTTCTCTCCCCAGCCTGCTGAATCCCCCAAAGAAATCCTTTTTTTATCCTCTATGTTTCATGCTGCACCGTCGTTCATAACCGCCTTAATGGTTTCTAGAACGGTCGTATGGAACGACCTTAATGGCCTTTGAAACTGCCACTGGAATGGCCTTCACGATCTCAGGCACTGCCACTCGAAACTGCCACGTGGAACACCACCTGGAATTGCCACTTGGAACGCCACCTGGAACTGCCACTTTGGCTTTGTCTGCTAAGGTGTCACGATATCACGACCTTTCTTTGCGTTTTAGCTTTGCCAGCCAAGGTGTCACGATATCGCGACACTTCTTTGAGTTTTGGCTTTGCCGGCCAAGGTGTCGCGATATCGCGACACTTCTTTGTGTTTTGGCTTTGCCGGCCAAGGTGTCGCGATATCGCGACACTTATTTGAGTTTTGGCTTTGCCGGCCAAGGTGTCGCGATATCGCGACACTTCTTTGAGTTTTGGCTTTGTCGGCCAAGGTGTCGCGATATCGCGACACTTCTTTGAGTTTTGGCTTTGCCGGCCAAGGTGTCGCGATATCGCGACAACTTTGGTGTCGCGATATCGCGACCCATTTTACACTTAGTCATTTTTTTGCAAAATGTGAACTTTCGACCATGAGTTGCATTTGCTATGGTGCATTGTGAACTTTCGACCATGAGTTGCATTTGCTATGGTGCCCGAAATACGTCATGATATCGCGACAACATTTGCGTCGCGATATCGCGACCATTAGTTGCTTTGGTCACGGTGCTCAGAATACGTCGCGATATCGCGACGACATTTGCATCGTGATATCGTGACCATTAGTTGCTTTGGTCACGGTGCTCAGAATACGTCGCGATATCGCGACAACTTTGGTGTCGCGATATCGCGACCAATTTTATACTTGGTCATTTTTTTCAAATTTTGAACTTTTTCAACTTTGAACTTTTTTTTTGGTGATGCAAGATTGCTGCGCTGCCCGAGATGCTCCTGCATCAGACACCCGAGGTAGATGTTTAGAAGTGATCCTCACTTCTGGATGGTCAGAGGAAAACCCAAACGATCAACCTCTGATTTGGACAACCATGTGGCATCTTCGACAGGTCTGTTCTTCCACTTGACCAAATACTCCGAATATTGCCTGTTTTGGGTACTTCTGCCAGCATGAGTGTCGAGTATGTCTTCAATTTCTTCTTTGTCTGGAGTGGATGCAGGAATGGTCCACAGATCCGGACTGGGTGGTTCACTACAACTTCTTGCATGATATTCAACCAAGTCTGAAATATTGAAGATAGGTGAAATATTCAGCTCACTTGGGAGATCAACTTCATAGGCATTGCCTGAATCTCGTTTGCCTATGATCCGGCATGGTCCAAACTTCTTCATCTTCAACTTATTGTAAGTTTTCTTAGGAAAACGTTCCTTACGTAAGTGAACCATGACTTCATCCCCTACTTGGAATTCTTTGAAACGCCGCTTCTGATCGGCTCTGGCCTTGTAAGTAGCATTCATTTGACTGATATGCTGCTGTACCTCTTCATGTAAAGTCTTCATGTGCGCTGCAAAGTCTTTAGCTTCAGCACTGCACTTGTCTGTTTTATCCATCGGTCTCAACTCAGAAGCATTTCTAGGGCTGTACCCATGCACAATCTGGAATGGTGATTTACCAGTACTACGATTGACAGAATTGTTGTAAGAAAACTCTGCCTGGGGTAAAATCAGATCCCATCCCTTCGGTTTATCTCCTACCAAACATCGTAGAAGATTACCCAAACTTCTGTTGACTACCTCGGTCTGTCCATCAGTCTGCGGATGGTACGCAGAACTGAATTTCAAGTCTATTTTCAGCTTCTTCCATAGAGTTCTCCAGAAATAACCCACAAATTTGGTATCTCTGTCCGAAACAATGCTTTGGGGTAGACCATGAAGTCGGACTACCTCCTTGAAGAACAAGCCGGCAATGTGAACCGCATCACTTGTCTTCTGACATGGAATAAAATGGGCCATTTTTGAAAACCTGTCAACAACAACAAAAATGGCATCATTTCCACGTTGTGTTCTTGGCAGACCAAGAACAAAATCCATGCTGATATCTTCCCAAGGTCTTCCTGGTACAGGCAATGGCTGGTACATTCCTGTATTCTGGCTGACTCCTTTTGCCATCTGGCACACTCTACAACCCTGCACAAATCTGGTCACATCTGGCTGCAACTGTGGCCAATGGTAATTCTCACTAACAAGAGCAATGGTCTTATCACGGCCAAAATGCCCTGCTAGTCCTCCACTATGCTTCTCTTTGATCAAATTTTCCCTCATGGAACTTCGGGGAATGCACAACTGATTCTGCCGAAATAGCATCCCATCTTGGATCATGAAATCTAACCACTTAGTGCGATCCACGGTAGTAGGAGACACACATGCGGTCCATGCCTCTGCAAAATCTGGATCTGCTGGGTATAAACTCTTGAGTTCATCAAACCCAACAACCTGCACTCTCATTTCCATCAACAAATTATGCCTTCTACTCAAGGCATCTGCAACTCTATTAGATTTGCCACTTCTATGCTTTAGTACAAAGGTATAACTCTACGAGGAATTCAACCCACTTCAAATGTCGTTGGTTAAGTTTACCTTGACTATTGATATACTTGCAAAGCTTGATGGTCAGTATATAAAACAAACTCTTTGGTTAGCAAATAATGTCTCCATTTCTTAAGAGCCTGAATTATAGCATAGAATTCTTGATCATAAACAGAGTATTTCTTTCTAGCATCATTCAATTTTTCACTAAAATATGCAACAGGTTTACCTTCTTGACTCAACACGGCTCCAATGGCACTGCCACTGGCATCACAGTCAATTTGAAACACTTTATTAAAATTTGGAAGTGCCAGAATGGGCTATTCTGTCACTTTCTTCTTCAATATATTCATGCTGGTATCTGCTTTGGCAGTCCACTTAAATTCTCTCTTATCCCCTCTCATAGTTTTTGTTAGGGGTGCACAAATCTTGCTAAAGTCTCTAATAAACTTTCTATAGAAACTTGCAAGACCGTGAAATGATCTTACCTCTGTCACATTCCTTGGAGCAGGCCATTCAAGGATAGCCTTCACTTTCTCAGGATCCATTTTCAGACCCTCCTCTGAGATGACAAATCCCAGGTATATCAACTCTTTCTGTACAAAACTGCACTTTTGTATATTTATCAATAACTGCTCCTCACGCAGTTTTTCAAAAATTGTCCGAACATGCAACAAATGTTCATCCAATGTTGTACTAAAAATCAGAATATCATCTAGATACACTATCACAAACTTTTCCAGGAAGTCACGTAATACTTCATTCATCAACCTCATAAATGTACTGGGTGCATTAGTCAGTCCAAACGGCATAACTAACCACTCATACAAACCCTCTCTGGTTTTAAAGGCTGTCTTCCATTCATCACCCTCTCGAACACGTATCTGATGATATCCACTCTTCAAATCAATCTTAGTGAAGTATTTAGCTCCACTCAAGCAATCCATTATATCGTCCATTACGGGTAATGGAAAGCGATATTTAATAGTAATTTTATTAATGGCTCGAGAATCAGTGCACATTCGCCATTCGCCATTCTTCTTTGGTGCAAGTACTGTTGGCATTGCACAAGGGCTCAAACTTGCCCGAATCAAACCCTTCCTCAACAATTCCTGAACTTGTCGGTTCAATTCTTCATTCTCAACAGGAGACATTCTATGAGCTGCCTTGTTGGGTAAGCTAGATCCTGGTATTAAGTCAATCTGATGACTAATCTTCCTCATTGGCGGCAAACCTTCGAGCACATTGTACGATATAATATCAGGAAATTCTGCTAACAGATGTTCAACTTCTGTTGGAATGTTAGTAGTATCTTCTCTTTTTACATGAGGAATTAATGCATAACACATTGAATCCCTCTTTATACCATCCAAAATTTTTTTGCCATCTACTAAACAAATTCTAGCATTATTGCATACCTTTTCCTCAACCTCCTTTAATGGCTTCAGTTTGTGGCGTACTCCATATTTTGTCAGGGAATAGGTATTTGCATGTCCATCATGCGTTGCACGTCTATAAAATTGCCATGGTCTTCCAAGCAACAAATGGCAAGCATCCATCGGCAAAATATCACACGAGGACCTCATCCTGGTATCTTCCAATTTTGAACTTGACCAAGCATTGTTCACTGACCAATGCTCTATGATCCTTCTGCAACCATGCAATCCGGTATGGATGCGGGTGCTATTTTCTTTCTAGCTTTAATTTAGCTACCATTTCCTCAGAAACCAAATTATCTGTACTACCATTATCAATAATAATATTACAGATTTTACCTGAACATTTACACCTCGTGCGAAATAGGATTTTCCATTGATCTGGTTCCTTCTCCTCATTCAACAAAGTTCTTCTTGTAATCATCACTTCTCCGTGCTCTGCTTCTTCAGAGTGCTCGGATTCAACACCATCCTCAGCAACTGCAGCTCTGGCATTTCCTTTAGGCCTTCTGTTTGGTGCTTCTTGGTGTTTGGGACACTCATACGATCGATGCCCTTCTTCTCCGCAATTAAAATAGGTTCCACGGAATCTGCCTCTGCCATATCCACGTCCACCTCTACCTCTGCCCCTTTGATAATCATTGTTCTGATTACGGGGTCGGTAAGCATTCTCCTCCTTCTATTCCTGGTGATTGCTGGTTTCACCATTCTATTTTTGATCATCATATTTAATTCCACTGGTTCTTCCACCAGTTCTTCCACCACGACCTCTTCCTCTTTGCTTGCTATCAAATCTGCGATTCAGTTTCTCTTCTACTTTCAGAGCAAATTGATAAGCATCTTCAATGTTGTTCATTCGAACCAGACTCAATTCCTCTTGCACGTTGGTTCTCAACCCATTAATGTAACGGGCTACTCTTTCCTTAGTTGCTTTCGTATGACCGGTTCTAATAGAAATTTTAAAAAATTCCTCGGTATATTCTTTAACAGTTTTGCTGGACTGTCGTAAACTCTGCATTTTTCGCAGTAGATCTAATTCGTAATCTGCTGGAATAAATTGGCGTTTCAATTTTTCCACCATTCGATCCCATCTGGAGATCTTTTCTTTGCCTCTCCGGTTTCTTTCCAACTGCACTCCTTTCCACCATATGCCAGCGTGTCCTTTTAATTTTGTTCTGGCAAACTTTATTCGATTAGGATCTTCAACGTCCTCATAATCGAAATATTCTTCCATGTCATTAATCCAGTCGATTAATTCTTCTGGATTTAAATTTCCAGCATACGTAGAAACGTCAATTTTTGGTCTTTTTCCAATCTACGAAATGGCTTTTATCATTCGTGATTCTGCGACACTCATTTCTTCTTCTTCCTCTTCAGACGGGTCTTCAACTCCGTCATCATCGCTGCGATCTTCTCCTCTTGGCTCTATTCCCCTACGCAATTCTTCCTGTAATGCCAACACTTGTCTTTGCAATGCACGAAAATCTCCTTCAGGAACCACGTTCCTTCCAGCGCCATGATTTCTACGTGGTGGCATTCTGTCTCACAGTTTCTCAGAAACCCGTAACCCCGATCCTGGTGTGAGCTGCCTCCCGTTCGGCGCTCTGCTCAACACTCTCAGAATCTTACGGCTCTGATACCACTTGATGGGGAGCCAATTTCACCACAAATAAAATGACGCAATTTTATTTGAAAGTCGCAGTGTTATTAATTTTGAAGCAGGGAGCTTTTACAATAAAATACCATGAAAATAAATACACAGTGCTTTAAACACAAAATACAGCCGCAGCCTTCCTTTCTCTCCCCAGCCTGCTGAATCCCCCAAAGAAATCCTTTTTTTATCCTCTATGTTTCATGCTGCACCGTCGTTCATAACCGCCTTAACGGTTTCTGGAACGGTCGTATGGAACGACCTTAATGGCCTTTGAAACTGCCGTTGGAATGGCCTTCATGATCTCAGGCACTGCCACTCGGAACTGCCACGTGGAACACCACCTGGAATTGCCACTTGGAACGCCACCTGAACTGCCACTTTGGCTTTGTCTGCTAAGGTGTCGCGATATCGCGACCTTTCTTTGTGTTTTAGCTTTGCCAGCCAAGGTGTCGCGATATCGTGACACTTCTTTGAGTTTTGGCTTTGCCGGCCAAGGTGTCGCGATATCGCGACACTTCTTTGTGTTTTGGCTTTGCCGGCCAAGGTGTCGCGATATCGTGACACTTCTTTGAGTTTTGGCTTTGCCGGCCAAGGTGTCGCGATATCGCGACACTTCTTTGAGTTTTGGCTTTGCCGGCCAAGGTGTCGCGATATCGCGACACTTCTTTGAGTTTTGGCTTTGCCGGCCAAGGTGTCGCGATATCGCGACAACTTTGGTGTCGCGATATCGCGACCCATTTTACACTTAGTCATTTTTTTGCAAAATGTGAACTTTCGACCATGAGTTGCATTTGCTATGGTGCATTGTGAACTTTCGACCATGAGTTGCATTTGCTATGGTGCTCGAAATACGTCGCGATATCGCGACGACATTTGCGTCGCGATATCGCGACCATTAGTTGCTTTGGTCATGGTGCTCAGAATACGTCGCGATATCGCGATGACATTTGCGTCGCGATATCGCGACCATTAGTTGCTTTGGTCACGGTGCTCAGAATACGTCGCGATATCGCGACAACTTTGGTGTCGCGATATCGCGACCAATTTTATACTTGGTCATTTTTTTCAAATTTTGAACTTTTTCAACTTTGAACTTTTTTTTTGGTGATGCAAGATTGCTACGCTGCCCGAGATGCTCTTGCATCACCCTACCTAAAAATATCACATTACAATTTGGGGAAGACACTTGGGAGCAAGTAGTGGACTATGAGAACATTCATTTTCGTTGTAGAATTTTCCATGAATATGGTCATTTGGCCAGTGCTTGCCCAAATAAAATTCCTGATAAAAAGAAAGAAGATATAAACTCAGCAGGTTTCCAAATACCTAAGAAGAAGAACACTAAAAAAAAACCAGTAATGAAGGATCAATCAAAGTCATTTGCTAATATGTTTGAAATCATTTCCACAAATGATGTCCCAAGTGAGGAAGAGGAAATAATGGAAACTGAAATCTTAGAAACACAATTTAAATATGAAGGAAATAACTCAGAGACAAACCAACAAATCAAAGGTTTTCAACGAGAAAAAAAAGGAGAAAATTTACACAAGAAAAACAATATTTCAAATGTCAAAACTTCAAATAATGCAGGTCCCAATATAGACTCCATTGAACCATCTAGTAAAATTTTGGTTGTGTATGAGCATTCTTCAAGGTTAGAAGCCATCTCAGATTCAATTGGAATAAGTCAAGAAACAGGGAAAAAAAAAATTGAAGATGGATTCTAATCAAAAAGTAGGTCGCAAGACCAATCAATATCATATGGTAAAAGAAGGTGAAAAGCTTTTAGAGGAAGGTAATATTAATGCCCTTCCCAACATTTTTAGCCCTGGTATTAATGAAGATCATCACTTGGAATATTAGAGGACTCAAAGGGAGTCTTTCAAAACAAAATGAAATTAGAAGAATGATTCAAATAAATCATCCACATCTTGTTTTCCTTCAAGAAACAAAAATGTCAATGGAGGATATGGACTTAATTGTCAGTAAAATTTTGCCAGCTGGAAAAGTGGTTTCCCTTAGTTCCAAAGGGACTTCGGGTGGCATTGCTTGTCTTTGGGACCCAAAAGAGGTAGTTATTCACCATATGGTTGGCAGTTGGGGTTTGTTGGCTATAGCTATTCAAAGTAGAAATTCCAACCAGATTATGCTCTACATTATTGTTTATGCCCCAACTTCTTTGGAGGAAAAAAGAAGACAATGGAAGGATATTACTCATATTATCTCTCATTTTACTAAATCTTGGATCTTGATCGGAGGAGATTTCAATACCATCCTCTCTCTAGATGAGAAAAGGGGGGGAAATAGAAATTTGGACAAAAGTACTGACCTCATGAGTGAATATATTGCAAACCTCCATCTTGTGGATATCCAACTAGATAATGGCCTTATGACTTGGTCTAACAGAAGGCAAGGCTTAGATTGTATAATGGAGAGATTGGATAGGTTTTTTCTCTCTAAAAATTTCTTAATCCATGGTCACATTCCTAAAGTGAAGACTCTTAATAATGCTGGTTCGGATCATTGGCCAGTCATGGTGGAAATGTGGAAAACCAATGTGAGTTTCTCTCCTTTTTGTTTTCAATTAATGTGTCTTAGAGACATTTCCTTCAGACCTCGTGTGCAAAAATGGTAGAAGGAAGGTAAACCTAGGCATGGGACTAAGATGTTCTGTTTTCCCAAAAGACTCCAATACATTAAATCCAAAATCAAGACTTGGAACTGGAAAGAGTTTGAGGATGTTCATAAAAAAAAAACATGAAGTTATTGGTCATATTGAAAATTTGAATAAGAAAATCCATTTAGATGGCCTCACAGAGAAGAGAAGTGTAGATGAAATTAAAATCACAACTCAGTTAGAGGAATGGGAAAAAAGAGAAGAAATCTTATGGAAGCAAAAATCTAGAATTCAATGGTTCAAAGAAGGAGACCGAAACACAAATTTCTTCCACAAATATCTTCTAGCTCAAAGATCTCACAACTTTATTTCTTCCTTAAAATCAGATTCTAGAGATGTTGTTTATACTTGGGATGGCATGAATTATATTGTTGTTGATTACTTTTCCAATATTTTTGCTTCTACTCCTCTTGACTCAGATTCTCAACAAAATGTTCTTCAAGCAATCCCTTCTCTTATCACTTTTGAGGAGAAATCTATTTTGAATGCTCCTGTTACTATGAATAAGCTTCAACAAGTAGTTTTTAAAATGCAAAAAGGGAAAACCCCAGGTCCTGATGGTTTTCCTATTGAGTTCTACCAAGAGTTCTGGGATATCCTTCATGTTGATTTATTAGAGGTGGTGGAAGAAGCCAGGAAATCCAAAAATTTTTTGAAGGTTATCAATAAAACTTATATTACTCTTGTTCCAAAAGCTCAAGAGGTTGATCATATCTCAACTTTTAGACCTATTGCTTTATGTAATGTTATTCTCAAAATTATTACTAAAATCATGGTAGAAAGGTTGAAGCCTCTTTTGCATAAGATTATTTCCCCAGAGCAAGGGGTATATGTGGAAGGACGTCAAATAGTAGATGAGATAGTTCTTGCTCAGGAAGCCATCCATTCCATGGATATGCAAAATTCTCTTTCTATGTTCATCCGGTTAGACTTATCAAAAGCTTATGACAGAGTGGATTGGCACTTCCTTATCAAAGTTTTGAGGCAATTTGGTTTCTCTAAGGATTGGATGGATTGGATTATGGGATGTATCTCTTCAGTTTCCTACTTAGTTTTTATCAATGGCAGGCCTTCTCAGTCTTTCCCAACTTCTAGAGGTATTAGGCAAGGTGACCCTATCCCCTTATTTATTCATCATTCTTGCTGAATGCTTGGGTAGGACTATAACCAAAAAGAGGGAAAACACAACCCTTGAGGGAGTTACCATTGCTCATGGACCTAGACCTATCTCTCATCTTCAATTTGTGGATGACTCTACCCTTTTAGGTAAAGCTACGATTAAGGAAGCTTCTAATATTAAGCAAATCATTAGTCTGTTTTTCTAAGGCTACTAGGCATTTGATCAATGAAGACATATCTAAAGTTATTTTCTTTCAACTCGCTCTGCTAGACAGGGAATCCATGGTCTTGGATAAATTAAGATATAAGAAGACCTCTCTTCCAATCACTTATTTAGGTATTCCCATAAATATTCAAATGCAAAAAAATAAAGATTGGAATTGGTTGTTGGATAAAGTCAAGAAGAAAATTGGAAAGTGGACCAACAAGTGGCTTTCTTCTGGGGGTATAATCACCTTGGTAAAATCAGTACTTCAAGCTATTCCTATTTATGTTTCTTTTGTTTTGAATATCCCAAAGGATATTCTTCGAGAATTGGATCAAATCAGTCATTGTTTCCTTTGGAGTGGTACTAAGGAGAAAAGAAAACGGGCCTTGGTGAAATGAGATACTTTGTCTTCCTAAGAGTGAAGGGGGGTTAGGATTCCGGTCTTCAATTAATAACAACAAAGCTTTAGCTGCTAAATTATATTTGAGGATATTGCATAACCCCAATTCTCTTTGGGCCAATAATCTCTGTGCTAAATATGCTGAGAACAAAAGTCTTGAAGACCTTGTTCGCTATCAAATTCCTACCAAAGGTTCTCCTATTTTAGCAAATCTTAAGACTGGTGAGGATTTGATAAAGAAAAAATTATTTTTGATCATTCATAATGGTCAACATGCAAATTTTTGGACAGATTCTTGGGATGGTCACAAGCCTTTGATAACTCAGTTTCCCGATTGAAGGCCTTGGATGGAGGAGCTTCACCGAGCTAATTGGATAAAGGTGGCTAATTACTGTCGATACCATACTAGTAATTCAAAGGTTGGTAGATATTGGATCCCTATTGAGGACTAGCCTATTCAAATCCCAGAAAGGCAAAGACAAGATATCCAAGGCATCCTTCATATGAGATCCCTCTCTTGATCCCATGAAAAATATTGTTTTGGATGGAACAACACTACTAAGGGTGAGTATTCAGTTGCTCAAGGTTATTTGACCTTATGCCATAATAATCCCAACCATTCTTATGACATATTTTCTCAATTTTGGGCTCAAAAGCTCGGCCTAAGGTGAGGTTCTTTAATTGGCTTTTATTGCATCGTAGGGTGCTTACTTGGTGAGCAACTTATGAAGCGTGGTTTTCATGGCCCTTTTAGATGTGAAATGTGTGAAGAGAATGTAGAAAATATCAACCATATTTTTATTGAGTGTAATTTAGCCTCTGAGCTATGAGGAGCTCTGGGATGTGCTGCAGGAGAGGGATCTCTTACAAACACAATTGGTAGAGCAAGAGAATGCATTGGTTGTGTATCGTCGATGGGATGGGGATATTGATGCTACATGGGAGATTGATATCATACATATGCAGATGGTGGAGAGGGATAAGACATTGGCACAACATGATGAGAATTTGGCCACAGTTCATCAGCGAGAGATGGACTTGATTCAGCATCGATTTGAGATGAAGGTGAAGATTATCCACCTCGGGGGGTATATTCCTATGGCTAGTGTAGGTAGATCATCACGTCGTACGAGAGGGAGCGATACTGAGAAGTCAGCATCCTCTCGACACAGGCGATTGGATGAGGGAGGCGCTAGTAGGCATGATGCGGGGGCTAGCAACAACCACCCTGAGGGGTCCCATAGGACCCACACCACGGGGATAGTTCCCGTTGCACCGATCCTGCATGATCATGGTGGCCGATGCCCTAGGCTTAGGGGTTTTTGAGTTTTTGGCTTTTGTTACGGGGTCAGAGGACCGGTTCATTGTAGCCTACGAGCATTTTTGATGATATATATACAGATGGCTCTTTTTTTGGTGTTTATGCACTTTTCATGGTTTGTTTTTATGCACATGTATTTACATTGATGTATGCATATACTATGATGAATGCGATGTTTCTAATTATATGATGTATGCATATGGAATGAATGAAATGAGTTTTTGGTAACTTGTCGATGGCACCATAGACTATACAAGATTTACTGGCTTTCTGTATAGATGTGATGACTTTGTGGAATGACTTTGCATGTGAAAACTTTGTTTTTGTATTTTGCATATTTTATGATGGTGATGTACATAATGAAATATTTCAATTGTTTTTAAAATGTAGTTAAGCTTTTTGGAGATCCAGATAGTTTAACTAGCTAGCCAAGACCGTACATTTATCTTCCAAGACTTTTGAACAAGGTATAAATTCAACTTGAGTTTAACCAAGGTATTTCACATCCCTGTGTATGCAATTGAGTTCGTTTATGTGGTATTTGTTAGGATACCGCTAGTGCCAGATAGGTTGTCAACCAAACCTGTACTAAGGATCACCCAATTAGCTCCACTAACTCCGTTGTTGTATTTAGTAAGATTAATCCACGGGACAATCTAAGGTACCATAAGCTAGCTCATCCACATGCAAACATTAGTCTGCTCACATGCAAAGCTAATGTGATAGACATATCATCATGCGGTTAGGATACCGCCATTTCCAGGTAGGTTGTCCACCAAACCTGTAATGAGGATCACCTAGATGGTTTTCGAATACTAAAAATTACAAGAATTCAAGTTTAGGCTTTTGTATTTTCCCAATGGTTTAGGATACTTGCTCATATACATAGTGATAAAAATCACTGTTTATTTTTATTTTTTTCTTTTTCTTTTTGAGCAAGGATTTTGAATAGTGGTGATAACCACTATTATTGGATTTTGGATTTTGAGCTTTGTAAGGTTGAGCTTGTAGGTTTGTGGCTTTATGGATGGCTTTGATCCTTTTAGGCCTTGGGGATGACTACCCATCCTATTCAGGGACATGTAGTATGAATCCTTACGACTTTGGGAACAAAAGAGATTTATGGAGACTATGAAGTATGGGCATTGATATCTTAGGTCTTGGGGATGACTACCCATCCTATTCAGGGACGTGTAGTATGAATCCTTACAACTTGGGAGACCAAAGGTGATTGGATATGATCATGATGATGGATTGGGGATCTTGTTTTTGAATGGTCATTGATCCGTTTAGACCTTGGGGATGACTACCCATCCTTGGCAGGGACGTGTAGTACGAATCCTTACAACCTTAGGGACCAATGGTGATTGGGGATTTTTGTGAGTAGTGGTGAAAACCACTGTTTATTAGAGGGAATTGATGGGGAAGAGCTCATCCTTTTGAAAATTCTCAGCACTCTTGAACCATTCGCACAGGGGTATGAATAGAATAATCTTTCACCTATGGTACCCTAGACTGCTTTTTAGGTTCAATTATTTTATGTGTTTGAACTTGTGTAAGGATGTTACATAACGAGGCATGATCCAAGTAAAACTTTCCCTTGTAAAATCCATTGAACTTTGTATAGTTTTTGGCTAGCAATTTAAAGACAGTTGAATGACGAAAACCCTATGTACATTAGGAGACAACTGACTATGCTAAAAATGTGGATGGTGTTATTCTGGATGTATGTGTTTATAAAATGAATGGAACATGGAAAATGAAGGAATTGCCGAGCAACTACAGTCTATGGTGCTCTTGACTTGTTTGACCTATCAAATATGCAATGTATGGATGTGATGCCTAATACAACCTATATTTTTGTATTTTGATTTTTATGAGTATGCATGGAATTGAAATGCAATTATTTTTGTTATTTTTGATGATTTCATTGTTTTTGTTTTTGTTTGTTTTTGAATATTTGTTTTGACCAGGAGGTTAGGGTAACCCTTGGAGCTTTTGGGTGTGACCAAAGGGTGCATGGATACCTTTGGGGCATTTTGGGGTTGACCAAGTGATTACGGGAATCCTTGGAGCTTTTGGCTTGACCAAAGGGTTTATGGATACCATTGGTGCATTTGTGTTGACCAAAGGGTTTATGGAGACCATTCGAGCATTTTGGGGTGACCAAGCGATTATGGGAATCCTTGGAGTTTTTGGCTTGACCAAAGGGTTTATGGATACCATTGGTGCGTTTTGGGGTGACCAAGCGATTATGGGAATCCTTGGAGCTTTTGGGTTGACCAAAGGGTTTATAGATACCTTTGGGGCATTTTGAGTTTGACCAAGTGATTACGGGAATCCTTGGAGCTTTTGGTTGGACTATGGCTCTCTAAATGTGGAATGGCCTCAAATGACTAATGTTCAAGGGTTTTGTTTCCTTGATTCCTTCAAGAGAGGTGAGCCGGTATGTTCCAGGTCCTATTCTACTGTCAATCACATAAGGACCTAACCAGTTTGCTACGAAATTTTCCCTTAGATGGGATGAAAAATTAGAATTATGTTGGTTCTCTTTTAAGACCAAGTCACCAACCTGAAAGTCCTTGAGGTGAACCTTCATGTTGTATGCTTTCTTAAGTCGCTCTTGATAGATATGCAAATGCTCGAGAGCATTGATGCATCATTCATAGAGCAACTTCAGTTGGTCTAACCGGGCCTACCATGTAGTGTCATCATCGATGAACTCTTGCATTGAAATGCGTAATGAAGATATTTCCAACTCGAGAGGCATGACTGCCTCGGAGCCATACACCAACGAAAATGGAGTTGCCCTAGTGGGTGTCCGAATGCTAGTGCGATAAGCCCATAGGGCAAGCGAGATTTGAATATGCCAATCCTTATGACTGTCTACGACAATATTTTTGAGGATGGCGACTAGCATTTTTTTTGACGCTTCTGCTTTCCCATTTTCCTGCGGATAATAGGGTGTTGAAAAACTATGCTAAATTTTGTACTTTGTTGTCAAAGCATGCACATATTTTTTCTTGAATGACATCCCATTATCCAAAAGAATCTTAGATGGAATACCAAAATGACATATGATGTTATGCAAAATAAACTTCGTAATGCGGGTTCCAGTTGTAGAGGTTAGCGGAATTGCTTCCACCCACTTGGTGAAGTACTCTATGGCCGTTATGATGAACATGTGATGACTTGATGACGTAGGGGAGATCATTCCGATTAGATCAAAGCCCCACTGTGAAAAAGGCCAAGCTAATTGGATTGAATGCAAGGCCTAAGAAGGAACGTGTGTCAAATTAGCATGGTGTTGACACTTCACGCACTTATTTACATATGCGCAATAATATCGCTCTAAAGATGGCCAATAATAGCCCATGCAAAGAATGAGCTTTGTGATGGCCATACCGCTGAAGTGGCCACCACATGTACCATTGTGGGCTTAGGTGATCACCCAAGTAGACTCTTGCTGGTCCAAGCAACGGAGGAGGATTCCTTCATAGCTTCGATGATACAAAATGTCTCCTAACAAGACATGTTTTGCCGCTTTCTATTTAAATGATATTTTTGTAGCTTATGTCAATCCAAGTGGGAGGTTACCTAGCTTTAGGTAATCCCTTATGGGTGTGTACTAATCCTATTGATAAGAAACCTTGATGGTATGAATGACCAATCCCTCTTGAAGTTCATTCCTAGCAAAATCTAAGCGGGAAAGAACTTGTAAAAATAACATTGTGTTGCTATTAAGAGGGGTCAGGGAGAACAAGGACCCCCAGTTGGCTTGTGTCAGACAATCATGTATTTGAGAGAACCTATCCTGAGATGGTTCAATCTAGATCAGGTGGATTCCTGGCGTTTGGTAAGAGCTTGCATGCTCCATCATGGATTGTGATAATGTTTTGACCTGAATGGTTGTCATTTCACCAGAAGGATCTTACGGGATTAGTGACCCCAAGGAGGCCATAGTATCCACAAAATGATTTGATGATCGATGGAGTGCCTCGATGTCATACCATTCAAGTTGTGCTAGGAATTTGTCCACAAGGGCTTTGTAGGCCTACAGAACTGGACATTTACATTGGAATATACCCTTGAATTGATTGACAATTAACAACGAATCACCAAATATGTTTAAAAATTTAATGTTCATGGTGATTTTTTTCTAAATACCTATGAGCAAGGCTTCGTATTCTGCATTGTTGTTGGTGCACGGGAAGTCTAATTTAAATTACAGAGGCATTGGAGCCCCTTGTGGAGTGAAGAATACAATTCTCGTGCCACCTCCTTGCTCAAATTTAGAACCATCGAAGAATAGGGTCATGTCAGCCTGTGACTCAGGCCCATCAAAATTTGGCGATTCTAAAAAATGGAAGACCCCATCATCCGGTAGTTCTATGGTCAGAGGTTGATCATCTTCAAGAGGAGCCTTTGCTAGTTTATCGGTAATGGCTTGACATTTTATGGATTTTTGTCCAATGAATTCTATGTCAAACTCCGTCAACAACATGATCCATTTTGCCATGCGGCTACTATGATAAGTACGACTCATCATGTATCATAATGGATTCTCCTTAGACACAACATACATCGTATTGCTGAGCATGTAGTGGCATAGCTTTTTGGTAGCAAACACCACTGCCAAGCAGAGCTTCTCAATGTATGCATAGTTAAGTTCATAACTGACCAGGGTGCGACTAAGATAGTAAGTAGCATGTTCTTTATGTAGTTCATTTTTTTGGGACAGCATGGCGCCTAGTGCCACCTCAATAGCTGAGATGTATAAGTAGAAAGACACTCCTGGTCTAGGTGGTGCCAATACTGGCGATGAAGCCAAGTATTATTTAATGTCATAAAAGGCTGACTAGAACTCATCATCCCAGTGAAATGCTACCCCTTTGTGCAATAATTTATTCATGGGTCGGCACTTGTTAGATAACTATGCTATGAAGCGCTTGATCGACATGACATTTCCCTGCAGACTTTTGAGCTACTTGATGGTATTTGGGGGAAGCATTTCAAGGATTACCTTGAATTTGTGTGGGTCTACCTCAATTCCTCATTTGGAGACTATGTAACCCAATATATTTCTAGATGTGATGCAAAATATGCACTTCTTGGGGTTTAGTCTGACTTTATGTTCCATGAGGCGATCGAGGATCTTGCTCAAGTCATCAAGATGATCTGGGCATAAAAGAGATTTGGCCAACAAATCATCCATGTAATCCTCCAAATTTTTGTGCATGTAATCATGGAAGATGTACGTCATGGCACGTTGGTAGGTGGTGCCAACATTTTTAAGGCCAAAAGGCATGACCTTATAGCAAAATGTCCCCCAAGGCATTGTGAACGCCATTTTTAGTTGGTCCTCGGGATTGATACAAATCTGATTGTATCTCGAGAAACCATCCATGAGGGAAAGCATTTCGTGGCCCACTATAGCATCTACCAATGCATCGATGCTAGGCAAGGGGAAATCATCCTTAGGACTCACTTTGTTTAGATCTCAAAAATCAGTGCATATATGAATCCTCCCGTCGAGATTTTTGACGGGCACCATGTTAGACAACCATGGTGGATAATCCATGCAGATGAAAAAATATGCATCCAACAAATTTTGTAGCTTGTATTTGACCATTAAGGCTACTTTTGGATGCATCTTATGTAGTTTTTGCTTCACTGGCTTAACTTTTGGATCAAGCATAAGATTATGCGTGACTAGCTATGGGTCTAGCCTTGACATGTCTTTGTAGGACCATGTAAAAACCTCCTTCTTCTCTTTGAGAAGGGCAATGTAGTTGGATTTCTCTTCGAGGGAGAGACTTACCCCCAGCTTGATGATTTGCAAATTATTTGGATCTGAGCCGATGTCTACGTCAGTAGTCTACTTGACCGACATGTGGGACCCGTCCTCCAACTGGTGTGGAGTTGGGATCATGTGGATATCATTTTATGAATTTAGATCATCGTTAGGAACCTTGAGTTCCTCTTCAACATGGAAGACATCTTGAGTCTGTCCTGGGGTGAAATGGAACATCCCATCGCAAGGCCAGTACTCTGATGGGGATGGTGGTGTGTTAGTGTGATCCCAGTCTATAGCATCTAGGTCTAGATGCAATGACCATGTTGGGTCAGCTAGATTATGAATGGGGGTGATTAAATCAATGGAGATCATGTTGATGAAATGATTGTGGTCTCCATTACCGTGGGTGTGGTTACTCGGACATCCTAGATGATCTTTGTGCTCCGGATCTGGCTTTGTGGGTACTAGCACAAATGGATCAGCCCTATGTGTAGATAAGAGGATGGGATATGCCCTAGGCACTGATGGCGCTATAGGATCTCCAGGCGGAAGATGCTCTCTATATACCTAGAGTGGCGGGTGCAGTAATTGCTATAATTGTACCTAGTTTAAGTGCCACCTATGCCTGGGCCCTATGTGCAGGTGTTCAAACATGTCGTCTATGTCCAAGGAATATTGTTGTTGCATCTGTTGCATGTGATTGAGATAGGCCATCTCAGTTTCATCTTCCGAATCACTATCAGAGATCCAAAGGCCTTCATTGGTTCCAACGACTATTTGTGACATATGAGGATCATCTTGCTCGAGAAAATTAATGTGGTCCCATCGAGGTTTTTCCACTCTCTGCGGGGGGACCTGATTCTCTTGAGGTGGCATATGCTCAATTGGAGCATCCAAAGGGAACATTGTCAGGAAGCTCTCCTGATAATCATCCATGGGATGCACTTGTGAATGATTGCTATCAGACTCGAAAGGATCCCAAGGTGCTACCTCATACTCTGACTCATATTCTAAAGACCCTTCTTGGTCTTTTCCATATCCCTCTTGTAGGTGAGTCCTCAAATTTTCTCCCTTTTCAACCAAAGGGAAAGGGTTGTTATGGTCAACAAGGTTGGTTGTTAGCAATGGGAGGTAATCTCCCAATGTATATGTTGTGTTAGGATTGGCATATGGATCTAATGCCAACCCATCCTTGTTGCCTATCCCTAGGCCTTGCATGTTCTCTACCAAGATGTCAAGGGGCAGGGGGTGGTTGAACCCTACTCCTGACTTGTCATACGACATTTGATATCTTGGTTGGCATAGAACTCGCACTCCTTGTTCATACTGGCCCAACCCATATCCATGCCAATTACATTGGCCAAGATATCTTAAAGTGAAGTTTGGGTTGGATAAATAGTTGACATCCTCAGTAAAGGGCTCTTCATCTTCATCTTCTTACATGTATCTTCTTACATGTAGGTTTCAATGCCATTATCCAGGCCCCCATAAACAAAGTTTGTCTGATTGGGTGGGTAGCCTAAAGGAACCACAGAGCCGATGGGGAGGCGAGGTCTCCCCATGTCTTGCATGGACTCAAGTGTGGGTGTTGCTACAATGTTCCGCACTAGATACTCCCCTAGGCCCATGTTGGCCATCTCAACGGTGATCGTTGGTGGTTGAGGGGAAGTGAATGGGAGTCCTTCCTGAGTCCACTCCATGTGGGGTGAACTAGGCATCTCGAATTCCATTTGGCTAGGCATCTCTTCGGTAGAGATGGTTGAGACTAGGGGTGGTTCCTCTTCTAGGGGTTTCTTTCCCTTGTCCTTTGGTGTGGCCACCATAGGTGGCGTCGTTGTTGAAGGACCAGATGAGGAAGATGGACCCGATCGGGGACTTGATGGACTTGGTCAACGGGGACGCCTATGAAATTAGACCTTGTTTAGATGGATTCAACTAAAAATCCAAATGCGTTGATGGAAGGGTCGATTGTGGCATGAATTACACCATATTGCAGTACTTGAAGGGCTCTAATTCTATCGGGACTACATGCACCTGTCCTTCAAATGTATACTTTAGGCATTGATGAGCTATTGAAGGGACACACTTCATGTCCCTGATCCAAGGTCGACCCAACAAGATATTATAGGCCATATCACCTTCCAAGATGTGGCACAATGTATGAATAGTCTTTTGTCCCACTTGGATGGGTAGGACAATTGTGCCAACCATCGAGCATATTGCATCATTGAATGCTTGAAGAGTATAGGTGGAGGCCACGATGTGAGATGCTGGCAACTTTAGATGTTTCAATGTTGTTGTTGTGATGATATTATTGGATGAGCCAGTGTCCACCAACACCCTCTTATACGAAATCCCATTGAACCGTGTAATGACGTGCAAGGGTGGGTCCGCCACATCACCAGTCACTGATTTCAATTCATCATATCTGAAAGTGATGACTAGTTCTATACATTGTTTTACATGTCCCACAAAGTTGTTGAAAGAGTTTTCTTCATGGGGCTGTAGCTCGATGGCTTTTAATATCTCCATTAGAGCATCTCGATGGGGCATTGATTGTTGAATGAGCTTGTATATGGAGAGCCTAGCCGACATGGTCCTTAGACTTTGGGTGAGTCTAGTATGAATCATGGCCACTGGTCTAGGCGGGGGAGGTTGTGTAGGGTGTTGTTGAGGTTGTGACGTCGATGGAACTACTCTAGTGGCCATCGTAGGGGCAGCTCCTGGATACCTCTTGTTCCTAGTCACTATGCTTATCATCCCTACATACCCCTGCATAGGGCAATTTTATTGCACCTCATTGAATTGAAGGGGTTTTTTCTATGCATCATGGGCAGGCAGGGGGTCTCTAAAGACTCCCATATGTTGGTTGTTTGGCACTACGGGGTTGTCCACCGCCAACGTCTTGTTGTTGATTAGGTCTTGCACCAAGCCTTTGAACTTCCAACATGCATTAAGGTCATGTCCCTTCTATCTGTGGAACCTACAGTACAAGTCCTCCCGGTACCCCTTAGGCTTGGATGCATTGGGGTCTATGGTTTGAATCTCTAGCAGGTTGATCAAGTTTACCGTTGACAAGCGGTCAAACAGGGAGTCCCTGGACTCTGTGTAAGGTGTGAATTATCGCCTAGGATGACACTGCTAATTTTGTTCCTGCCTCTAGTTTTCTCTATCATAATTATTAAGAGGCACCACCTGATAGTTAGAATTTTGAGGCTGTGTTGCTTGTGCAGGCTTAGGGACGTATATAACAACCTGATTGACCATAGCGGGTTTCTGTTGCATGGTCCCTATTTTGGTGTTCTTAGGCCATTCTTTCTTCTTTGGCTTGGCAATATTGCCATCCTGTATCTTAATATCCTTGATGACTCTAGTTTGTGCCAGAGCTTCCTCACAAGTGGCATATTGTTGAAGCTACAATAGCACGGAGATCGATCTCAAATAGCTCTTTGAGAACTTTGGGTCAGGTCAGACATAGGAGGGAGGTAGGGTAGCTTTGAAAGCAATGTCCTCCACGGTTCCCATATGCCACCATGGTTTCTTCCTCAAACTACCTGAGGCTAGCTAAGTCGCTTAGTGATGCCTTTTTCTTGATGTTGAAGGCAAAGCATTCAAGAAATGCGTCCACTAGCTGATCCAAGTCACTGATGCTATGTTTGGGCAACTGAGTGAACCAATCTGAGGCAGGGCCTATGAAAGTGGTTATAAATGTTCTTAACAACAAAGCATCGTTATCCTGAATTCCAAAGCACTGGCTAAAGAATCTAGTCATGTGATCTTAGGCATCCTCCTCCCCTCTAAAGAGTTCCAACTAGGGTAGTTTAAAGTGTTCAGGGTATGGAGGTGTCGGCACTGACGGATGCATAGGATGACTATGGAGTTGGCGTAAAGTAGGCTTTTGGGGCCTAGAAGTATTGGTCTCCATAGACTCTAAGTGCTCTAGCAGCGCTTTATATGCATCAAAATATTTGATCTCTTCCTCCTTGGTTGGCTCCCATTGTAGGTTATGGGGAACTTGAGGCCTATGGAGGGGTGGTCGGATAGCAGCCCCTCTGCCTTGGTAGGGCGTTTCATCCCGCTCTTCTTCTTGTTCATACTCCTCATAGGCTGCTTGAGGAGTGCATGGGTGAGACCTATAAACATGGGTGGGTCCCCACGGAGGGTGCCCATTGTTGTTTCTAGGAGTGACCTCCCGCTCAGGTCTAGGAGGTCTCAGAGGCAAAGTTTGGTGTCGTGGAGACCTGTCTCGCACCAGGGGATTGTGCCTCTCATATACTTCTACCTTATGCACGTACCTTATGCACGTGAGGGGTTGGGACCTTCTCTAGCACAGTGTTATGAAGCAATTTGGCTGTTTGAAACTGAATGCGCTCTTTGCTAAGGTGGTACAGATGCTCTAACTATTCTTGATCTTGCCTAAGCTTCATTATTTGCACTTGGCGGGCGGCATGTTTGGAAAATTCCAAGTCAATTTATTTCATCGTCTATTATTTAGGAAGCCTAGATGCCTCTCCTACATGTCTATCTCGGTCGTGGTGATCCGATATCCCTATGGGTTTCTTTCCTCTATCGAGGTTAGCGGAATTCACCTAAGGCTCTGGCCTCGATGGGTGATCCTGATACATAGCAGGTGTGGAGGTGCATCACTCTCGCGATGTGTACTGTTCTTGAGGAATGTAATGTTCTTCCTCGTACTGCCCTTCGTATGCATGAAAGGTGTGGATAGAATTGTCTCGCCCTTTCTGGAGAGCCTCATGCTCTGGATTTGGTCTAGTGTTTCTAACAGTAATACGGGGTAAAGGAGGGATGACGAAGTCATGTGGCCCCTCCTTATGGACCCTATCTTGCTCTAGCACTTCATCACTAGGCCACTCATAACGAGCGTCTAAGGGAGACCTCCTATCTATGTTGAGTGCTACATGTAGGTTCTCCTCTTAAAAGGATCTATGCTGAGTGGGGGTGCCTCTCAAAGAGGTGCCTCTGTAGTCCTGTTCTACAATGGCATGATGTGGACTATCTTGTGTGTCAGGGCGCCAAGGCGGGATGACCAAGTCCTCAGGACTATATCGGAGGTGACTTGTCCCCCTTTGTACACTTTCTACAGTGCTCGTGATTGGGCTCCGCTATGGGTGTACACCATGGTGATGCTTACCTAAATATGCATAGATTTTTATGTCTTTTTATGATTTTTATGCTACACTAAACATAAAATATCACACACATGCAAAAGCGATGATTATCTCGTTTAAATATTAAAAGTGTGCCCTAAATCTGGTTTAGTGTGTTTTGATTTTTTTGTTTTGCAAGATTTTGTAAAGAATGTTTAAATGTAGTATGATGGCTCTTGTGACTCCCAAAAATGGTTGCCCCTTCGATATACCATTTCCAGGCCGATATACCAACCTCTCTATATACCCGCCCTTACATGAGGGAAACTATTGGTATGTGAGAGCAGATGGTACATGGAACATAGGTAGTACGGAAGGGGAATCGCTCTGTTTATGACACCTACCATAGAAGAATTATCCTCGTGCACTGGGAATCACCCCAACTACACTTGGTCAGCTTTCATCAGGATTTACGTCTAGCAACAGTCACGATCGGGGTTATGTATGCAATATCTCAAGCCAAGGTGGTGATGAAATCCACCGTTGGTCTTGCTCAAGGGTTGGGGTTTTACGACCAACTCCTTGTTGTTTTAAATTACCACATGGTGTGTGGGGTTCTTTTTAAGTTGCATAAATGAAGAAAACAAGCATTCAAACTCTCCTATGCAAGCAAATAACCATAGAACAAAAAGCAAAAATTGATAGAAGGTGTTTAAGACCTCTACCTTTTCTCTGCAAAAATCGGATGTCTCTGAACTTTTGCTCTAAAATTACATAAAGAGATATTCATCTCGGGATGAGACAAATAACATATCTGTATTTTTTCTAGGGTAGGACAAATTCCTATTCATCCTAAGACAAATTCTAGCTTTGTACTTGTCACAGACTGAAACGAACAACAGTCCAGGCTTTGAAAACTTGGTACCTGTAAGCAAAACAAAGAAACTTTGATCAAAAAATTAATCTTAAAAATTGAGGGACAGAGGTCCCACCGTGATCACCACTGAAAGCATGAGGATATGAAAACAAAAAAGGAAAATGCCAAGTACAATGCGTCTAAAACCAAACTTAATGCCAAAAGCCTATGTATTGAAAAATGCATGAAAGGAAAGAGCATGAACGAATCAAAATAAGATAAAAGCAATATGGAAAAAGGCCCCATTTATTGATATTATTTCAAAGTCATGTTACAATACGTCTCCTTCCCTTTTAGGGGATAGGAGCGTTAAATATGTTTCTTATCACATCCATGGATAGCAATCCTTCTTTTGCATGCCCACATGTAAGATGGGCGGACCAAAACATCACCGCCACTTGTGTATATGATTGTTGACTCCTTCCTACTCCTATGATTTTGGAGACCTGTGTTCAAGGAAAAAAAAAATATCAGTAGCACCTGTAGACAGAATAGAACATGTATTTCCCAAGGCCTACTGTTAGTGTATGCATGAAAATATTAAAACGATAACCAAATGACCTCAGATCGACCTAAAATTTTTAAAAAAGCATGAATATGTTACCAAGAGGTCACTGCAAGTGGAACAGTCAGGAAATTCCTCACGAATTTGTATTCGCTCCAGGGTGGGATGAATAGACCTACGATAAATTATCAGAAAGCACCCTCTTCAATGTATTATCCATAAAGCTCCAAATGAAATTCAAATTTGGGGTTAGATAATTGGGGGTGTTTTGGGAAGACCCAGAAGGTCATATTTCTACAATTTGGCCTCTATCACCCAAATTTTTTTGGTGCCATCTTCAAGTTAGTAAAGGCAAGGAATGATAAAAACCTGGTCAAAAATACTCAGAATGAAATGAAATTTAAACTACAGCCTATTTAAATAACCTAGAATAATATGCAAAATAAAAATTAGAGAAATCTATCACAGATTTCTAATCACTCCGGGGTGGAGCGATTAGGACTACGACAGCTTGGGGGGCACCCGAGGGTAGGATGCCCGTCGTTTGGGACTCTATTTTGACACCAATCCACTTGGGATGGGTCCAAAAATTATTATGGGGTGTTTTTGACAAATTTTGTGGAATATTGTGGCCAAATGTTCGGGTTTGGGTCTAGAATGCGCCTCCAATAATCACCCAATAACCTCCCTCCAAAAGAGAGATCAAGGATGTGAAAGAACAAACAATGGGTGAGGATATATTTTAGCAGCACTTCGTTGCTCCAAAATCTCCTCTCTGTATCTTCTTTTGGGTGAGAAGACTCACCAATTTATAGACCTAGGGTCTCTTTGTTTGAATGCGCATGCGAGGGTGCCACTTGAGTTGATTGTCCTATTTTGAGAGAAAATATTATTCCTTGATTTAGAGTCTCCTTGCATGAGGTCTCTAAAATAAAGACATGCATGACTAAAGTCTCTCTTCTTGATTTTGAAGTCGTTCCTCACAATTGCATGTCCTGAAGTTGTAGTTAACTGGCAGACCTGTCGAGGTTTGACTTTTTGCCAGTCAAACCTGCTATTCGCCTCACCCTGGGGCGAATTCTGCTATTAGTCCCTGGGTGGGGCAAATACCAGTTTGTATTCGTCCCAGGGTGGGGTGAGTAGGGAGCAAAGTGCCAAATGGTGCCAAATTGACTCTTGAACTTCCAAACTGCTGTTGGGAGTAGTTAGGACCACTTTTTAACCTCTAGGGGCTGCCCTAGGGGCTGTGTGTGTCAATGCGATCGATGCTTGTTGTCACATAATCGGATTGGTGTTGTTTTGGTGTCTACAGAAAGTTATCCGTTCTGATTTTTGACACTCCTCTTTATCGTTAGACCGGCTAACAGTAAAAGGTAATTTAATATTCCTTATTCAGTTTGAATGGGAAAAAAGATGTTATATATATATATTTGTGTAAGTAACAACTAAAATTCTGTTAATGCCAGCGCAGGTATCCAAAATAAACAATACTAGTATTACTTTTTCGAAAACAATCCAAAATGAACTCATTTACGTCAATAGGCCGACCGTAAGCTTTTAGAATTTCCAAAGAAATAGAAAAAGGTTTGAATTTAAAAGAGAAGATTTGAATTTAAAAGGTAAGATTGTATATTTGAATTTAAAAGATAAGATTTGAATTTAAAAGGTAAGATTGTATATTATAGTTTAGTAATTAATGTAGTTAAAAGTAAATAATAATTGTTTTTTGTAAAACCTAAATTTTTATTAAATTAAAAATGATTTAATATTATTTTATATGATTAAAAAAATTATCAAAATAAAATTAATGTTTTTGTTTTTTTTTTAAATTAAATTATTTAAAATTTTACATAATTTATATAATAAAAAGAATTATTATAATTTTAAATAACGAAGACTAATAATAGCTATGATTATTATTATTATTATTTTTGACTCACCTATGTAATCTGTAATACGTGAGATTTATAAATCTCACGTTGGCTTCTATATAGGTCGGTAAGCTTCTAGATAGTTGTTTATTAACAAACTCTTTTATAGACAACTTCAAAAGCTTGCATAATATCTCATATTAACTTAGGCTATTAGAATGATTTGTTAATAGTTATTTAAGTTAGCATATTTTTATACAGCTTCATTTAGTATATTATTAGTTATTGTTTAAATATGTAGTTATTCATGCTTATTTAAGCACTCACTTCATAATGCAAACCTTCAATTTTATTTGGGACCACATCAATGGTATCTGATCATCAGTTCGAGTTTTAAGAAGCTTATAATCAGACGGTTAGAGTATGCATGGATTTGTTCCACTCATAGACTCAAATCTATTGACTCTAGAATGGGCATATTAGATTGCATGTTTTTATTTCTGTAAGCACGAGTCGTATAGATTGATCACCAACTCTATATTAAAGTTGAAGTCAATTCTAACAATGTTACCTAATTATTTTATATTTAAAATGTCAGCACAAAATAGAGAGTAAGTCATTTGAGCAATAGAAAAACTACAAGTGTGTGACATGGACCAACATGTATTCTTTGCAAATGTCACTCTGATATTTTGACCACCTTCCTAGAAAAATATTTCGATGCATGGGAGGCCCTTCAATACGAATATATTTCCATGAGCACAAGCTTTAATGCAAATGCTCAAATATATGACCATTTGTTGGTCCTATTACCATGACCGTGGTATCGAATGCTAGAATATTTTATCGTTGAATGTGGAGAGTTCATGTTCTCTCAACTTTTTTTGCCTTTGAAGTTTGCCTTCCAACCTACTTCATGGACCAATGTTCTTTGTAGTTTGAATAGTAGGAAAAAGATGTTTGGAGCAATAGGATTGCCATTCAATATTAATGTTGAAGAGGTTTGAATGTAGAAAAATAGCAAAATTAATAGTCGAGATTTTCTCCACACTGGGTTTGAGATTCCAACTTGAGGATATGCATGAGGCTAGTTGTAAAGATGATCCTTAGGAATAATACTTCTACTTGATGATTTTATAAAATATAATGAACATTGGTGATGACTTTTGTTAACTTACATCATGACTAATTAGTATTTGTGTTGGTGTTGGAGACTTGATATTTGTAGAGTACTACATAATTTCTTTTATATCCCTCTCATACTCAAAATAAATACAAAACCAAGAAATTGATGAAATGATGTTCTAATTTTACCTACCGTGGACTATTCTAGCATATGTATTCAATGTATTTTTTAGATGCCTTGGATGGTTTTCCATCGTATGAGCATGCAAAGGTATTCCTCTTTGTGCTTTCAACATCAATGTTGATGACACACAAGAAGATACATGAAAGACCTTACAACTTCGAACGTTCCTCGATTTCTACATTAACTAAGGAGGAAATATTCATTGATTGAAGTTGGCAAGTTTTTGTCTAACTTGCATCTTCATTGATATCCTCCATAAAGGCACCAACTTGTAAGCAACCTTACCATCATATTTTTAGTTGTATTGGATTTAGTGTCACGGTGGGGATATCAATGTCCATATCTAGATATGTCAATATAGGCTAGCATTCATTCTAAATTTTGCTCATGTCTAGATTATGTAAAGTGATAAAGGATGATAGCAAATGCAGAGTAATCAATGTACAATTTCTCACATAGCGTAACCTTAAAATTAGATGATACTTTGATCCCGAAATTGGTCATTGATGTATAGTTTACTGATTGGTGTATGTTTTATTCTAGACAATTAGTAGATTGGATGTGCTCAATGATGCACTAGATTATGCATTTGTGCCACATGACACAAGGATGACTTATACTAGTTGGTGATCCTTGGTTGTTTATGTGTAAAAATTATGCACTACAAGTGACAATTGGGATTGTCTATGAGTGACCATTAGTGGAGAAAAAATAAGGTAAAAGTATATTTTACTATTGGCATCAACTGCCCAAATTCAAATCTAATTGAAATTGTGCTCAAAATATAATGTTAGTGCCATTTAATTAAATTAATTAATCCATTAATTAAATTAATTAAAAGTAATTAGTTAATTACTTAGAATAGTTTATTAATTATTTTTATTATCAAGTTAATATTATATACATATTTTATGCACATATTTGTTGTTCCAAGTCAATTTTGCTGTACAAGCTCAAGTAAAAGCCCTTATTTGTACCTACTTGGAAATTCATAATCCATCCTCTTTTGTAAAAGTTATTGGTAAAATAGTTACATCTAAATTTAATACATTTTACCACAACCACCAATATAGTGAAACAAATGGCTAAATTAGTCAATTTAGTGAGTGCTTTGGTTGATCGGGTCAATGGCATAGTTGTCCAAAATGGCCCAAGTGTTGTAAAAAATTATAATAATGATCTTCACTCCAAAAATAAACATGAGGTAAAATAATTTTATGGATGTATATCCAAATATTTTAAGTAGTTGGATAGTTGATATGTAGACATTGTTCTCTTATACTCAAATTCCTAATGAGAAGAGAGTTTTTTTTGCTAAATGTAAGTTTTCTAGGTTAGTAAAAATTTTGGTGATGGAGCATTAGGAGGGCCAAAACCCACTTCACACTTGGGAAGACCTCATCAAGGCCTTGAAGAAAACTTTTTATCCTTTCAATTATGAGTAGTATCTCATTATCAAATAGTTTTTATTACAACAAGGTAATAACATACCTTTGTAGGGCTATAATTTTTAATTCAATATATTACAAATTCTACTTGGAGTGGTCGATGTAGCTCCTAAACTCATCATCAAGTTCATGAGTGGATTATAAGAGCATATGAACAAGAGTTTTAAATAAAATTCCTTTTTCACACTAGATGTTGCTTGTCATCATGCATTGCTTGCAAAGGAAAAGTATGTTTCTCAATAGAGGGGTTCATGGTCTTCATTTTCTATAGGAATTTCTAACACTTAGCAACATTCATTCAAGGAAAATAAGCTTTTTTATTCTTCTTAATAATCTTATTCCTCCTCTTATTCGCCTTCTCAAAACTTTTCTTCTTCATTTAATAGTAAAAATATTTGTACTTATTGTAATAGGAGAGGCCAATAAGAATTTGAATTTTTTAGGAAGAAAAAAAATGATTGTAAAATCTCAAGATGAGGAACCACAACATGTTCCCATTGAGGTTATAGGAGAAAATAAGGAATACAATGAGCTCAAGAAAAAATTTAATAATGTCACCCTAATATCTCATCACTTGTCTAAAGGTGTTTGTGACAATTTTTTCATCATGAGATCTCATTTCACTCATAATTTCTTAGTTGATTGTATAATTGGAAGTGACTCATAAAAGACTTTGATTGTGAGATTCATTGTTGATAACTTGTATTTGCCACTAGAACCACATCCTCATCCATATTTACTTGAATGGAATGATAATGGTTCCTCCTCAAAAATCACACATACTTGCAAAGTACCCTTCTTTAGCCTACTTTTTCTAGATCAAGTCACCTATGATGTATCTCTAATGGACTATTCTGGCTTACTCCTTGGTAAAATCTATCAATACAATAGGAAGGCTAAATATGATACTTATCACAATACCTACACTTTTCATCATGAGCACAAGGAATTCCTCATTTGTTGCATTAAAAATACCAAATTTTTTCTCCTTAAAAACAAACTATACAATATTGCTCTAATTTTTAATAAGCCACAATATCAAGACACAACAACAACAACTACACATCTTCCACACAAGGAAACTCTCACTAATATAACTCCTACAATTATTTATATTCCTTCTATTGTATCTTATATACTTCATAATGGCACTGATTTATTTTCTTCCACAACCAAGTCCATTCAAGAAGAGCACACACATGCACCTTTCTCTAGCCAACCATATTCTTTTTCATTTACATTGGTCTTATCCTTGACCATTCTCGAGTAGAATATTGATGGAATTCTAGTAACTTCTACTCAAATATCCACCAAAAAATCATTCTTTGTTTTGTTTTCTATCCTAATATATACGAATCCTTCTTTTTATATTTTAACCTAATAGATCAAGTCCTCCAAACAAGTCACACTAACTATTTTTTATTATTGTAAACATACAGACTGAAATGTAATACCAATTTCTTTTACAGAAATATTAATAAGTACTTTTAAACCCCTATATACCTAGTTTCTAATGTATTTATTGTCATCTCTAATTATCCCCACCTAGGACAACCATACCTTATTTTGGAGTGACAATAGACTACAACTGATAGCATGGGGTTTGGCTCAATCATGGGCCTTTAAGAAATTTTATAGGGCTAGTTCCATGTTAAGATGTGATCTTAAAGGTGCTAGTTGTTCAAAAAAGGAAAGGGGTGTGAGAAAGTAAACAAAATCAACAAATAAAATAAAAAAGGAGCATTGCACCAAGAGATTCACTTATATCTTCCTACAAAAATAGGCTTGAATGCTATGTTCCAGCAGTGAACACATCCTCTCCTCGATACAATGAGGTGCAATCAAGATCTACCAATTATACACATGCATGAGAAGACAAGTCCCATAGAGAGCTAAGCTAGTACGTGACTTAGTTTGAAAATAGATGTAGGTCCATCACACATATGTACACTAAGAAAAATATCTTATTAAAAAAATATCACAAACACATACAAATACATATCAATAGGTGTGTAGGAAAATCTTAAAAAATAGACATAGGCTCCCATGTATATATATAATGCAATTATTATTTTTTTTTTGAGAAATACTTCTTATACAAATCCACCATGGGGATTGAGCCTGGGTCACATCACCGACAATGCAATTAAAATCTTACAATGATTATACCAAAAATGAGGATTTAAAGTTACCCACAAGCTACTCAAGAACCACAACTAATTTTATAGGAAAAAGTGGAAAAAAAGTCTACAAATGCATACAATTGTAAACTTCTCGATCCTTTATAAATCTAAGACTACTCTTATTTATAGATTACAAGGGAGGATTTTCCATCCAAAATTCATGCAAGGATTTCTAGAGGGCTACTATTTTAGATACTAAGTCATGTCTTATCTAACTATTTATCCCTTTATCCATTTTTAGATGAGTAGTTATCATCTTTATTTCCATATACCCATTTTTTGGGTGCAAAAAAATGCTTTAATTAATGTTTTTTATCTTCAAGTTGCTTTTATTATGGCTTTGGGCTACTATTATCCATTTTCAAAAATATGAGATATATTTTACATGGAAGATATTCTTCCTTGATGAATGTGCACTTATTGTTTTGACTTTTGGGGCATTTATGTTATCTTTAAGATTTTTTCTTCATCTTTCGAGACCATTCATCCTTAGATCTTTAGGAATTTTTACCATTAGTACCATTTTTGGGAATTTTTCTCTCACCTTTTATAAATGCCTTAGGAATTTTCAACCTTTAGATATTTTCTTTCTCATGAAATTTGGTCTTTGATGATTAGGTTTGTTTGATTGGACCTTTTTGCATGTGTCTATCTACAACTTAAAATTATCCTTTTGAAATGTGTACTGGATTTATCACTATAGTTTTGGTGGCCCTTAGGGGATATTTAGCCTGCTAAAGATAAGGAACCAAAAAAACTAGTTCCTTAGTCCATTGGGCATAGAGTTAGGGAAATTCTCCTTAAAAGTGGAAGTCTCTAGCAGATAAGCCATAACTTTGGAATTTTATAGGTTTTTGGGAATTTTGCTCTCATAAAACTAAGATCACCTATGGTATATATATATATATATATATATACAAAGTTTAAAGTGAGTGGCCTTTATCCATTGGGCATGGAATCAAGGACCCCCACTATTTATCTATGCATCATTTCTTTTTACCCTTTCTTCTAGTTTCATGGGGATATTACTTCCACCCCCTTGGGACTCAAATTTATAAGCAAATTTTATGGCTCAAATTGCTTGGTACCTAAGCCTGAATTTCTTCTTACTGAGACAAGGTTGATACCAACACCAAATACCTTTTTTTATTTGACCCTGATAGCATGCTTCTTCCTCCTCTAGATTAGATTCTTTTCCTCCTTTATACTTATGGTGCAAAATAAAGTTTCCTTTTAGATTGTATAAATGTTCAAGCTTACTTGCTTAAACACTTCTAAGGAAATTGATTCCACAACCTTTATTATCCTCTTGTCCTCTATATTTTTATTCTTATATTGGGATGCAATGAGAGTTGTTGCCTCTACCTCCATGAAATTTTCTTCCTCTTCCTATATTGGCATAACTTGGTGAGGAATAGTTAGTTGTTGAATGGGTAAATATTGAATATTAGTATCTTGGATATCTAGGGTTGATTATTATCTCTCCTTGAAACCATTTATAAATAGGTTAGCAAGTTGATCCCATTCTACAATCAATTGCAAGGATATGGAATAGAACCCCTTACAAAACTTTAATTAGAAGGAAGGCACTAGCAATCTCAAGGTCATGTTTTACTTTGTGATTTTATACAATTAGTAGAAGCAAACCATGTCTTAGAGGTGTTATTGTAGGGTTGATGATCCTTGGCCATTATGATATGTTAAGTTTGGTAGTATAGAAGTCGAATAGTCATTCCAAACATCTAGGGGTATCAGAGGTTGCAAGATGCTTCTTCTAATTTGTATTGATAAATTTACAAGAACAAAAATATTTATGATTTGGCATGTTATCTCTATGGTGGAACCTTTATGATCCTTTTAGGTCCTTTGAAATCTAATAGGATCACAAGGTGAATGTGAATTCTTGATTTTGGAAAGAAGATAGATAGAGGTCTTCACCCAAACCTTAGTCTAGTATCTTCAATAGCTAATTCTTCTAGTGTTCAATTTAGAGCAAATTTACTAGGTGAGAAACAAGATTATTAAACAAGTAGGAATAGACTAAGACCCTCACCATGTATCATCACTACTATTTATGATTTTAAGAGAAATGACATGTCACTATTATTGTATTTGATTTTCCCTACCTAGGATAATCACAACTCATGTTCCAAGAACATAATAGGCCACAATCGAGAGCATAGAATTTGGCTCAATTGGAGGCCTCTAAGAATTTTTATAAGACTAGATTATTTTTAATATGTGATATTCAAGGTATCAGTTGCTCAAAAAAGAAAAAGGGTGCGAGAAATTAAACAAACTCAACAAAGAAAATAAAAAGGGTATGATGCTCCAAGAGATCTGCTAAGATATTTCTAAAAAAATAGGCTTGAATACTATGTGCTAGTGATGAACACTTCCTCTCCTTGATGCAGTGAACTACAATAAAAACCTAATAGTTATACACATGCATGAGAAGGTAGGTCTCATAGGATATCGAAGCTAGTAATTGATTGAGTTTGAAAATAGATGCAAACCCCTCATACATAGGTACACTTAGAAAAATCTAATATTTAGGCAAAATATCACAAATGCATACACAAAAATGGGTATGCAAGAAAATATCAAAAAATAGATACAAGCTCCCATGCACATATACAATACAAGCAAAATCTTACAAATATTGTGTTATAAGTGGGGGTTCAAGATTCCATATAAGTTGCTTAGGAACCACAACTATTTTTATAGAGATAAATGAAAGGAAATCCTACAAATGCATACAATTGTAAAGTTTTCAATCCTTTTTAAAGCTAAGACTACTCCTATTTATAAATTACAAGGGAGGATTTTCCCTCCAAAACTTATGCAAATATTTCTAGGTGGATCCCATTTTTTATACTAAGTTATGTATTTTATGCCTATTTGTCCCTTTAGGATTCTTTGAATTTGAGGATATGAACATCAATTGATCTTGCTCCCTTAGATGAGTAACTATAGTATTTATCGCCATATACTCATTTTTTAGGATGCTCATTTTTTAGGTGCATAATATTGCTTTACTTAATGTTTTGGATCTTTGAGTTACTTCTATTGTAGCTTCATGTTGCTATTGTCATGTTTTTTAAATATGAGATATATTCTATGGGGAGAACAATATTCCTTGAAGAATGTGTACTTTATTAGTTTAACTTTTGAGGCATCAATGGTATCTTATTCAGGACTTTTTCTTCATCTTTTAGGACCATTCAACCTCAAATTTTTGGGGATTTTACCAGTAGTTCCTTTGTTGGGATTTTTACGCTTGCCTTTTATCTATGATTCTGAAAATTATGACCTTCAAATATTTGCTTACTCATGAAATTTAACCTTTGATGATCAAACTCTTTTTATTAGACCTTTCTTCATGTCCTTGTCTATGACTCAAACTTTTGATTTTGAAAGGTGTAGTGATTTATCACTACAATTTTGGTAGATATTAAGGGATATTAGTTTTTAAAAGATAAGGAACCTAGAAATCGGTGTCTTATTCCATTGGGCATAAAGTCATAAAAATTTCCCCTAAAAGTTAACGTCTTTAGCAAATGAGCCACTCCATTGAAATTTTGTAGGTGGTTAGGAATTTTGCTATCTCATGAAACTAATATCACCTATGATACATATATACAAAGTTTTAAGTGAGTGACATTTATCCATTATAAATGGAGTCAAGGGTCCCCACTATTTATATGAGTCTCACTACTTTTTTTCTTCTAGTTTCATGTGGAGATTACTTTGACCCCCTTGGGATGCAAGTTTATGAGAAAATTTCATGGCTCAAATTTTTTGGTACCTAAGCCTAACTATCTTCTTACTGATATAATGTTGGTACCAATAAAAACTTTACCTTTTTATATAACCCTAACAACATACTTCTACCTCCTCCAACTTATAATATTTTCATCCTTTATGGTTATAGAGAGGAAGAGAGTTTTATTTTTTATTGTAGAAATGTTCAATCTCGCTTACTAGAACACTTATGAGGCAATGAATTCCACAACATCCATTGTATTTTTGCCATCTATATTTTCATTTTGATGTTAGAACTCGATAAGAGCTACTGCTTCTACCTATATAAAATTTTCTTCCTATTCATAGATTGGAATAATTTGGTGAGGAATAGTCAGTTATTGAATATGCAAGGACTAAGAATTAGTAGCTTGGACAACGGGGGTTGATTTTTCCCTCTCACTGAACCCATTTATAAATAGGTTAGAAAGTTGATCCCATTGTATAATCATGTGTGAGAAGAGTGAATAGAACTCCTTACAAACCTTTCCTTAGAAGGAAGCTACTATCAATATTAGGGCCATTTATGCTTTTTGATGTTGTGAAATTGGTATAAGTAGACCATGTATTGCCTATTCTTGTATGGGGTCAATGATTCTTTATGATTGTGATATACCAAGTTTTGTAGTATAGATTTAAAATAGTCATCCCAACCATCTAGTGGCACCAGAGGTTGTAAGGAGCTTGTTTTATTCCATTTTGAGAATTTTATGACAATATAAATATTCAATATTTGACATGTTGTTGTCATGGTGGAGCTTTAATGATCCTTTTGTATCCTTTGGATTGTAGCAAATTTTCCAGGTGAATGTGGATTCTTACTTCTCAAAAGTAGATAGACAAAGATCTTCATCCAAATCTTGATCAAGGTCTTTCGCAGTGGCTTCTTCTGGTGTTCATTTTAGAGTAGAGTTGTTATGTGAGAAAAGAGATAATTTAGCAAGTGATAATAGTCTAAGACCATAGCCAACTCTCTGCCCTACTCCTTGTTGTGATTCTAGGACCAATCATGTTTCAGTAGGGTCCCATCAAAAATACCATTAAACTATTGTCATATATGATTATCCTTAACTAGGAAAATATTACCTCACATTGGAGTGACATAGTGGGCTACAATAGGGGGCCTCTAAGATATTTTCCAAGTTCATATCCTTGTTAATATGTGATCTTCAAGGAACTAGTTGCTCAACAAAGGAAAAAAGATGCAAGAAAGTAAACAAACTCAACAAAAAAGGAAAAATAGGTCTGAATATAATGTACCAACGGTGAACACATACTCTCCTTGATATAGTTAAGTGCAATAAAGATCTACCAATAATACACATGAATGAGAAGGCAGGTCCCATTATAGAGCCGAGCTAGTTAGTAACTTAGTCTATAATAGACATAGACCCCTATCACATAGATACACTTAGCAAAATTTGATATTTATACAAAATTTCACAAACACATACACGTACATAGCAAAAGGTTTGGAGGCAAATGCCAAAAAGTAGACATAGGCTCCCATGTATATATAATGTAAGCAGACACTTACAAATATTGTGCTAGAATAAGAGGTTGAAGATTGCCTACAAGTCACTTAAGAACCACATTTATTTTTACAAGTAAAAATGAAAGGAACACCTCAAAATGCATACAATTACAAACTTGTCAATCCTTTACAAAGGTAAGACTTCTCCTATTTATAGATTAGAAGGAAATATTTTCTCTCCAAAAATTATGCAAAAATTTCTAGGTGGTTGATATTTTAGATATTGAGTCATGTATTGTCTAACTATTAGTCCCTTTAGGATTCTTCAGTTTTGAAGATATGAATATCAGTCGATCTTGCCTCCTTAGATGAGAAATTATTGTATTTATTTCCATCCATCTATTTTTAGGGATTCCCAATTTTTTGGTGCCAAAGATTACTTTAATTAATGTTATGGATATTTGAGTTGTTTCTACTATGGTTTCATGTTGTTGTTATACTTTTATAGAAATATAAGATATATTTTATAGGGAGGACAATCTTCCTTGAAGAATGTGCACTTTGTTGATTTGGATTTTGGGGTATTAATGTTATTTTATTTGAGGGTTTTTCTTCATATTTTGGGACCTTTCATCCTCATATCTTTTGAATTTGTTGCCATCAATACTTTTTTTAGAAATTATACTCTTACCTTTTATCTGTGATCTAGGAACTTCTGACCTTTGTACATTTCCTTGCTCATGATATTTGGCCTTCAATGATTAGGCTTTTTTGATCGAACCTTTCTTCATGTGCCTATATATGATTCAAAATTTTACTATTGAAAGGTGTAGTGATTTATCACTATAGTAGCAATTAGTCACACCTTGGACAAGAATGATATCTTGCATGAATTCACTACTTGATGGTAAATTCTTTGTTGGCAAATTTGATTATGAGATGGCACATTCATTACATGCTAGTTTGATTGCTAAATTTAGGTTTATGGATATGTAACATAGTTAGCTTAATAATTATCTATATTTATGATAAAATTGATTAGGTTAGGTGACCTAGTTTTAGGTATCTACACTAGACATCTTGCAAGTACAGTTATTGTATACAATTGATCAGAAAACATATCACTCAATAAAGCGGATTTCATAAAATTTTGATCTAATATCTAGTTGAAGTCTTATCAACTTATTTTTAGTCATAATAGCAACCATTAGATCGATCAAGTATTTCTAGTTTGTAATGGTCTAAATATCAATTATTACATTAATATGGGCAACACTTCTAATTTATGAGCAATCAATCAACCTATGGTAGGTACTTGGATAATTTATGATATGAGGATCTAGACCGATTATAATTTTATACTCCCAATGATATCCCTTGGAGGAATATTTGGTCACTAGAGGGTCTCACTAATGCCTTGATATTCCTTTGATTAGTAGTCAAAAGCAAGATTATTAGATGAGAGAGTATACAAAGAAGAGGATATTATGGAGCTTTCAGATATGCCTTGTATGAAAAGGATATACAAACATCAAATCATTTACTTATTTTTTATCCCTTTACTTATGCCATTTAGGGTTGGTTTTTTAAATAATGAAAATATATTTGGTAAGTACATCAACATTGAAAGAGTTGATGAAATATTGAATTAATTATTTTAAAAATAAAGTACTTTGCATTTTATAGAGGATTATTTTTGTTATTATATTTTGAAATTATAGATTAAAAGGAATAGTTGAATTTTTACAATAAATCTCAAAATCATGTCCAATATTAGAATCATACTATTCCTTCTCTTGTAGAATGTTATTAGTCATGGAGCTTATCATGGGAAGTCTCAAATGCAACAAAAGAGATACTAGCCTTTTGTTTATACGATTTGAATATACATGGAAGGGTCATATATGATAATAGAGTTAACGTAAAGAATCTGCTTCAATATATGGTAGAATAGAAATATCCTTAAATTAAGTTTATCAAAAAATTGATGATTATTCCAAAAAAAATTTAGAAAAAGCTAGTAGAAGTGTTATCTTTTTAAAACAATAAAGGAAAAATTTCTCTCAATTAATACGAATAAAATGGAACTTCAACTAACAACTATGCAATGCTTATGAAACTTCTTATGTGAACAAAAGATGTAATTGAAAAAATATGAAAATATATTTAAGTTTTAGGTGATTCATAAATTTTTGTTAAAGCTATCAACAATAATTTGTGTAGGTATTAGATAAGAATAACATTATTCTTAATTCTTATCAATTATTTTTATATGCAATCCCTTAAAAATGTGAGCATATCAATAGAGAAGGAAATTAATTAGCTAACAATTTAGTCAATTGTGTTGTTGATCTTTATATTTGTAAAATTTAAATTTTAGAAGGTAATTGATTGAATGGGACTTCATATCTGAATCAAAATAATGTCAAGGATCACAATACATTTGATAGAAAAAGAAATGAAAATAGTTTTCATAAAAATACAATATGGATATGATCCACATGGTTATGCAAAAGGGGTTAGACTCAAAATGTAATTGTAAAAAAATGATGAATTCTAATCAAAATCAAGGTGAATCATGGAGAATCCTAAAAAAATCAAATTGAGCATCTTCACACCAAAATTCGGGGTATTTGAAGCCCTAAAATGTAAGGTCTTCTTTGGGTCCACTTTTGACCTATTAAATCACCTTCTAACTTCATACAAATACAACCATTAGATCAGGCTTGAAAAGAGATTTCCAACAAGTACAAATATGCCTATGTTTGGATATATATTGTGGCAAATTGATCCTAAAAAAACATTGATCTTAAAAATTTTAGGCAAATGGGCCGACATCGAGGGTCCTCATATTCGTCAATTTCTAATTTTAGAAATCCTAATATTCGCCCAATTTGTGAATATTCACCACTATGCATAACCCTTGATATGGATATGGAGCAAATAACTAAAAGTGATAAATTCCATATCATAATCCAACATCCAATCTTATAGGTGAAACATTAAACCCAAAGTAGATGCAATGGTTAAGCTTATAGCAATGCATGCATCCAAAGTCAAGTGGCCTTTACAGTAGGATCATATATAACTTTAATATGGATCTTAAACCCACTCATACTCTTTACAATGGTATTAATGTTCTAATTGTTAGGTATTAGGTTTGAGCCTTATTTAATCAATTATATTCAACACATCCAATTTTTTTCTTAATGGGTTTAGGGCAAGCAATGGAGAGGGAGGATTTTCACATTACAATCTAAGGTTCAAATCTCATGGGTGTGTCACCTCACATAATAATGAAGACACCTAGAGGTAAGTGTTGAATTTGTAACAAAGCATGAACCAAAGGTTAAGCATATTATACATCCAATACTACTACCATGTTCCCTATGAGTTTTGATTCAATGTTAACTTAAAAATTTAAGAAAGTCTATAGATTTAAGCTATAGTGCTTAAGATTAGTCATGTTCAATAAAGAAGGTTTAACTCTAAATTTCAACACAAATAGAAACCTAGTATTAACAAGGGATGGGTTCCAATCACTTTGGTATGACTATAACTAAAACCTATAACAACCCATTAAACAATAATAAAAAATATAACCCATTAAACAATAATAAAAAAATAAAATAAATTTTTTATTTTAATTAAAATTTTAAATTTATTAATTATCTAAATTATAATTAATATAATTTTAATTTTTTTTTTTTTATGAATATCAATATTTTTAATCTACTTAAATCATTGACCGAATAAATAAAGGACTAGAACTTTCTTAATAATTATGCTTGCTATTAAATTGGATTTTGGTAAGTGAAAAAACCCATAATTATACTAAGGACTTTGTTAGCATTCACATTAAGGTTCTCTACGGCCAAATTAAAAAAATAAAATAATAAAATAATAATTAGTATATTGTGAGGAATCTGATTATATTTTATTAGAATTCTTAATGTAATATATTTTTAAATTCGTAGTGAATGTAATTAAAGTCATTTTATTTCTTTAACATCGCGTTAAAACTGTTTCGATATTTTTTGTAGTCGTAATTAAAAGTCATTTTCTTCATTGCTGTGTGCGCTTTTTGAAGAAAGACACCTGATACGACGTAAACAATAATATTCGTCCGAAGAAGCAAATAGATACAAAGACGTCCGAAGAAGCAATTATTGAATTTTTACAATAAATCTCAAAATCATGTTTAAGATTAGAATCATATAATTTCTTCTTATGTAGAATGTTATTAGTTATTAGTTATGAAGTTCATTACGAGAAGTGTCAAATGCAATAAAAGAGATGTTATCCTCTTGGTTATATGATTTGAATATGAAAGGGTTATATATGATAATAAAGATATTGTAAAGGATTTGCTTCAATCTATGGTAGAACAAAAATATCCTTAAATTGAGTTTATCAAAAAAAAAATGATGATGCTTCCAAAGAAAATCTAGAAAAAATTACTAGAAGTGTTATTTTTTGAAAACAATAAAGGCAAATTTTTTCTATGGAACTTCAACTAACGACTATGCAATGATTAAGACACTTCTTATGGGATCCAAAGATGCAATTGAACAAATATGAAAATATATTTAAGTTTTAATTGGTGTGGATATTAGATAAGAATAACATTATTATTCGTAATGCTTATCAATTATTGTTAGATGCAACCCCTTAAAAATGTGAGCATATCAATAGAGAAGGAAATTAAGTAGCTACTAGTTTAGCCAATTGTGTTGTTGATCTTTGTTTTTGTAAAATTTAAATTTTAGAAGGTAGTTGATTTAGTGGGACTTTATATCTCAATGAAAATAATGTCAAGGATCACAATACATTTGATAGAAATTGAAAGTGACAAATTCCATATAATAAGCCAACATCCAATCCTATAGGTGAAACATTAAACTCAAAGTAGATACAAGGGTTAAGCTTATAGCAATGCATGGATCTAAGGTCAAGTAGCCTCTACAGTAGGATCAAACATAACCTTAATATGGATCTTAAACCCACTCATACTCTTTACAATCTCTACTTTGGTGTTAATATTTTAATTGTTAGGTATTAGGTTTGAGCCTTATTTAATCAATTATATTCAACACATCAAATATTGTTTCTTAATGGGTTTTGGGAAAGTGATGGATAGGGAGGATTTTCGCATCATAATATTAGATTCAAATATCATGGATGTGTCACCTCACATAATAATGAAGGCACCTAGAGGTAAGTGTTGAATTTGTAACAAAGTATGAACCAAGGGTTAAGCATATTATACATCAAATACTACTATCATGTACTCTATGAGTTGTGATTCAATGTTAACTTAAAATTTAAAAAAAATCTATAGATTTAAGCTATAGTGCTTGAGATTAGTCATGTTCAATAAAGAAGAATTAACTCTAGGTTTCAACAAACATAAAGACCTAGTGCATTTCTCAAGACCATGCTTGGGCTAAAATTATTTCCTTTAAGTACCTTAATGGGGTTGAGGGCTTTGAGATACCTAGATACAATTTGTTTGGTAAAGGCTCTTTGATTTGGAACACCCTTAAGAAGGGGGTTACTCTTGTTAAGCAAGGATTGTTCTAGATTTATCTCAAAGGCTCGAAGGCTCTTTTAAAGCATAATTTTTGGGATGGATTCCCTATAGTTTTATCTATGTTTCCTCATCTTTAGGATCTATGTAATTTTTTCTTGGCTACTGGTTGGAATAGGGTGATGGATTATAAAGTTGCCAAAAGAGTTGTGCATGTGGAGGTAGTTCAGTGGAAATATCCTAGAGATTAGTCGAAAGGTGGTTTTGTTCAAGATAGAGAATAGTTGGCTCATATTTTGGCTACTAGGGAGTGCTCTTCTTTACAAGATGATAATTTTTTGGCTTTGGATCCAGATCCTAGAGGGTTTTTCTCGGTGGCTTCTGGTTACCATGTTTTAGATAGAAAACATTTTAGGGATGAGAAGGTTCCTTGGTGAAAATAGGTTTGGAATAAGTTTTACTGGCCCAAATGCAATTTCCATTCATGGCTGGCTACTAGGAACAAATGTCTTACCTAAGATAATATCCAAAAGAGAGGATTTTAGGGACATTTGTTTTGTTTCATTTATGAGAATAGTGATGAATCTTTAGGGCATTTGTTCTTATAGTGTTCGTTTGCATAGGAAATTTGGAATCCTTGGTGGAGGGTGTGGAAACAGTCTTATTCACATGCCTCTTCTATTTTTGAATTATGGAGAATTTTAGGAAGACCTCCTGCTAAGGCTTTGTTTCTTCAAGTTGCATGGAGTATTGGGCCCTCATGTATTATATGGTAGATTTATCTTGAAAGAAATCAAATAAATTTTTAAGGTAGAAAGTTAATTATTTATCAGATTTGGTAGAGGATTATTGGTATGATCCAAGAAATTGTTTCATCTAAATGTAAGAACAATCTTCCTTTGAATTAGTCTAATATTTATGATGTAAGACCTTGGTTTATTGGAGAATGACCCTCGTCCATATTTATCAATCGGGAGGAGAGGCCTCAATAAAAAAGTGCAAAGAGATGGTATATGGCATACTCCGACTCAGGGGTGTTTAAGATTAATACTGATGGCTCTTCCAAAGGGAATCATGGTTATGCAAGTCTTGGTGGTGTTGTAAGAGATAATAGTGATGCAACTTTTTTTATTTTCTCCTATTATAAGGGAAAGCAAACTAATAATTATATGGAGGCACTAGCTATTAATTTTTATTTGGAAAAAGGTTATGCTATGGGATGATAAAAGATAATCTAAGTCAGACTCTCAGATTATTATTAAGTTATTGAAGACTCATAAAATTTCTAATGTTCATTAATAGCTGATGTTAGTGGCTCGATAGATCATTCAAAATTTTCAGCATCCAAAGTTTATTTCCTTTTTTATATTCCAAAAGTAAAGCTATTGTGATCACAAGAACCATTACCAAAAACATGAAGAAGTACTTGAGATGCCTCAGATGCTGTTGTAGAAAGTGAGTCAACTGAACCATGTGTCTGTGGTTGTACCAATGATTCAGCTACATCTTCATTTTGACAAATGGATCTTTGTCTTCATCTGGATCTTGCACAACCCATTCAATAGGTCTATCACTTTGTTGTTAGTGCCCATTGAGCTTTGGATAACACCCACCCTCCTCAACGTCGCCACATCACTTTCTCCTGCCACTAGTGTGTTCATCAACAATACATAATAAGAAATTTTCTTATATTTGGATGGGCGACAAACCTCCAACGCCATCAAATTTTTGAATATCATGTTGGACGTGTTTATGGAATATTATCGAGAGATAAAGAGTCCTATCCTTCTTATCAAATCCTAGATTTTTTGGAGATGGAAAGTTGTAGTAAGTCTTGAAATTCACACCCACATTGAAGAGCTCTGAGGTGGAAGCCTTTACAAATTTGTCTAGATACTTCTTATCATTATCGCTTTCTGAACCCTTATTTTTCTCTTGATGTTGTTGTTCCTCTTGCTGCTCTGGTGGTCGAACCAAGAGTTTTTTAATTGGAATGCAAGTACAAGAACCATATTGTTTAGCAGTAGTAGTCCCCATGGTTTTTTCAGGCTTTAGGAGCCATCTTTACCTACAATTAAGTTATGGAACAAACCAAAAATGTGCTTGTATTTTTGTAGATCTCCATCGAGTGAGGTCCAATTCAGTTGCTCTTATTTTTTTGGAGGTACATCGGGTAGGAAAGGGTGAATTATTAAAGTTATCCTATGGAATTTTCTATAGAAATCCTTGGCATCAAGACCTGTTTGGTTGAGGAACTATTAAAAATAAAATCAGATTTCACACCTAATAGATCTCTGATAGATTTTATCTTCCAAATGCAATCATTGTATTTTAAAGTGTCAGTAGTTATTACTAGAAATTATAGTTGTTCAGTAATTGGATGGAAACCCTACTTTTGAATTTAATGCATGATAGAAGGTTGTTAAGCATTTCCTTCCTATATTTGGCTATACAAGTCATTGTTAGAAGAAAGAGAGAGCAGTTCAGAGTAGCACAACAGAAGCATGCAGCAAAGCCAGGAGTTGAAATCACAACTTTCAAAATCTCCTTTTGTGATTGTAACCTACAAATCCCTAATTTGTATATATCTATGGATGTATTTCAAAATTAATTTATGTAGATGTATTTTCTTTATTAAGAATATATAATACCTTTCGTGTATTTTGTATTTGAGCAAATATTTGGTTGATTATAAATCCAACTTAGCAAAGTTAGCTTTTATCGTGTTGATGGGTGTGTTATATCCTGTTGGAGATCCTTTGTTGCAAATCGAATTATAACACATTTTATATCTCCCTTGCAAATTTTATTTATTTTGCAAATGTTATAGCCCGCTCATTTGTTGGTTTGGCAAGCATGAAAGTATTTTTAATCAGAAGTGTAAAACATCATTTTATTTCATGTTGTAGCCCATAGACTTATTCATTGTTGGAATTCACATCATTTAAACATTTAATATTTATATGCTCTAGTATGATCCAACTAAGCATCGATAAGTGTGCATACAATATAAAATCATGGGATAGAACATAGTGTTCCATCCTATAGAAATTATCATGTATTGTACATCGAGGTAGCTCTAGTGTTGTAATCCGTGAGTGCTCTACCTTGTGATGTGCTACATATCTCATCGTGCTACACCCTATGATGTGTTGTAGATAATGTGTGCTCCATCCTATGGATTTCTCCAACCCATGACTTCTCCAACCCATGCACAAAATGAATTATAGTAAATAAAATTTCAAATTGATATCAAAGCTAGCAACGACTCATGGAAGATAAGAAGCAATGGCTTCTAGAGGTAATTCATTACAGTTGTATATCCCATATTTCAATAAAAAGAACTATTAATATTGGAGCATCCAGATGAAGATCTTATTCAGGTCTTATGAGCTAAGGGACCTAGTGGAGAACGAGTATGCAAAACCAGTAGATGCAACAACATTGAGCACTCTCTCCTAAGCTAAGTCAAACTTGTTGAAGAAGAATCAGAATAAGGACCAATAGGTATTATTTTACATAATTTAGGTAGTCAAGGAAACTATTTTTTTGAGAATTACAACAACAACCAAATCAAAAGAGGCATGGAAAATTCTTTTTAACTCCTTCTAGGGTACCAATAAAGTGTAATTGGTGAGGTTGCAGATGTTGAGAAGGGAGTTCAAAAACTTGTAGATGAGTGATTCAGAGTCCATGAGTGACTTATTTACCCAGATAATGGGTATCATCAACCGAATTAGGTTGCATGGAAAGAATATTGAGAACTAGAGAATTAATGAGAAAATACTTAGGAGCCTACCAGTAAGGTTCGACTCAATGGTGATAGCGATTGAAGAATCAAGGGATTTAAAAACCCTCTCTATAGATGAGCTCATGGGTTCTCTACAAATACATGAGTAGAGGTTGATCCATTCATCTCAGTCATCACTATAGCAAGCGTTTAAGATGTAGGTCTTATTTCAAGAAAATAATAGAAGAGAAGAATCCAATAAAGGTTCCTCAAGTTCTCAAGGAGGAAGAGGATATAATAATAGAGGCAAGTGTGGAAGAGGTAATAAGTGATGAGGAAGGTCAAAATATAGTGAAGGAGAATTCGGCTGCAACTTCCATCAAGCAAGAGGAAGAGGCAATGGTAGAAATAAGTAAGGAGGATAAAATTAGAGGTATGATAAATCAAATATCCAATGTTATTAGTACAAGAAATTTGGTAACTATAGCTATGAGTGTAGAAATAAGTTGGCCAAGGACAATAAGAAACAATCTCACTATACAAATAAAATTGAAAATGTAGAAAGTAGATATGTATGTGGGAATCTATTGTTCAATTGCAGTATATATGAAGAGAGCCAAAGTAATATTTGGTATCTCGATAGTGCGTGTAGTAACCACATGTCTGGGAATAGAGAAATGTTGTCACAGTTAGATGAGACCATCAAATCAAAACTGAATATGGGGAAAAAAATCAAGGTACTTATCATGGGCAAATAGCAAATAATAATCCATACTAGGCAAGATGAAAGGAAGCACATCTCTGATGTGTATGATATGCCTAGGTTGAAACATAACTTGTTGAGCATTGGAAAACTTATGCAGAAGGGGTACACTGTACAATTTAAAAATGGAGTCTATATCATTAGAGACAAATAGAATTGGCTTGTTGCAACAATGTCCATGATAAAGGATAAGATGTTTCCCCTGTAGATTCAAATGATTTTTTTATTTTATTTAGTGTAGTTGTAAGAAATTCTACATGGTTGTGGCATATTAGATATGGTCACCTAAGTTTTAGTGGCATGAAACTGCTACACAAGAAATATATGGTGAAAGGATTATCCCTTATAAAGAAAACCAATCAAGAATGTGAAGTTTTCCTAGTTTGCAAGCAACACAAGGATGTGTTCTCCACTAGAAAATATTGGAGAGCTTCAAAACCATTATAGTTGGTGCATTCAGATATTTGTGACCCTATGCAAACCAAAATATTTGTTGAAAACAAGTATTTCCTAATGTTTATAGATGATTTCAATTAGAGGACATGGGTATATCCCATCAAGCAAAATTCACAAGCTTTCGGTAAATTTAAGGAGTTCAAGGATTTGGTTGAAAAACAAAGCAACTACTATGTGAATAATCTCAAAACAGATGGAGGAGGTGAATACATAGCCAATGAATTCCTTAATTTTTCCAAGGTAAATGGAATTCGAAGGTGGCTCACAACTAGATACACACCACAAAAAAATGGTGTTGTAGAGAGGAACAACAAAACAATAATGGAGATGGCACGAAGCATGCTAAATGCAAAAGGTTTGCCACATGTTTTTTAGGTAGAAGCTATAGTTTATGTATCTTATATGTTGAATAGGTGTCCCATGAAGAGTATGAAGGAAAAGATTCCTCAAGAGGTATTGAGCAACCAAAAGCCAAGTGTTTCTCATTTAAGAGTTTTCAGGTGCATAACATATGCACACATCCCATATGATAAGAGAAATAAAATGGATGAGAAAGTAGAGAAATGTATCTTCACTGGTTATAGTAAAGAATCAATGGCTTATAGGTTGTATAAACCTATTACAAAGTAGTTGATTATAAGCAAAGATGTAAAATTCCTGGAAGATGAATCATGGAATTGGAAATCTAAGATTTTTTAGCAAGAGATAACAATTATTTTTTGAGAACTTAGAAGGAGATAGAGTGCATCAGCCTATAGATTCAAGTAGTAATATTGGTGCTAGTAGTAGCAGAACCTCATCATCATAATCACCTCCAGATATCCAACTTGAAGACACCATCGAAGATAAGGAGCTTGCAATATATATATGAGGTAACTAGAAATGAAATTGATGAAGTAGAACATTCTGATTTTGTTTTATTTTTTTAGTGTGATACAATTGCATTTGAAGATGCAATTAAGAATAGAAAATAGGTGAAAGCTATGGATGATGTGATAGAAGCCATAGAGAAAAACTAAACCTAGCAATTAATGGATCTTCTAGCAGGGTAGAAGACCATTGGAGTTAAATGGTTATATAAAACCAATTTTAATGCCCAAGATGAATTTGATAGGAATAAGGCCATAATAGTGGTAAAAGGCTACAAGTAGAAGTCAGGGATTACCTATCATGAGGTATATGCACCTGTAGTAAGGCTTGACACAGTCAAAATAATCCTAGCATTGGCAATATAGAAATGGTTGGAATGTATACCTAATGGATGTCAAGTCTGCCTTCCTCAATGGAGTGTTGGAAGAAGAGGTCTACATAGACCAACCACTCGATTATGAGCTGGAAGGTAAATAATACAATGTCCTAAAATTGAAGAAGGTATTGTGTAGGTTGAAGAAAGCACCTAGGGCATAATGGGTTCATCAAAATATGGGTTGATGCATATATTCAAGATAATGGGTTCATCAAATGCCCATATGAGTGAACTCTCTAATGAAGAAAAATGTAGAGGGGGAGATTATAATAGTCTACTTGTATGTAGATGATTTGATCTATACTAGAAACAATAATATGCTACTTGAGCAATTTAGAAGTGCCATGAAGGAGTTTTAGATGACAAATTTAGGCTTGATAAAATATTTTATTGGCATTGAAGTTGACCAATCTACAAATGGTATCTTCATCTCTCAAGGCAAGCATGCAAAATATGTCTTGAAGATATTTAAAATGGAGGATAGCAAACCAACAATTACGTTGGTTGCAATAGGCCTAAAATTGAGCAAGACAAATTGTAGCATCAATATCAATCCAAATTTCTACAAAAGGTTAGATGGAAATATTATGTACTTGAAAACAACTAGATCAGATTTAATGTTTGCAATGATTTTGATTAGCAGATTTATGGAAGCACTGAAGAAAACTCACTCACAATCAAGAAAGAGAATTCTACGTTATGTCAATGCAACCGGGAACCATGGAATTTTTTTTACAAGAAAATACCAACTTGAACTTATCGGCTACATATATAGCAATTGGGCTGGTAGTATAGATGATAAGAAGAATACTTTTGATTATGCATTCTATATTGGATAAGGTGCAGTTTCATGGTCATAAAATAAGCAACCAATTGTTGCATTATCTACTATTGAGGTAGAGCATATTGCTGCCACTTCAATCGCATGCTAGGCAGTATTGTTGTGAAGAATTTTGGGCAATCTCAATCATCACTAGGAAGGGATAATAACAATATATTGTGATAACAATTCTACCATAGCACTATCAAATGATCAAGTGTTCCATGGCAAGATCAAGCACATCGATATCCGCTACCATTTCATTAAATTGATGGTAAAATTTAATGAAGTTGTGTTATTGTTTTGTAGGTTCAAAGACCAGATTGTAGAATATCTTCACAAAACCTTTGAAGGAGGAAGATTTTAAAATATTGAGGGAAATGCTAGGTGTCAAAGTCTTTGTGAAATCTCATTTAAAAGAGGATTTTAGAAATTAAACCAAATTTCACACCTAATAGATATCTCGTAGATCTTATCTTCCAAATCCAATCATCGTATTTTAAAGTATTTGTAGTTATTACCACTAGTTATAGTTGTTCAATTATTGAATGGAAACCCTACTTTTGAATTCAATACATATACAAATTTTGGTAAGCCTTTCCATCATATATTCATCTATATAAGTCGATTTCATGAAAAAAAGAGCAGAAGAGGAGCAGATGAAAGAGATAGCAGTTCAAAGTAGCAAAATAGAAGCGTGGAGCAAAGCCAGTAGTTGAAGTTTTAGCTTTTAAAATCTCCTTTTGTGATTGTATTCTATAGATATGTGTGGATGTATTTCTAAATTAATGCATGTGGATGTATTTTTGTTATTAAGCATATATAATACCTATCATGTATTTTGTCTTTGAGAAAATATTTGGTTGATTATAAATCTAACTTAGCAAAGTTAGCTTTTACCGTGTTGATGGGCATGTTCTATCCTAGTGGAGATCCTTTATTGCATCTCGTGGTTTAGAACATGTTCTATCCCATTGGATATACTTTGTTGCATCTTGTGGTCTAACACATGTTATATCCTGCTTGCAAATTCTATTTATTTTTCCAATGTTGTAGCCCGCTTGTTTGTTGGTTTGGCAAACTTGAAAGTATTTTTAATTAGTAGAGTAGAACATCATTTTATTTTATGCTATAGCTCATGGACATATTACTTGTTGGAATCTACATCATCTCAATCTTTAAGATTTATATTCTCTAGCCCACTCCAAACAAGAATCGATAAGTCTTCCATCCTGTGGGCATTATCGTGTATTGTACCATGGAATAGCTCCAATACTGTAACCCATGAGTGCTTCACCCCATGATGCAATATGGGAGTATTGTGCTACATATCATGACATGCTCTAGCCTATGCATGGTCTAGTCCACAACTACTCAATCTCATGCACAACATGAAGTAAATTAAATAAGCTTTCAATAACTCCACTAACTTCACCAGAATGACTATGGGGATATGATTCTCCAACAACAAAAAATCACCTAGGATGTCAAATTGGTAGGATCAAAGCCATTTTTTATTGTAAATTGGGCTGCATTCCTCCACCTCTATATTTTGAGGGTGTGTCTAACTGATACGAGAGAAACTATCATCATCAAGTTGGTTGAGAACATCGAGAATATCAAGGATGAAGCAACCATCTAGAAGGTAGGCCCAGGCGAGCATTTCATCCTTATCTTTGAATTATTTCTTGTATCACTTTATGATGTCAAGGCTGATGTATCTGAGGATCTCCTCCAAGTTGTTTTTGTTATTTTTATGTAGCTTTACCACATTCTAAGCATTACATCAACTTTATGACAATCTATTTTTGGAAATCGATCCTCAAGTTTATGATTAAAAATACCCAGAGAAACAACTCGAGGAACATACTCTTTCTCATATAGATGTTTGAGAAACTTGGGAATTTTATATTTGGATATAGTACTAAAGGTCTCTTTTGATACTTTTCGACTCTATATCCTATCTTTGTACCTATTTTTGACTTCTTCTAGCCAACCATATTCTTTTTCCTTCGCACTGGTCTTCTCCTTGATCATTTTGGAGCAAAATGTAGATGGAATCATTGTATATTTTACTCAACCATCCATCAAGAGACCATTCTCTATTTTTTTTTCTATCTTGAGAAATATTGAACCTCCTTTTTATATTTTCACCTGAAATATCAATCCCTCCTAACAAGTCACACTAACTATTTTTGCTTCTTGTAAACATGCATATTGAAATGTAACTTTGATTTCTTTTATAACAATTTTTATAAGTTCTTTTTGACCTCTATAGACCTAGTTTATAATGTAGCAATCAGTCCTATCTTAATCCTTTATTTAAAATAAAAAGGATGGCTAGACAAAATTTGTAATGAATCGAGCCTTCCTATCACTTCCATGCATTTTAATGGGTAACTAAAACAAAATCTAATACCCAATATTCTCGCTACATATTATGAAAGTAATATTGGATCTAGTTTGTCTCTAATAGGGGTTATCTAGAGCCTGATATACAAACAAGGAACCTAAACACATTCAAAATGTATTACTCTTATATCTCGGTAATGTCTTTTAGACTTGTTTTGACTGTATCAATTAAGCTATTTAGATTTTATTTATTTAAAAAAAAATTACTTATGTAGTGCATTCAAAATGTAGTAAATATGGCCAATTATGGAGCTACTCACCTTGAATTTTTGATATAGAAGGAGAAATTTCCTATAGACTTGGAAAATCCTTCTAAATGATGGATGCATTTATGGACTATCAACGTTCGGCTATTTTTTCAGCATGGTGGAGCAGATGTAGTTACTCTCGGCATAGGGTTATGTTCATTGGGACTTTAGTGCATGCCATAGAGAAAGAATTTTTTGATAGATCTGGAAAATATTTTTGAATGATGGATGCATTTATGAGTTGTCAACAATCGAGTGTTTTTTTGGCTTTGTGGAGTAGATATAGTTACTCTAGATAGAGGGTTGTGTTCACTAGAGCTTTCATGGGAAATATTGTCCTTCAAAAGTTTAGGATACCATTTCCTTAAAGTCCCTTGAGACGACATGTTCCAAGTATTTTGATCGACTAGAGACCCCTTTTTGTGGTGCACATGGTGGTTCAACAAGTAGTTAAAAATGCTTCTCTGATAAGGTCTTCATCCAAGCCCTATCAATTATCAACATGATCCACTCTAATTTTGAGGAGCTCCCAAGAGTGATAAAGAAAGGCTTGGAGGACATCAACTGCTTGGAAAATCAAAATTCTCTACTTCTCAAGATTAGGGAAGTAGAGGCTAAGCATAATATCTATATGGATCATATTAATCTAGTTGTTGATGTGGTTGGGGAAATAAATAGATAGTTGGGTATTATCCTGAAGGGAATGGAGGAGATCAACTCCACGACTTAGCTCCGTGCAATTTATCATTACTGTTTGTGTTGCTTCATGGTGTTATTTTATTTCTCTATTATTATGTCAATCCTTATTATCGATTTTATCTAGGTTTTTTTATTGTAGGCGGCCTCCTTTGAGGTTGGCTTCTCAATGCTCTTAGTGTTTTATAACTATTTTTTTCTCCCTTTGGAATTGATGTACAATTTTTAATACCTCCTTTCAAAACCCTCTTTCCTTTAATTTAATAGAAAAATGTTGTAAACATAGTTTTATTTTTATACGACCTCCACTTGCAGATTGTTGAAATATCAATATTTTATCTTAGTTATCACAGGAATGCTCCATGAAACATGGCTCAAGAATTTCACACATCCTCGTATTTTCATTTTTCTTGCCCTAAGGAATTACATCTAAAGAATATCTTATCTAATATCTAAATGAAATGAAATTGAATACATAATACAACAAAATTAATATTCCTTGATGTCAAAGTGTTAGGTGTCATTGACACTATAAATGTTGTTAGAAATTCACTATATAAAATATAGAAGAGCAATCTCAGTGTTTCAAACTTAGCAAAAGAATAAACAAGCAAAACAAACACACAAGAGAAGAGATAAAAATTTATCGTGGTTCACCCAGTCTAGGCTACATCCACCAAGAATTTCTAGTCCTTTGATTTAATAAATTCAAGAAATAGAGGGATAAAACCTACAACAAGCACTTGCTATAACTTCCTTTCTATTCTCAAAATGAATCCTCACACAATATAGTATTCTCTATTTTTCTCACAACTATATAGAAAAAATCTACCATTCTCAATACATACATCTCGATACAATCTACAGTTAAAATCATGCACTAAAATCCTCCATCAATCATAATTACTAATTACATTCCAATATTAACTCTTCATTCATTGCAAGCTCTAACTTATTATTGGTATCCATCTGTAATGCTTCCTAAAAACATTTTGGCTCACCAGCATTAGTATACAAAACATAATCAAAGAAACATTGAGAGATTCTACTTGTCCTGGTAGATCTTCTAACAACACTTGCAGGAGATTGAGGTGCTTGCTGCTATTTTTGTTGTACATTTTGATCTTCTACCACTTTTGGAGTTACATTTTTTGTGTGTCCATCAAGATCTATGTATTCAATATTTTATTCTTCTTGTTTCTTTGCCTGCAACCGATATTTATACAAACTCTTTTCATTAAATATGACATCCCTACTTCTAATGACTTTTCAGTTATCATAATACCATAATCTGTAGCCTAAGCTATCAATACCATAACCAATGAAATATCACTTTTTGGCATTAGAATCTATCTTTTTTATGTTCTTTTTGTCTATATGCATAAAGGCCTCATATCCAAATACCTTAAGGAAAGAATAATTTACTGGTTTACCTATCCAAAGCTCTTTTGGAATTCCTCCATCCAAGGTACTAGATGGTCCCTTATTAATTAGATATACTGCAGTATCAAAAAAATTAGTGCATAAAAATAATGGTAAGCTTGCATGTATTCTCATGCTCCTAGCATGTTCCATAATGGTTCTACTCATTCTCTTTTGTGACCCCATTTTCTTGGGGTGTTATTAGAACTAATATTATTCTTCTAATTCCATTTTTAGAAAAAAATACATCAAATTCTCTACTGCAATATTCTCCACCATTATCTGACTTTAGACACTATAAATTTTTCCAATTTCATTTTCAACTAATGTTTTCCAATTCATGAAGGTATTAAAAATATCACTTTTATTCCTAATGCAATATATCCATGTTTTCTTGGTTACATCATAAATAAAAAGTATATAGTAAGAGGAACCTCTAAGAGAATTTACTTGAGCTAGGTCCCAAAAAATCTGAGTGCACAAGCTCCAATTTCTTTTTCTTCCTTTCCTTGCTTTCCTTGAGGAATCTAACTCTCCTTGCTTTACCATAAACACAATCCTCATAGAATTACAAACCAATATATTTTATCTTAGGCAATAAATTTCTTGAATGTAAAATTTCCATACCTTTTCCACTCATATGACCAAGTATTTTGTGCCAAAAAGATGTACTTTCACCTATAGAAATGATTTTCATGGAGCAGTAAGAAGAACCAGTAAGTAAATAAAGAGTACCCACCAATTTAACTCTAGCTACTAACAATGAACCTTTAGTAACTTTCCAAGAATTTTTTTTGAATGCAACCATGTATCCTTCACCATCAAGCTTACTTGTCGATATAATATTTCTCTTCAAATCGGGTATGTGTCTCACCTATTTAAGAGCCCATTGACATCCATTTGGGAATTTAATCAAAATATTTCCAATACCCATGATTTTACATGGTTATTCATTTCCCAAAAAAACCTATCCATAATATCCAAAAATATAATCTATGAAGTATTCCTTATGTTAGGTAGCATGGAATGAAGCACCACTATCAACTACCTAATAATCACGATTTATATCAAGAGATAAGATTAAAGCATCTTGTAGAATTTTTCCAGCAATATTAGCTTATGAAGTGTTACCATTATTTTCATTACCTTCATTTCCATCACCCTTTCTTTGCCAACAATCCTTCTTGAGATGACCCTTTTTGCCATAGTGCCAACACTCTAGATTTACTTTTCCACATGATTTGGATATGCCTTTGGATTTGCCATGATGTGAAATATTACCTCTTTTTCTTCCTCTTCCTCTAATCTCAATAGTTAAGATGGTGCCAGATGATTCTCTTGTGGTTTTTCTTCTTATGTCCACACTGAGCATCACACCAACCACATCATCAAATGCTATTTTTTTTTAACTCGAATTGGAGTTACTTACTGCCATTACCAAAATATTCCAACTTTTTGGAAGAGAACATAAGATTAATAAGGCCCTAATATCATCATCAAAATCCAATCCTATTGAATACAATTTATTAGCGATAGTATTGAATTTATTTAAATGATATTGCATAGATCCTCCTTCACTCATTTTCATGTTAAATAATATTTTCATTGAGAATACCTTATTCATTGCTGATGGTTTCTCATACATCTTGGCCAACTTATCCATGAATCCCTTGGTATTATTTTCATCGAAGATGTTAAAGGCTACGATAGCTCCCAAACACAACCTCATAGTACCCAATGTCTTTCTATCAAGGAGACTCCACCCCTCATCTGACATAGTTGAAGGTTTCTTTGTTGCCCCCTCAAGAGGAAAGTAAAGATCTCTTTGGTACAAGTAATCCTCCATCTGCATCTTCCAAAATTGAAAGTTTTGGCCATTTAATTTTTCAACTCTAAACCTCCCTTCTTCCACCATTGCTCCCACTTGATCCAAAAATTCTCCTTTTGTCAAGTGCACCCAACAAAAAATGCTCTGATACCACTTGTTAGAAATTCACTATATAAAATATAGAAGAGTAATCTTAGTGTTTCAAACTGAGCAAAAAGAATACACAAGAAAAATAAAAACACTAGAAGAGACAATAATTGAATGTGTTTGACCCAGTGTGGGTTACATCCACCAAGAATTTCTAGTCCTTTGATTTAATCAATCCAAGCAATAGAGGGATACAAGCTACAACAAGAACCGGATGCAACTTCCTCTCTATTATTACAAGTAATCCTCACACAGTATATTCTTTTTTATTTTTCTCAAAATTATATAGAATAAAACTATTGTTCGCAATAATCTACAGCCAAAATCATAAACTAAAATCTGCCATCAATCACAATTACTGATTACATTCTAAAATTAACTCTAACATCGAGTTCTTAACTCCTAAAATTATGGATTAAACGGATAAAATCTAACCCCTAACGATTGGCTTTGACCAACTCACTGAAATCTAAAAACAAAGAAGATAGAACTAGGATTCATTTAGCCTTATAATTAGACTCCATTCCTAACAAATGTAAGCTAACTTTATAAATTTAATATAACGCTTAGATAAGTAAAAAGGATTAACATAGCTTGTAGACATAAAATCAAAATTCAATTAGAAAAAATCTTCCAATGTGTAGGAGTTGAATGGTAAAGTCTAAAATTAAAATTAATTTTTTTTAATAAAATGCTTTTCCAAAAATAAAAAATATAAATATATAGATCTGACCTTATCGGAGCTCGCATCCTAAATTTTCGTTGTAGCAAGCACTGCTAATTCAGTATGTAACCACAATAACATTCAATTTATAAGATTTAGGCGTCGAAAATACGAGTGAAAATATCAAGCTGGTGCTTTTGCTTTAATTCTTTATTCCAAAGCAAATTAGAATTCCTATTTCTTTTTCATCGTACGGTGCTTTTTGTCACTCATTCCAAAGCAAGTTAGTATTCTTATTTCTTTTTCATCTCACGGTGCTTTTTGTCACCTGACGAGTGTTAGACAACTTCATTCTAAAGCATTAACGGTTTATTCTCCGTCTGCGTCAGTCCCTTGCGCTTTGCTCAACGTGATATTTAATAGTTATTAAAGATTATGCCAAAGTTAGCATGGTATCAGTATGTGCTTTGAAAAAGATTGGAATGAACCAGCGAAGATGATTGACAGTTATGGTCATTTTCTGTGTGTTCTTTTCTTACAATCGTAACATTTATTCCTCCACCTAAATCGCGTGGAAAATTATATGTTCTACTTTCCACGAATCCTCCTTGCCTTGGGGCCAATTACCATTGCAAGGTTAATAAAATGACAGACAAAACGTGTTTATGTGTTCGTTGTTCGTCTTTTTCTTTTAATAAGCGCACACATCCTCCAGGTGGAAAGAGCCCACAACTCTAACTATTAAGTTCTTACATTTTTCAGTCCTTAATTCTTTGGTTACTCTAATAGGAAAAAATATATAGATCAAAATTCTAGAAACATTATTGTAAGCCCATGGATCCAACATAAACTAATAATAGTAGAAAAAGTTTAAAATTAATAAATAATAGTATGTCTAATAAGAAAGGTATGGGAGAGAGAATAATAAATAATAGTGAGTCTAATAAGAAAGGTATGGGAGAGAGAATGTGCATTGAACATGAGTAATTAGGGTAGTCGTGTGAAATTGAAACTATTAAATTGTAAATTAGGGTTTGAATTTTATGATTAAACTTTAAAATGTTATTAAATGATATGAGTTTAATAAGTTAAATAGATTGAATCTTGTAAAAATGATATATAGACATTAGATAAATAGTTTCATTGTAGCTAAATAATATATATAATTGTTATATATATATTTTCAAAATAAATTAAATGAAAGACATTTATATTAAAAGAATGAAATACATACATATTTTGAAACAATTATAAAGAGAAAGAAGAATTATAAGAAAAACTTTAAAAATTCAAAAAATGGTGAGTACAAAAATTTAAGCTTGGGATTTTCTTAGTTAATGTCATAATATTTTGAGTAAGAAATAGAAAATTTGGAGATTAAAATAGAGATAGACATGGTTAAACAAAAGGTAAAAAAAATATATTTTTTTATAGGATGGAAAAACTATAGAGATTAGCATCCCAAAATATTGGAATTAAATTAATAAAAGGGGTTTGGATTGAATATCAAAGCAAGATAAAAAAAGGTAAGGTTGGTTTACTAGAATATTCAAGGATAAAAGAAGATTGAAGTTTTTAATGATAAATTACTACAAAAAAGTACTTTTAGTTATAATAGATGAAGACAATAACAAATTTATGGAGCCTATTACTATAGAATAAATTCATTTAGCTCTTTTATATTATTGATAAGGATAAATCCCTAGGTCTAGATGGACTCTCCATAATATTTTATCAACATAACTAGGAAATAGTGAAGGATTATTTATTGTGGTAGTGGAATACATAACTAGGAATTAATAAAGGATTCTTTATTGTGGTAGTGGAATACTCTATCGTAAAGCAATACATACCTTACAAAATAATTATAACATATCTTAATTTGATTCTAAAAAATGGGGAATCATAACTATTTAATTCTTTTTTACCCATAATCCTATGTTATATGGCATAAAATATAATCTTCAAAGCTATGGCATAGTAGTGAAGGCCATAAAATTATTTTGGAAGAGCAAGGAGGATTTGTGAAAGAGGGTTAAATTTTGGACATTCTCATAGTAGCTCATGAAGTATTGCATTCAACAACTTCTAGAAAATAGAGCAATGATCTTAAAACTTGATATGAGTAAAACCTATAACAAGGTTTATTCAATATTTTTGTATAGTAAAAATTTTAGATTTGTATAAAAATTGGTCAAATGAATTAATTCGTCTCTATAGTATCAAATTTAGTGTTCCTCAATGGGCTAGTAATATAATCATTTAAATCCAAGAGGGGTATTAGACAGCGAGATCCTCTATCACCGTATCTTTTCATTATTATGGTGGAGGTAATGGAAAAGAACTTGAAGAAGGCATATAAATATGTATTAATAAGTGGATTAATGCTAACACCACCACCCATTAATAATTTATAGATGATACAATCCTTTTTGGAAGGGCAAGAAAAAACAATACCAAAGCTTTGAATAACTTATTAAAGGAATATGGAAGTGCATGAAAGCAAAAGGTTAATAGGATAGAATACAAAATTTACTTTCTAAACACTCCAAATAGAATCAAAATAATTATATATAGGTTACTTCAAATGGAAGGGTAATATTTTCCAGCAACATACCTAGGGATGCCCTTATTCGAGGGGAGAATGAGGATAAAATTATAAAATCTAGTTATAAAGTTTATAATAAACTACTTGTATGGAAATGTAGATGGTTAGCATTAGTAGAAAGGGTATAGCTAATTAAATAAGTCCTACAAGGTATTTCAACATATTATATGTCATCGCGTATTATGGTAAAATTGATAGAAAATTTTTAATCTATATTATGTAGTTATTTTTGTGATTAAGATTACATCTTAAAAAGGAATTTCCTTTGGTGAAATAGATCAAGGCGTGTGATGATAAAACTAGGAAATATCTCAGTTTAAGATTTCTTATGGATGCAAACTTAGCTTTGAGGGGAAAACTAAAATAGATATTGTACAAAATGAGTCATAGAAAATAGGCAAGAATTATTCTAAGTGCGTTGAGCCTGTTGAACCAAGATTAATATTCATTACATTATTATTACTAGATGGTTTTGCACTATGGAAGGATTTAAAATACAAATTAATATATTTATTAAAGGTCTAAGATGAGCCATGAAAGCTAGCAAAAAATCTATTCTAATGGATACATGGTTTGCTAAAAAACCATCCAAATTAGATCAAATTTTAAAATTATAAATGAGATTACTTCAAGATAAATATGGTGATAGAGTTTTAAACATAATGTACAAGGGTGAAAATGAAGATGCAAATGGAGATAAGACTTTTTTATAAATATATTGTATATTATTGCTAGGAGATAATTGAATAGAAAGGTAACAACAATGATTTTTTTAGGAGAGCCAAGGATAAGATAATTTAGGAGTTGAATAGCTCACAATAATACATAAAAATAAGTAAATATAATATATTACATAAATAAAATAGGAATACTTCAAGAATATGGAGAGATATTTGGGATAGCCTAAGTATTCCAGAGAAAAATATTTATATGGCTAGTAGGTGATAGAAATTTTTTAACCTTGAATAACCTAATGGAAAGGAGTTTTCATGACCCCTCACAATTTGTTTTATGTAAATATGAGGAGGAGGGTATAAACCAACTCTTCAGACACTATTCAATATCCTAGGAATTGTGGAAATGGATTCTTAATATGTTTGGTAAATGCATGGTGATAAATCAATGAAATGGAATAGAAAAATACATTTAAAGATACAATACTTTGGGATGTATGGTTGGAAATAAATAGAATAATATTTAAAAGAAATAAAATCCATATAGAAGTAATGAAAAAGAATATTTTTTTACCCATAAAGGAGACTAAACCAACCATATCAACTCATTTGATCCCTAATATTGAATTAGAGAGCATTGATAGATGAACTCAATTAATCAAATAGAATTATGATGTTAGCTATAAGAGAAACAAATAGATTACACAAAATATAAAGTAGAAACCACCATAAATGGAGCTGGTCAAATTAAATTTTGATGAAGCATCTAAGGGAAATATAGGACCAATAGGAGGAGGAATTATTAGAAATAAAAGGAGTTAGAATTTTTCATGTTATAGTGGACTTAAGAAAAATAATAAATATGAAGATTTGCAGCTTTGGATTGGTTAAAATATGTAGACAAATAATATTGAAAAAAAATATGGATGCGAAACAATTAACTAATAGTAATAAATGCAATTTTAATAAAAGCAAATATTTCATGGAATATAGCTACATAGTTTGAAGGAATCAATTTTACACATATGCTAAAGAAATGAAACAAAAGTGCAAATAGCCTAGTCAATAGAGGGGTTTTAACAAAGAATTATGAAGGTAAATTATCTTTTCTATCATTAGAGAAAGTAGTAGGTTTAGTTGAAGCCAACAAGAACATGTTGACTACCATGATCAAATAATGATTAATATTTACTTTAATATTTTCCATTGGTAATATTTGTTGTATTTCATAACACTAATGTGATTTCATTTGAACTAATTGTTATAATTCTTTTGGTTGTACTTATGCTTTAGAAAGGACATTAATAATCTAGATTTGGTAAAGTAGAATGTGAGAACATAAAGTTTTAGAAATATTATGCTAGTTCTATTTTCTAGTTATGCTAATAGAAAGTTCTAGAGAGTCCATCCAAACCTAGGGATTTATCTTTATCAAAAGAGGAAAGAGTTGAATGATCTTCTTCTAGATTAATAAACCCCACCAATTTGCTATTATCTTTATTTGTTATAATTGAAATTGAAATTATTGAATGATCTCTTCTAGATTAATAAACCCCATCAATTTGCTATTGTTTTTATTTGTTATAATTGAAAGTACTTATTGTAGTACTTTATCATTAAATTTTTTAATCTCCTTTGATCCTCAAATATTCTAGTAAAAAATTCCTTGCCTCTTTGATTTTGCTTTGATCTTCAATCCAAACCCCTTTTATTGATTTAATTCTACTATTTTGGGATCTGATATCTGTATTGTTTCCATCCTATATAAAAAAATGTCCTTTTACCTTTTTTAAACCACTTTTATCTAAATTTTAATCTCCAAAATTTCTTAATATTACTCAAAATATTACAAAATTAACTAAGCAACTCCCTTTTCTCCAAGCTTAAATTTATGTGCTCACCATTTTCTAATTTTTAAAGTTTCTCTTTTAATTTTTCATTCTCCTTATAATTATTTCAGAAATTATTTGCATTCATTTGTTTTAAAAATATACACATAACAATTATATATATTATTTACTTACACTAAAACTATTTAACTAATGTCTATATCATTTTTACAAAATTTAAACTATTCAACTTATTAAACTCATTTCATTAAATAACATTTTAAAATTTAACCATTAAATAAAATTGAAACCTAATTTAGAATTTGAAAGTTTTCAATTTCACACAACTACCCTAATTCTTCGAGTCCAATGCAAATTTTGTATCCCCGTACCGTTCTTGTTATACTTACTATTATTTATTAATTTTAATTTGTTTTTCTATTATTATTAGTTTATTGGATCCATGGGCTTGCAACAATGTTTCTACAATTTTGATCTTTAATTTCAAACAACAAATTTTCTTTTATATAAATTTTTAACAACAATTTTTTTATATATATTTCAAACAATAAATTTCTTTTATATAAATTTCAAACAGCAAATTGTATCCCGTACCTTTCTGGTTTACTTACTATTATTTATTAATTTAATTTTCTCTGGGATCAACAAATTTTCCCGAATTTGATTTATGAGCCCATTCTATCTATTGAACCTGACATCGAGAGATACGAGACTGCCTAAAAAATATTAAAAACTAAATAATATGTAAAAACATAATAACTAGAGTTTTGAACTCTATTTCAACTCAAGTTCAATTATTAAAAAAAAAAACACAAGAACGAACTCATAAAAACGTTATGTCTGTCATGTATTAGCATTGCAATGGTATTTGGCCCCACGGGAAAGAGGATTCGTGGAAAGTAGAACATATAATTTTCCACGAGATTTAGGTGGAGGAATAAATGTTACGATTGTAAGAAAAGAACACAGAGAAAATGCCCTTGTCTGTGAATCATCTTCGTTGGTTCATTCCAGTCACTTTGAAAGCACATACCGGTTCCATGGTGTCTTTGGCATAATCTTTAATAAATATCACGTTGAGTAAAGCGCAAGGCAATGACGCAGTCGGAGAGTAAGCCGTTAATGCTTTAGAATGAAGTTATCTAACATTCGCCAGGTGACAAAAGCACTGCGCGATGAAAAAGAATTAGAGAAAGAAATAAGAATTCTAATTTGCTTTGGAATAAAGAATTAAAGCAAAATCACAAGCTTGATACTTTTCTCTCGTACTTTCGACCTCCAAATCGTATAAATTGAATGCTATTGTAGATACAGATTGAATTAGGAGTGCTTTCTCCAACGAAAATTTAGGATTGAATTAGCCGTGATTGCTCCAACGAAAATTTAGGATGCGAGTTCGGAGAAGGTCAGATTTATATATTTATATCTTTCATTTTTAGGAAATAAAGGATTTCATTATAAATTAATTTCAATTTAAATTTTTGACTTGAACATTCATTCCTACACATTGGAAACAAATTTAATTGGATTTTGGTTTTATGTCTACAACCTATGTTAATGCTTTGTATTATTTCAATTTCTTTGTACTTCTCTAAGTGCTACAATTAAATTTACAAAGTTTACAATGTAAATGACACCTAGCACTTTGACGTCAACGATATTAATTTTTTTTGTCTTATGTATTTGATTTCATTTCATTCAAATATTAAATATGATCTTCTTTAGATGTAATTGTTTAGGGCATGAAAAACGAAAATGGGAGGATGGCTGAAACTCTTGTGTTCTTTGAGTTAAGCCATGCTTCGCGAAGCATTGCTGTGATAAATAAAACAAATAAGGATATTTCAGCACTCTGGAAGTGACTGTCATATAAAAGTAAAAGTACGTTTTCAATGCACTCTAGAGCTAATTTTTGTTTGCAAATAAATAAAATCTGAACATCTTAATTAATACAGTCAACAACAAGTCTGGCTGACGTTATCGAGACATAACCCAAATAGATTTTGCACGTATTCAGGTTTCATGTTCGTGTTTGTATATCAAACTCTAGATACCCCTGTTAGAGTCAAAGTGGATCCAATCTTAAATTCATAAGATGTAGCGAGAAGCTTAAGTATTAGATTTTATTTTAGTTTCCCATTAAAATGGTGGAATTGATAGGAAGGTTCGATTCATTACAAATTTTGTGTAGCGGCCGTTTTTTTTTCAAGACTTAAGGTGCGACTGCTTGCTACATTAGAAACCAGGTATACAGGGGTCAAAAAGAACTTATAAAACGTTTTGGCAGGGCTTGATATTTCAGGTGAAAAGAGAAGAAGGAGGTTTAATACATCATAGGCCGGAAAACATATCAGGGAACGTTCTCTCTCTTGTGTCGGTGGACACTTGAGTAGAAGCTATTAAAAATCCATCCACATCCTGTTCGAGAATGACCGAGGAGAAGACCAGTGTGAAGGAAAAATAATATGGTTGGCTAGAAGAAGTCAGAAACAGGTACAAAGATGGGACATGGAGTCGAAAAGTATCAAAAGAGGCCTTCGGTAATGTATCCATATACAGAATTCCCAAGTTTCTCAAACATCTAGATGAGAAAGCGTACGTTCCTCGCGTCGTTTCTCTGGGCCTTTTTCATCTCAAACTTGAGGACCAGTTGCCAGAAATGGACCGTCGCAAAGTGGACGCCGTGCTCAGAATGCGGCAAAGGCTTCCTGACGAGAAGAAAAATAAGTTGGACGAGGTCCTCAGAGACATCGTTCCTGACATCAGAAAGTGCTACGAAGAAGAATTCGAAGCAGAGGATGAAACGCTCGCCTGGGCCTGCCTCCTAGACGGCTGTTTCATCCTTGAGATTCTTGATGTTCTCAGCCGGCCTGATGACGACCAATCCTCTCTTCTCAGTCAGACGCGCGCTCAAAATGTAGAGGTGGAGGAATGCGACCCAATTTACAATAAAAACAGGCTTAGATCCTGCCAATTTGACATCCTGGGCGACTTTTTCCTTCTGGAGAATCAGATCCCCATAGTCGTTCTGGTGAAGTTATGGGAGTTGGAGAAAGGGCTTGATTCCAAGAAAGAGTTATATAGCAAACTCCGCGACATAACTTTAATAATTCACCCTTTCCTGCCGGATGGACCTCCAAAAAAAGAAGAGTCACTATATTGGACCGAAGCGGATGAAGATCTGCTGAAATACAAGCACATGTTGGGTTTGTTCCACAGCTTCGTTGCAGGTAAAGATGGCCCCCAGAAGAATTAGGTTAAACAAGCCACGGAGACTACTGCTGCTAAACAAGATGGTTGTTGTACTTGCATTCCAATTAAACAACTCTCGGGCCGAACACCAGAGCAGCAGAAGGAACAACAACATCAAGAGAAGAATAAGCGTCCAGAAAGCGAGAATGACGAGAAGTATCTGGACAAATTCATAAAGGCTTCCGTCTCAGAGCTCTTCAATGCCGGTGTGAAGTTCAAGCCTTACTACGGCCTTCCATCTCCAGAAAAGCTGAGATTTGATAAGAAGGAGAGGGCTATTTATCTCCCGGCAGTATTCCTGACGGACACGTCCAACATGATATTCAGGAATCTGATGGCGTTGGAGGTCTGCCGCCCAGCCAAAGACAAGCGAATTTCATATTATGTGTTGCTGATGAACACGCTGGTGGAGGGAGAAAGTGACGTGGCGACATTGAGGAGGGCGGGTGTTATCCAGAGCTCGATGGGCACCGACGACGAAGTGACGGACCTGCTGAACGGGCTGTGCAAGGGACTCAACCTTCGCGACGAAGATGAAGATCCTTTCGTGGAAATGAAATTGGGGCTGAATCGTTGGTACAACAACAGACGTATGGTTCAGTTGAATCGCTTTCTGAAACAGCATCCGAGGCTTCTCAAGTACTTCTCCATGTTCTGGGCAATGGTTCTTGTGCTCGCAGCAGCTTTGCCCAGTTTCATACCGATCTTCAAAAAGCTTCTTGGTTCTTGAACAAGAGAGTATGGATAATATAGTTTAGATTGGTGTGGGATTTAATTCCATATAAATTTGTAAACGATTCTGTAAGGGTAGCGGATTTTAAGAGTTGGTTCTTTGGACGTCTGTTGCATTTTTTTTTTTTTTTTTCAGCTTTATATGGAATAAATTGTTCCAATTCAAGTTTTTTGTTTTTTTTTTTCTCCGAAAGAATTGCCGTTATCGTTAAAGAAAAAAAATATTGTTTACGTCGTGTCAAGTGTCTTGCGCATAAAGCAATCAAGAAAATGATTTTAATTACGACAATGAAAATATCAAAACAGTTTTAAATGCCATGAAGAATTTTAAAAATTAATTGATTATTAAAGGAATACAATGACCACATTTACTAAGACCTTAAAACAATATATCAGCTTAAGAATTTTAATAAAATGTAATCAAATTTTATTTAAGTTTGACCTTAGAGAACCTTAATGTGATAGCTAACAAAGTCATATGTTTAATAGGGTATTTTTCTAGTAAAAATCCAATTAAATAACATGCATGATTCTAAGTTCTAATCCTTTATTTTCTTCGGTCAATGATATAAGTATATTAAAAATATTGATATTAGTATAAAATAAATTAAAATGATGTTAGTTGTAATTTAGATGTTTTACGGATTTAAAATAAAAATATTATTATAATTTTTTATTAAGATGAAAAATTTAAAATAATTTTTTTATTCGATCAAAAATTGAAAGAGAATTTTTTTAATTTTTTGAAAGTTGGTTTTTAATAACATTTGTAATTAAGAAAGGATAAAAAAAAATGTTTGACCCCTTATATATTCAATACAAATTAAAATTCTTATATTTTTCTTAATGGATTGTTATAGGCCTTAGTTATAGACATATTAGGTCTTTAAGTTTGTTGAAACTTAAAGCTAAGCCTTCGTTATTGAATGTGACTCATCTCAAGCAATAAAGCTTAAATATATAGAATATCTTAAATTTTTTAATAGACGTAGAATTAAAACTCATAGATAACATGACAATAGTATTGCATGTATGAGATAGTTATACTTGATCCTTGGTTCATGTTTTGTTATAAAATCAACATTTACTTCTAGTTGTCTTTATTACTATGTAAGGTGACTCACCCATGAGATTTGAACCTTGGGTTGTGATGTGAAAATGTCTCCTCTCCATCACTTTCCCTAAATCTATTAAGAAAAATTATTGGATGTGTTGAATATATTAAATAAATTTCAAACATAATACCTAACAATTAAAATATTAACATCAAATGAGAGATTTTAAATAGTATTGGGGGGTTTAAGATCCATATCAAGCTTATGTTTGATCCTACATTAAAGGTCACTTGACCTTAGATCCATGCATTGTTATAAGCTTGACCCTTGCCTTCAAATGTCCTTATGAGTCTATGAGGTTTCACCTATAGGATTGGATGTTAGCTTATGATTTGGAATTTATCACTTTCAATTAGTTGCCTCATATCCATATCCATGTATTTTTATCAAAGATATTTTCATGTCTATTTCTATAAAATGTATTATTCATATTCCTCATATTTCTATGCTTTTACAGTTAGCTTATTGACATTATTTTCATCAAGAAATAAAGTCCCACTTAGTCAATTGCCTTCTAAAGTATAAATTTTACAAAGACAAAGGTCAACAACACAATTGGTTAAATTATGAGCTATTTAATTTCCTTCTCTATTGATATGCTCATATTTTTACGGGATTGCATTTAACAATAGTTCATAAGCATTGTCAATAATTTTATTCTTATCTAATGCCTACACCAATTATTGTTGATAGCATTAACAAATATTTGTGAATCCCCTAAAACTAAAATTTATTGTTATATTTATTCAATTACAACTTTGGTCCCTTTAAGAAGTGCCCTAACCATTGCATAGTTATTAGTTGAAGTTGTATATAATTATTAGTAATTAAGGGGAATTTTTCATTTATTATTTTTGAAAGACACCATCTCTGCTAGCTTTTTTTCTAGATTTTCTTTGGAAGCACCATCCAAATCAATTTTATTATGAGCTCTATTACTATAAACATCCTATAAATTCAATTATAAAAATAAAATGTAAAATACTTTATCTTTACAACTATTAATTTAATATGTCATCAACTCTTTCAAAGTTGATGTAGTTACCCAATATATTTTCATATTTAAAAAATAAACAATAAATTATATAAGGGACAATGGCAAAAGTAAATGATTTGATGTTTATATATCCTTTTCATAGAATACACATCTAAAATATCCATGATATCCTCTTCTTTGTAGACTCTCTCATCTAACAATATTACTTTTGGCTACTAATTAAAGGAATGTCATGTCATTAGCAAGGTATTAGAGTGACCAAATATTCCTTTAAGGGATATCATTGTGAGTATAAAATTATAATTTCTCTAGATCCTCAAATCCCAACTAGTTCAAGTATCCACTGTATTTTGATGGACTCCAAACTAACTCATACTTTCGTATAAAAATTTTAAATAAAACTCTTAAACCATATTTATGGAAATTTTTTTTTGGCATATTATTGATAGGATATGGACAAGGTAACCTTGTCAACCAATTCATGTTGCAAGTTGTTTATTGGGCCCTAAATTATGTTATACTAGTAGCCTTAGCTTTAATGAAGAGATATAGGAAGGGTTTTATATTTATGTAGAGAGGATAATAGATAACCCTAACAAACCTTACCTTTTTTTCTACTGAGTTGCAATTGTATTAGGTCTCAAGAGGGAGATTATTTACACCCTCATTTGCTAAAGAGCAAGCTTACAACTAGCTAATACATTTGAACTTTTAAAGTTTAATATTTTAAATATTTTAATGTAGTTTACATTATTGTAATTTACAAATGTAAATTAATATTTTAAAAAATATATTTTTAATAGATTTATGGTGCGAGGACTATAGATCCAAAATACCTACTCTACAAAGGATGGTTGTCCCCATCTTGAGTCAATCTTGTAATGCTTTTGGATGTGAGACCATACACATTGAGAAGCATAATAGGTTGACCTAGGAGTGCCTCAATAACCTTATGGTTGTGTAGTACAATCTTCAAATTCACACAAAATAAGTAGAGGCTACTTAATCTTCTATGTCGATTCAATTGTAGAGCTAGATCCACTATGTGATTGGATTGTTGAGTTTAGTATAGAGGACATTGATGGACTTGAGGAATAAGAGAACATTTAAGAGGATTGAAGAAGATATATCATGATGACATTGTACTTGAGCAACCTTCGATTCATCTACCCATTCAGAGCCAAGGCTAACCATATAGTGCAATAGGAAATAAGGGAAAACCAAAAATAGTTTAAAAACTAGTTTATATTTTGAAATGTTACATTTCTATGATGTATTTAGATTGGTTTATTGATTTTTAAACTATAATTGTTCATATTATTATGAATATAAACTTTGATATTTGAACTTTGATCACCAAAATGAAATTTCAATGACATACTATTGGGGTGTGCTTACAAGGATTTATATGAGAAAATTTATTCCTTAAAATTATAGATCAAATTTCTAGAAGCTTTATTGCAAGCCCAATGTTCATGTCATTTGTGTTTCATCTTGTTGACCTCAGTTTGAATCATTGGAAGGAAGATCCATGTTGTTATTACCTTCCTATCCCACCCATTATACTTTGCATTATTGCAATTTTTTTTCTTATATAAAATTTGAAAGAAACAATTTGTCTTATATACTTTGTTCCTATTTAGATTGACTAACGAAAAAAATGGACTTTGAAAAAAAAATCAAGAATTCAAAAAGATTTTTTGTCTATCATTTTATTAACCTTGCAAAGGTAATTGACCCATGAATAAGAGTCATGGTGGAAAGTAGAACATATGATTTGCAACAATATCAAGGTGCAAAAAAAATGGTAATCTAAACAATGGCTAAAGTATTATTTATGTGGTTGGTATGGCTAATGATAATTTTCTTTATGTGGTTGGTTATACATATATCTTGAAGAGAAGTAGATTATTGGACCTAACTAGTGTGTAATGTGTCATTAAAAGGAGGAAACAATGGACCACCTCCTTTTTGTGTGCCCCTATGCTCGAACATTATGAAGTTGGTGGTACAATATTTTTTACCAATAAAAAGACCCATTCCTACTAAGAACAACTTTTGGATCTATTGGAAGACAAATAGAATCAAATCAAAGACCTTGAAGACAACTTGGGGTTTGGATTTCCGTTTTATTTGATGGTAACTTTGGTTCGAACGTAAGAGCATGGTTCTTAAAGAAGCATTTAGACCAGAGGAAATAATTTGGGAAACTTTAATTAAAAAACTTAGAGATGGAGCAAGACTAGAACTCAAAAAAACTCTCAAATGGTAGAGGATGAGGATGAAGCAGATGCATAAACACAACCCTAGAAGCAACCGCAATATGGGAACTAAGAGAAACTAAGAAAAAGAGGATAAGAATAAAAAGAGGGATTTGTAGATTCAAGATGAAGACTAAGGAAAGGGTGAATGGAATACCTTTGGCAGGAACTTGAACCTTTGTTAGATAGTCAAAGAAAGATATCTCAGCCACATTTTGAACCTTGCCAAATAAAAATAGGTTGTCATAAGTAAATGTATAAATTAAATATTCTTTAATAAAAATTTTAAATTAATAATAATAATAATAATATTATTATTATTATTATTATTGGGGTGGAGGAATAAATGCTACGATTGTACGAAATGAAAACAGAGAAAATGACCTTGTGTGTGAATCATCTTTTCTGGTTCATTCCAGTCACTTTCAAAGCACAAGCCGGTTCCATGTTAACTTTGGCATAATCTTTATTAAATATGATGTTGACTACAGCGCAAGGCAGTAATGCAGACCGGAAATAAACTGTTAACGCTTTTGAATGACGTTAGCTAACACTCGCCACCATGCCATGAAAAAGAAATAATTATTCTAATTTGCTTTGGAATAAAGACCTAAAGCAAAAGCATCAGCTTGATATTTTCCCTTGTATTTTGGCCTCCCAACTCGTATAAATTGAATGCTATTGTGGTTAGTGATTGAATCAGCCGTCCTTGCTACAACCGAAATTTAGGATGGGAGCTCGGAAAAGGTCAGACTTATTTATTTATATTTATATTTTATTTTTAGATAAGGTTTCGTTAAAAAATTTAAATTTTAATTATAGGCTTTAGCATTAATCTAACCGAAATTTAGGATGGGAGCTCGGAAAAGGTCAGACTTATTTATTTATATTTATATTTTATTTTTAGATAAGGTTTCGTTAAAAATTTTAAATTTTAATTATAGGCTTTAGCATTAATCTCCTGCCCACTAAACGATTTGTTCTAATTGAATTTTGATTTTATGTCTACAACCTATGATAATGCATTTTACTATTTCAGTTCCTTTGTACTTATCTGAGTGCTACATTTCTATTTACAAAGTAAGCTTAAATTTACAATGTCAGTGACACCTAGCACTTTGACATCAAAATATATCTATATATTAATTATGTGTTATATATTTAATTTCATTTCATTCACATATTAATTATCATCTTCTTTAGATGTAATTCCTTTGGGCAAGAAAAATTAAACGCGAGGATGCGTGAATTTTCATTCACATATTAATTATCATCTTCTTTAGATGTAATTCCTTGCCTCACATATTAATTATCATCTTCTTTAGATGTAATTCCTTTGGGCAAGAAAAATTAAATGCAAGGATGCGTGAATTTCTTTGAGTTGAGCCATGTTCCGTAGAGCATTGCTTTGATAACTTTGATAAAATATGGATTAATTCATGATAATCCATTACAATATATAGCTTGGGAATGTAACTGACGAATCTCCTAAGTTATCTAAAAGATAGATACATGAGAACTTGTAACAAATCTCTCAAGTGGATAAAGAAAATAAATATATGAGAATCAAATGTTCTCAACATCACACCAAACCACTTAAATATTATTTATTACAATTGGAGATATTCACAGGAAATATTGTCCCATGAAAATAGAAACATTTATTAGAAATCAATCAAGCTCCCACACTTTGGGCAAGAAAAATTAAATGCGAGGATACGTGAATTTCTTTGAGATAAGCCATGTTTCATGGAGCATTGCTTTGATAACTAGGATAAAATATGGATATTTCAGCAATCTGTGAAGAAATTAAATCCAAACGCCCTAGATTGCTCGCGCTAGCAGCGATATCGGCCAAATTTTACGACAATCGGCGACATGGAGAACAGGATAAAATGTGCCCAAAAGCGCTATTATCAACAGCGATATGGAGGAAAATTTGGATGCAACGGCAATTTTGGGAAAATAGCTATGAGCCGCAAATAACTAAAACATTTAGCGATTTCAAGAAAAATTGTGTTCGGCGAGCGACGACGGGAATGAAGAAAATAATTAAATATTTTTTGGCTTAAATGATTCTAACTTCCATGTGCTCTAAATCGCTGAAAAATGAATGAAAATGGTTTTGCCTGACTTGAAATTCAGTGATGGAGGGAGCGGAGGAAAGGACAAATCACATGTAAGACAAAAGAGACTAGGCCCCAAATCACTAGATAAATAGGCATGAGATGCAAATCGCTCATTGCGATTTGGGGATTTAGAAGGAAATATGAGCGATAGCAGGAATATGAAATTTAGACAAACCCAAATAAGATTTACTACAATCAGACAAACTGCAAATAAGACGAACTAGGGTTCCTAGTGATAAAACTAAAAAATGGCTAAGATCACTTAAATCGTGAGTGTTGCTCAATATCGCTCACCAAAATGAGTGATGTTGGGATCAATGATAAATAACTACGGTTATGCTTGATAGAGAGTGCGAGGATCAACCATGCAAATGAGAGGTAAAGATATATTGAAAAGTGTTGAGTTCTTCATAACAAAACACAGATTAAAAATTGTATAACAACAATAAAAACATGCTTCAACTTCCGAAGAGGGATTACAAATATCTGCAAGAAACTTGCAAGGTAAACTCAAAATGAAGAGCACACAAAACTGTGGTTCAATGCTACAATCTCTTCTGCTCTGCTGCACTATGCTCTCACTCCTCGATCATACCTATTCTGAAAACACAAACTATCTTTTTATAGCCTATGGAAGGGAGGATAAGGATTGCCTTCTGACAGGCTTATCTTCTGACACGCTTAGGGTTTTTGACAGCCGAAGTAGGGTTACTGACCAATCGCCGAATTGCAACAACTAAAATAAATGCGACGATCGGATTTGTGGTTGTCCGTGTTGTCAGACGTCAAGTCACTCCTGATAGAGTGATCCCTAGATCGCCATCGCTGATGTGTTTTCCATGGCTTTGGTGCTTGTTTTGAGCGATAGCGAGATGGGGGTCAGGTTTAATAATTTCAACACCCTCCTTTAAACCTGATCCTACAAGCCCTTTGACCCCTAACTGCTCACGCAGTCTACTGAAGTCCTCCTCCTTCAAAGGCTTGGTAAAAATGTCAGCTACCTACTCCTTCGATCTGTAGAACTATAGTTGAACCTCGCCTGACTTCACCAACTCTCTGATGAAGTGATACCGAATGTCGATATGCTTTTTCTGCCCATGGAACACTGGATCCTTCGAGAGTGCAATGGCAGAATTGTTGTCACAGAACACGGTTGTCGCGCCTTCCGAAGGATGGTTCAGTTCTCCTAGAACCCTTCGTAGCCAGACTGCCTGGCATGCGGCTGAAGTGGCGGTGACATATTCTGCTTCAGCAGTGGACAACGCAATGATCGGTTGCTTCTTGGACGCCCATGACACTGCACCCAAACCAAGATGAAATGCATAACCGAAAGTGCTCTTTCGATCATCCATGTTGCCAGCCCAATCACTGTCAGTGTAGCCTATCAGCTCCAACTGGTCTTTCCTGGCATAGAATATGCCATGGTTCCTCGTCCCGTTGACATAGCGCAAGATGCGCTTGCCTGCTTGCCAATGCGGATCCTTTGGAGTCTCCATAAACCGACTGATGAGACTGACTCCAAACATCAAATCTGGTCGAGTTGCAGTCAAGTACATCAGACTGCCAACTAGCCGCTTGAACAAAGTTGGATCGATGCTTCTCCTAGAGTCCAACTTGCTCAACTTTAATCCCGTGGCAATAGGTGTGATGGCAGGTTTGTTGTCCTCCATCTTGAACCGCTTCAGGACATCCTTCGCATACTTACCCTGAGAAATGAAGATGCCATCTATCGATTGGTCAACTTCAATGTCGAGAAAATACTTCATCAGCCCTAAGTTCATCATCTCGAACTCCTTCTTCATGGCTGTTCTGAACTGGTCAAACAGGACATTGTTGTTGCTAGTGTAAATCAAATCATCCACATAGAGGTAGACGATAATGAGCTCCCCTGCTTCATTTACCTTCAGGTATAGGGTATGCTCATATGGGCATTTGACAAACCCATTTTCTTAAAAATAGTCATCAATCCAGTTGTACCATGCCCTAGGTGCCTACTTCAACCCATACAGGGCCTTCTTCAGCTTGAGGACCTTGCCCTCCTATCCTTCGATCTCGTAACTGGGTGGCTGGTCTATGTAGACCTCTTCCTCCAACACTCCATTGAGGAAGGCTGACTTGACGTCCATCTGGAACACCTTCCAACCTTGTTGGGCTACCAATGCCAGGATCATCCTGACTATGTCAAGTTGGGCTACAGGTGCATACACTTCATGGTAGTCGATGCCTGACTTCTGCTTGTAGCCCTTCGCCACCAATCTGGCCTTATGCCGATCAACTTCACCTTGGGCGTTGAACTTGGTCTTATACACCCACTTGACCCCAATGGTCTTCTTCCCTACTGGGAGATCCGCTATCTGCCATGTATCATTCTTCTCAATGGCTTCAATCTCCTCATCCATCGCCTTTACCCATTTTTGATTCTGACTTGCCTCTTCAAACTCAACTGGATCACACTCAGTAAAGAAGGCGAAGTCAAAATATTCTTCATCTTCATGATGATGGGTTGCCTCGTAGATGTCTTGCAAGCTCCTCATCTTCGCTGGAGTCCTCAAATTTTGAATCCTTCTTGCAATTGGAGGCGACCGAGATGGTGAGGTTGTGCTACTATTGGCACCATTGCTGCTACTAGAGGCTACAGGTGGCTGCACACTGTTCTTCTCCAAGTCAACAGCCTCAACAACTACTGGCTCAGGCTGGCCAGTGTTGGACTTCCAGTTCCAGGCTTCATCTTCTAGGAACTTCACATCGTGACTGATGATGAGCTTCTTCATCACAGGATTGTACAGTCGATATGCCTTTGCTTCCTCACTGTATCCTATGAAGATACACTTCTCCGCTCTATCATCAAGCTTCTTCCTCTTCTCTTTCGAAACATGTGCATATGCAATGCACCCAAACACGCACAAATGAGCCACACATGGCTTCACACCGCTCCAGGCCTCTTGAGGAATCTTGTCCTTCACGCTTTTGGTGGGACACCTGTTTAGCAGATAAACTGCATAGGTCACAACCTCTACCCAGAATTCATGTGGTAATCCTTTTGCCTTCATCATGCTGCGTGCCATCTCCATGATGGTTCTGTTCTTTCTCTCAGCTACACCATTCTGGTATTCGTTGGAGATGTATCTAGCAGAGAGTTGCCTCTAAATTCCATTCACCTTGCAAAAATTATTGAATTCGTTGGAGATGTACTCTCCTCCACCATCTGTTCTTAGGGTTTTGACCTGGTAGCCGCTCTGTTTCTCCACCAGAGCCTTGAACTCCTTGAACTTGCCAAAAGCCTCCGACTTCTGCTTAATGGCATAGATCCAGGTCTTTCGACTGAAATCATCAATGAAGGTCAAAAAGTACTTGTTGTCGATAAATGTGGTGGTCTGCATCGGACCACAAATGTCTGAGTGCACCAGCTCCAATGGTTGTGATGCTCTCCAAGACTGATCGAAAGGGAACGAATCCCTGTGTTGCTTGTCGACTAAGCAACCTTCACAAACTTGATTTGACTGCTCAATAAGGGGTAAACCCTTCACCATCTACTTCTTGTGCAATAGATTTAGGCCATTGAAACTCAGGTGATCAAACCTGAGATGCCACAGCCAGGTAGCATCCTTCATGACTACACTTAGGGACATCAGAGACTCATTCTAAATCTACAGTAGAAACATCTTGTTCTTCGTCATGGACACCATTGCAATCTGCCCATGCGCTTTGTCTCTGATGGTGTAGGTTTCATCTTTGAACTAGATAGTGTGTCCCTTCTGCATGAGTTGTCCCACACTTAGCAGGTTGTGCTTCAACCCAGGCACATAGTACACATCATAGATTTGCTTCCTTTCATCGTGCCTGGTATAGATGAGGATTTTTCCTTTCCCCATCACGAGAACCTTGTTGTTGTTCCCCATCTTCACCTCGGACTAGACTATTTCATCCAGTTGGGAGAACATCTCCTTGTTCCCCATCATGTGATTGTTGCACCCACTATCCAAATACCAGACATTCTTCTAGCACTCCTCCTCAATGTTGCAAGTCAGCAACATGTTTCCTCCTATCGTATTTTTGGTTTCATCCGTGTAATGGGCTTGTTGCTGGTTCTCCTTGGCCATCCACTTTCTACACTATGAGATATAATGGCCGTATTTCTTGCAATAATAACATTGGACCTTGGACATATCCTTTTTCTGGTCGGACCCACCTTGTTGGTTCTTCGGTCCGCCTCTTCCACCTTGCTGATGGAAATTGCAATTGGTCTCTCCCTCGCTAGGGTTTGATCGTCCTCCTTTTCCTTTCCCATGCCTACCTCTGCCTCTTCCTCCTTGAGAACTAGAGGCGCCATGGTGGGAATCTTGCCTGCCACTGTCTCGAAATGAGACTTGCACCTTAAAAGCCTGCTCTAGAGAGGACTGAGATGAGCGGCTCAACCTCTGCTCATGTGTCTGCAATGAACCCATGAGCTCATCCATCGAGAGGGTCATCAGATCCCTCGACTCCTCGATTGCTATCACAACGGAGTCAAACTTAGCAGAAGGCTTCTGAGAATCTTCTCCATGATTCTCTGGCTCTGCATGATTTCTCCATTCAACCACATCTGGTTGATTACATCGGTCATCCGGGTGAAGAAGTCACCCATGGACTCCGTCTCGCTCATATGCAGGTTCTCAAACTCCCTCCTAAGCATCTATAGCTTCACAAGCTTCACTTTGTTGGTGCCCTGGTATGAGCTGGCCAGAATCTCCCAGGCCTGCTTTGCCTTGGTGGTCGATGCGATCCATGGGAAGATGGTTTCTTCAACCACTTGCATGATATAAAATAGGGCCTTCTGGTCCTTCTTGGTGTTCTCCTTCAACAGGTCCCTGTCAACTTGGGAGAGGGCGGCAAGTGCTGCTACATCTATCGGTTTAGGGTAGCCATTCTCAACCAAGTCCCACAGCTCCTGAGATCCAAATAGGATCTTCATCTGGATGCTCTAGTAGTCGTAGTTCTTGCCATTGAACCGTGGGATCTGCAACTGCAAGTTGTTGCTGTCGAAAGCCATGCTTCAAAACTCCATAGGATGACAAGTCTGCTCTGATACCAATTTGAAGAAATTAAATCTAAACACCCTGGATCGCTCGTGCTAGCAACGATACCAAAATTTTTTTATAAGAATCAGTGATATGGAGAACAGGACAAAATGTGCATGAAAGCGCTATTATCAACAGTGATATGGAGGAAAATTTTGATGCAACGACGATTTTGGGAAAAATAGCTATGAGCTGCAAATTGCTAAAACATTTAGCGATTTCGAGAAAAATTATGTTCGGTGAGAGACGACAGGAATGAAGCAAATAATTAAATATTTTTTAGCTTAAATGATTCTAACTTCCATGTGCTCTAAATCACTGAAAAATGAATGACAATGGTTTTTCTAGACTTGAAATTCAGCGATGGAGGGAGCGGAGGAAAGTACAAAGCACATGTAATACAAAAGAGACTAGGCCCCAAATCGCTAGATAAATAGGCATGAGATGCAAATCGCTCATTTCATGAGCGATTTGGGGATTTAGAAGGAAATACGAGTGAATAGTAGGAATATGAAATTTAGACAAACCCAAATAAGACGAACTACTATCAGACAAACTGCAAATAAGACAAACTAGGGTTCCTAGTGGTAAAACTAAAAAATTGCCAAGATCGCTTAAATCGTGAGCACTGCTCAATATGCTCACCAAAATGAGCGATATTGGGATCAATAAGAAATAACTACAGTTATGCTTGAGAGACAGTGCGAGGATCAACCATGCAAATGAGAGGCAAAGAGATACTAAAAAATGTTGAGTTCTTCACAACAAAACATAGATTAAATATTGTATAACAACAATCAAAACATGCTTCAACCTTCGAAGAGGGATTACAAACATCTGCAAAACTTTGTAAGATAAACTCAAAATGAAGAGCACACAAAACTACGGTTCGGTGCTGCAATCTCTTTTGCTCTGCTACACTTTGCTCTACTCCCGATCATTCCTATTATGAAAACACAAACTATATTTTTATAGCCTCCAGAAGGGAGGATAAGTATTGCCTTTTGAAAGGCTTATCTTCTGACATGCTTAGGGTTTCTGACATCTAAAGTAGGGTTACTGACCAATCATCGAATCACAACAACTAAAATAAATGCGGGGATCAGATTTGAGGTTGTTCGTGTTGTCAGACATCAAGTCAATCCTGATAGAGTAATCCCTAGATCACCATCGTTGATGTGTTTTCCGTTACTTTGGCGCTTGTTTCGAGCAACAGCGAGATGGGAGTTAGGTTTAATAATTTCAACAATCTGCAAGTGGAGGTCATATAAAGTAAAAGTACGTTTTGAATGCACTGCAAAGCTAATTTTTTTTTTTTAAGAAAATCTGAAGAGCTTAATTGATATAGTCAAAACAAGTCTGGATGACATACTCGATACATAACATCAATAGATTTAGCATGTTTTCAGTTCCATGTTAGTGTTTTGATATCAAGCTCTAGATACCCCCTGTTAGAGTCAAATTGGATCCAATCTTACTTTCACAAGATGTAGCGAGAAGCTTAAGTATTAGATTTTGTTTTAGTTTCCCATAAAAATTCGTGGAAGTGATAGAATGGCTCCATTCATTACAAATTTTGTCTAGCGAGCGTTTTTTTTTTTTTTAGGCTTAAGGCATGACTGATTGCTACATTAGAAACCAGGTATACAGTGGTCAAAAAGAACTTATTAACATTGATGTAAAAAAATTGAAGTTACGTTTCAGTCTTCATGTTTAAAGTTAGTTAGTGTGACCTTTTGACAGGGCTTGATATTTCAAGTGAAAAGACAAAAAGGACGTTAATACTTCACAGGCCAGAAAACAAATCAGAGACCGTTCTCTCTCCTGTATCGGTGGACAATTTAGTAGAAGCTAATAAAATTCCATCCACATTATGTTCAAGAATGACCAAGGAGAAGAACAGTGTGAAGGAAAAAGAATATAGATGTCTATAAGAAGTCAGAAACAGGTAAAAAGATGGGACATGGAGTCGAAAAGTATCAAAAGAGGTCTTTGGTACTGTATCCATATACAAAATTCCCAAGTTTCTCAAAGATCTGGATGAGAAAGCGTACGTTCCTCAAATCATTTCTCTGGGTCTTTTTCATCTCAAAATTGAGGACCAGTTGCCAGAAATGGACCATCGCAAAGTGGACGTCATGCTCAGAATGAACCAAAGGCTACCTGACAAGAAAAAAAACAACTTGGACGATGTCGTCAGAGCCATCGTTCCTTACATCAGAAAGTGCTATGAAGAAGAATTTGAAGCTTAGGACGAAACGCTCCCTTGGGCCTGCCTTTTAGATGGCTGCTTCATCCTTGAGTTCTCGATTTTGTCAACCGGCCTGATGGTGACCATGACCCTCTTCTCAGCCAAGCACCCTCAAAATCTAGAGAAGGAGGAATGCGATCCAATTTACAATAAAAATCGGCTTAGATCCTACCAATTTGACATCCTAGGTGACTTTTTCCTTGTGGAAAATCAGACTCCCATAGTGGTTCTGGTGAATTTATGGGGGTTAGAGAAAGGGGTTGATGCAAGGAAGGATTTCTACAGCAAACTCCAACACATAACTTCAATAATTCACCCTTTCCTACTGGATGGACCTCGAAAAAGATAAGAGTTACTAACTTGGTCCTAAAAGAGTCAGGTTTCGGGAGTCTCAAAATTCTTTTCGGGAAAGCTCGCTCTTTTCGGGACACGACAGTCTCGAAGGCTCTTTTTCAGGACAAAATGGTCCCGAAATACCTTTGGTACAAAAATTTATTTTTGAGAGAGCTTCGCACGAAATATTTTTTTGGGATAAACAATTCTCGAAAACATTTTTTTGAGGAAAACAATTTTGAAATGCTTTTTTGGAGATGCAATTGTGCGAAAGGGGTTTTTATTCGTTGACCACAGTCAATTTGGGGCATTTTCAAATTTGAAATACTATTTGCTTGAAAATACTTTTCGGGGCAAAAGTTGAGTGAAGATCCATTTCGGAGAAAACTTAGAGTGAAAAATAATTAATTAAAAAAACAATTGACTGTAGCTGCAGTATTACAATACAAAACCGCTTCTTTCAACCGAAGCTTTACAAGCAATCATCTGCAAACTAGTTGTAGAATAAACTCAAATAGGAGAGTCTATGAATGCTTTAGCTTCACCTCCTCGCTCTTCTCCTCTGCTCTGCCCAAACCTGCACTGTTGTGCACTGCTTCATGTTTTTTTGAAAGGTCACACCGCCTTATATAGTCGGGTGGAAGAGAGGATAAGGCTTATCTTCTGACATGCCCTAGGACTTATCTTCTGACATGCATCGAACAAAAACTAGGGTTTCCTTCCAATCACAACTACCGGTATTAAATGCGCACGCTGGAAACTTACGACGATCGGATGTCAGAAATCTGCGATCGGATTTGGGTGATAAGATCTGTCAAAGATCTTACAGGCGTGAAATCGAGTTTAATTTCTAACATCCTCCTTTAAACGAGATTTCACAAAGACTTTGACGCCCAACATTTCCCTCAGCCTGTTGAAGTCCTCCTCCTTCAAAGGTTTTGTGAAAATATCTGCTACCTGCTCTTTTGACCTACAAAATAGTAACACAATTTCGTTAGCTTTCACCAGCTCTCTGATGAAATGGTAGCAGATATCGATGTGCTCCTGCCATGAAACATTGGATCCTTCGATAGTGCTATGGCAGAATTGTTGTCACAAAAAATAGTTGTTGCCCCTTCCGGTGGATGATTCAGCTCACCCAAGATTCTTCTTAGCCATACTGCCTGGCATGCGGTTGACGTGGCGACAACATACTCTGCCTCAACAGTGGACAATGCAACTATCGGTTGCTTCTTTGAGGACCATGAAACTACTCCCGATCCAAGATGGAAAGCATAGCCGAAAGTGCTCTTCCGATCATCAGTGCTGCCAGCCCAATCGCTATCTGTGTAGCCAACCAGTTCAAGTTGGTCTTTTTTGGCATAAAAAATTCCATGGTTCCTCGTCCCATTGACATAACATAAAATCCTTTTCCCTGCTTGCTAGTGAGTGTCCTTTGGAGTCTCCATAAACCTGCTAATTAAGCTCACTCCAAACATCAAATCTGGTCTAGTTGCGTCAAATACATGAGACTTCCAACTAACCTTTTATACAAAGTTGGATCAACATTTCTACTACAATCCATTTTTGCTCAGCTTCAGGCCTGTGGCAATAGGTGTGATGGTAGGTTTGTTGTCCTCCATATTAAACCTCTTCAGGACATCTTTCGCATACTTGCCCTAAGAAATGAAGATGCCATCCACAGATTGGTCAACTTCAATGCCTAGAAAGTATTTCATCAGCCCTAAGTCCGTCATCTCGAACTCCTTCTTCATGGTTGTTCTGAATTGGTCAAATAGCATATTGCTATTGCTAGTATATATCAGATCATCTACATACAAGTAGATGATTATCATCTCCCCCTCTGCATTTGTCTTCATGTATAGGGTGTGCTCATATGGGCATTTGATGAACCCATTCTCCTAAAAGTAGGCATCAATCTGATTGTACCAAGCCCTGGGTGCTTGCTTCAACCCATACAGGACCTTATTCAATTTCAGGACCTTACCTTCTTGTCCTTCCAACTCATAGCCTGGTGGTTGGTCTATGTAGACCTCTTCTTCCAACACTTCGTTGAGGAAGGCAGACTTGACATCCATCTGGTACACACTCCAGCCTTTCTGGGCTGCCAATGCTAGGATCATTTTGACTATGTCAAGTCTCGCTACAGGTGCATACACCTCATGATAGTCAATCCTTGACTTCTGCTTGTAGCCTTTCACCACCAATCTGGCCTTATGTCTATCAACTTCTCCTTGGGCATTAAACTTCGTTTTATATACCCACTTGACTCCAATGGTCTTCTTCCCTTCTTGGGAGATCCATCAACTGCCATGTCTGATTCTTCTCTATGGCCTCTATCTCCTCATCCATAGCTTTCACCCATTTTTGATTTTGAATTGCTTCTTCAAATGAAATTGGATCACACTCAAAAAATAAAGCAAAATCAGAATGTTCTTCATCTATTTGATTTTGGGTTACCTCATAAATATCTTGCAAGCTCCTCGTCTTCGTTGGTGTCCTCAAATTGGAGATCCTGCTTGCAAGTTGAGGCGTTTGTGATGATGAGGCAGTGCTACTGCTAGCTCTAGTATTGTTGCTTGAAGCTACAGGTTGATGCACTCTATTTTCTTCTTCCAAGTCCTCAGACTCGATAATTGCTGGCTCGAGCTGGCCAGTATTTGATTTCCAGTTCCAGGCTTCATCCTCCAAGAACTTCACATCTCGATTGATAATCAGCTTCTTCGTCATAGGATTATACAGCCTATATGCCTTCGACTCTTCACTATACCTAGTGAAGATGCATTTCTCCGCCTTATCATCCAACTTCTTTCTCTTCTCATCTGGAACATGTGCATATGCTATGCACCCAAAAACTCTTAAATGAGCCACATTGGGCTTCTGATTGCTCTAGGCTTCTTGAGGAATCATGTCCTTCACACTCTTCGTGGGACATCGATTTAGTAGATAAACTGCACAACATACAACTTCTACCCAGAACTCATGTGGTAAATTCTTTGCCTTCAACATGCTCCATGCCATCTCCATGATTGTTTTGTTCTTCCTCTCTACAACACCATTCTATTGTGGTGTGTATCTGGTAGTGAGCTACCTACGAATTCCATTTTTCTTGCAAAAATTTTGGAATTCATTGGAGATATACTCACCTCCTCCATCTGTCCTGAGAGTCTTCATGAAGTAGCCACTCTATTTCTCAACTAGAGCCTTGAACTCCCTAAATTTTTCGAATGCCTCTAACTTTTGTTTGATGGGATATACCCATGTCCTCTGACTGAAATCATCAATGAAAGTCAGGAAGTATTTGTTATCGACAAATGTGTTGGTCTGCATTGGACCACAAATATCTAAGTGCACCAGCTCCAATGGTTGTGAAGCTCTCCAAGATTGTCCTATAGGGAATGCATCCCTGTGTTGCTTGCCAACTAAACAACCTTCACAAACTTGATTTGGTTGCTCAATAAGGGGTAAACCCTTCACCATATGCTTCTTGTGCAACAAGTTCAGGCCATTGAAACTCAAGTGATCGAATCTGAGATGCCACAACCAGGTAGCATCTTTCACAACTACACTTAATGACATCAACAATTCATTCTAAATCTGTAGGGGAAACATCTTGTTCTTTGTCATGGACACTAGTTGCAATTTGCCCATGCTCTTTGTCTCTGATGGTACAAGCTCCATCTTTAAATTGAATAGTGTACCCCTTCTACACAAGTTGTCCAACGCTCAACAAATTGTGCTTCAACCCAGGCACATAATACACATCTTGTATTTGCTTCCTTTCACCTTGCCTAGTGTGGATAATGATTTTTCCTTTCCCCATGATAGGTACTTTGTTGTTGTTCCCCATATTCACTTTAGACTTGATTGTTTCATCAAGTTGTGAGAACATCTCTCTATTCCCAGACATGTGGTTGCTACACCCACTATCGAGATACTAGATATTCTTTTGGCTCTCCTCCTCAATACTACAAGTTAACAACACATTCCCACAAGCATCTCTACACTCCACATTTTCATTTTCATTTGTGTAATGGGCTTGTTATTTGTTATCCTTGGCCATCTTCTTTCTACACTCAAAAATATAATGACCAAATTTCTTGCAATAATAACATTGGATCTTCGATTTATCATACCTCTGATTAGATCCTCCTTGCTGATTTTTTTCATTGCCTCTTCCTCCTGCTTGATGGAAGTTGCAATTGTTCTCTCCTTCATTGGAGTTTGACCTTCCTCCTCGCTTGTTACCTCTTCCATGCTTGCCTCTGCCTCTTCCTCCTTGAGAACTAGAGGCTCCTTGGTGGGATTCTTCTCTTCTACTATCTCAAAATGAGACTTGCATCTTGAATACTTGCTCCAATGAGGATTGAGTTGAGTGGCTCAACCTCTACTCATGTGTTTGCAGAGAACCCATGAGCTCATCTATAGAGAGGGTTGTCAAATCCCTCGATTCTTCAATCACGATCACTACTGAGTCAAACCTTGCTAGTAGGCTCCTTAGTATCTTCTCCATAATTCTCTGGTTCTCCACATTCTCGCCATTCAACCTCATCTGGTTGATGACATCCATTGTTCGGGTAAAGAAGTCATCGATGGACTCTGACTCGCTCATCTGCAAGTTCTCGAACTCCCTCCTCAGCATCTGCAACCGCACCAACTTCACCTTGTTGGTGCCCTAGAAGGAGTTGGCTAAGATTTCCTAGGCCTCCTTCAATTTGGTTGCTGCTGCTATTCATGGGAAGATTGTCTCCTCGACCACCTACATTATATAGAATAATGCCTTCTGGTCCTTCTTTTGATTCTCCTTCAACAAATCTGACTCCTCTTGGGAGAGAGCACTCATGGCTACTGCATCTGCTGGCTCTACATAGCCATTTTGGACTAGGTCCCATAGCTCCTACGACCCAAACAAGATCCTCATCTGAATGCTCTAGTAATCATAGTTCTTGCCATTGAACCATGGGATCTACAACTGCAAAGGGTTGTTGTCGAAAGCCATTGCTTCTTATCGTCCATGAGAAGGCTCTAGCTCTAATACCAATTTGAAAGAGTCAGTTTTTAGGAGTCCCAAAATTCTTTTCGAGACACGGGTGTCTCAAAAGCTCTTTTCGGGACATAATAGTCCCGAAGGCCCTTTTTTAGGATAGAATGGTCCTGAAACACCTTTTTGGGACAAAAAGGTCCCAAAACACCTTTTTTAGGACAAAGGATCTTGAAATTGCTTTTCAGGAGAGCTTCGCACGAAATCCATTTTTGGCATAAACAATTCTCGAAAACCGCAGTCAATTTGGGTGCATTTTTAATTTTGGAATACTATTTATTCGAAAATTCTTTTTGGGGCAAAATTTGAGCAAAGAAGCATTTCAAAGAGAAAACTTAGAGTGAAAAATAATTTATATTAACTAAAAAAACATCTGACTATGACTGCAATATTACAATACAAAACCACTTCTTTCAATCGAAGCTTTACAAGCAATCATCTGCAAACTAGTTGCAGGATAAACTCAAATAGGGGAGTCTATGAATGCTTCAACTTCACCTCCTCGCTCTTCTCCTCTACTCTTCCCAAACCTGCACTATTGTGCACTGCTTCATATTTTTCTAAAAGGTCGCACCGCCTTATATAGCCGAGCGGAAGAGAGGATAAGGCTTATCTTTTGACATGTGTTAGGGCTTATGTTCTAACATGTGCTAAATAAAAAACTAGGGTTTCCTTCCAATCACAACTATCGATATTAAATGCACATGTTGGAAACTTATGATGATCGGATGTAATAAATCTGCGATCAGATTTGGGCAATAAGATCTGTCAGAGATCTTACAAGCGTGAAATTGAGTTTAATTTCTAACAGGTATGAATTTGATGGATATCTATAGAAATACAAGCACATGTTGGGTTTGTTCCACAGTTTTCTTGTAGGTAAATATTGGCCCCTGAAGCTTAAACAAGCCATAGAGACTACTCCTAGTAAACAAGATGGTTCTTGTACTTGCATTCCAATTAAACAACTCTTGGTGTGAGCACCAGAGCAACAACAACAACACAAATAGAAGAAGGATCCACAAAGCGAGAATGATGAGGATTATCTGAAAAAATTCATAAAAGCTTTCACCTCATAGCTCTTCAAAGAGGCTGTGAAGTTTAAGCCTTACTACGACCTTCCATCTCCAAAAAAACTAAGATTTGAGAAGAAGGAGAGGGTTATTTATCTCCCGATAGTATTCTTGATAAACACGTCCAACATGATATTTAGGAATCTCATGGCATTGGATGTTTGCTGCCTAGCCAAAGACAAGCGAATTTCTTATTATGTGTTGTTGATAAACATGCTGGTGGAGGAAGAAAGTGATGTGGTGATATTGAGGATGGCAGGTGTTATCCAGAGATCGATGGACACCGACGATGAAGTAACAAACCTGCTAAACAAGCTATGCAAGGGACTCAAACTTCACAATGAAACTTAAGATCCCTTCATGGAAATGAAGTTGGGGCTAAATAATTGGTACAAAAATAGGCATATGGTTCAATTGAATCACTTTCAGCAACAACATTTGAGGCTTCTCAAATACTTCTCCATGTTATGGGTAATGGTTCTTGTGCTCGTAGCAGCCTTGCCCAATTTCCTGTCACTCTTCAAGAAGCTTCTTGATAACAGGTCCTAAACGAGAGAGTGTGTATAATATAGATTAGATTGTAGTGGTATTTAATTCTATATAAATTGGTAAATGATTTTGTAAGGGTAGTGGATTTTAAGAGTTGGTTCTTCAGACCAGTGTTTTGAAACTCGTAGATTACTCGTAAGTACTCATAAAAATCGTGGGTCAAGGTGGCCTGTGATTTTTTCTAATAAGAAACTCAGGCCGAGTAACTCACCAACTCGCTACAAGTTACTCGCCCATTATTCATCGAGTATTTGGCAATTACTTATCGAGACTAGTACGAAGAGAAGCAAGGATCGAGGCATGGGAAAGACAGGGGGAGAAGGGGAAAGAGAGCCGAGGCAGGGAGACTCGTACGGAGAGAAGCAAGGGCCAAGGCAGGGGAAATACAAGAAACAAGGAAAAGAAAGTCGAGGTAAGGAAAAGGCAGGGGAGACTCGTACGGAGAGAAACAAGGGCTGAAGCAGGGGAAAGGTAGGGGAGGCAAGGTCCAAAGTAGGGGAAAGAGAACCTAGGCAAGGAAGAGGTAGGGGAGACTCATACGAAGAGAAGCAAGGGCCAAGGTAGAGGAAATACAAGGGAGGTAGGGATCGAGGCAAGGGAAAGGCATACAAATAAATTTGAAAACTAGCTTAGATATAAAGGATATAAGAGTTATCAATCTCGAGGTTCCTATCTCATTTCTTAGGGGTGTGATATCCAAGATAGGCACCTCAATATTGATAACTCTAGGAATTTTGAGATATATATCCTTTATATCTAAGCTAGTTTATTTTTTGTTGCATCCTAAGTATAATCTACAAAACAAAATCAAACATTAAAATATAAGAAAAATAGTTAAATAAAAAATGTCCTTCCAAAAAAAATGTATAAGCATGTACAAGAACTTGAAACAAGACATGTAGAAAAACGTTAACGTAGAAAAAAATAACGCTATAGCAAAAAAATCAGGAAAAAAGAAAAAATTGAAGAAGAAAAACAAAATAAATGTAGCGAAACTTGATACAAGACATGTAGAAAAACCATAATGCCTTACCAAACAAATTAGGAAAAAAATAACATAAAAACAAAGTAAATGTAGTGAGACTATTTCATAGGTTCTTACAGCTTTTATAGCCCCCTTTTTTAAATTGAAATTCAAGTTTAATATCACATTTGAACCAAGTAACAAGAATAGGTACAATCAAAACCGCCAAAAATAGTACTCCCAAATTTAGACAAAATATTCCAAAGGAAACTCAATCGATTTCAACCAGAACTAGATCCCTCTTATACACTACCTTCTACAGTGACACAACAAACTCCAATAGGAAATGACATACGTAAAACCATACCGAAATAAGATTTAACTTCTCCATCCGCCATCGTCAGAGAAGTTGCTGCCCTCATATCGGGACCCGCAACCTTCGTAACCACCATTGTTGCGACCGCCTCCATAGTTGCTTTCAGATCGCTCGCTCACGACCACCTCCATAGCTGCCATTGTAGTCGCCTCCTCCACTACTGTCGAAACCACCGCCAACTCCTCTACTTCCTCTAGCCTGAGCGTGATTCACAGTGATGTTTCTCCGGTCCAAATCTCTCCCATTCATCTCTTTGGTGGTATTTCTATCCATTCTTCATCTCTTTGGTGGTAGCGGGACCTCCCAGTATTTCGATCACTCGCAACATGGGATTCTATAACCTCGTCAAAGGAATGAAGGCATCCTTGAGGCTCCTATCATCGGTTTACCAGGAATGGCCATCAACGAAACAGAAGAATTCAACATGAGGAGCAGCCATTTTCAAAAACCCTAACGGTTTCTTCTCACCGACTAAATCTAAAAATATAGGCTAAACTACAACTAAACCTAATATTAACAAGAGGAAAAGGAGGTCTCAAGCGTACTTTTATACCCTTTTTCTTAACGACTATCTGCTGAATTTATTTAAAAGTTGCATTTCAAGCTTATCGTGATTGATAACTCTCGGCGTTTTTAGATATATATCCTTTATATCTAAGCTAGTTTATTCTTTGTTGCATCCTAAGTATAATCTAGAAAACAAAATCAAACATTAAAATATAAGAAAAAATAGCTAAATAAAAAATGTCCTTCCAAAAAAATATGTATAAGCATTTACAGGAACTTGAAACAAGATATGTAGAAAAACCTTAACATAGAAAAACAATAATGCTATAGCAAAAAAATTAGGAAAAAATAAAAATTCGAAGAATAAAAATAAAATAAATGAGCGGAACCTGATACAAGACATGTAGAAAGACCATAACGCCTTAGCAAACAAATCAGAAAAAAAAAATACCAAAAAAACAAAGTAAATGTAGTGAGACTGTTTCATAGGTTCTTACAACTTTTATAACCCTTTTTTTTAAATCGAAATTCAAGTTTAATATCACATTTGAACCAAGTAACAGGAATACGTACGATTAAAACCACCAAAAATAGTACTCTCGAATTTAGACAAAACAGTCCAAAGGAAACTCAACCGATTTCAACCGAACCAGATCCCTCCTATACACTACCTTCTACTAAGACACAACAAGCTCCAATAGGAAATAATATTCATAAAACTATAATCAAATAAGATTTAACTTCTCCATCCACCATCGTCAAAGAAGTTGTCGCCCTCATATCGGTGAAAGAACTAAAACCAGGAACAGGGACAACCTTGTTACATGCAATACACACCCAGGTAGAAAAATGAGATACAGGGGCAGAAAAACAAAACTAAATTTTAATTGCAAAAAGGGAAGCGGCTCTGTTGAGCCTACAAGACCACAAAGGGCCAAATGGTGCTGAATACACAGCCAAATGCGGAATACACCGCCAGAAGTGCAGCAAACGCTGCCAGAGGTAAACCTGGTGCTGCTGCCCAGATTACCTAAACACATGAATTCATTCTTTTATAGGCCCCAAAACCTGATTAAACCCTAAACCAGATTCATAATACCATGGGCAAAAATGTTGTAGGACGCTCCCATAAGCGGTATTCTACCTTCGACCAGGTTCAATGCATTCTGCAATGCGGTACCTCCGAATTGATGGTGGCAGTTGGGATTAATTTCCAACACACCCCCATAATCACAACTACGCATACACAACGAATAGAAGGTGGAGGAACAGTGTTGTGGTGGGGCTTCTCCTCGTCAAACCCTCATGTTGCTTCTTTCCAAACTCGTCACGGAGGCTACGATATGGTGCTTTGGAGCAATGCCCTCCGCCATTATTTTACAAACGCCACCATCTCAAATCCTAGCATCAACACCACAAAAGATAGAGGATATGGGGATTGCCAAGATAATACTCCAAAAACTATGTAAAACCCCAAAGTAAGCCGGGCAGCTCGCGTTTAAATCCATATCTCACTTCACTCCTCCCCTCTGGCCAAGGGAAGTAGAGCATAAATTAATCCCTGAGTAGTTAATGTGGGAATTTCTAGGAGGGCACGAGGAATTCACTATCAGGGGCTTTGCCACAACACGACTTGTCCAGTCCTCTGTCCATTGATTGTCCCCAGGCTCTGATACCATGAAAGAACTAAAACCAAGAACAGGGACAACCTTGTTACAGGCAATACACACGCAAGAAAAAAAAAGAGATACATGGGCAGAAAAACAAAACTAAATTTTAATTTCAAAAATGGAAGTGCCTCTACTGAGCCTATAATACCATAAAGGGCAAAATGGTGTTGAATACATAACCAAATGCAAAATACACCGCCAGAAGTGTAGGAAACGCTACCAAAGGTGAACCTGATGCTGATACACAGATTACCTAAACATAGAGGCATTCATTCTTTTATAGGCCCCAAAACCTGATTAAACCCTAAACCAGATTCACAATACCATGGGCAAAAATGTTGTAGGACGCTCCCGCAAGTGGTATTCTACCTTCGACCAATTTTGATATATTTTGCAATGTGGTACCTCTGAATTGATGGCAAAAGTTGGGATTAATTTCCAACACTGGTATTAGAGCAACCATTTGAAGTTTTAGTTTCAAGCCATCGTTTGGGAGTGCAGAGCAAAGGGGCCTGAAGTCGAGGAGTAAACTATCGAAGTCGGGTTGCGCTCCCAAAATCGAGCATCGTGGGGAAAAATCATGACGTCCAACAGATTAGGCTAGGTCAATGCCCAAGTGCACATTCAACACCCAACTACACATGAAATTAGTGCGTAGTTGGGCTACGCAATAAGGAGTGAAACTTAGCCAAAAAAATTGGTTGCTTCCCTTGACTGACTGTGCTGGTCAACGTCCGACTGCGCAAGTCAACTACTATGTAGTCAGACTATGCAATGAAGTTGGGTGGAGTAGCTTGACTTAGCAAAAGAATGCAAAGTCCCGCAGACTATGCTACCCTGGTTGGGCTGTCTTGTAGGTTGCATAATTACGACGACGCCTTCCTTATCAATCATAGTGACAATAGGAGAATGGCCTCATATCTGGAGGTGTCGAACACCGAGATAGATCAAGATTTGAAATCACTCCATTGGGGAGGCGATTGAAGAAGTTTCTCAAAGGAAACAACAAACCCTGACAATGAGCGTTTGTAAACAAATTTGTAAGAAATGCCGTAAATAAAAATAATAATGCAGAAGTGAGATGCAGTCAAATCTAAACAAGAACCCTTTTAATGCCTGAACTATGGCAATATTTATATATTTATTGAAGCAATAGGGTTACAAAGATCCTCAACCGAGGATGTATAGGCTTCTACAGATAAAACTGTAGGATACACAAACAAATCTAAACTACCGAGACTACTGCTCGAAATTGAACAGATGAGCCTGTCTGCTCACTAAACTGCTCTGCAAAATGACTGCTCCTCCAAAATCTCCCACTCCACTCTTTGTCTGAAGACCCGAACTACCTTATATAGCCGCGGGGAGAGGATGATATGGCTTATCTTCTGACAGGTTCTAACAGACCCTGAACTAGGGTTTCTGACCAATCACCGAACTAGCATTAACTTTGCATGCTTGGCAAAGTGTGGTGATCAGATTTACGATGATCGGATCTATCAGGCATCACATCTATTAGAAGGCACATGCGACATCAAGTCAGAATTTTTACCGGGACACCCAACTTCACGAGCGGTCCAACGTCGCCCAAGTTCGGAGCATAGTTGGGCAGAGGCGTGAAATCAAGATTAATATTTCTAACACCCTCCTTTAAGCCTAATTTCATGAGGGCTTTGACTCCAAGCTGCTATTGCAATCTACTGAAGTCCTCCTCCTTCAAAGGCTTCATGAAAATATCTGCCAATTGCTCCTTAGATCTGCAAAACTGCAACTGAATTTCATCAAACTTCACCAGCTCTCTGATGAAGTGATATCGAATCTCGATGTGCTTCGTCTGACCATGGAACACTAGATCCTTCGATAGTGAGATGGCCAAATTGTTATCACAAAAAATTATTGTCGTGCCTTCCAAAGGATAGTTCAGTTCACTTAGAACTCTTCGTAGCCAAACTGCCTAGCATGCGGCTGACGTGGTGGTGACATATTCTGCTTTGATTGTGGACAACACAAAAATAAGTTGCTTCTTGGATGCCCATGAGATTGCCCCTAATTTGATATGGAAAGCATACTCGGAGGTGCTCTTTCGATCTTCGGTGTTGCCAGCCTAGTCACTGTCTGTGAAGCCCACCAGTTACAATTAGTCCTTTCTGGCATAAAATATGCCATGGTTCTATGTCCTATTGACATAGTGCAGGATCCTCTTGTGTGCTTGCCAGTGTGTGTCCTTTAGAGTCTCCATAAAATGGCTAATTAGACTGACTTCAAACATAAGATCTGGCCGAGTTGCAGTCAAATACATCAGACTGCCAACTAGCCTCTTGAATAGATTTGGATCCACATTCCTACCAGAATCCAACATTCTCAGCTTCAAACCTATGGCAATAGGTGTGATGGCAGGTTTGTTGTCCTCCATCTTGAACTCCTTACCCTGAGAAATGAAGATGCCATATGTCGATTGGTCAGGTTTTTTCGCATACTTACCCTGAGAAATGAAGATGCCATCTATCGATTGGTCAACTTCAATACCGAGAAAATACTTCATCAGCCCTAAGTCCGTCATCTCAAACTCCTTCTTCATGGCTGTTCTAAACTGGTCAAACAATGTTGTGTTGTTGCTAGTGTAAATCAAATCGTCCACATACAAACAAATGATTATGAGCTCACTTGCATCATTTGTCTTCATGTACAAGGTGTGCTCATATGGGCATTTTATAAACCCATTATCCTAAAAATAACTATCAATCCGGCTGTACCAATCCCGGGGTGCCTACTTCAAACCATACAGGGCCTTCTTCAGCTTTAGGACTTTGCCCTCCTAGCCTTCAATTTCGTAACCTAGTGGCTGTTCTATGTAGACCTCTTCCTCCAACACACCATTGAGGAAGGCTGACTTGACGTCCATCTGATACACCTTCCAACCCTATTGGGCTACCAATGCCAGGATCATCCTGACTATGTCAAGTTAGGCTACAGGTGCATATACCTCAGGGTAATCAATGCCTAACTTTTGCTTGTAGCCCTTCACCACCAGTCTGGCCTTATGTCTATCAACTTCTCCTTGGGTGTTGAACTTTGTCTTATACACCCACTTGACCCCAATGGTCTTCTTTCCTGTTGGAAGATCTGTCAGTTGCCATGTATCATTCTTTTCAATGGCTTTAATCTCCTCGTCCATCGCTTGCACCCACTTCTGATTCTGACTTGCATCTTCGAACTCCACTGGATCAACCTCAGTGAAGAATGCAAATTCAGAGTATTCCTCATCTTGATGAGTTTGGGTTACCTCGTAAATATCTTGCAAGCTCCTCATCTTTGTAGGAGTCACCAAATTATGGATTCTTCTTGTAAGTGGAGGCAACTAGGATGGCAAGGTTGTGCTACTGTTGACACCGCTACTATTGTTGGAGGTTGCAAATGGTTGCACACTGCCCTCCTCTAAGTCAACAAACTCCACTACTACTAGCTTAGGTTGGCCAGTCTTTGACTTCCAGTTCCAGGCTTCATCTTCCAGGAACTTCACATCATGGTTGATGATGAGCTTCTTCCTCATAAGGTTGTACAACATGTATACCTTCGCCTGCTCACTATATCTTGTGAAGATGCACTTCTCAACTCTATCATCCAACTTTTGTCGCTTCTCTTTTGGAACATGTGCATATGCAATGCACCCGAACACACGTAGATGAGCCACACTTGGCTTCACACCGCTCTAGGCTTCTTGAGGGATTTTTTTCTTCACACTTTTGGTGGGACATCTATTTAGAAGGTAGACTACACATGTTACAGCCTCTACCCAAAACTCGTGCGGCAATCCCTTCACCTTCATCATGTTGTATGCCATATCCATGATGGTTTGATTCTTCCTCTCAGCTACGTCATTCTACTGCGACGTGTATCTGGCAATGAGCTACCTCCGAATTCCATGTTGCTTGTAGAAGTTGTGGAATTCATTGGAGATGTATTCACCTCCGCCATCTATCTTGAGAGTCTTGATCTAATATCTACTTTGTTTCTCCACCAGAGCCTTGAACTCCTTGAATCTGGAAAATGCTTCTGACTTTAGCTTGATGGCATAGACCCAGGTCTTTCGGCTAAAGTCATCAATGAAAGTTAAGAAGTATTTGTTGTTGGCAAACGTGTTGGTCTGCATCGAACCATAAATGTCTGAGTGCACCAGCTCCAATGGCTATGATGCTCTCCAAGACTGTCTAGAAGGGAAAGAATCCCTATGTTATTTTTTGACTAAGCAGCCTTCACAAACTTGATTTTGCTGCTCTATTAAGGGTAAACCCTTCAACATCTACTTCTTGTGTAGTTGATTCAGGCCACTGAAACTCAGGTGACCAAACCTAAGATACCACAGCCAGGTAACATCCTTCACAATTGCACTTAGAGACATCAACGATTATTTTGAATCTACAACGAAAACATTTTGTTCATCATGGACACGATGTAAGCTGCCCATGCGACTTATCTCTGACGGTGCAGGTTCCATCTTTGAATTGGATCGTATGTCCCTTCTATACGAGTTTTCCAATGCTCAATAGGTTGTGCTTCAGGCCAAGAACATAGTAAACATCATAGATCTTCTTTCATTCACCATGCTTGGTGTAGATGAGGATCTTTCCTTTCCCCATCATGGGAACCTTATTGTTGTTCCCCATATTCACCTCAGACTAGATTGTTTCATCCAATTGTGAGAACATTTCCTTGTTCCCCATCATGTGGTTGCTGCACCCACTGTCCAAATACCAGACATTCTTCTGGCACTCCTCAATGTTGCAAGTCAGCAACACGTTTCCTCCTGCCGCATTTTCGGCTTCATCCATGTAATGGGCCTATTGTTGGTTCTCCTTGGCCATCCATTTTTTACATTATGAGATGTAATGGCCAAAATTCTTGCAGTAATAGCACTGGACCTTTGACATGTCCTTCTGACTAGATCCAGCTTGCTGATTTTTTGCACCGCCTCTTCCACCTTGCTGATGGAAATTACAGTTGGTCTCTCCCTCATTAGGGTTTGACCGTCCTCCTTGCTTGTTGCCTTTCCCATGCCTACCTCTGCCTCTTCCTCCATGAGAACTAGAGGCGCCATGGTGGGATTCTTGTCTACCACTATCTCAAAATGAGACTTGAGCCTTGAATGCTTGCTCTAGAGAGGTCTGAGATGAATGACTCAGCATCTGCCCATGTGTCTATAGAGAACCCATGAGCTCGTATGTTGAGAGGGTTATTAGAGCTCTTGATTCTTCGATTACTATCACAACCGAGTCAAACTTGGTAGGCAAAATTTTGAGGATCTTCTCCATGATTCTCTGGCTCTGTACGATTTCTCTATTCAACCACATCTAGATATTTTCAAACTTCCTCTTGAGCATCTACAACTTCACCAAATTCACCTTGTTGGTGCCCTGGTACGAGCTGGCTAGAATCTCCTAGGTTTGCTTTGCCTTGGTGGCTAATGCAATCCATAAGAAGATGGTCTCTTCGATCTCTTGTATGATGTAGAAGAGGGCCTTCTGGTCCTTCTTCGTGTTCTCCTTCAACAAATCCTTGTCAACTTGGGAGAGGAGTGACCAGTGCTGCTGCATATACCGACTGCTGGTAGTCATTCTCGACTAACTCCCATAGCTCCTAAGATCCGAATAGGATCTTCATCTGGGTGCTCTAGTAATCGTAATTCTTCCCGTTGAACCGTAGGATCTGCAACTACAAGTTGTTACTGTTGGAAGCCATTTTGCTTTGGTCTTCGCATCAAGGGATCAATGGCTCTGATACCAATTTGTAGTTTCAATGTCAAATTTACTTTTAATTTTTCCAGCCGCCATTAGGGAGCGTAAAAATAAATGTCGAGCCCGAAGTCGGGGAGTGGACTCTCGAAGTCGGGTTGTCGCTCCCGAAGTCGAGCGGTCGCATAAGGGAAAGGGAGGGGGGGGAGAAACGCGAATCATGCACATTCAAAAATTGGGCTGGGTCAATGCCCAAGTACGTAGTCAACGCCCAGCTACGCACGAAATTAGTGCATAATTGGGTTGCGCAATAAGGAGAGAAACTTAGCCAAAAAATTGGGTGCTTCCCTTGACTGACTATGCTGGTCAACGTCCGATTGTGCAAGTCAACTGCTGTGTAGTCAGGCTACAGCGAAGTTGGGTGGAGTAGCTTGACTTAGCAAAAGAATGCAAAGTCCCGTCAGACTATGCTACCCCGGTTGGGCTGTCCTATGGGTTGCACAATTGCGGTGACACCTTCCTTATCAGTCGTAGCGTCGATAGGAGAATGGCCTCAGATCTGGAGGCGTCGAACACCAAGACTAATCAAGATTTGAAATCACTTCGTTGGGGAGGCGATTGAAGAAGTTTCTCAAAGGAAACAACAAACCCTGACAACGAGCGTTTGTAAACAAATTTGTAAGAAATGTCGTAAATAAAAATAATAATGCAGAGGAGCGAGACATAGTCAAATCTAAACAAGAACCCTTTTTAATGCCTGAACTGTGGCAATATTTATATATTTATCGAAGCAACAGGGTTACAAAGATCCTCAACCGAGGATGTACAGGCTTCTACAGATAAAACTGCAGGATACACAAACAAATCTAAACTGCCGAGACTGCTGCTCAGAATTGAACAGATGAGCTTGTCTGCTCACTAAACTGTTCTGCAAAATGACTGCTCCTCCAAAATCTCTCACTCCACACTTTGTTTGAAGACCCAAACTGCCTTATATAGGAGCGGGAAGGGGAAGATAGGGCTTATCTTCTGATAGGTTCTAACAGACCCTGAACTAGGGTTTCTGACCAATCAACGAATTGGCATTAACTTCGCATGCTTGGCAAAGTGCGGTGATCAGATTTATGACGATCGGATCTGTTAGGTGTCACATATGTCAGAAGGCATGTGCGACATCAAGTCAAAAATTTTGTTGGGACACCCAACTTCGTGAGCGCAGTCCGACGTCGCCCAAGTTCGGAGCCCAGTTGGGCGAAGACGTGAAATCGAGATTAATATTTCTAACAATCGAGACCCGCCACCTTTGTAGCCACCACTGCTGTGACCACCTCCATAGCTACGTTCAGATTGCTTTCTCACGACCACCTCCATAGCCGCCATTGTAGTCGCCTCCTCCACCACTGCCGAAGGCACCGCCACCTCCTCTACTTACTCTGGCCTGAGCGCGATTCACAGTGATGTTTCTCCGGTCCAAATCTCTCCCATTCATTTCTTTGGTGGCATTTCTATCCATTCTTCATCTCTTTGGTGGCAACGGGACCTCCCGGTCTTTCGGTCGCTTTCAACCTTAGAGTCCATAACCTCGTCGAAGGAAGGAAGGCATCCTTCAGGCTCTTATCATAGGTTTACCAGGAATGGCCATCAACGAAACAACGAAATTCAAGATGAGGAGCAGCCATTTTTTCAAAAACCCTAGGTGTTTCTTCTCACTGATTAAATCTTAAAATAAAGACTAAACTACAACTACACCTAATACTAACAAGAGGCAAAAAGGAGCTCTCAAGCGTAATTTTATAGCCTCTTTCTTAACGGCTATTTGCTGAATTTATTTAAAAGTTGCATTTCAAGCTTGCGGTGAATTTCATTTTCTTAACTGTTGTCGGTTGTGGTTATTTAAATGTTGCATTTTAAGGTTGCGGTGAATTTCATTTTAAACGTTGCATTTCAAGCTTGTCGTGAATTTCATTTTAACCGTGCATGGGGTATAATTTATGTAACGGTAAATTTTAGATGCCTGGTAAGATAAAATATTTTAAATGTTTGTAACGGTTGGTTAGTCGATTGTTTTAGTTTATATATTTTAAATGTTTTTTTTTTTTTTGAATTTACATGGTGGAATCGGTAGCCGCCATGAATCCGGGCAGGCTGTCTAGCTTTTATGGCCGCCACAGTATTCTGCGTTGTCCGCCCCGAAGCCGCCACACAGATCTTCGCGCAGTCCGCCCCTATAACCACCATGCCACAATCATTTTAAACCTTTTACGCCGCTCAAAGCACCAGGGAAAGGGACAAGCGTTCAGTCCGGCGAGGCCCGAGATTTGAACCTTGGACCTCCGCCCCCCATTTTAAATGTTTTTGTTAATGACGATTTTTTTAATAAAAAAAAAAAAAATTATTTACAGCGTGACATGTATAATTTTTTTTTTTTGCCTCCCACCCGTGTCTGCCATTATAGGAATGCTTTCAGGCATAATAATTTTTTTTATTTTACCCAGGTGTTGTAGGTGAGTTGGAGAGGAGAGGGCAATCCTCCAAGGGAGGTCCCAGGTTCGAATCTCCACCCTACCAAAAAAGCTGAATTGGATACCCAAAATCCAATTGATAATGTTGGTGCGAGTATGACTGGGTGTGACTCTCGGATGACTTTGATGGTGTAGAACCCCCTGTTCGTGGTCTCTCAGACCAAGGCAGCCCCGAAAAGGGTTTTTTGCTTAAAAATAAAATAAAATAAAAAAATTTATTGCTTACGTCGTGTCAAGAGTCTTTCTTTAAAAAGCGCACAAAACAATGAAGAAAATGATTTTAATTACGACTATGAAAATATGCGATGAAGAATTTTAAAATAAAATAATTATAAAAGGAATACAATAACCACATTTAGTAAGAATTTAAAACAGTATAAGTTAAATTACTTTAAAAACAATCATTATCTTAGTTACTAGACAACTGCCGGTTCAAAATTTTATAAATTACATCAACAACCACCAACCATTCTTAAAGGGTTTGAACACAAGACTACTTAAAAAAACTACTTAAAAAATAACCATCATCTTAACCATTAGTACAACTACTTGAATTCTAATATAATATAATGAAATTCCTCACTGTATACTAAATTTTATTTAAGTTTGACCGTAGAGAACCTTAACGTAATGCTAACAAAGTCATATGTATAATAGGTTTTTTTTCTAATCAAAATCCAATTAAATAACATGCATGATTCTTAAGAAAGTTCTAATCCTCTATTTTATTCGGTCAACGATATAAGTAGATTTAAAATACTGATATTTGTATAAAAAAATAAAATGATATTAGCTGTAATTTAGATGTTTTACGGATTTAAAATAAAAATATTAATATAATTTTTTATTAAGATAAATAATTTAAATAAAAATGTTTTATTTGATCAAAATTTGAAAAATATATTTTTAAATATTTAAAAGGTGATTTTTAATAACATTCTTAATTAGGGAAGTATCACAAAAATGTTTTACCCCTTATATACTAAACAGAAATTAAAACTCACACTTATTTTTTTATATATATATTTTAATGGGTAGTTATAGGCCTTAGTTATAGACATGGCATTGATACTAGGTCTTTATGTTTGTTGAAACTTAAAGCTAATTCTTCTTTATTGAACATGACTCATCTCAAGCGATAAAGCAAAAATTAATAGAATTTATTACAAAAATTAATAAACATTGAATTAAAACTCATAGACAACATGAAAATAGTATTGGATGTATGATATGGTTATACTTATCTTTGGTTCATGTTTTGTTATAAAATCAACACTTACCTCTAGTTGTCTTCATTACTATATAAGGTGATTCACCTATGAGATTTGAACCTTAGATTGTGATGTGAAAATCCTCTCTCTCCATCACTTGCTCCAAACCCATTAAAAAAAAATATTGGATGTGTTCAATATACTAAATAAATCTTAAACCTAATACCTAACAATAAATATATTAACATCAAAGTAGAGATTGTAAATAGGACGAGAGGGTTTAATATCCATATCAAGATTATGTTTGATCCTACATTAAAGGCCACTTGACCTTAGATTTATGCATTGTTATAAGCTTGACACTTGCCTTCAAATGTCCTTTTGAGTCTATGAGGTTTCACCTATAGGATTGGATGTTAGCTTATGATATAGAATTTATCACTTTCAATTAGTTGCCTCATATCCATATCCATATTGTCCTTTTATCAAATATATTTTCATTTCTATTTTTATCAAATGTATTGTTTATCTTTCTCATATTTCTATGTTTTTCCAGTTAGCTTATTGACATTATTTTCATCAAGAAATAATGTCCCACTTAGTCAATTGCCTTCTAAAGTTAAATTTTACAAAGACAAAGGTCAACAACACAACTAGCTAAATTGTGAGCTACTTAATTTCCTTCTATATTGATATGCTCATATTTTTAAGGGATTGCATCTAACAATAGTTTATAAGCATTGTGAATAATATTATTCTTATCTAATGCCTACACCAATTATTGATGATAGCATTAACAAATATTTGTGAATCCACTAAAACTAAAATATATTATCATATTTATTGAATTACAACTTTGGTCCCTTTAAGAAGTGCACTAACCATTGCATAATTATTAGTTGAAATTCCATATGATTATTAGTAATTAAGGAGAATTTTTCATTTATTATTTTCAAAAGACGCCACATCTTCTAGCTTTTTATTAGATTTTCTTTGGAAGCACCATCCCAATCAATTTTGTGATGATATCCATGACTACAAACATCCTTCAAAAGAGGTAATAATATGGTTCCAATCTTGGACATGATTTTTAAATTTACTACAAAAAAAAATCAATTATTTCTTTCAAGTTATAAATTGCAAAAATAATAGTAGAACTAATCCTCCATGAAATGCAAAATACTTTACCTTTACAACTATTAATTTAATATTTTATCAACGCTTTCAACGTTGATGTAATTACCCAATATATTTTATATTTAAAAAAACAACAATAAATGGTATACGTAAATGGACAATGGCAAAAGTAAATGATTTGATGTTTATATATCCTTTTCATATAAGACACATCTAAAAGATCCACATTATCCTCTTCTTTATAGACTCTCTCATCTAACAATATTACTTTTGGCTACTACTTAAAGGAATTTCAAGGCATTAGAAAGGCACTAGAGTGGCCAAATATTCCTCTAAGGGATATCATTATGAGTATAAAATCATGATTTCTCTAGATCCTCATATCCCAACTAGTTCAAGTATCCACCATATTTTGATTGATTCCAAACTAACTCATCCTTTTGTAGAAAGCTTTTAAATAAAACTCTTGAACCATATTTTGAAGCTTAATCAATTATATTTTGAGTTCCTCTTACTTATACAAATCTATAACCTAGAATTATTGCTCACATTAATGTAATAATTAATATTTGGACTATTACAACCTAAAAATGCTTGATCTAATGATTGTTATTATGGCTAAAAATAAGATGATAAGACTTCAACTAAATATTAGACAAAAAATTTAAAAAAATCCCTTTATTAACTAATGTGTTTCTTGATCAATTGTAAACTATATTATATGAATTTCAATATTGGTAATCCATTAGGTAGTGTTCATTTCCTAAATAACTCATAACATTCAGAGAACCTATGTATATTTTGAAGTAATATTTTTGAGTAAATATTTCCTTCATCATTGAATAATATCCATCATAGTTTATCCTTTGATTCTAAACTAATATGTTTATAACACCACAATCCTTCCCCTCATTAATATTTCCTTTACAAACCATATTCCACTTACAAAGAGGAAACCTAGCTTTTTTCTCACAAACTCTTCAAATAAAATCTCCTTGAATTTTGTCAAATTTGGATGCTAAATCTAATTGTAATCTTGAAGTTGACATTATATAGAGGAGTGGATTTAGCTATAGACTTTATGAGATATAGCCTTCCATCCATGATTAATAACTTGACCTTCTAACCTACCAAAGAAAATTTTAGTCTATTCAAAATTGAGTCTTAAAGTTCTTTCTTCTTTCCTTTATTCAACAAAGGAATACTTAAATATGTTGATGGAAATATTTTCAACATGAAATCCTAAATTATACATAATAATAAATTGTAAATATATGGTAATGTTAATCAAAAGGATATCGGATTTTATAGTAAAATTTAAATTTGTAGTAGGTTTCTCAAAGCATGCTAGTATTCTTTTAAACTCCATGGATTCAGTAAGGTATGACCTAAATGAAAAGTATTATGAATGTATTAGAGATGATATTTGGAGTAATAATTTATTATAAGATAAATACCTTTAATTTTTTATTATATTTTATCTGACTTCATGGACCAACCCAAATCAATTAATACATTAATAAATAGAATAACAAGAACTGAAGAAAATATTTGTAAGCATTTTATTAATTTTAAATAATAATATAGAATACCATTATTGGTGGGATACCTGGGAACATTCATCAATATCTATGCTATGAACTTCTACTTTCTCCTTACCCTCATTTTATAGAGGTACATTAGAATATATGTATAAATACAACAGAGTTTGAAAATATGCTTGGGATATCAAGCATTTTTCTTCCATAATGGTTGAACATTGAACTTCCACTAATGGTTGATATTCTAATGTGTGGCATGGCATGGATGATGCTAAATGCATGAATACCTAATATTTTATTTGACACTATACAAGGTGGTGACATAATATTATGGTTGGTACCAAGGTTGCTAATATTGGAATCAAACTTAAGAGTGGCACCTAATCTACTAGTATGGGTGCTTGATTCAAGAGGAAACAAATGGATCTTGTAATTAGTATTGAGTATATTTTAAGATATAAAATCAATTGATCCAATTGATTCTAATACTAGGATCATATAATAGAAATTTAACTCAATCTAGTTGTAGGTTGGCCATTATTATTGATAAACAAGTTAACTTGTTTTGATGACTCAATATACTGTGACCTCCAATATATTGATGTGCATGCTAATGATCTTATTTATTTTATAGGAATTTAGAGATGTTATTTTTAAACATAAATATAAACTTTGTACTTATCCTTTACTAATGCAATACACAATGTTTTTCATGGTGCTCCCTATACTTGGTATTAGTCATCTAAAGGATGACATGGACTTGGATTTGGATTTGTCATTATTCATATTTTCATAGGATCTATTCCTTATCATGGTTGAAGATAAATCAAGGTCAAATGGAAGATTGAAAAGGGTTATGGCTTGTAGAGTTTTGAATAGCCCTATTCTAGCTATGCAAGAATATATAGTAGGTTCTCATCTCATGTGCATGTTTGTTAGGCATTGTACACCATAACTAGATGCATTCTATTGTGGCTTACCATATCTATTTCCTAATATTTTTTAGGATGGAAGTAATTTGACCTAAGGGATCCATGTGGAACCATATACTTAATTAGAAAATATTGAGGATGCATGGTAACATTCATCAATATCTATGCTATGAACTTCTACTTTCTTCTTACCCTCCTTTTATAGAGGTACATTAGAATATATGTATAAATACAATAGAGTATGAAAATTTGCTTGGGATATCAAGCATTTTTCTTTCATAATGGTTGAACATTGAACTTCTACTAATGGTTTATATTCTAATGTGTGGCATGGCATGGATGATGCTAAATGCATGAATACCTAATATTTTATTTGACACTATACAAGGTGGTGACATAATATTATGGTTGGTACCAAGGTTGCTAATGTTGGAATCAAACTTAAGAGTGGCACCTAATCTACTAGTAAGGGTGCTTGATTCAAGAGGAAACAAATGGATCTTGTAATTAGTATTGATTATATTTAAATATATAAAATCAATTGACCCAATTGATTCTAATACTAGGATCATATAACAGAAATTTAACTCAATCTAGTTGTAGGTTGGCCATTATTATTGATAAACAAGTTAACTTGTTTTGATGACTCAATATACTGTGACCTCCAATATATTGATGTTCATGGTAATGATCTTATTTGTTTTATAGGAATTTAGAGATGTTATTTATAAATATAAATCTAAACTTTGTACTTATCCTTTTACTAATGCAATACACAATGCTTGTCATGGTGCTCCCTATACTTGGTATTAGTCGTCTAAAGGATGACATGGACTTGGATTGTGATTTGTCATTATTCATATTTTTATAGGGGCTATCCCTTATCATGGTTGAAGATAAATCATGGTCAAGGAGAATATTGAAAAGGGTTATGGCTTGTAGAGTTTTGAATAGCCCTATTCTAGCTATGCAAGAATATAGAGTAGGTTCTCATATCATGTGCATGTTTGTTTGGCATTGTACACCATAACTAGATGCATTCTATTGTGGCTTACCATATCTATTTCCTAATATTTTTGAGGATGGAAGGAATTTGACCTAAGGGATCCATGTGGAACCATAGACTTAATTAGAAAATATTGAGGATTTTGTTACCCTATAATACATAATTATCCATATCAATCCAAAATGAACCCGTACATGCTTGAAGAAGATCCTAATGATATATTTCCTAGTTATGTTATTTTAATAGGGAATTAGAAAATATATTTTAATAAATATATCCACTAATACATCACATAATTATATTCCTATTGGTTTCTTGGAATCCCTAATTAGAAAAGAAGACTATTCTATAGGTAAATATTAGAAATATATTTACCTAAGAGTAACACTTGTTATGTTATGAATAAATTAGTATATGACTGATAGAAGTTAGACCAATTAAAAGTCTTATGACCACAAGCATTGAGAATGGTGTTTAATGTATGCATTAATAACCGATATAGCTACTCTTTAGATAACAACTTAGCTACTCTATAGCAAGGTTCATACTTTCTTTACTATGCTTGATGATCAAATAGAACTTGTTGGACATTTTGAGTCGCTAAGATAAAAGTTGTCATTAATGTCAAAAGGACCTATGTAAGTAAGCACTATAATTTTGCTCCACAAAAAGATTCATGAGAAGCAAAGGTTTTGATCTAATGTTCAAGAAGGGATGCATGTCATTTGGTTCCAAAAGGAGCTTCAAGGAAAGCTTAGAAAAAGGTTTTTATGAAAACCAAGGAAGGCAAGAAAAGATTTTATTTAAAACCATGGATGGTAGATTTGAAATGGATTTTTCTTAAAACCCAAGTTGGATTTTCGTTTCATCGAAAAAGGTGCCTCGGTGATGGAGAAATTTAATTTTAAAGGTTTAGTTTAAATTTTAATTTATTTAAAATTTTAATTTTAATTTTAAAATTAAATAAAAGATTTTTCCCGCCATGTCCGCCGACGTCATATATTTTATCATGCAAAGGTTTGAATATTTAAAGGGGTTGATTTTATCAACCAAGTAGGTGACAAGAAGTATTGTCCACATTCGATTATCCCATACTTCGCAATCGTCGATTCCCTCCCTTCCGATTTTTTTTATGCACTGCATGTTGAACAAGGGGGAAAGTTTCAAGGCATAGTTGGAGAGGACAGAAATATAAGTCTCAAAGGCTTAAAGCCTCCACATGGGAGGCCTACACCACATGGTGGGTGGAGAGTGCGCTAAGGCACACGACGAGGAGGAACGTGGGGTCGAAACCACCCAAAGCTATTTTGGAAGGTATGCCATAATTCGATCGTCAATATTTTTGGGTGCATGAAATATTTTGAATTTGCTAAGGTTGTGTTAAGCGTTGATTTTCACGGAGTGTATAGTGGATTTAATTTTTGCATATGGCTAAGGTTTGATATTTGATTAATGTGGGATATTGCCTAAGAAGGCTTTGTGACTATTTTTCTTAAGTGCAAAAGTGTTAAAAGGGAGGATATAAAATATTTGATTTATTTTATGGTATCAGTGGTTTTTGGAGTGACAAGGTTATGCAATGTTTTGATTTATTTTATTTTGTGGTATAAGTGGTTTTTGGAGTGACAAGGTTATGCAATGTTTTGATTTATTTTATTTTATGGTACAAGTGCTTTTAGGAGTGATAAGAAAGTTGTGCAGCAATTCTTAAGAATGTTTTTTAATTATAAGTCTTGGTGAATATTATTGTGAAGTGGAGTAATTTTGATTATTTTGTGATATTCTAACCCTTGTGAGGATTGGCAAAAGAATATTGTGATTGTGGCAGATTTCCAAAGAGGCTTCTTCATATTCATAAAAGGTATGGGCACATTCTCCTATTGATTGATTATGGTGGTTGATTATAAAGTACCTTTGGAATGAAAAGGATTTATTGTGGTTTCCTTTTCTAAAGTGATTGGTTTAATGCTTCAAGGTTTTACGAATTGAGAGTTGTTATTAAACCTTTTTTTATAAACATTGTTGTTGAAGCCAATTGGTTATGCAAAGAACTTGAAATTGAGTTAGAGAAGAACATGAATATCATTTTTATGTGATATTTGTGGTTGAGCATTTTTGGAAATATTTTGAGTTCGTTGATACATGCTTGGAATAAGGTTTGTGAGAAAGGGTTGTTATTTGAGGTGATTGGTTGAGAAGAGTTGTTTGAGCCTATTCAAGTGGATGCATGTGGTTGTTCAAGTTCCATGAAACAAACTATTCTATATTCTGGATTTGAGTTGAGATTGAGATTTGAGAATAGAACATATTGAGTCTCTAAAAATTCTATTTATGCTTCTATGAGATTGATTTGAGTTGAGATTGATATTTGAGAATAGAACATATTGAGTCTCTAACAATTCTCTTTATGCTTCTATGATATTTATTTGAGTTGAAATTGAGATTTGAGAATAGAACATATTGAGTCTCTAACAAATCTCTTTATGCTTTTATGAGATTGATTTGAGTTCAAATTGAGATTTTAGAATAGAACATATCGAGTCTCTAAAAATTCTCTTTATGCTTCTATGAGAGTGATTTGAGTTGAGATTGGGATTTGAGTATAGAACATGTTGAGTCTCTAATAGTTATCTTTATGCTTCTACGATATTGAATTGAGATATTGATTGAGCATTAAGTATAGAACATATTGAATCTCTAACAATTCTCTTTATGATTCTATGAGATTGGACAAGTTCTGTGTGAGCTTGTTAAGTAGATTTGAGACAAGTCTTTGAGAAGGCTTGTGGACTGATTTTGAGTAAGCTTTTGTGGAAGCTTTCTATGTAGATTTGAGCAAGTCCTAGAGAGGACTTATTGAGCAGATTTGGACAAGTTCTGAGTGAGCTTGTTGAGCATATTTGTACAAGTTATGAGTGAGCTTGTTGAGCAAGTTCTATGTGGACATGTTGAGTAGATTTGAGCAGGTTTTGTGTGGACCTATTAAGAAAATTTGAGCAGGTTCTATTTGGACCTATTGAGCATATTTGAGTAGGTTCTGTGTGGACCTATTAAGAAGAATTTTACTAGATCGAATGCATTGTGTTTAATGCAAGAGAATGAGTAGATTTGTGCTATACCGATTGGACTGTGTTTAGTATAGTATTAATACAAAGCTTTGAAGATGACAAAGTACAAAGGAAAGAGTCTCAGTGGATAGAGATCCAGCAGCCAAGATAATCGAAGACAGATCTGAGTGAGGAGTCTTCAAGTGGATAGAGATCCACCAGTCAGTACAACAAAGAGACAAAGTCTTCTAGAAGAAATATTTCTCCTATGGAAGAGATCCATAAACTTGAGATTAAGGGATCAAAATCTCCTTTGGATAGAGGTCCATAAACATTGTAATAGGGAAGGATTCCTAAAAGATATTGATTGAGAAAATTTTAGTAAAATATTTTCTCTGTGGAGTATCCCACATTTGGTGAACCACATAAATTGTGGTGTCTCTATTGTGTATGGTGTTTTGTGCATTATTTTGATTACTGCTATTGATACAACTATATACACTACATAATATTGAATTGAAAGAAAAAGTAAATAATGGGCTTATACTGTTCACCCCCCCTCTTAGTATAAGCTTGTGTTCTTCAATTGGTATTAGAGCGGGTTCCTTTAGAAGATTTTTATGGCTTTAAGGAAAAGCGGTCTAATAACACAATGGATCAAAAGGATCAAAGATATAAACCCTTTAATAATGCAGTACCAGTATTTTATGGAAGTGAATTCTTATATTGGTGTATGCTAATGAGATTTTACCCGATGACACTTGGAAATGAAGTTTGGGATGCAGTGGAACTTGTATACATTTCAACAGTCAATACTCCTATAGATAAGGAATGTAAGCTTCTAATGCATACAAATTCAAGAGCCATGAATGCAATTATAAAAGGATTGCGTAGATTAGAATATATGAAGGTTATGGATTGTAAAATAGCAAAAAATAATGGCTAATATCATAAGGAGATAAAGGAGTCATAATGGCTAATATCATAAATATCAAAAGATAATTTGAGAACTTAAGAATGAATGATGATGAAAACATTCATGACTATCTCTGTAATATTGATGAACTTGTACATGAGATGAAAGGTCTGAGAATAAAGGTTGATGAATCTGATGCTTGTGATAAGATCTTGAGAACTCTTCTAAAAAGGTATAGTGAAAAGGTTTGTCCTATAGAAACATCAATTGATAGTGATTCTTTGACAAGGAATTCTTTGCTTGGCATGCTTACTACTTTTGAGATAAGAAAAAAATATCCTATTCCTCTGAAAGAAGCTACTTTCAAAGTGGAAAAAAAATAGAAAGGGTAAGAAGTTAGAATCAAGTAGTGAATCTTCCAGTGATGAAGAAGCTAACTATGGCAGAAATATAAAGGTTCCATAAGACACATAGATATAATATCTATTAAGTGCTTCAATTGTGGAAGGTATGGACATTATGCAACAGAGTGCAAAGATCCCAAGAGCAAAAATGAAGAAGAAAAATAGGATCACAAGTTTAGAGAATCAAAAAGACACAGGTACCAAAAGAACTACAAGGAATGGATAAAATAGACAAAGGAATAAGTTCTTCTAAAGACAAAAGATAAGCTACTATTCGGATAATGGAAGTAACTACTCAGTTGAGAAGTGATACTAGTTCTTCAGACAATGATAGAGATAAAGTCTTATTTATGGTTGAAGAAAAATATCCAGTTAATAAAAAGATTCTAGTTATTCTTAAGTGTTTTAGATGTGGTAGATTTGGACATCTTTAAGATGATTGTACAAGGAATGGTTATATTTTCAGTGATGATGATTTTGAAGATGCACTTGATAGACCAGATGAAAATATTCTAATGGCATTAGAAGAAGAAGTGAGTGATTCTATAGAATACAAGCCAAAAGGAAGTAATGATATGAACAATGGTAAACAAATAGAGGAATATTCATAAAAGAGTGGCTATGATCTCAAGGGATAACTTATGTATGCCCTTGACATAGTAAAGAAGGTTAGAAAACAACACTCTAAGCTTGAAAATCAGTTTCAATAATGTGATGAAGAAATATTATTGCTCATAGAGGATTTATAAAAATCAAAGGCTAAGGCAAGCAAGTTCAAGGATAAGTTAGAAGCAAAAATTTTGGAATGTGAGAAGTTAGCACAAGAAGTGGCTACTCTAAAAGAAGATTTAAAGGACTCCAAGATCAAGATGAAGAGTTTCACAAATAGCTCTAAGAACTTGGATAAGTTCATCTCTGGACAACAACGAACATCATGTTCAACAGGTATTGCATTTGGAAATGCTTAAAAGAAATAGGAAAAATAATTTACTTCAAGTCTTGATGAAGAAGAAACTTTAGAAGAAGATACATCAGAAGAAGACAGTTTAAGTGTAAGTGGGACATCAAAGGATGATATGGACAACCAAGATTTCAACAAAGAGAGGAACAATACACAATGAAGATACATATGGAAAATAAATCAGAACATGATACCAATGAGGTCAAGACAAGGAGGCTTCAATGGAATATGTTATTCATGTCACAGGTTTGGATACATGGCTTCACAGTGTAGGAATCATGAAATTCAAGTATATGGAAAAGAATAAATTTTCCAAGGTTATTGCTACTCATGCAATGGTTTTAGTCACAAGGCAATGAATTGCAGGGTTCATGATAGAAGATGATATGGCTTCACAAGGAGAAGTCCTAAGATAGTTGCACATCCAAGGAATAATAACATTAAGTGTTATAAGTGCAATAATGATGGTCACATAGCAAGATGGTATAGAGCAAATATTCCAAAAACAGGCATGAACAGGGATAGAAATACGAATAGGAACAGAGATATGAACAAAAATAGGAATAAGGATGAGAATTGAAATAGGAATGGAAACATGGATGAGAAAAAGAATAGGAATAGGAACAGAAGTGATGACAGGAACATGGATTATGACTTGGAAAGGAACAATGAGAGGATTCAGAAGACTCAAAGAATAAGAGAGAAGATAAAGGCACAAATCTATACTTTCAGGGAGTAGAAATACTCCCACCCCATAATTAACCACCTCGTGTGGAGGTGGGGGAGGGGCTACGCTAAGTGGCTCATTATTAGCCCTGAGCCCCAAAGTTTATCCTTTGCCATTGATGTCAAATGGCGAGAAATTTGTGTATTGGGGAGATATTTTGTATAATGATATATTTGATATTTGAGAGAGCGTTGAGCCAAGGGAGCAAAGTCCCAAGGGAAGCAGAAAAGAAGGTCACGTTTTAGTAAAAGGATATGGGTTGCCATTAATGACAAAGGGGGATATTTTTGTACATTTTGAGTCCCTAACCTAAAAGTTGTCATTGATATCAAAAGGACCTATGTAAGTAAGAACTATGATTTTGCTCGAAAAAGAGCTTCATGAGAAGCAAAGGTTTTGATCAAAGGTTCAAGAAGGGATGCATGGCATTTGGTTCCAAAAGGAGCTTCAAGGGAAGCTTAGAAAAAGGTTTTTATGAAAACCAAGGAAGGTAAGGAAAGGTTTTATTTAAAACTATGGATGGCAGATTTGAAATGGGTTTTTCTTAAAACCCAAGTTGGCTTTTCATTTCATCGAAAAAAGTGCCCCGATGATGGAGAAATTTAATTTTAAAGTTTTAGTTTAAATTTTAATTTATTTAAAATTAAATAAAAGAGTTTTCCCGCCATGTCCGCCGACGTCATATATTTTATCATGCAAAGGTTTAAATATTTAAAGGGATTGATTTTATCAACCAAGTAGGTGACAAGAAGTACTATCCACATTCGATTATCCCATCCTTCGCAATCGTCGATTCCCCCCCTTCCAATTTCATTTGTGAACTGCACGTGGAACAAGGGAACAAGTTTAAAGGTATAGGTGGAGAGGATAAAAATATAACTCTCAAAGGCTTAAAGCCTAAACATGGGAGGCCTAGCCCACATGGTGGGTGGATAGTGCACTTAGGCACACGATGAGGAGGAACGCGAGGTTGAAACCACTCGAAGTCATTTTACAAGGTATGCCATAATTCGATCGTCGAAATTTTCAGGTGCATCAAATATTTTAAATTTTCTAAGGTTGTGTTAAGAATCGATTTTCACAGAGAGTATACTGGATTTAATTTTTGCATATTGCTAAGGTTTGATATTTTATTAATGTGGGATATTGCCTAAGAAGGCTTTGTGATTATTATTTTTAAAGTGCAAAAGTGTTGAAATTAAGGATATAAAATATTTGAGTTATTTTATGGTATAAGTGGTTTTTGGAGTGACAAGGTTATGCAATGTTTTGATTTATTTTATTTTATGGTATAAGTGGTTTTTGGAGTGACAATGTTAGGACCCTCCTAACATATTATAATTATATATTTATTAGGGGTGCATCTTTCCAATTGCACCCCATCCTTCATATTTATGCACATCACCATATTCATTTTAGACATCAAATCAATACATTTATATATATCAATATTGCAGGTTAAAACCCAATATTCCAAAAGCGATTCATATCATCAAGCGATACATTAATTTCTATTCTGCAATCCATTTTATACTGTGGTATCCTAACATTTGGATCAGAGCCATCATCCACCTTCCACTGTCAAAACCACCTTCCACTGTCAAAATTTTATCTGTTTATTTTATTTACCTCCGAGCCAACCCAAGCTCACCCTCCACTGTCATACTCCAACGAAATCTACAAGCTTCCGCCGTATCCATTTCGTGAACATACACCACAGCTACAACCAAGAGATTTGCAGCATATAGAAAGTAACGTCATATTCGAACGCAGAATCCTATCATTGTTTTAGGCTCAAGTACAACAGTGCAGGCGACTGTGGCATAAACAAACGTCAAGTTTTAGGATTGTTTTCTTTTAATAGGCGAACTGGGTCCTCAAGCATCCATTGGTAATAAATTTAAACCAGAGCACAATCTTTCTGAACGCCGCCAGCATCTGCTAGTTTTTAATCTGAAGCAGACGTCGAAATTAGTTTTACATACCAAGAAATTGATATAAAATTTGACGACGCAAGGAAAAATTCACCAAACGATGACAACCGGTGTTACAAAAGCGCACAACAGGTAGACGCACGTCGGCACAAAGTTTTGACAAACATAACACAAAATTAGTTACAATAGCTTTAATTCCAAAAAAAAATCCATGCTACAAAACACACTCTTCATTTTTCATCAGCAAATTCGAAAATCTGACGAACAATTATAACGAATAAATCATAATATAAAGTTAAAAGAACTTTTCTGGCTATAAAAAATAAAACCCCGGTGAAGCAAAAACCTTACACCATTATACTCTTCCACTAAAAATTATTCGATGACATCGAAACCTTCTACGAACACAGAACACCGGCGCAGAGATTTCTCAGGCAAATGCAAAATAAATTAATTCGGCAGGCAGAGAGACGTTTTCGACAACTGCAAAAGACTCCGGTGGAAAATTATAAAAATGTTTTTCTTTGACTAAGGTTTTAAATTTATCGATCGTTGAAAAAAGACTCCCGACGTCAGAGATAGCAAAGGCAACGGTTTAAAATAATATATATATATATATATATATATATATATATATATATATATATATATAAATTACGACGATTGAAAAAGAAATTCGGCATCGGAAGAAGAGGAGCGCACGATATAATTTTTGAAAGATTAATCCCACATTGGTCTTGTTGTGGCCAACGTAGGGAATAAAAAAGGGAAATCGTTAGGTAAACAAAGCCCTCCGGCCTACCACTTATGGTCCACCCCATCGCTATCTAGCCGCACAGCCCGCATACGCCGCTTCGCCTTCAGCCGTCGAACTTGCCTTCCTCCGTGCCACCTCGTCACCTGACACGTGTCCTCCTTCCTCCGTGCCTCCCACCGCCTGACGCGTATCCTTTCTCTTGCATTGTCGCCCTCTTTGCTACTTACCTCGTGCTTGTCGTCCACCCTCTCTGCCTATTTTTTGCCACGTTTCCAAATGACGATTACAAAAATGACCAACAACGAAATATATCATGATACCAACCTAATTTTGCTACTTAATCTCACCCACCTACGTCAAATCACATCAGTGCGTGTATATAAAATTCAATTCCAGGATATCGTCGATCACATCACAGGGTTGGACGAATTAGTCCTCATAAGTGGGTTCATCAATGGATTGAAAGAATAAATTAGAGTGAATATCATGATGTACACTCCTCGCACCCTACAGGAAGCCATTGGATTAGCCTTATTAGCCGACGATACATTCAATGTTCAACGTCAACATGGGGAGCAACCTATTGATAAATCGACATTCACACACACTATTCCAAAACACAAACCCTTGCCAGTTAAGTACCTTAGCCTACAAGAAATGGAGGAGCAAAGAGCGAAAGACCTCTACTATACTTGTGATGAGCAATTTGGGCCCCTTCATTGTTGTGCTACATAGACATTGTATTTATTGCATAAAGTTGATTCTTGTCTCTCCATAGAGCAAGCAGATGAGGTAGTTGTGTCCGAAGTGACCAGTGCACCTACTCACATCAATGAAGAAGGCGAGGAATATGTGCATGACATGACCAAAGCACCTGACCATAACAATGAAGGAAATGAGGTCGATTTGTCGAAAGTGCTCGATACACCACAAAACAATGAGGTGGACATCCATGCAGTAAATAATGAAGGTGAGACATACACTCTCAATGAACTACACACAAGTTCATCACTAATAATGAGTTCTCATCGTATAGGCAGCCTACTTCAGAAAGGAGGCAAAATAGTGAGTGCACCTTTATTTTTCCTTCATTCTACACAGGAAGAATCGGCTAAAGCGGAAGCCTACCGTCATCACAATTCTCCTAAGGAAAATTTTACTATTTTTCCTAGAAATCCCCCACTAACACTCCGACCTTCATGATATCCTTGCCTTCAGAAAAGTGACATCAAGATAGTACAAGAAATTGTGCAAATTCAACTTGGAAAACAAGCAACGAAGCTCCTTACTTTGTGCTTTGAGGACAAATCTCTTTTAAGGAGGGTGGCATGTTAGGACCCTCCTAACATATTATAATTATATATTTATTAGGGGTGCATCTTTCCAATCGCACCCCATCCTTCATATTTATGCACATCACCATATTCATTTTAGACATCAAATCAATACATTTATATATATCAATATTGCAGGTTAAAACCCAATATTCCAAAAGCGATTCATATCATCAAGTGATACATTAATTTCTATTCTGCAATCCATTTTATACTGTGGTATCCTAACAGACAAGGTTATGCAACGTTTTGATTTATTTTATTTTATGGTACAAGTGGTTTTAGGAGTGATAAGGAAGTTGTGCATCAATTCTTAAGAAGCTTTTTTAATTAAAATTCTTGGTGAATATTATTGTGAAGTGGAGTAATGTTGATTATTTTGTGATATTCTAACCCTTGTGAGGATTGGAAAAAGAATATTGTGATTGTGGCAGATTTCCAAAGAGGCTTCTTCATCTTCATAAAAGGTATGGACACATTCTCCTATTGATTGATTATGGTGGTTGATTATAAAATACCTTTGGAGTGAAAAGGATTGATTGTGGTTTCCTTTTTGAAAGTGATTGATTTAGTGCTTCAAGGTTTTCTTAATTGAGAGTTGTTATTAAACCTTTTTTTATAAGCATTGTTATTAAAACCAATTGGTTATGCAAAGAACTTGAACTTCAGTTAGAGAAGAACATGAGTATCATTGTTATGTGAGATTTGTGGTTGAGAATTGTTGGAAACATTTTGAGCTAGTTGATACATGCTTGGACTAGGGTTTGTGAGAAAGGGTTGTTCTTTGAGGTGATTGGTTGAGAAGAGTTGTTTGAGCCTAGTCAAGTGGATGCATGTGGTTGTTCAAGTTCCATGAAACAAACTATTCTATATTCTAGATTTGAGTTGAGATTGAGATTTGAGAATAGAACATATTGAGTCTCTAAAAATTATCTTTATGCTTCTATGAGATTGATTTGAGTTGGTATTGAGATTTGAGAATAGAACATATTGAGTCTCTAACATTTTTCTTTATGCTTCTATGATATTGATTTGAGTTGAAATTGAGATTTGAGAATAGAACATGTTGAGTCTCCAAAAAATATCTTTATGATTCTACGAGATTGATTTGAGTTGAAATTGAGATTTGAGAATAAAACATATTGAGTCTCTAACAATTCTCTTTATGCTTCTATGATATTGATTTGAGTTGATATTGGGATTTGAGTATAGAACATATTGAGTCTCTAAAAATTCTCTTTATGCTTCTATGAGATTGAATTGAGATATTGATTGATCATTAAGTTTAGAACATATTGAGTCTCTAAAAATTATCTTTATGATTCTATGAGATTGGACAAGTTCTGTGTGAGCTTGTTAAGAAGATTTGAGACAAGTCTTTGAGAAGGCTTGTGGACTGATTTTGAGTAAGCTTTTGTGGAAGCTTGCTATGAATATTTGAGCAAGTTCTAGAGAGGACTTATTGAGCATATTTGGACAAGTTCGAAGTGAGCTTGTTGAGTAGATTTGAAAAAGTTATGAGTGAGCTTGTTGAGAAGATTTGAGCAGGTTCTATATGGATCTATTGAGCAGATTTGAGAAGGTTCTATGTGGACCTGTTGAGAAAATTTGAATAGGTTTTGTGTGGATCTATTGAGAATATTTGAGCAGGTTCTATGTGGACCTATTGAGCAAATTTGAGCAAGTTCTATGTGGACCTGTTGAGCATATTTGAGTAGGTTCTGTGTGGACCTATTGAGTAGAATTGCACTAGACCGAATGTACTGTGTTTAGTGCAAGATATTGATCAGAGTTGTGCTATACCGACAGGACTATATTTAGTACATTATTGAGACAGAGCTTTGGAGGTAACAGAGTATAGAGGATAGTCTCAATGGATATAGATGCAGTAGATAGGACAATTGAAGATAGATATGAGTGAGGAGTCTTCAAGTGGAGAGAGATCCACCAGTTAGTGTAGTAGAGAGATAAAGTCTTCTAGAAGATCACTAGCCAGAGTAGAAGGGGAAATAGTTCTCCTATGGAATATATCCATGAATTTTAGATTAGGGGATCAGCATCTCCTTTGGACAGAGGTCCATAAACATTGTAATAAGGAAGGATTCCCAAAAGAGATTGAATGAGAAAATTTTAGTAAAATATTTTCTCTGTGGAGTAGCCCACATTGGGTGAACCACATAAATTTTGATTTCTCTATTGTGTATGGTGTTTTGTGCATTTCTTTTATTACTACTATTGATATTGCTATCTATACACTGCATAATATTGAATTGAAAGAAAAAGTAAAAAGTGGTCTTATACTATTCACCCCCATCTCAATATAAGTTTGTGTTGTTTAGAACTATTATATGCAAGTTGACCAACTTTACTAATGAGTCTTTATAGCTTGTTATATTTTTATATAAACTATAATGGTTTATTGTTTGTGTATATGATTGTCACCTTGCATAGAATGTAATAATTATAATGGTATAAATCCTAGATAATATCATTGAGTTCATGATCATATATAGGGTATATCTAAACTACATCATTGAATGTTTTATTATGGTAAGAAACTTGATGCTCACATTGATAAAGGATGGCTCCAAGTGCATATTTTGAGGTGTCAACATCAATATTGAAAGGTTGTAGGTTTGGCAATATAAGAACTAGAGAAGAGTAACTTCCCTAGAAATCTTCAAGAAATTTCTATTATGTTTAAGTCCATATAAACTTAATTTTAGATCCTCCCTTTATCACCTAATTTGGTGTCTAAGCAATGTCAGAGAAACCAAATACCAACATATCATATAAGTTTATAGGGTCCAAAAATCTATAAGGTTGTGTTAAGATCTTTGCTTTTACCAATTTGAGATGCCCTATATATTCTATATATTGATATAAAATCTATGATCATAAATGATGAATACCACATACTAAATGTGTGTATAATCAAAATAACACTTTTGTAGGTTAGCAGTAATCTTGTCTCTACATAAGTACTCATAAATTGGCTAGCATGCTCTTGGTGCTCTTTCCATATCCTATTAATTACAAGAATATCATCCATGTAGATGACCAAAAATGAATTAGTTAATTGGTATAGTATGTCATTAATCAACTTCATGAATTTTGTGTATACATTGTTAAGGCTAAAAGGCATAACCAATCAGTTAAACAAACCATATTTGGATTTGATGGTTGTTTCTAATGTGTTGGATAACTCGATCAATATTTTATGATATTCAAACTTTAGATCAATATTGGCAAAGTGTTTGATACATATTAGGTGGTCTAATAGATCATTAAACCTAGGAATATAATTTTAGTTCTTCATAAAAAATTTGTTGAGTGCTCTATCATCAATTTGGAGTTTCTAGGAGTTATATTTGTTGTTTACTAATAAAATACATATAAATACATGTATATACTCAATTTTTAATTCTAATGGATCATTAAAATATTCATTTTCATCACCAACTAGTTTTGTAAGCATATCAAATTATTTTAATATTGTGATACCAAAATCTAGTGTAAAAAGCAACATCATATTTGAGGTTCATAAAAATACTATAAATCCTCAAATAATTTCATAAAAGTGATAGCATTATAATGGGATTAAAAATATATTTCCAATGAGTATAAACATGCCTATACTTAGATAATAATTGGTGCCTAAAAATACCATAAAAGCAGAAGTATTGTAACATTGTGAAAGCACTATGACATGTCTACATGGAGTTTCTATTGCTTTACATTTATTTCACTAATAAAACATATTGACTTTATACTCCTTACTAGTTGTCAAGAAGTGATAACATTGTGTAGAGGGGGGAAAACTTCCTTGTCACATACGATTCTTAATTGGATCCACTGGTAGCCAAGGTGATTGAGGGGTATGTAAAAACTCTACACTCTGGGATAGGGGATCAAAAGGGTTCACCAGGAATGGTTTTAGGACTTACTCCAAGTATAGGGATGTAATATTTGATGTGTATATTCAACAAGCATCTATGTTTAACCTTTCTAAAATCTAAGCTAAAAGGAATTAAAGAACAATGCAAGAAAAATAATGATGCAAGCAACTAAGAAGCTATTTCTAAAATGATTCTTAGTTTTAATGAGGACTAACCCTAGTTTGCAATAAAAGTAAATATTTTTCTTTTCAAGCAAGGGACCAAACTAGTTCACAAGAAAATTTAACCTAGATGCAGACTATATGCTTTTCTCTTTATTAATGCCTAGAAATAAAATTAAATGTTTTTATTTTTATTTTTATTGTATTTTATCATGATATGAATCTAAAATAGAAATAGACAACAAGAAAATAACCTATGAATTCTAATTAGGGCACTTACTTGATTAAATGGTTAACCCTAGCTTTTAAATTGCATATAGATGTACCCAATAACATTAAAACCTACAAACCAACTTCAAAAACCCTAGAAAAATTTATCAATGTTTAGGGGCCTACTTAGGCTCCTATATGATTGAGCTTGGAGGCACAACAATCAAGCCCCCTTGGTCCTTTTAACTGATTTTTTGAAAGAAAAAATGATTATTGAACTTAGAAACCAGACACAACAAGATATGATGGCATGAAAAAGTAAACAAAAATTCTAATAGAATGAATGTGATAGTAGGTGAGTATGTAGTTACAAATCTAGGATTTTGAGAATAAATATTTTCCCCTAAACTATTATGACCAAATACACACCCTATAAATTACTAGTCATAGATTCAGTAACAATAAGAAATACTTGACAAAAAGGTAGAATTAACAAAAATAGAGTTTTCGTTAAATCCACACCCTATAATGGATGGGATACAGATTCGCACAAGAGGACCTAAAATTAAATTCCATATGAAAAATGCAAATTTAACACTAAATTGAATGATCTAGAAACTAATAAATGCAAAGATACATCATAATAAGTTTGTAGAGGAAGCAAGAGCAAAGGTAGAAGGCCTCTCATCCTTCTAGAATACAATTTGTCATCAAGGCTTCTCCACTTATCAATCACAAGAAACACACCAAAATTAGAGCACCAAAGTATTCCAAGAGCATCAAGAGCACCAATTAAAAATAAGATCAAGATTACAAAATAAACTTGCTTATATCACTTAGAACTTACCTCCTAGAAAAAGAGGATCCAATCCCTCTATTTATAGGTAAATTGGAGAGGAGAAAGGAAGGAAAAAAAAAAACCTTTGGCAAGCGAACACCACAAAGGTTAGCCCAAAAATTTAAACTTTTTTAAATAAAAAAGGTCAAACACATTGAATCCATGCCCAATAATATATCAGACACAAATTAGGTCAAGGTCAAGAAAAACAAAGCAAAACGAGAAAAAATAAGGGTTCAAACTTGGACTTAGCAACTTTGAAAGACTCTCTAGGATTCTAAGAAAAAATTATTCATTTGTATGGGTCACTTTTCCATGTCTACAGTTCCCTCTCTTTGATGCATTTACGGCCTAATAAATGCATCAAAGGAAGATGTAGACACCTATAGGATAAAATGGCAAACACAAAAATAGGTGGCAATTTTAGAAGAAATGGATGGTGCAAAAATAGTGTTACTCCAGACATTTTAATATTTTTCATGTAAAATGAGGTATTGGGGACATTAATGCCTCTCAAGTGACGGTGCCCCCTCAAGTTTTGGAATAAATTCCATATTATAGAGGAAACTCAAAATTGCAAACTCAGAAGAAAATAGAGCAACAAACTACAAAATAGAAGGAAAAGGCCCATAAAAGGAAGAAAGAGAGAAGAATAAAACGAGGGAATAAAATGGCATAAAAGGGGTGAAAACATAATTCATTTTCATTATGCAAATAAGAAAGAATAGCTTTAGAAACAAAAATAAAAATGACACTTTCCAAACACTAAGTAGCTATTGCGAGGGGCGAGGCTGACACAACAACACAACAAGCACATGTAAGAGCCAAGATCCAACTTTAGATTAGGGTTTTCTTAGAATTTTTAAGTCTTTATCCAATTTTTTACAATTTTTAAATTTCTAGAGTAAATCATCTCACAACATACCTTGTCATGGATTCGATAGTCACCCATGAATATGGTCAACCCTGGTCATGATCAAATCCACAACCCATACCATGTAGGGCACATATTCACTAATACATGCCCTAAAAGATACAAGACCCAAATTTAAAGAAGAAAAAAATAATAAAAAGGAGAGATAAAAGAAACAAAATAAAAAATAGAGATAGCAAAAGAAGAAAAAAAATATTTATTACTTACAATATTGCTTAGGTTGCTCTTTATTTTGTTTATTTTGATGATGAAACTAATGGAAGTTTTTATTAATTTTTTTATTGTAGCATGATGTTCTTGAGAGCAAGAAGTGGTGATTGAGTACATTAGAGAAAGTACTATAATAGCTCACACTAGTGGAGAGAGAGACACTATTTGTGGTGGGGCTATTGCACTTGGTAGAGATACCTCGAGTAGAAGCTAACAGAGCACTACTAATAACACTAGAAGAGAGGTGGTACCCAGATTCATCAGCATTTTAATTATTTATGAGAGATATGACTATCATACTAGATGGTATGTGGTGCATCTTGAGGATCCACATTAAGGGAATGATAGTTTACAGGGCATAGGTACCTTAGGCAACAATGTAGATATTATCGAGTGACCTAGAACATGATATTTACAAGAGCAAGTTTCATATTGATGAGATGCCATGATGATATAGAGTTGGGGCATTGACTATAATGCTTTGTGGTGGCAAAATTGCTAGTGTGCTATATACTAGTCGATAATACCTATCATGGGCACTAGTGGGAGTAGTGGTAGACATGCAAGACCATTAAATGAGGTTTGTATGGGGGTTTTATATGTTGGTTTGGATATACAATATATTGTATAATATCGTGTATAAACAACATACGAGGCTAGTATGTATGACATTACTCTAGTTATGGTGCTAGGATAATATAGCCATTAAGATGCCAGATGCACTATTAGAGCTATTACCTGACCTAGAGAAACCAACAATATATAGGTGGTCCTAAGACTACAAACATATACAAAGGGTATACATAGGTATTATGCAACTTGGGAGGTAGGTGGTAGATGAGTTGTGAGATCACTAGATTATATGATGGTTGTGGTGTGTACGACCTAGATGGGCTAAGGATGCAAAAGATATATCTTGTGTTAAGAGGGTTTTATGGGTCACCATAGAGAAGGGTGATTTGGAGCTTTACTATTTTTATCGAGTGTGACAACAGTTCAAGATTATCCAAGATATACCTGACCTATGTAACTATTGGTTTAGCACGATGAAAAGGGATCCATCAGGAGTCATAGGGGATGTTGATGTGGCTATATTTGCTAAGGATAACCTCGATGATACACTCTACATCGATCCATGAGTGGATGATGCTAGAGTAGCTATCAAATATAGGAGATGGTACACGGGTATTATACCTGCAAGGATCTCCCCATAGGTTATAGTGTAGATGCACCAAGTCATGGGTTGATAGGTGTAATAGGTACTCTAAGAGACTAACCAATGCATGGCTGAGTGACACCAAAGGAGTCCAAAGCCTTTTATGCAAGTGAGGGTATAGATTTATATAGATATGATGATGGCCATGAAGATGATCATCACACTTTGTATCTCAGGGGTAAGGAGGACAGTAGGAGGTGCCCCTATGGTGACACATGTAGTACCTAGCATGACCACAAGTTAGGAGGACATAGTGAGAGAGGTAGACCAAGATAGATACTATGCAAGGGGATATAGACACCCTTCATTCATAAATAGGCCAGCTCTTAGTAAAGTGGTACATGATGAGGGTTGAGGTAGAGTGCCTTAGGGAGGAGATGGGATGGCTAGAGTCAAAGCTATAGTAGGTCCAGGTAGAAGGGATGGCTATTATGTACATCCAAAAAGGTGACGGGATCTACCTTCTATATGAGCATTCATAAACTGTAAAGGAGTGGTAGGAGGTGTTTTTACAAAGGGATACCTTCTACTAGACCCTATACTTTTAGGTGATTTTAGTTTATCAAAGGGTGCCTCCACCATCCTCCCTTTAGATACAAAGGAAATTGTAGTTTAGATCATAGGATACTACATGGTTAATAAACATGCCCCCACTAGGACTACCTTTGATAGGTAGAGAAAATAATATGGGCTCATGGAGGTAGGGCTAGGATCGGGGTGACATGCCAACTTTTAATTATGGTATGCATCCTTGGGGAGGATTGAGTGTGCTAGGCTTGGACTGTGGCACACCGACCCAACTGATGTGTACTATATACTATCAATTAATATCATGTTTATTATTTATGGTGTGAAAATGTGTGTTCATTATATGTGCTTAGTTATTTATTTGTTTAAGTTATGCATGATAATCACAAACATAATGAATGCAATGCTTGTTGATCCTGACTATATGGATGCAAAATGAGAATGAATCTAAATAATAAAATGTATGTATGAAAACTAACTAAAAATTAATGCAAACAAGATGAACGAATGAGAAAATGGAAAGAAGAAATGAGAGGAAGGAAAAAGAAATAAATGGTTATATTTGAAAGAGAAATAAAGAAGAAAGAAGCAAAGCTCCAAAAAGGTTAATAAATAAAATAAAATAAAAATAAAATGAGTGAAACCCTATAAGGATGTAAACTCACAAATGACTAGATGTGGAGGTTGACCTTTTATAGTGGCCATGAAGCTATCCTTTAAGGGTTTTAGGCTCAAAATTATGGTCAAGAGAGGTGTGATACCCACTATGGGTGTGTGCTTGCTAGTGGTTGTTGGGGAGTGATACCCGCTAAGATGTATGCTTGCAAATGGTCGAATGGAGGCTATCCCTTGTTGGTGGACATGAATCTATCTTTTATGGGGTGAAATATTATGATTTATTTACCAAAAGGAGTGTAAACTGATAGGGCTGTGGTGTGTGCATGAGATAAGTGAGCAAAGTAAAGCACAATAGAATAATGTATGTATGTGTGTGTGCATGTGTTAGATGAGAATAAGATAGAACAATGATAGAAACAAGGATCAAACAATAGTGTGTGTCTTTATTAATATTTCAATAGCGAAGAGATGTGCATAAGATAGTCAATGGTCATATGAACACCATAAATGATATTCATATAATATCTACCCTATCCCATGAGGATACCATAACAATCAAAATATAAAGAATGAAAAATGTAATCAAAAAAAGATACACATATTGGAAGAAGGAATATATATCCTTTGTCTTGATGAAAAGAAGAAATAAAACATGCAAAGGACAAGGATATACAAGAAGAAGAACTATATCCCTTGACTTGGAGAAAAAAATTTATGATCACTTTATACTTTCAAAGGTCAAGGAATATAAGAAAAGATAAAAAAGGAATGAATGATAAATGCAATGATATGAAAATGCATAGAGATGTGCCCTAGGTTTGGTATTTGTTAAGCATCAGAGCCCTAGTGTTAGTGCAATGTATGTGAGCTAATACCTAACTAGGTTTCAAGTAATACCTCATTATGAAGTTCCTAAAATCTATAAGATCAAGTAGTCATGCAAGTATTTTTAAGCAATGATGCAATTATATGACAAGAAAATATGTAGATTGGATAGAATGTCATACAAATCATCGAAGATATGATAATAAATCATGCAGTATGAGCAGACAAACCAAAATACAAGATGAAGAACAAAGATGCAAAATCATGCATAATATATTTTTAAGTGCATTATGTTCATTGGTTCTTTAAGTTCTTTACAATTTAATGATGCTAAATGATAGGCTCTTGATCCAAGATTGGCAATTATGATAAAGGGGCCTACCCAATTGGGCTAAAAATTACCTTTTAGATTTGAACAAGCATTAGTGTTCCTCTAGTTCTCCTTGGAGATAAGGTCTCCAACCACAAAAGAATGATTGTGAACTCTCTTGGAAAAATATCACTTGATCCTATTTTGATAGGCTCAAAGATGCTCTAAGGCATGAATGTGCTTTTCATACAATAACTCTAATTGTTTTAAATGGTGTAAATGATACTCATTGTCGATTGAGGTATCTTGTGGCAAGATGCACAATGAAGGGACCTCTAACTTGAACAAAATATTATCTCAATTTCATAGACCAATACATATGAAGAAGTACCTATAGAAGTTCACACACTGGTATGATAGGTCCATAAAGTAGGATAAATATACATATGCTACTCTCAACCGGTATTACTAACCAACTTCTTAAGGATCTTGACTAAAGACTTGTTGTATGCTTTGGCTTTACCATTACCCTAAGGGTAATATAGATTTGACCACTTATGTTGAATCTTGTACTTAGCATAAAGCTTATGGAAATCCTTGTTCTTTAAAGAAGTGTCATTGTAATAAATAATCATTGAACAAATCCTAAACCTATAGATGATCTAGTTGAGGATGAACATAGAGACTTGGGCTCTGGTCACCATAACTAGGGGTATGGATTTAACCCATTTAGTGAAGTACTTTTTTGCCATGATGATAAAATTATGACCATCAGATGATGTTGGGTTAATATTCCTTATGATTTCCAATCCCCACATGGAAAATGGCCAAGGAGAAGAAGAAACCTAAATATTTTGAGAAGGAGCATGAACAAAGTTGTCATCACATTGACATTTTTCATAGCATTGAACATAGTCATATGCATATTTTTCCATGGAAGGCCAATAATATCCCATTTGAAGGAGCTTCTTGGAAATGGCATTATTGCTAAAATGGACTCCACCTGATCCTTCATAAGCTTCATTCAGAGATAGGCAGGATTCATCGAAGTTAATGTATTGTAAGAGGATGCCATAAAAAGAACATCAACATAAAGTTTTGCCAATTATAATGAATCAAAATTCTATTTATAATAAAATAATATGCTAATTGTGGTCTAAATAATTAGGAATTGAACCATCCTTAAGGAAATTAAATATCTTATACCATGGCTTGGATGGGGAAGATCTTATGGTTAGAGAATCTAACAGAATAAGACTAGAACTAAGAAACACATGCTTCCAAATTTGTCTAATGATAATCAATGCTTGATCATATTCTAACTCCAAGAGAAACAAGGATACAATATCAATCCTACCATTATAATGGTGGTTGGAAGATCTAGGGACAAACTCTATGGTTACCCAATCAAACATGGATAAAATCTTGGTGATAATCTCTTTGTAAGGTTTTAGCTTATCATCTTGAGTCTGATAAGCATTGTTGATCTGATTAACCACAATTTGAGAGTCACAAAAAATTGAAAGAACTCTAACCTTCAAGGATAATGATGCTCTAATACCAATGATTAAGGCTTTGAGCTTTGTAGCATTATTTATGTAATAGAAATAAATCTTGAAGGAAATACGGATGAGCTATTTTTTGGGGTAACTAGAATGATTCCAACACTAGTGCCCTTTAAGAATCATGATCCAAGAAAAAACAAAGTCCAAGACTTTGGATCTTCGACTTCTAAAATAAGGCACTCATTGGGAAACTTGATGACTAAGGTATGGGATAACTTTAAGGGAGTAGAGGCTAGCTAATCAGAAATCACCTAACCTTTTATAGCCTTCTAACATATAAAGGTTAAGTCAAAATCACTAAGGGGTAAAACCCACTTAGCAACTTGACCTGAAAGGTGGGAATTTGACATTAAGTAGTGCAAAGGATCAAACTTTACAACTACCAATTTCTTATGGCTAAGCATGTAGTGTCTTAAACTCTGAGAAGCAAGCACAATAGCAAGGCAAAGCTTCTTTAAGAGGGTGTATCGGGTTTCATATCTAACCAAGGTTTTGATCATCGTCTTGAGCCAACATGGCTCCCAAAGTGTTAATTGTGGTTGCTATGTAAAACATAAAATGCTTTTCCAGTAAAGGGGAACTAATATGGGAAATGAAGTGAGATATATTTTTAGTTCATCAAAATCTTGCTAACACTAAGAATCCCATTGGACCACTACATATTTCAAGAAAGGGTTCATACTTATCAGGTAATTGAGCTATGAACTAACAAATAGCTTGAATTTTATACTATAATATAAGCAACTTGATAAGGTTACAGGGAGGAGACATATCAGTGATAGCCACTATCTTAGCGGTGTCTAATTCAATGTCTTGCCTAGTCATGATTAAACCTAACAACTTGCTAGATGTGACTCCAAACACATGTGGAGGGCTTATGAAAAAAATTTTACTACTAAGGCCATTCATAAATTTGTCTTAAATATTGAACATGATTCTCTCGATGTATTAAATTACCAATAATATCATCCACATAGTCCTCAAAAATATCATGCATCATGTCATGAAAATTCTGACTTCCAAAAAAATTCTTCTTCAGATTGGGGACCTTCCAAATAAAACCATGTATTTCACCCAAGATTTACAAGGTCCTTTCCAAATGAACCAAATGTTCCTCCAAAGTCTTGATATAAACCAAAATATCATCAAAGAAAACCAAAATAAATTTCATAATATAAGGGCAAAATACCTAGTTCATCAAGTTTTGGAATGTTGAAGGAGCATTTGTAAGGCCAAAAGGAATGACCAAAAATTCATAGTGTCCCTCATGGGTGTGAAATTTTTTTTTAGGAATGTCATCTTCTCTGACTCTGATTTGATGATACCCTAATCATAGATCCAACTTTAAAAAATACTTAGTGCCATGAAGCTCATCCAACAACTCATCAATAATAGGAATTGGGAATTTGTCCTTGATTGTGAGCTTGTTGAGGGCACAAAAATTGATACATAGTCACCATGACCCATCCTTCTTATAGACCAACAAGACTTGAGAATAATAAGGGCTGACACTTGGTCTAATGATACTTGCTTTCAATAGTTCTTGCACAAGTTTCTCAATTTAATTTTTTTGTAAGTAGGTATATCTATAAGGCCAAATATTTAGTGGTTGATTCCCAAGAAGAAGTTGTATAGCATGATCATGACTATGGTGGGGAGGCAACCCTTTTGGTTCTTCAAATACTCCAGAGTGACATGTCAAATGTTTTTGTAACTCTTCCACTTCATATTTTTCTTCCCTTGTTGATTGAATAGAAAGTAATTGTCTGACCATTACCTAGCCTCCTTTTATAATAAGCTTTTCCATGTAATGAGAACTCACTATTTGTTAGGAATCTACTTGGAGTCATTTTAGAGTGTATATTTGACCTGAAACTATGAATTGCATCCACAATATTGCAAAATCCAATAGTATTGGCCTGAGTATTCAAAACCATTGAGCCCCTAGGACAATATCACATCCAACCAATGAAAGTACATACATTTCACTTTTCATGTTGTAGTCACCCATGGTGAGTCTGATATTTTGATACTTCCCTTTATAGGCAATCCTTCCCCCATTACCAATTATCACTTCAAATTTATTTCAAGGTTGTATATAAAAATTAGCCCATTTCACCACACTTGGGTCAATTAAATTATGTGTACTTCAATAATAAATGATCACAATGAGGTTTTATAATTTGAATTATCCTCGAACTTTCATAGTTTGCGAAAAAAAATCCTACGAGAGCATTGAAACAAAATTTTAGGATATCTTCATTGTTGTTATTAGGTGAATCTATCACTTCTTCCACTTCTACCTCATCTTCTTCATCTATTAATTTACAAGAGTTAATTTCATTCAATAAATATAACTTTTGTGTAGTGCATCTATGATTTAGCCCATATTTCTCATCACAATTATAGCAGAGGCCTTTCACCTATCGTTCCTTCATTTCCTTAGGGCTGAGTTGCTTAACTTGCATGGGTTGGTTAGGTTTTGGGGCAGTTTGAGTGATTTATGATTTTACAATAGGTTGTTTCCTTTGCTAATCCAATGGCCTCTATCATGGTGTTGAGGTTGAACATTTTTACTTCCACATAAATTTCTTCTTTCAGTCCACTAATGAAGCAAATTTTGAAAAATGATGCATCCAACCCTTTTGTGTGATTTGCGAGCTTCTCAAATTGAGTTTGGTATTCATGCACTGAAGTGATTTTACCTAGTTTGGTGAGAGGTCATGTGAAGTCTTCAAAATTACTTGGGCCAAACCAGACCAAAAAATTCTTCATAAATTCTCCCCAAGTAGTAGTGCCATTAGTATTTTTGTACCATTGGTACCATTGGATAGCATCATGTTCAAGGTGGAATGATGCAATACAAACTTTTTGCACCTCAGTATTCTAGTTTAGTGAGAAGTATTGTTCCACCTGATAGACCCAGCTAGTGGAATCTCCTCCATCAAATTTGGGAAAATTTAGCTTATTTGTTATTGGAAGCATGGATATTTATTGACCCCCAAGGAGCGTCTAATGTGTGGATCCTCCAATTGGGCCTAAAGAGTGTGGGGAGCTTGAACGTTGTGCATTTTGAGAGTGATTAGCTACTATTGATTGCGTGATTTGTTGTACTTGTACCAAATTTTGAGTCAAAGAGTCATATTTAGCATTTAATCCAGCCATCCTTGCCTTAATTTCTTGAAAAGTGTGTTGAAATTAACCTGTAAAAGCAGGTCCTTGATTTGTCGAATATCATGATCCAATTTTTCTAAACTATGGGCTTGAGATCTTCCCTCGACCATTTTTTTTAAGAAACTTTTGACTTCCAAAAACATGTTGTGGGTGTTATATATCAAAATTATCAATATGATGATCTGATCACAATGGGATAGGACTCAAAAAAGTGTTTTCAAGATCCAATCATATATTTGTGGAATATTTGGCCAAAAAGGGTTAGTGGAAAAAATGACAATTTTGAGAAATTTCAAGAAAATAAGGAGTTAGGACTCAAAATTTTTGTGAGAGGTGTAGAAAGGGCTAACTAAGATAAAAAAACAAATTTGAGTATTTTTGGGGTTGTCTAGGGATTTGTATGAGTTTTTTAGTGCTAGTTTCTATATTTTTTGTTTAAAAAATACTTAAAATAGAGTAATGATAAAAACCACTACAACTTCTTTGTTCTAGATCTGATTTGCATGATTTTTTATTTTTTGAATGCAAAATAAAAAAGGAGCAATTTACGATTTTTTTTGGAAAAGAATGAAAAAATTGTTCCAATGGTCACACAATTTGAATTTAAATTTGCATTGGTTAGATTTCAAATGGTCCACCAACGATTATATATATATAGGTGGCAACTAAGTGGTATAGGTGGGGACAATGTGGTGGGTACTGATAGACGAGACATGAATGAACACGAAATAAAAAATGAGGTGGACATCTAGACTGACACAAGATAGAAGATGAGGTAGACATGACTAATACGGATGACTGACACAATGAGGATAGGACTGACACAAGAGGGGCATGACTAGGGAGACAGTGAGCATAAGGGATGAGGAGCGATATAAGAGTGAGTAACGACTAACAGATGAGACAATGGGCATGTGAGTGCTTAGTTCGAGTGTGACCACCATAGTGTGTTCAATGTTAAAGGTGTGTGACAAACCTTATAAATCTTTTTATGGGTCGTCACAATACCAATGTGGGTTAAAAAGGACCCATAAATTTAAAAATATAAATGGTTCGGATGCACTATTGAATCAAACATGATTACATGGTAAATCTCAATTGGAAAGAAATTCAAGTTTGAAATCTTCTATTTGAAATCTACAAGAAGGTAAATTTTGAAATAACCTTAGAAAATAATTCTATTCGTGTTAATTTTTTGGATGCATGGTGTTATTTTCTAGGTAGGCATGCAAATGAATGCCAATGGTCATGAAGCTAGCATTCCAGAAGGAACTATGGATGAATTGTTCATTTAATCTAATCATAGGGCAAAGGATTTATGGTGCATAAGAACATTGTATAATGACCATACTAGTAGTAGTAAGAATATTAAATGTCAACAAATAGTGCATCGAGCGATTGTAAATAGGTATACTGAATGCTTCAGATCATGAGGAACATTGATAAATTAGTTAATAGCCTTGGTCTATAAAATTAAGTTTCAATTCCCACTTGTACCAAAATCATTGCTCTGATACCACTTGTTAGAACTTTAAGATTTTAATATAAATTTAATAAATAAAATGATCAAGAATCACAGGCCAATTCAAGGGGGCTTCCTCTAGAAAATATTATATAATAAATTATTCTTCTTCTTGATGATTATTGCTTTTTCTCGTACATATGTTTATATCTATCCCTACATAGGTTCACCTTACAAATGGTGGTTCATAATGATTAAATTAATTACACTATTATTATTAAATAAATGAAATGTTAGGATCCCCAAAATCCCATTCTAAGGTTTTATGATTCAAAAATTTAGCATAAATGACAAGTTCATCGTCATCAGTTGGTAAGGACTAGTTTTATTGGGAATGTAGCCTATGCCATATCTCTTAGGCCAAATATCAACTTCCAAATTTTATTGAATACATTTTGTTGTAGCTTCAAACCCTTAGCTACATATCTCATACTAGATAGGATCTACTTAGGAAGTAGGTAATTATTGCATAGATAACAACGAGAAAAAGCTTACTTTATAGGATAAGGGTTTCTACCATAGATCATTTTTCAAGGGATATACCTACGTAGATAAAGGTACACATGTCGATGTGTTCTAGTTCACCTTTTTTGTGAGGTAAACCTATAATTTGAGGTGAAGGTGGCAATTTGGCTAAATCTATAAGAGGCTCTTGGATAAAAGGATTACCTTGGTCTTGTTATGAAACATTGATTAGTGGTTCCTCACTTATTTTCAAGTTGCTTGGTGATGTGAGATGAGGAAACTGATGCACATAAATTGAGACTATATTGAGCTTACTTAACCATCGATCAATATTGGAATGGATGAGTGTTGCCCAGAATGGTGACAAGTTGATTCTTGCATTCAAACATTATGAAGAACACAAGCTTGTACTGAGAGGGGGGTGAACAGTATAAGATCACTTTTTACTTTTATTTCCAATCAATATTATGCAATGTATAGATAGAAATATCAACAACAATAATAAAATCAATGCACAAATCACCACACACAATAGAGACACCAATTTTATGTGGTTCACCCAATGTGGGCTACTCCACAAAGAAAATATTTCACTAAAATTTTCTCAATCAATCTCTTGAGAATCCTTTCCCTATTACAATGTTTATGGACCTTTGTACAAAGGAGACACCAATCGCCTAATCAATTTTGTGGATCTCTATCCATAGGAGAACTCCTTTCTCCTTAGCTCTGACTGATGATCTTCTAGAAGAACTATTGTCCCCACTGCTTTAGCTAATGGATCTCTATCCACTGAAGACACATGTACTCACTTCACTAGCTAATGGATCTCTATCCACTAGATATTGGCATCCTCTATACTCTATCACCTTCAAGGATCTATCTCAAATCAGCACTAAACATAGTCCTTAATTCTAGCACAAATCTATTCAATATATATCTCTGGTCTGGCACAAACCTGTCCTAAAATCTGCACCAAACTCTCTCCTCAAATTGGTACTAAACACAGTCCTTCGGTCTAGCACAAATTTATCCTCAATCTCTATCCTCAAGCCTTAATACAAAGCTTGACTCAATCTCAAATCAACTCTGCTAGATTTTCCCCAAACCTTAACTCAAGGTTTGAATAAATTAATCAATCAACTCTACTCTCAAGTCTTCTCAAAGACTTACCTCAAATATACCTTGTAAGCTTCCACAAAATATTACACTAATCTATCCACAAGTCCTCTCTAGAACTTGTCCAAATATGCTCAATAAGTCCTCACTAGAACTTATCCAATTTTGCTCAACAAGTCCTCTCTAGAACTTGTCCAATTCTGCTTAACAAGTCCTCACTAGAACTTATCCAGTTATTATCAATAAAGCCTCACTAGAACTTATCCAATGTCATAGAAACATAAAGAGAATTGTTAGAGACTCAATATGCTTCACATTCATCACAATGCTCAATCACTTTCAATCACTCTTTTAGAAACATATAAAGAATTTTTAGAGACTCAATATGCTTCACATTCACCTTAATGCTCAATCAATTCTGATCACTCTTTTAGAAACACATAGAGAATTGTTAGAGACTCAATATGTTTCACACTCTAAAAATCTCAATCACTTTCAATATTTCTTTTATCACAAAAACATAGAGAGAATTTTTAGAGACTCAATATGTTTCACATTCATCCACACTCAACCTATTTCTCAAATCTATTCATAATATAGAACAATTTATTTCACAGAACTTGAACAATCACTTTAACACATTCACTAGGCTCAACCAACTCTACTCAACCAATCACTCAATGAAATAATCCTTGTTCATAAACCCTAGTCGAAGAATATTAACATTCACTCAAATATTTCCAACAATGTTTATCAACCAATCTCACTTAACAATGATACTCATGTTGTTTTCAAACCCTAGTTCAAGTTCTTCACTCAACCATTCACTTCAACAACAATGCTTATAAAATAATTACTTGGATATACCTTATAATCTCCAATTTAAAATAATATCCAACACCACAAAAACCACAACCAATATTTCTAAAACACCTTTATTTCCTTTTCAAACCCTAAAACAAATAATACCAAAAATTTATTTTGCAATAACCTTATAACTCCCCAAAAACCTCATATACCAAATAAAATATGCAAAAATTAATTTTCAAAACCTCAACAACCTTCTTCGAAAATTACGGTGCTCAAAATTTAATGCATACCTTGTTATTCCTCAAAAAGGATTTTGGCATGATTTGATCTGCTGTCTCGCCAAGAACCAAGCACCTTAGTGCTTTGGAGCCCACCGTGTGGACTAGAGGCACCCGCGTGAAGGAAGTCAACCTTCCTTCCCTTTCAACCTTACTCCACTGCATTTTCTAGCAAAATCAAAACTATCTTCTGCAGGGATTCGAACCTGTGTCTGTCGCTGCCCTAACTCGTTGCCACTACCACGGTTGCCAACTACGCTACCAGCAGTTGGTGACCAAGGCTCCCTCATTGGTGAATTATATGATCTCGCATCCTCTTATCACCTTTTTAAAAATTAAAAACTCTTTGTTGCACACATGATTCACATGAAATTTGCATAGCATATAATATTATTCGAAAGCATTGGGGTAGTTTTGGTAAGGTGGGTAATCACCCTTTTATATACATGATAAATTTTCTTCCTACTTCGGTGCTATAAATTCAAATTTGAATTTCGAATTAATTTTAATAACCCTCCTTAGGGTTAGTAAAAAAATAATATAAATTAATCTTATAACTAATATCAAAAATAAATAAAAATTAATTTTAATAAATTAAGTTAAGTAAATTAAATTGTAAATTAATTTATAATAAATATTATATTAATTAATTTATAATTAATTTAAAACTTCCCTTTATAATATTATTAAAAATATTATAATATTATTCACTTGGGCTTTTTGCACTTTAGACCTCATCTAACTTCTTGAATTCGGGTCTTGATCAAGTGAAACTAGAGAACCTGAAACTGATGTTGCCCACTAAAACTAACACTGAATGGTTATGAAAGCTTGACATCAATGACCACTCAATATTGACATTAATGACAACTTATCTACTCAAAATCTCCAATAATCTCCCCCTTTGTCATTGATGGCAACCCAAATTATATTTACCAAACACTTGGCCTTTTACCTGTTCTGCTCCCCCTGGGACATTGCTCCCCTTGACTCAATGCTCTCTCCTTAAACCAAATATCTCCCCCTTACTCAAATATCTCCCCGTTTGACATCAATTGAAAAGGGTCACCTTTGGGACTCAACCTAGTAATGAGTCTCTTAGCTTAGACCGTCCCCCACCTCCTCTTGAGGTGGTTAATTTTGATGTGGGAGTATTTCTACTCCCAGCAAATACTGGTCTTTACCTTTGTCATATTTCCTTCTCATCTGATCATTTTGTTTCCTTTTACTATTCTTGTTCATTTCCATGTTCATGTTACTATTCTTATCCATGTCCATATTCCTATTTATGTTCATGTTCATGTTCATGTTCATGTTCCTGTTCCTGTTACTATTCTTGTTACTGTTCTTGTTACTATTCCTATCCATGTCCATATTCCTATTCATGTTCATGTTATTGTTCATGTTATTTTTCATTCTTGATTCTAGAATGTCTGCTCTATACCACTTTGTTGTATGTCCATCATTATTGCACTTATAACACTTAATGTTATTATTCCTTGGTGGTGCAAATGTCTTGTTATTTCTCCTAGTGAAGTTGTATCTATTCCTGTCATGAACCCTGCAATTCATTGCCTTATAACTAAACTAATTACATGAGTAACAATACCCATGGAAAAGCTACCTGCTTTTGAAATTCCCATTTTCCTTTCTTTCATGTATCCTGTGTTGGAAATTTTGGGTACTTTGGGTACATTGCCTTTGCTCAAGTATATAAGTTGTCATTGATGTCAAGAAGCTTTTGAAGGAATTTGATTTGATGTCAAATAATTTATTTTGATGAAGGTTATGGCATAACAGTTTCAAAGGTCTTTTGCAAACCCCAAGCTAACAGGTTCGAGAGAAAGAGCTCGCAAAGAAAAGTGTCACGATTTCGCAAAAATTTGCAAGAGGGTTTGTACGGACAAAAAAGTGTCACGATTTCGTGACAGGTTCGAGAGAAAGAGCTCATAGAGAAAAAGTGTCACGATATCACGACATGTCGGGTTTTCACAACCCGAAGAAAAGAAAAGCGCTAAGGATAAAAAGTGTTGCGATATCGCGACATGTCGGGTTTTCGCGACCCGAAGAAAAGAAAAGCGCTAAGGAGAAAAAGTGTCACGATATCGTGACATGTCGGGTTTTCGTGACCCGAAGAACAGAAAAGAGCTAAGGAGGAAAAGTGTCGCGATATCGTGACATGTCACATTTTCACGACTTAAGCAGGAGAGAGAAAACAAGTTAGAAAAGTGTCACGATATCGCAACATGTCGTGATTTCGCGATGGGTTACAAGGAAAGCGTACAAAAGCTGAAAGCGTCACAATTTTGCAACGGGTTGCAAAGAATGCGTACGGATGCAGAAAGTGTTGCAATTTTGTGATAGGAAAAAAAGAAAGCAGACGGAAGCAGAAGTGTCACGAATTCGTGATAGAAACTGAAAGTAGGTCTTTTATAGAAGTGTCACGATTTCACGACAAAAGCAGAGAGGAAGGCTATGTAGACAAAAGTGTCACGATATCGTGACAGAAGTGAAGATGAAGTCTACAAAGGCAGAAGTGTCGTGATTTCGTGACAAAAGCATAAATGAGGTTGACAAAGGGAGAAGTGTCACGATATCGTGACGAAAGCAAAGTTGATGCTGACAAAGACAGAAGTGTCGCGATATCGTGACAAGAGCTTAGTTGAAGTCGACAAAGGCTGAAGTGTCACGATATCATGACAAAATCCAAAATAAAGTGTACGGTTGCAAAGGTGTCGTGATATCGTGACATGTTGTAGTTTCACGGCAAAAGCTACAAAAGAGTTACAAAGGCAGTTGAAGCCGAAAAAGTTAAATGTGAGCCGATGAAGATTAGGGTTTGCAGCCGACGAAGTTTAGGGTTGTGCAACCGACTAAAGATCAGGGTTACAACCGACTAAGATTAAGGTTTTGATCTTGAAAGTGTTATTATAAAAGGCAGGTTGTTTTGAAGAGTTGGTCGATGTTGTTGGTTGTGACGTTCGTAGATAGAGCGCAAAGTGAGAAGTTTGATCGCCGAGAGAAAAGTGCAAAATTCGATCAAAGTGTGCAGAGTGAGTGAAGAGTAATGGTGAATTGTTCTAAGTGCCTCTATGATTGCGTAGATAGTGCAAAGGTTGAAGTTTGACCAAGTGCGGTTGTGAGTGCACAAAGAGCAGAGGGTGTAGAGAGCACAAAGGGCAAAGACAAACATGGAGTGTTGTTGTATGAGGACAGAGGTGCACTAGTTCTTTGAGAAGAACCTGAGGACAGATTTGGCAAGTCTTTGAGAAGGCTTGTGTGTAGAGGATTGATTTGTTCAAGTGTTGGACAGATCTAACAGACAGAGGAAGACTTGTACTAGATCGACTGATTGTGTTTGGTACAGGTTGCTGAGCTGCTATGGACGTGATCATAGAAGGCAGAGGTCTCTTAGGCTAAGCATTGAGGATAGGAGGTCTTCGGTGGAAAGGAGTTCCATGTGCTGGCAAGAGGTAGAGGCAGTTGATCTTCTGAGGGATCATTTCCAGAGCAGAGGGGAAGGTATCTCCTTTGAGTAGAGGCTCATAAATCTAGAGCAGAGGGGAAGGTATCTCCTTTGAGCAGAGGCTCATAAATTTTGATTGGGGGAAGGTATCTCCTTTGGGCCGAGGCTCATAAACATTGTAATTGGGAAGGATTCCCAAAGAAATTTGAGATAAATTTTAGAGAAAAGTTTTGTGGACGTAGCCCAACCATTCTGGGTGAACCACGTTAAAATTGGTGTCACTTTGTGGATGATATTGTGCATTGCTTTGATATTGCTTTGGGTATATTGCTTTACTGTTTTGAAGTATAAAGGAAAAAAGTAAAAAGAGGTCTTATACTGTTCACCCCTCCCCTCTCAGTATAAGCTTGTGTTCTTCAATTGGTATCAGATCGGGTGCCTTCAGAAAGTTTAACAACTTGAAGGAAAATCTAGTAAAGAACACAATGGATCATTCAAGTAGCAATGCAACACCTATTCTTGATGGGTCAGATTTTGGTCTTTGGAGTGCAAGGATGAAGGTTCATCTAATGGCACTTGGTAATGAGGTATGGGAAGTGATTGAAGATGAGTACACTATTCCTGTACATGGTCCTAATACTAAAGAAGAAAGGCTCCTACATCACAGCAATTCAAAAGCAATGAATGCAATCTTGAAAGGCTTATAGAAAGCAGATCTCACCAAAGTGATTCACTGCAAAATAGCTAGTGAAATGTGGAAACAGTTGAAGGTGGTTCATACAGGTGATACAAATGTTAGAAAGGCCAAGTTGAGACACTTCAAAGGTATGTTTGAACAACTCCAGATGAATGATGATGAAAATATTAGTGACTACATGCTTCATATGGATGAGGTTGTTAACTCCATGAAAGACTTAGGTCTTGAGCTTGCTCAAAATGATGTTTGTGATAAGATTTTAAGATCTCTTCCTAATAGATGTAGTGAAAATATTTTTTCTATTGAGGAAGCTAAAGATTTGGATAAGTTGAAAAAGGATGAGCTCCATAGCATACTTGCAGCATTTGAGTTGAGAACTCAAGTGAAGGTTGATGTCAAGAAAGAGGCATCTTTCAAGGCTACCAAGAAATCCAAGGGTAAACAACTTCAAGATAGTGATGATTCTTCTAGTGATGAAGAGGCATATTACAGCAAGAAAGGCAAGTTCTCTAGAAAGCACAAAAGCATGAAAAATATAAGATGTTTCAATTGTGGAAAGTTTGGTCATTATGCTACTGACTATACTGTTCCCAAGAATGAAAGTGATGAAGATAAACATGATTCTATGAGCAAGGTTTCTGAAAAGCATAAGCATCATAGAAAGAACAAATATGAGCACAACAATCAAGGAAAGAGGTATTCTCACAAGCACAAGAAGAGTTTCTATCTAGACAAAGCAAGTAAGTGTTCTAGTAGTGATAGTGAAAGTTCTTCAAGTGATAATGAAAATGAGATGTTGTTCATATCAGAAAAAGAGGAAGAACCGAAACATAGATTCATTATCATGAAATGTCTTAGATGTGGAAATTTTGGTCACCTTGAGGATGATTGCACAAATAATGATTTGGTTTCTATTATGTATGAGGATGCTTCAGAAAACTATAAGGAAGATGCTTGTATGGTTTTTGAAAAAGGTAGCACCTCTAGTGATAAAAATTTTGAAAAAGGCTTTGATGATTCAGAAAGCAAACAAATAAAGGATCTTGAAAGTGAACTTATTAATGCTCTTAGTGCTTTGAAAAAGAAAAGAAAGAAGAATGCTAGACTCAAGGATAAGTTAGATGAATGTTGTATGGAGAGAGATGATCTTATAGAAAGTCTTGATTTCTCTATAGCTAAGACACAATAACTCAAGGATGAGTTAGAGTCTAAGGTTCTTGAGTATAGTGAGTTAGAATAGAAAATGGCTTCTTTGAAAGAGGAAACTAAAGAGTACAAGGATAAGCTTTACATGTTTCAAGATAGCTCCAAAAATGTTAAGTCACTCATCAAAGGTCAAAGAAAGACAACAGATAAAACAGGCCTTGGTTTTGTTAAGCCACACAAGGAACAAGTTGGAGAGTCTAGTAAGAGACTCCAAAAGGAAGAGAGTTCTTATGAGGAAAGTATTTTAGATCATGAGTCCTTGAATGATAGATGCACAAAAATAGAAAACAAAATTCAAAATGAGAAGAAGAAGTTTTCAGGACCCAAGAGGTCAAATAAATGAAAATTTCAAGGCAGATGTTTTGCTTGTCATAAGTTTGGTCACATGGCTTCACATTGCATGGCTCAAGTAAAGAAGGTAAACGACAATTTCAGAAGTGCTAGTTTATTTCAAGGGTATTGCTACTCTTGTCAACAGTTTGGGCACAAGGCAGTTTATTGCAAGGTAAATAACAGGAACATGTTTGATCAAAATAGGTTTGGTCAGAACAGGTTTGGTCAGAATAGGTTTGGTCAAAATAGGTGTGGTCAGAACAGGTTTGGTCAGAACAGGTGGATTCAAAGATCTGGTTTACCTCAGAGAAACAACATCATCAAGTGTTTCAAGTGCAACAATGAAGGTCACATAATCAAACAGTGTAGAGCTAAAATTCTAGATTACAGGAACAAGAATAGTGGCATGATCAAGTCCAAGGATCAAGGCATGGACAAGAATAGGGATGAGAACAAGAACAAGAATAGTGACAAGAACAGGAATATGGACAAAGAGTTTCAAGAGAAGGCTCGACAAGGAATTTATAGATTCTGATGATGATCAGTGCCTAATGGGAGTTTTACTCCCACCACGAAATTAATCACCTCATTAGGAGGTGGGGGAGGGACTAAGCTAAGAGGCTCATTCTTAGTCTCGAGCCCCAAAGGTGACCCTTTGCCATTGATGACAAAGGGGGAGAGATATGAGTAAGGGGGAGAGCTTCAAAGTGAAGAGGAAAGCTTCAAGTCAGGGGGAGCAAAACTTCAAAGGACGTTGGTCAGTTGTTAGCACAGTTGGTTTCAGTTTTGGCTCTTGAGAAGTGTTTTTAGTAAAGGTTTTCCATCAATGACAAAGGGGGAGATTGTTGGAAATTTTGGGTACTTTGGGTACATTGCCTTTGCTCAAGTATATAAGTTTTCATTGATGTCAAGAAGCTTTTGAAGGAATTTGATTTGATGTCAAATAATTTATTTTGATGAAGGTTACGACATAACAGTTTCAAAGGTCTTTTGCAAACCCCAAGCTGATAGGTTCGAGAGAAAGAGCTCACAAAGAAAAGTGTCATGATTTTGCGACAATTTGCAAGAGGGTTTGTATGGATGAAAAAGTGTCACGATTTCACGACATGTTTGAGAGAAGGAGCTCACAGAGAAAAAGTGTCGCGATATCGCGACATGTCGGGTTTTCGTGACCCGAAGAAAAGAAAAGTGCTAAGGAGAAAAAGTGTTGCGATATCGCGACATGTCGAGTTTTCGCAACCCGAAGAAAAAAAAAGCGCTAAGGAGAAAAAGTGTCCTGATATCGCGACATGTCGGGTTTCTAGGACTCGAAAAACAGAAAAGAGCTAAGGAGGAAAAGTGTCGTGATATCGCGACATTTCGCATTTTCGCGACTTAAGTAGGAGAGAGAAAACAAGTTAGAAAAGTGTCGTGATATTGTGACATGTCGTGATTTTGCGACGGGTTACAATGAAAGTGTATAGAAGCTAAAAGCATCGTGATTTCATGATGGGTTGCAAAGAATGCATACGGATGCAGAAAGTGTCACGATTTTGTGATAGGCAGAAAAGAAAGCAGACGGAAGCAGAAGTGTCGCGATTTCACGATAGAAACTGAAAGCAGGTCTTCTATAGGAGAAGTGTCATGATTTCGTGACAAAAGAAGAGAGGAAGGCTATGAAGACAGAAGTGTCACGATATCATGATAGAAGTGAAGACGAAGTCTACAGAGGCAGAAGTGTCACGATTTCGTGACAAAAGCAGAAAGGAGGTCGACGAAGGGAGAAGTGTCGTGATATCATGACAAAAGCAAAGTTGATGCTGACAAAGACAAAAGTGTCGTGATATCACGACAAGAGCTTAGTTGAAGTCGACAAAGGCTGAAGTGTCACGATATCATGAAAAAATCCAAAAGAAAGTGTACGGTTGCAAAGGTGTCGCGATATCGCGACATGTTGTAGTTTCGTGGCAAAAGCTACAGAAGAGTTATAGAGGCAGTTGAAGCCAACAAAGTTAAATGTGAGCCGATGAATATTAGGGTTTGCAGCCAATGAAGTTTAGGGTTGTGCAGCTGACTAAAGATCAGGGTTATAGCCAACTAAGATTAAGGTTTTGATCTTGAAAGTGTTATTATAAAAGGCAGGCTATTTTGAAGAGTTGGTGGTGTTGTTGGTTGTGACATTCACAGATAGAGCACAGAGTGAGAAGTTTGATCATCGAGAGCAGAGTGCAAAATTCAATCAAAGTGTGTAGAGTGAGCGAAGAGTCATGGTGAATTGTTCTAAGTGCCTTTGTGATTGTGCAGAGAGTGCAAAGGTTGAAGTTCGACCAAGTGCGACTGTGAGTGCGCAGAAAGAGCAGAGGGCATAGAGAGCACAAAGGGCAAAGACAAACATGGAGTGCTACTGTATGAGGACAGAGGTGCACTGGTTCTTTGAGAAGAACCTGAGGACAGATTTGGCAAGTCTTTGAGAAGGCTTGTGTGCAGAGGATTGATTTGTTCAAGTGTTGGACAGATCCGACGGATAGAGGAAGACTTGTACTAGACCGACTGACCGTGTTTGGTACAGGTTGTTGAGCTGTTGTGGACATGATCATAGAAGGCAGAGGTCTCTTAGGCTAAGCATTGAGGATAGGAGGTCTTCGATGGAAAGGAGTTCCATGTGCTGGCAAGAGGTAGAGGCAGTTGATATTCTAAGGGATCATTTCCAGAGCAGAGGGGAAGGTATCTCCTTTGAGCAGAGGCTCATAAATTCTGATTGGGGGAAGGTATCTCCTTTGGTCCGAGGCTCATAAACATTGTAATTGGGAAGGATTCCCAAAGAAATTTGAGATAAATTTTAGAGAAAAGTTTTGTGGACATAGCCCAACCATTCTGGGTGAACCATGTTAAAATTGGTGTCACTTTGTGGATGATATTGTGCATTGCTTTGATATTGCTTTGGGTATATTGCTTTACTGTTTTGAAGTATAAAGAAAAAAGTAAAAAGTGGTCTTATACTGTTCACCCCCCTCTCAGTATAAGTTTGTGTTCTTCATCCTGCATTGTGAAGCCATGTGCCCAAAATTGTGACATGAGAAACATCGTCCATTGAAATTTCCTTGCCTTGACCTCATAGGTCTCTTAGTCTCTTTTTCTTTATGCTGGTTCCTATTCCATTTGTTTCTTCTTTGTGCATTGTTCATTTTCCTTTTGAACTTTCTGTTGTCCAACTCATCCTCAGAAGTCTCACTTTCTCTTACACTATCTTCTTCTGAAGTTTCTTCTTCTTCAAAACTTGAGGTTGACTCTTCTTCTTGTTTATTTTGAGCTTGTTCAAAACAAAGACCTATTTTGTTTGTTGACCTTCTTTGTACCTTGATCATCTTATCCAAATTATTTGAACTCTTCCTAAACTTGTGTATCTTATCCTTGGATTTTTCTAACTCTTCCTGTAGTAGAGCTACTTCTTGTTCTAACTTTTCACATTCTAATACCTTTGCTTCTAGATTATCCTTGAACTTATTTGTCTTAGCCATTGACTTTTTTATGTCCTCTGTAAGATTTCCTATTTCTTCATCATATTATTGAAACTGAATACCAAGTGGGAGTTGTTATTTCTTACCTTATTTAAAGTTTTAAGAGCATAAATAAGCTCTCCCTCAATATCAACTCCTCATTTCTCTAATTATTCCTCTATTTGTTTACCTTTTTCAACATCTTCATTTTCTTTTAACTTGTCTTCTAGAGGATCACCTTCTTCTTCTTCTTGTGCCATTAGAATATTCTCTTCTGGTTCTTCAAATGCATCCTCATATTCATCATCACTGAAATTGAAACCATTCCTTGTACAACTATCTTCAAAATGTCCAAAATTACCACATATAAAAAACTTGAGAATTATTGGTGACATTTTCTTAACTTCTTCGTTTTCTTCAATCAAAAATAGGATTTCATATTTATCATTACTTGAATAACTAGCATCACTATCACTCGAGTACTTAATTGCCTTGTATGCATAGTAACTCCTCTTTTGTATTTGAAAGAACTTCTTTCCTTGTTTGCCTTGTCCATCCTTACCTTTATTTTGGTACTTGTATCTTTTTGATTCCTTGTTCTTATGATCCTATTTTTTTTCATCATTACCATTTCTAGCTTCTTGAAATCAATTGCATAGCGACCATACTTTCCACAATTGAAGCATATAACAGATTTTACATCTTTGAACCTTCTTGAATCCTTATTATTTTTTCCATAATTAGCTTCTTCATCACTGGATGACTCATTGCTTGAATATGACTTCTTTCTTTATGTCTTCTTAGTAGATTTGAAGACTAATTTCTTTCTGATATTAGGTTCCTCTTTCGTTCTTATCTCAAAAGTTGTAAAACTACCAAGAAACATGTCTCTTGTCAAATTATCACCATATTTTGATTCTTTTATAACATAAATATTTTCACTAAATCTCTTTGAAAGAGATCTTAGGACCTTATCACAAACATTTGATTCTTCAACCTTAATTCCAAGTCCTTATATAGCATTAACAACATCATCAAACTGAAGTAGATAAGTACTAATGTTTTCCTCATCCTTCATTCTTAATTCTTCAAATTGTGCTTTGAGATTTCAAATCTTTGCCTTTTTAACACTTTTATCTCCTTCATATATTCTTTAAAACTTATCCCAAATTCCTTTTGCATCTTCACAATGCATAAATTTTATGAATTTTATTCCATGTAAACATCTCAAGATCACATTTATTGCTTTTGAATTATAATATTGTAGAATATTACCTTCATTATATGTAGGTGGATCAGCTGGTGGTATGTATCTATTTTCAACTGCTTCCCATATGTCATTTCCAAGTGCCTTTAAGTGAATCTTCATTCTCATACTCCAAAATATATAATCACTTCCATAAAATATTGGAGTAGAATTATCTGAGGATCCACTCTTATATTCCATTATGCTCTTATAAGATTTTCCTTCAAGTTGTTAAACTCTTCCGAAGGAACCCACTTTGATGCCAATTGAAGAACACAAGTTTATACTGAGAGGAGGGGGTGAATAGTATAAGACCACTTTTTACTTTTCTTTACCAATCAATATTATGCAATGTATAGATAGAAATATAAACAATAGTAATAAAAAAAATGCACAAATCACCACACACAATAGAGACACCAATTTTACGTGGTTCACCCAATGTGGGCTATTCCACAGAGAAAATATTTTAATAATTTTTTTTCAATCAATATATTGGAAATCCTTTATCTATTACAATGTTTATGGACCTCCGTCCAAAGGAGACATGAATCCCATAATCACATTTGTGGATATATATCCATAGGAGAAATCCTTTATCCTTAGCTCTAACTGGTGATCTTCTAGAAGAACTATTGTCCCCATTACTCTGGCTAATGGATCTCTATCCATTGAAGATACCTATCATAATTACCCTAGCTAATGGATCTTTAACCACTGGAGACTATCATCCTCTATACTCTATCACCTTCAAAGTTGTGTCTCAAATATGCACTAAACACAATCCTTCGGTCTAGCACAAATATGCTCAATATTTGTCTCTGGTCTGACACAAAATTATCCTCAAATCTGCACCAAACTCTATCCTCAAATATGTACTAAACATAGTCCTTAATTCTAGCACAAATCTATCCTCAATCTCTGTCCTCAAGCATTAACACAAATATTGACTCAATATCAAATCAAATCTGCTAGATCTTCCCCAAACCTTAACTCAAGGTTTGAAAAAATCAATCAATCAAATATGTTCTCAAGTCTTCTCAAATACTTACCTCAAATATGCCTTGTAAGATTCCACAAAATCTTACACTAATCTATCCACAAGTCCTCTCTATAACTTGTCCAAATTTTCTCAATAAGTCCTCGCTAGAACTTAACCAGTTATGCTCAAAAAGTCCTCTTTAGAACTTGTCCAATTTTGGTCAATAAGTCCTCACTAGAACTTATCCAATTCTTCTCAATAATTCCTCACTAAAATTTATCCAATCTCATAGAAACATAAAAAGAATTGTTAGAGACTCAATATGCTTCACATTCATAACATTGCTCAATCACTTTCAATCACTTTTTTAGAAACATATAGAGAATTGTTAGAGACTCAATATGCTTCAAATTCACCTCAATGCTCAATCACTTCTAATCACTCTTTTAGAAACACAGAGAATTGTTAAAGACTCAATATGTTTCACAATCACAAACCCTCAATCACTTTTAATCTCTCTTTTATCATAGAAACATATAGATAATTGTTAGAGACTCAATATGTTTCACATTCATCCGCACTCAACCTCTTTCTCAAATTAATTTAGAATATAGAAAAATTTATTTTACAGAACTTGAATAATCACTTTAACACATTCAATAGGCTTAACCAACTCTACTCAACCAATCACTTAATAAAATAATTCTTTTTCACAAACCCTAGTCTAAGCATATGAACACTCACTCAAATATTTCCAACAATGCTTATCAACCAATCTCACTTAACAATGATACTCATGTTCTTTTCAAACCCTAGTTTAAGTTCTACACTCAACCATTCACTTCAACAACAATGCTTATTAAACAATATTTACATAACAATGATACTCATGATCTTTTCAAACCCTAGTTCAAGTTCTTCACTCACTTCAACAACAATGCCTATAAAACAAGGTTTTATCAACAACTCTTTATTCCAAAAAACCTTGAAGCATTAATTCACCACACTCAACAAGGAAAACCTTAACCAAATCCTTTTCACTCCAAATTATCATTCACAACTTTCAAAAATCACTCACTAGGAATAATATGTCCATACCTTTTGTTTGATGTAGAAGTGCCCTTTGAAAACCTATCTAAATAAAAATTTCCTTATTTCCAACTTTAATGGTTAGATGACAAAATATCACTCCAACACTTTCTCAAAATATTCCTTAGACAAAAAAGTACTCAAAGCTCGAATACACCTTATTGCTCCTACTTGTAATTAAAATTCATCAAACCATGCACAAAAATAATTACTTGGACACACCTTATAATCTCCAAATTAAAATAATATCCAAAACCACAATCAATCTTTCTAAAACACCTTTATTTTCTTTTCAAACCCTAAAGAAAATAATACCAAAAATTTATTTTGCAATAACCTTATAACTCCCCAAAAACCTCATATACCAAATAAAATATGTAAAAATTAATTTTAAAAACCTCAACAACCTTCTCCAAAAATTCTGGCACTCAAAATTTAATGCATACCTTATTACTCCCCAAAAAGAGTTTCAGTGTGATTCAATACATCGTCTCCCTAAGCACCAAGTGTCTTAGTGCCTTGGAGCCCATTGCATGGGCTAGAGGTGTCCATGTGAAGGAAGTCAACCTTCCTTACCTTTCAATCTTACTCCACCATGTTTTCAAACAAAAACAAAATGATCTTTTGTGGGGATTTGAACTTGCACCTGTCACTGCCCTAAAACTTTACCATTTTCGTGATTGCCAACTGTGCTACCGCTGGTTGGTGACCAAGGCTCCCTCCTTGGTGAATGATATGATCTCACCTCCTCTTAGCACTTTTTAAAAATTAAAAACTCTTTTTTGCACACACGATTCACATGAAATTCACATAGCATATGATATTATCCGAAAGCATTGGGGGGTTTTGGTAAGGTGGGTAATCCCCATTTTATACACATGATAAATGTTCTTCCCATGTCGGTGCTAGAATTAATTTTAATAACAATCCTTAGGGTTAGTTAAAAATTAATATAATTTAATCTTATAACTAATATCAAAATTAATTAAAAATTAATTTAAATAACTTAAGTAAATTAAATTATAAATTAATTTATAATAAAAATTATATTAATTAATTTATAATTAATTTAAAACTTCCCTTTATAATATTATTAAAAATATTATAATATTATTCACTTGGGATTTTTGCACTTTAGAGCTCATCTGACTTCCTGAATCCAGGTCTTGATCAACTGAAACTGGAGAACCTGAAACTGATGCTGCCCACTAAAACTGCCCCTAAATGGTGTTGAAAGCTTGAAATAAATGACCACTCTCTCTTGAAATCAATGACAACTTATCTACTCAAAATGTCCAACACTTTAAACATTTATGAAAAGTAGAAGGGGCAACCCTCATCACACGAATGCAAGGGCATCCAAGAAGGAGATTGAAATATATGTGGAAGATACCACATAAAACAAGGCAGCTAACATCTTAGGTCTAACCCTAAGGAGAAGGGATATAATGTTGTAGGTCCCTTGGGACTAATTGTTGAAATTTTTGATGATGAAATTATATTTAATTAAATATTTATCTTTTAATCCAAAATTTTGGAAAATTTGAAAGGTGCATAGATTGAGGGAGGAACCATTATCTATCAAAATTCGTTTGACAAACATTTTACCATTATATGCGATGATATAGAGGGAATAATTCACTCAAAATTTTGAGGGGGGAATATAATAATCTAAAAATGTTATATGATGTATCCTAAGGGAACCTACAACATCAACTATATCACTAGGTAAAATGTCTTGAGGAATGTATTGTTGACTTAGAAGCTTCAACATGGCTTCCTTATGAATAGGGGAATTTTGCAAAATCTCTAAGAGGAAAATTTTTGTTGGGGTACTCGATAACTATTGTTGAATGTCAAAGGAGACTTTTGATTGTGGCTTCAACACTATGGGTGGGTTTTCTACACTTGTTATCCTTTTTTGGGCAATCTTCAAAACTAAGGGTGGTTTAGAAGGTTGGTTGGATGTAGAACTCTTCTCCTATCGATATTGTTGAGTCAGTTGAGATTGATATTGTTGCCTTGTAGTTGCTACTATCATACCAACCATGTTGTTGTAGGGAAGTTGCACATTATGACAAGACACCTGGTTAGCTACCTGTTGCCCATGATTAGGTAGGAAATTTTGGAATATCCCCATGTCTTTATTAGTTGTAAGTGCTTTTTATGTAGGAGGTTGATTTTTTTTAGAGGATTATGGTTAGGAGTAGGTTGGAAATCCTATATAACAAGATGACATACATTAATTAAATCCTAAACCACATGTTTCAACCTTTTACATGAATGTGTCATATGCCTCTTCACTCTATGATACCCACAATGTTGACTAAGCTTATACCAATTAGTCATGGTATTAGGTGGTGTTATAGGTGGAAAATCAATCTTAGCCTCCAAGAGTTTCTTTAGGACTGGTGAAATAGGTTGGTTGAGTCTCATGAATTTTCATGGTGGAGGTCTTTGATGTTTACCAAGAACCATCTTTTACAAGGTATTAACAACACTGTTTATAGGTCTACTATCTTTTACCCCATCACCAACTACATGCTTGTTCTTATACTGGGTTTTTGTTGCCCCATCTTCCTAATTTCCTGGTTTAAGTTGACCTCTTTGAATAAGGGATTACTCTACCCTTATTTCCAAATCTATTACTAGTTCAAAAGAGGTCATAGTTGTTGTTTCTAATTCATTTGATGTTTGCTCTTAAAAATTTCCAATAAATATATCTAGAATATCTCAAGGAGGCAAGGTGTATCTTAATCATCCAACTAAACTTCTCCAATGAGACAAGAATTTCTAAAAAAATTCATATTTACCTTTCTTCAAAAAATAAACATATTTCATAGTCACACTTTTCTCAACATAATCTCCAAATTGTTGAACAAAAAACTCTATTATCTTCTCAAAATTCCTTAAAGAATGATTAGGTAGTTGATAATACCATTCCAATGCCATACCACCAAGGCTCTTAGGGAATATTTTTACTAACAACATGTCATCATTTATAATATAATGTCATGTTGTCCTAAACATCCTTAAATGTTTAATTGGGTTCTTTGTTCCCTTATATATATGTAAATTTGACATTAGAAAATGCTTAGGGTAGAGCATAGAGGAGACAACAGGGTCTAAGGGATGGTTACACATTTTCTTATAGTTATAGGTGAAACCTGGAAGTTGAATATAATCCATTCTTAAAGCCAATTATTTCACCATATTTTTCAAGCTTTGCATATTGGGATTCTTGTTGTGCAACGCCTATAGACCCCTTAGGGGAGGTTTATAGGTAGGCTATTGAAAGGTAACTTAGCTATTATTAGAGACATTAACATTGTTATGATATGGGTTATGAAAGGGAATGTATTACATGGTATCTTATTGTAAGAAATAATTCATATTTGGTGGAATAAAAGAAGCAATGTTATAAGAAGGAATAGAATGAGGAGGAAATTGAACATGATTTTGAGATGCACTACTAGTTGGAGGAGCTTGCAAAATTCCTCCAGTGTTGGTGGTCATAGTAGTGGCATATGATGGTTTATGAAATGGATTAACATTATAAGAAGATTCAAACAAAGGATTAATACAAATATTTTGAGGATAAATAGTTTGAGTATGAGATGTCCTAGCCTCTTCAAGTTGGGCTTCTTCATCCATAGAATTATTCAAAGCATACTTGTGATGATTAAATAAATTCTAGATATGATCAAATTATTTAAAGGTGAGGTGTCCATTAGACCCCTTACTAGGACCAAGGTCATTACCATTTTTTTACATTTTATTCCTCTTCTATATTAGGATTCTCCCTATCAATATGGTCATATTATTTAAGAATCTCATCATATTTTAAAAGCCTTCACTTACTTATAATGTTGGTAGCCATTAGGATAAATAGAAAGGATGAATAAGAGGAGGATATAAAACTAGAAAAAAGACACACAAAGGAGTTTTTAATATTTTTTTAATGTTTTTCTATTCAAATAAAATAAAATTAATGGTTTTGATTAAATTTTTCACGAGGAAAAACAAAAGGAAGAGGTTTCCTAATTTGGCCACTAAGGACATGTTATTCCATGTTGAGTTCACAAAAAATGTAGAGTGGGGAAAACTTCCCTACCATGTATGATTCTCCACTAGATTCGTTGGGAGCCAAGGCAACCATGGGGGTATGTTGAGCCTCTACACTTGAGGGCTAGAGGATTAAAAGGGTTCACCAAGAATGGTTTTAGTACTCGCTCCAAGTCCAAGGATGAAATTTTTGATGCGTATATTAAGCAAGCACCTATGTTTAGCCTTTTCAAAATCTAAGCTAAAAGGAATTAAAGAACAATGTAGGACAAATATTGATGCAAGCAAACAAGCAGCTATTTATAAAATTATTCTTAGTTTTAATGAGGACTAAACCTACTTTGCAATAAAAGTAAATATTTTTATTTTCAAGTAAGGTACCAAAAGAATGCACAAACAAATTTAATCCAGATGAAGACTATATGCTTTTCTCTTTATTAATGACTAGAAATAAAATCAAATGTTTTTCTTTTTAATTTTATTGTATTTTATCATAAGTTGGATCTAAAAAAAATAGAAAGCAAACAACCTAAAAATTCTACTTAGAGAACATACTTGATCTGATGGTTGACCCTAGATTTTAACTTGCATCCAAATATATCCAACAACTTCAAAACTTGTAAAAAAACATCAAAAACCCTAGAAACATTGATCAATGTTTGGAGGTTTGCTTAGGCTACTATATGACTAATATTTGAGGAACAAAAACCAATCCTCCTTGGTCCCTTTAGCTAACCATTCAAAATAAAAAATGATTTTTGACCTTTGGAAGCATACACAATGAGATATGATGACATGAAATAGTAAACAAGAATGCTAATAGAATGAATGCAATAACATGTAAATAGTTGCAAACCTAGGGTTTTGGGTATAGAAGTTTACCCCCAAACTATTATGATCGAATCCATGCCCTGTAAATGACTGGTCATGAATTCAATAACAAGAGACAATATTTGATAAGAAAGGTATAATTGATGAAAATAACATTTTCATAAAATTCCTACCCTGTAATGGGCATTGTGTGGATTGACACAAGAGGACCTAAAACTAAAAATCACGATGCAAAATTCAATTTTAAAACTAAATTAAATGATCTATAAGCTAATTAATGCAAACAAAAAACATGATAAGCTTGTATAGGAAGTAATAACAAAGGCATAAGGCATCTCCTCCTTTGAGAAGACAATTTATCATTAAGGATTCTCCACTTACCAATCAAAAGAAACATCAAAAGTAGAGCACAAAATTATTCCAAGAGCATCAAGAGCACTAGATGAAAATAAGATCAATATTGCTTGAAAAACTTGCTTAGATCACTTAGAACTTCCCTCCTAGAAAACGAGGATCCAATCCCTCTATTTATAGGGGAATTGGAGAGGGAAAATATTGGAAAAAATCAACCGTGGTCAAGCTGAGACCATAGATTTTAGCCCCCAAATTTAAAATTTTTTAAAATAAAAAAAGTCAAAATTTCCAAATCCGCACCCCATAATTTTATCGAATGTGGATTTGGTGAAGGTAAAAAAAAACAAAGAAAAATAAGGAAAAAGAAGGATTCAAACTTGCACTTAGCAAATTTGACAGCCTCTCTAGGGATTCTAAAGGAAAATAACTCTTTTGGATGGGTCAATGTTCCATGTGTACACATTATAATCAAAAGTGTCATAGTGATTTTGCGCTACCATGGTGCTTCTACTTTACCAGTACCAAAGTTAAGATATTTGCAGTTTAATTTCCTATCATTGTCTGTTCCACCATGAAGCTCATCTCATCGCTCAGTTTTATGTATATAACTGTGGTAAAATACTTGTCAAATTCCCTTGAATGGAATTTGCATGATACCTCACACCTTTAAACTCCCAATCAAGCCTCAATCACCTCCATACAATTGCCTATAAGTCTTAATCACCTTTGTGTAATTGTTTGGAACTCTCAATCAACTTTTTACAACTTCCAATCCACATACCTTGCTCTCTCAATTAGAAAAAACATTTGAGATATCTATAATAGGAGCTTGGTTTACCTATAAAAACCTCCTATTGGATAGGCTTTTGGGGAAAATGAATATTTTTACACCAACATTGCTACAATTACTCTAGCTCACATATTTTTTGCAATGACATGCTTCTCTCCTCAAACTACTATAGAAATAATTTTATGATATCCTCGTTTTATTAGTCATGTGATCAACAATTAGGGGCATGTTAAGGAGTGTTTTGAAGTTGTGAGTGCTCTATTGGAAATGATATACTATAGCAACCTTCATTATAAAGGGGCAAACCTTTATTCTTGGTTTTGTCTATTCTTTCTTCTCTTGAATTTATTTAGCTTGTGAATATTTAATATATCTTGCTAGAACTTTTTAACCTATTACATGTTCCCTTATGCATCATTATTTTCTTCTAATACACATAATTTTTATTATATTTCATATCAAAACATGGGTTTAATCCTTTCTAACAAGGAAGCACCTCAATCCTTATTGAAAGTGGATAAATCTCTTTCAACTAATTACCTTCTTTTCTATTTTATCTATATATTTTCTATTATGTAGGTGCAATAAAAAGCATTAATCAAGAGAAAAAGTACCATACAAGTCTATGTGTGATGCTTCTAATGAGTTGTGTTTTTGTATGGTGATTCTATATGGCATTTTTGTCTTGCACTAGAGAACACAATCTATTTTATCAATATTTTATTTTTCTCTATTTTAAGATCTTGAAATTGTAGGGTTTGTATGATTTATCATCTTTATTTCTATTTTTGTAGAAAAAATGCAAAAAGGATAGTATATCTATTTTGATTACAAAAATATTAGAGAAGTAGTGACAAATATTAATAGTTAAATTAGGCACCATATTAAAGATACATTTAGTTGCATTGTAGTTCAATTTGATTGTTTTATAATATCTTATTACAATTTGTAGATTAATTCTATGAAATAGAATAAGGAATTTAGCTTCTTTTACAAACCAGTTTAAAGGATAAATCTTGTTTTATATTTTTACCATTTGGTATAAAAGTGAAATGCATGTAGCTACATCCTAGGATAGTCTAAAAATTATATTTATATTCTTTTTCAAGATAGAAGTATATTTTACTACTTTTTATAGGAATTCAAATGAAATTTCACATAGATTAGGGTTTTGTATGACTACATCTATTTGCATATGCACCTTGAATAAAATGAATTGGGTCATAGCATCATGATAGAATAGACTGTTAGAGGGAATATTTTTTTTTTCCATAAAACCTTAGGTTTTTTTAAATCTAATACTTTAAAATAGATTTTTTAGGACACAATACATATATTACTCATGAGTATGATCTTGTGTAAGGAAGGTCATGTATTTGCAACTACATCAATTTGCATGATCACATCATTGGTGAACCTCAAGTGAACACCACATGGGTACCAAAGATATTTTCTATCCAACCAATGACCTTCAATCAATATTAAATTTTATTATATATTTAAACAAGACCACATAATTTGTTTTCTTAATTAAATCACATTAATAATGATTAACAAGAACATAACAAAAATGCTAGTCCTATTGGGGATAATATACAATCCCCTTAGTAACTATGGTGTAAATATATAGGGTAAATCATGTATATTGCAAGCCTAGGCTAAGAGTCACATAGATAGTGTTTCATGGGTAATTTAAGCCTATAGGGGAGTATAACATTGTGGACTACTGGGAACCATACGTATGGATTTAATTATCCTTCATTAACCATCTTGGGCCACATATCTCATGGTCACTCGCATATATCAGTGTTGTTCCATGTTACCATCTCTCACATACCAAATGGTATATAGAGATAAATTATGTATATATGGACATTTAGGTATATAGGAAGACCCTGAGGTATATAGGTCAAATAGGTATATAGAGGGAAGGCAATATAAGTGCATAAAATAATATTATCTATATTTTTATAAGCAAATCTAAAATAAAAAATTTAGAAAATTTAATTCTTATTTGTTCCTTAACCATGACTATGTGACACTATTAACTTGAAGTATTGCTCATCAAATAACCCATAACACAAATCCTTTGGCTTATGTCAAGGAGGACTAAGCTACATTCAAAAATAATATTTATGAACAAAAGGATGAGCGAGACCCTCTATTGGGCACTCTCTTCACCTTTCATGATGAACAAGGGAAGGTAGCTTTCAAATATTTTTATCATCTAATATATTTTATACATAGAAATAAGAGGACATAAAAACCATATTGAAAGAAATAAGAGATCCCCTAGCTATCTCTATTTAGGAATGGTCCATTTTGGATTACCCTCAATAGCCTAATCCTAACCCTCTGACACCTAATCAAGTAGATATATCACATGGGTATTTATATATAGATATTCATGCATGAACCCTAGAAACTCAATTCCATTGATTTCCATAAATTCTATGGAGGGTGGAGTATGAAATACTCCATCATCCTCAAGGTATGAACCATATTTACTCACTCAAGGAGTTTTATGTCAACATAAGTTGTCCCATCACTCAATAAGGAAGCACAAGCTATATATTTCATATTGCTTCAACCTCAAAATTGTGTCTTAGCATGCTTCCATCAATAAGAGGAATGAGCATTGGATTTGCACAAACCTTCAATGCCCCAATCTCTAATATCACATCCTCAAATCCTTTTGACTTCAATGGCTTGGGATAAAATAATACAATGCCCACTTTGATATCATACACCCCATTACTCTAGTCTTACCCCTTTATAAACTATTAGAGTCCTCTAATTTTTCATAACATATCACATATGACATTGAGTACTATCTCATCCAAAATTCAATCCCTAACATCCAAATGGATTAGTTAAAATAGCAAATGACCTCAATCCAAGGGTCCTCATCCAGTCATAGGTGCTACTATGAGAATTTATACAACTAGCCTTTACATTTGATTATAATTAGTCATACTTTTCCTCTAAACATCAAAACACAAAATTTATAGATGTACAAGAGGATCAAAAACCCTATTAATCATCTTAGGCTCTTCCATATTTCCTATAATGACATTGTGTATAATGAGATGTTACTTCTAATTATTTTCTAAAATCCTTAGTTTCCATTCAATAGAATGATATTATTTAGTTCAATTGCATGCCATCCAAACCTTTAAGGACCTTCTAAAAATGTTTATCCAATATTTTTTAAATTAATATTTAAGAAAAGGTCACAATTAGTGACCTTTATAAATTGAAATAGTCCAAGGATAAAAGTTTTTCTAACATTTTGGATAGATGATATTTAGTTAGGAGACTCCAATATGATCCCCTATAAAGATATATTTTTAACAAATTTATAGGAAATTTCCATGAGTATTTGATCTTCTACCATGATATATCCAACATATCTAACTTTGAAGATGCTATAGATATGGGGAAATGAGTATAAATTGCCCTTCTTAAAAGAGGTATATTGAAAACTAAAAAAGAGGAAGACAAGGCTCCCTCTCATCAAAAAGGGTAGTATAACAACAAATACATTGTGGGAAATAGGGTCACTAATTCATGCCATGCCAATAATAATAATAATAATACCATTTAAAAACTCATCATAAAAAAATCTCAATAATAGAATCCCAAGGGAAAATATAATAGGCTTGACCAACCTCTTGTAGTTGTCCTTAATCAACTCATATAGTCTAAAATGATTGAGATTCCACCCATTAATTTTGTATATCCTAAGAGAGAAACAAATCCTTGGTTTTGTCCTAAGGAGAAATGTGCCTTCAATCATGTCAATGGTAATGCAACAAAAACTACAAAACCCTTATTAAACATATTCAAGACTTGATAGATGAAGGTCTTATTGTATTCAATGGATTTAATGGTAAATTTGCTTCCAATAAATATCTTGGGATCTTCCAATTCCATTACCTAGTCATGAATAGAAAACAAGAAACCATCTCTAGTATAGGGTTGTTCCTCCTATAAATAAAGATATGGTAGGAATGATCCATTCTTCTTCTATTGGTTTCATCACATTAAAACAACACAAGAACCAATCACCTAAAAAACCCCATTTCCCCCATTTGGTTCTATTTTTAAAATTAATCTATTTCCTTATAAAAAACCATTAGTTATACCATCCTAAAATAAAGACAAGGGTAATTTTAATCTTGTCTGCCAACTTGAAAGTACACCTACAAAAATATCATTTCTTGAGCTTCTCAAAATATTCCTAATACATAAATATATGCTATTCAAACTCTAATGTGAATAATTGTTTCCTTAGGACTTAAACCCTAATGACCACACCAATGTGGTAACATGCCTTGGGGTTAATATTGTAATAATATCATTCTATGAGGATGATATTCCACATGCATCCATGGTTGGATAACTCCACCTTTATATAATAGGATATATTAATGACATGCCTATGAAGTAAATTATTTATGATAATGGCTTATCCATGAATGTTTGAAGTCTAAATTTAATTAGGAATTTTGAACTAGAAAAATAAGATTTGAAAAAAGTTTGATCTTGTCATCAAAACATTCAATAATGAAGAGAGCATGGATATTGGAATTCTAGTCCTACCTATGAATGTCAGTCCCCATATTCTCAATACCATTTTTTATGTCATGCCTTGTGAACTAACTTACAAAATTTCTTCTTGGTAGGCCCTGGGTCCATGCAATGTAGGTTGTTCTCTCCACATATCACCAATGTGTCAAATATGAGTACCAAGGAAAAACATATCATATTCTTTATGACCTAGAACCTTGTGCTTATTGTTGAGTGATAAGGGCTAAGATTAAAAAGATAATCTTTGTACCTACCTTAATCCAACTTTTTCTTCTTCTCCCTAACTTCTATCAATGATGCATTATAGTCCTTAAATATAAACCCCCAAACCAATTAGCTTAATAATTATATTGAGGATAATGATTACAATTAAACTAATACAAATAAAAATAATCAACCCAAAATTTGAGATCGTAAACAAATAAAAGTTCAAAAGGTTAATTAAAGAGGCCTAAATAATAAATTCCAAAGATTCATGGACCTAGCCATATTCCTAGATTCTCCACAAACAATGGGATTTCCCTCTAGGAAGGGTAAAATAATACACATATGAATTTATTCCATAATTTTTTTGAGTAATACCAATGAGGATAAAATTCATGAAAGTAACCCTCACCCAGATGAATAATACTATATATTTTGCTTCTTATCCAATCTATATCCCATACCTAAGAAAATGATTTCCAACATTGGATATCAACAAATAACTAGGGCTATAAAAATAGGGAATCAAAGAGCCTTTAGAGTTTGAAGTATGAATGGGCCACTATGGGATAGGGTAAAATCCCATCCATATTGAGTCGTTTCTCACTTAATATTCATGTAATAGGAATGGTGATGCTATTTCTTCCCTTTGGAATTCCCATCACAACACCATCTAGACCATTGGGTTGAATGGGGATGAAGAGGATGATAAGGATCTTTGGTGCCTCTTATATTCTAACTACAATATGAGTTTTCTAACCATTCTTATCCTAAGTTTATAGTGAAAATAACTATGAAGATATTTTACACAATCATCCTTGAGATGACCCTTTTGACTATATCATCCTAAATAAACTTTATTATGGAGGATATTTTAACCAAGTAGGTAATATTGTTGTCCCAAAATTTTCCAATCATGAACAATAAACTATAGATCTATGAGAGCCTAGGGTTATTACCTAATCCCTTTCAAATAGAAGATAAATCTCGCATCTTAATTGAAGAGGCTATAGTCATCAACATTGGCACCCATGACAACCCTAAGATCTTAAAATCAGGGAATATTTTAATCTTGGTAGATCATGAAGAATACTTATATTCAAAAAAATAAAGTCCCATACCTTTAATATATAAATGAACTATTATTTCCTTTACTTAATAAATCAAAGTTCCATCTCTTCAATTTAATAAATAAATTATTCTTTTCCTTTACTTAATAAATCAAAGATCCATACCTTCAATTTAATAAATAAACTATTCTTTCCTTTACTTAATAAATCAAAGTTCCATCTCTTCAATTTAATAAATAAATCATTATTTTCTTTTACTTAATAAATCAAAGACCCATACCTTCAATTTAATAAATAAACTATTCTTTCCTTTACTTAATAAATCAAAGACCCATACCTTCAATTTAATAAATAAACTATTTTTTCCTTTACTTAATAAATCAAAGTTCCATCTCTTCAATTTAATAAATAAATTATTCTTTTCCTTTACTTAATAAATCAAAGACCCATACCTTCAATTTAATAAATAAACTATTCTTTCCTTTACTTAATAAATCAAAGACCCATACCTTCAATTTAATAAATAAACTATTCTTTCCTTTACTTAATAAATCAAAGACCCATACCTTCAATTTAATAAATAAATTACTCTTTCCTTTAATTTATAACTCAAACACAACTTATTTAATTAACTAAATAACTATTTCTTCCCTTATATTTTTCATTTAAACAACATATTATCTAATTAAGGGAGTAAATTGTAATCGTCCCTTTTCATTAAATGAACTAATACTTTAATAATCCATTTAATTGACCAACAATTAACATAAAGAAATTACAACCAGTGTCCATGAGGAAGAACAAATTAAACCTCAATATAATAATGAAACTTCGACGAAGTCCTAAAAGGTTAATCTGAAAGCAACTCAAAGGATATGCAATCAAACCCAAAATACACTCCTTAACAAACCTAGGTTGTCTGAAAAAAATATGAACCTGTAACTACTAGGTGGAGCAGTTTATTTACCAGAGAAGTGGCCTTATGACCAAACTGAAAAAGGACCCCTAACGAGAATGGGTGCACCATGGGTATGCCATATGAAGGTTGCAAATCATTTTTCCCAACAAAACCCAACAAGGTATACTCAACGTTATTTCTAACCACAAAAGGGATGTTCAAATGAACCAAGGAAAAACAACGATAGTTGGAAATGGGTTCGGGTGAAACGTTGTTTGAGGTATCCCAATGACTTGGATAGGGATAGCACTTAGAAAATGAGATAACATGCACCAAAAATTGGTAATTTTGTATGTCTATCAAAATCCCAATAGAGGAGTGTAACTCCCTATACATGGCTAGAGGAATATACTAAGCATCAGTAGCTCACCCTTGAATACAAACAACACTATTCGAGACATGGGGGTGGCAACAGGTTACAACCAAAACCATACCAAACACACACACATACACACTACCTAATAGGGTAAAAGCATGGATACCAAAAGAACATAGCTATAGGTGAGATCAAAGAGTGGCCCAAGTAAAGGTTTCAAACAAAAACTAAAACATAAGCTAGTTTAACACATGTATAGGTAACTGATCTCAGTTCGAAACATTGGATGAGCTTAACAACCCAAGCACATTTGCAAGTCTAGGTATATAATAATGCATACTTATTTTCTTAATGGATAAGTAAACAAAAGGTACACCAACCTATGAATGCACATAGATGAATCCTAAGATATTCGCACTGCTCACGGTTGTTCACTACATTTAATTATTCTCCTTTGATAGACTAAGTCCTTTTGTCACCCTCGTATTGAGTTCTCATTTTTTTATTTTATGTTCCCCTTTTGTTTTACCTCCTCTTGCTCCTTTATTTTTTCTAGCTTAGGGAGATGAATCCTTTCTTTTCAAGTTATATGTTTTGTCTCCCATTAAAACTCATCAGCCTATCATTAATTCCATCTCATCCTTTCATGGTTGTAGATAACATTTTGGTCTAAAGAATTATTTTTCTCTTCTCCCCAAAACATGCCATCAATATAGCTACCCCTTCAACATCGATGAAAGCCTCATCTTATAACCTCGATCAAAATCCTTTGAAAGGTGATCTCATAAATCAGATCTTACAAGTTCTCTTTTAATAAAAAATCCTATTATTTCCCACAACTTTTCCAACTTGCTTAATGAACTTCCAGTATCATTTGTGTGAGAGCTTCACTATCTATTTTAAATTAATTTACATTATCATTTAAATAAAATTTTTATTAACTAATTTAAATGAATTTCCATTATCATTTAAATAAAACTTCTATTATTTATAAAATGAAACTCTATTATCTTTTAAAAATAAAACTTCATTTACACAATAAAGAGTAATAGTTTTTTAAGAAAACAAGGAGATTTCAAAGGAAACCCAAATTATGCATGATTTTATTTCCCAAACCACCAATCCAAATAATGAAGTAAAAGATTATCAAACATATGCAATCAGACAAAGAAGGATTTTTTCCCTCAACCTAATCACCTATCTTAGTTTGAGAGTTTACGATGACTACTAGACTATCAATTTAGGTTCAATGTGGTTAGCTATTAACGATTATCCCTAACCGAATGCTTACCTATATGAAGGTATCCATCAATGTTACCCTCGAGTTACGTTAATCATCACTTCCCTAATCTCAAGTACCCTCGCTTCTAGTGGATGATTCTACTTCTTCCACCTATGAGTGTACCTGATCCTACACATTTGGTAATATGTCATTAGTACCATCCTATTCCAAATCAACTAAACATTGCATAGTTGGTTCAATTGTTTAACTCTGGTATTAAAGCATCACAGATTAATACATTGTTTCCTTGTGCCAAAAAGACTTCCAAGGAGAGTCATAACATGTTAAACCTATATCATCTCTCAAAATCATATAATAGTGCATTCGAAGTGTCATGGTTCCCTAAAGCTCTTCTTCTCCTATTACACATGGTAAAAATAAATTGAGTCTTTTTACCTTACCTACCCTTTTAATGCCCCCTCCCATTGTACTTCTCTTTTGTTCCATTTTGCTTACAATATTTCCTGCTAGTTCTTCCCTACCATTTTGAGTTTCCTTAGGTATATTTTACCCCCTTCCAAAATATGAAAGGATAGTCTCATTGGGAGTATTAATGCAATTAATTCCTCATAAAAGTGTAACATTTGCCTTGACCCTATAACATTTTATAAGTTATTTTTCTCAAACCTGGGGGTATCTACAACTATTTTTGATGCATTTATTACACCATAAATGCATCAAAAGGGGATAAATATAGACACCCAAATTTGACCCATACAACTAATTCAATTTGTTCCTAGTATCCATTAATATTGGTAGAAATCCAATTTGGCCTATTTAACCTTAGATCCTAAGCTTCTTCCTCTCTAGGAAAAATCATGGGTCATCAAGTCACCACAATTCCATGCTCAAACTTTTCCCATGTATATTTTGAAGTGTCATATTGTCCCTATACAAATGGCTTGCAATGGTCACATATGCCAAATCATGACAACAAAAAACCTATCCATGATTCCACATTCTAAGTCCAAGTACACAAAATCTCTAATCATCTATACCCCTTTGGGCTTTGGTCCGTTTATGACACCATTTCCTTTGAACACCCATCCCTACACCTATTTTATAATGAAAACCATTTTTGGATTTGGAATATTCAAATGCAACCAACTTTCCTTATCTCCCATAAGCCACGAATACCTCAAGCACTCCCCTTAAAGGCCAAAAAAGTGAATAGAGTCCTTAGAATCTCATTTTGCAATCATCACTTTTACCTAAAAAAACTTTGGCTCTTTTCTTGCTCAATTATTCTCTTGATTTAATCTCTCATTGGTGCTCTTACTTAAAGGTTTAGACATCATCTTTTCAATTTTAGGATATATATTCACTTTCTCGGTTTCTATTCTATCTCTATAATCCTTCCTTTGCATTCCCTATTTCATTCCATTTATGTTTACTAACATATTATTTTCTTTCATGTTCCTTTTTTATTCCTTGTATGCTTATTATTTCCTTTATAACCTACTCATGACCTTGTACATATAGTATATTAGTTTGCCTAGCTCCACTACTCTTGGTAAACCTAGCTGGAGGTACTATTATTGTCTTGTTTTGCTTCGGGTAGATTTCCATAGGTGAAATCATTCCTTATCTTGCTTAGGTATACTTTTGTGTCCAAGGGTTTAAGGAAAAAACCATAACTTTTTATCTCCTCTAAGCTTTTGTTCCTTTTTTTTCTCTATTACCTACCACCTTCTTGAGACCTTCATCCCACTATAAGTTTGATCTATTATCATTAATTTTAACATCCTTCTCACTGCTACAAAAACATGCCCTGATTTTATAAGCCATGATTTTGTCTATTGCATTGTTTTACAACTTCCATTTCCTTTATTATCAACATCTCAACTCTCAAAATTTCTCCATATCTTTCACTTTTTATGACCATTCTATCATAAGTTAAACCTTTAATACACTCAATAACTCTCAAGTATAATTATGATTTATTAAGTAAGGTATGATTTTGCCATTTATCTTTTTTTTTAACATTCCTACCATAGTAACCCTTCTTAGCACTCTATTTTCATTTTAGAACCATAGCCTACCCTACTTTGGTGTAATATTACTTTGCACATTTAGTAAATTTTCTTTTGCATGCATATTTGATCATCTAAAGGGACCTCATGGACCAATAACGGATTAAGGAAGTTCTTAGTTTACTCTATATAAGCATACCATTTGAGAATCTAACAACTCTCCCATGTTTCTTTCTATATTTGTAGGTCCTATAGAATCATGGTTTGACTCTAAGAGGCATAATATTATGGAATGATAGGTCACATAGACAAAGCATATTTTTACCTCATACACTGGGACATATAACTCTCCTTATTTTATTTTGTTGTATTTCCTTTTATTGCTTATTGTTTGCTATTATGTTTATCTATGTTTTTTTAGGACACTTAAAGAAGAAATAAATTCAAGGAACCTTTATCATTCATTTTATTTTGATTAAAATAGATTTTAATGGAGAATTAAAGAACCATTAGCTCTATTTTTGTTTTAATTTTATTTTCTCTTTTGTTAACATAGTCAAGGAATATAAAGTGCATGTAGTTTGCATTAGAATAAATTTGTATGTGCATTCTCATATCTCTTTCTTGAAAAGAAAAGGAGAAATTATTTTTTATTATCATTCAAATTGAAGAATCATCCTAGAATAGAGTTTGTATATTGCTTACATTTTTTTATGCATCATAGTTAAGTAGTATTTATAATTTTCACTTATTTCTAGAAAAAATAAAAGTTAGGTATTTAAAAAATATACACAACCAACATAGGATATAAAGTGAATTCCTAAAACACTCTTTGTGAACCCCCAACATACGACAAGCCATTATGATTTGATACGAGAACCACCGTAATGATTTTAGCCGTATGGATCCACTATATTTCTCACCATTATCTCAATCATATCTTCAACAAATATTCTTGATATAAATACATATAAGATTACGTTTTCTTGGTCTAACCAACCCCTTTTGAAAGTGGTATTGATATCAATGCTATATTGTACTATTATAACATACTTACATCCTATCAATCCCTATAAAAATTACCCAAATATTGGTTGATATCAACTAACACATCCTTGATAGTAATATAGTGGATCCTCCATATGCCCTTAAATATTGTAATCATCTTCCTTGTTAGAAGGTAAAATATACTCATCTCAAAGTACCATTGGTTTGTTGGTATCATCAATAGCGGTCAACTAAACTCTACCTTTGGCATATGGGATATATTGTATGACTCTACTACTACCAATAGATCATATTAACTTCTATCCAACAAGCCTTGGATAATTTAAAATGCATATGGCTACCTCTCTTGGCCACGTCTATTTGGATAATATTTTACTGCACCTTACATACAACTCGCCACTTACCTGTTGAGAAATCATTCTATTCTGTTCACCCTTGGGTGTTGTAGGAGATTTTGTGTCAATGAAATTCTTGATTATTTCTAGAGTTTCACCCACTTCCCATTGTATTTCCTAGGAGACACATTTCAACATAAAAATATACAAAACAAACAAATATTTTTATTTCTACATTTAGAATTGATTCTAGTTACACATTATTTGCATGCTCACAAAATTTATTTTAGCACATTCCTTTATTAGCAACACATCTATTGGCTATACATTGCCTATCACTTTTGGTTTTCTATCTGATTCAAATTTTGAGTCCAATTCATAGGTCAACCTGCGAACCATGTCTCAATTCACATAGTGACCTGTGAATCCTACTTCCAAACACAAGAATTCTCTAAATATCATAAGGTTTACCTAAAAACCCCACACGAATCACACTTAGAACCTCATATTTCCATTTTTATATAGTTCTGAGCATAAATTCACCACACACGACACCACACCTATTGTCACACTTAGCCAAGCATGTGAGAAAGTGCATATCGAGGAGGTATTTTTTGCCACTTCTAGACAATCTAATTCTTCCCCTCCTTCTATATGGGAAGTTGCCACACTCATAGTAGACCTCCCCATAGATTCATATTTACCTCCCATACACACTATATCTCATGATGAGACTCCTACTTCCTCCGATGAATATTACCCACTTCTTCCCCATTCACCTTCACCTAATCCATCATCTATATTTTATGATCACATCCTCTACACCACTCCAGTACATCCACTTCCTCTCTTTACGATTGATGAGGAGACTACTCCTACCTTACCTACCTTCAATCACTATCTGAGAATGATTATTCCTTGCTCAATTGTACTCACCTTGAGATCACCTCATTTACCCCTACCATAGGGATGATATCATATCCCTCACTTCCACTCTGAGCATGCAAGCACCCTCATCACAAATACCTCCAACGTAACCTCCTTTAGAGCCACAATATGCACCCCTCACATCATCATATCAAGACACTTCTCAAGCACCACAACCACCATATTTTCAACAACCCTTATTTGCATCCTTTAATGCTACATCACGACTACTTTATCACTCCCAATAATTCTCATATTAGTTACATCAACAAAACCATCCCCCTTATCCAATGAGGATATTTTCACCACACCATCTCATTAAGCTCTTACCATTGAAGCCCATGATCCTTATTTGTCATTACCTCTACCTACATTCCACCCACTTGGAATGTATGATGTACCACCATCTATTCCACTTCCATATTTGTTTGCTTCCATATTGTGCATCTCTCCACCACCTCCATTTTGAGCTCCATCTCTTGGTTTCTTTCCTAACTATTATCCATGACCTATGCCTTATCCTACCAATCCTCCAGGCTATCCTATGCCACCTAGCTTCTCCACCCATCGTGATCCTAGCCAGATGTAGGTACCATATTTTGATACCTTATATCGCCCACCACTAGCACCATTCATCCAGATGTCACCACCTCTACTACAATATGTTGCACCCATATTATTCATGACACCCCCTTCATGGTCGTCATATCCTATAATCCAACAATTACATTAGACCCCTCTCTAGCAGATCATGTTTTAGCAATCGCAAGCTACACAACAATAATATTATCACCCTCAAAAGATACCTACCCTACCATAGGGTGTCCCCTCAACTTTTCTGTCCTACACTATCCAACAAACTCATCTATAGGCACCATTGCAATATGTCCCTTCACCACACAAGGAGGAATAACAACTCTAATATCCACAACATTCTTAGGCTCCACCTACCCCCGTGCAATTCTCTATACCTTTAGCAATCGAACTTCAAATTTTATAGGATGAGGTTAAAATGCTCAACCTCTATACAATTCATTATGGACCACAAAAATCCACATACGATGAAGTTTACAATTATCCAATATACCCTTCAGCCCCTATTCCTCCTTACCCTTATCAATTTGATATCTCAAAGTTTGATAAATAGAAATTTAAAGAAGATTTTTAGGAACATGTTAGTAATTATCGCTTAGCTTGCTATCAACTTCATAGTAGCAACCCCATCATGTTACATACCTTCTGTCTCTCATTTGGGGGACAAGATCTAGATTGGTATAATATGCTCCCATGCCACAACCTGTACACCTTTGAGTAGTTGGCCAACTCATTATTGAAACATTTCTCCATTAACATCAAGAAGAAAATAAACTTTTTATATTTCTACACCTTGTGATAGACTGATGATGATCCTGTCATAGATTTTATTTATTGATGGAGATCGATCATACATGACCTCGATCATAGCCTCCAATTTGCTAATTTAGTTACACTCTTCTCAAAGAGTTGTCACAAACATATCTCCACCTCCTTACAACTTCATCAAATTTGCACCTTTGAGGAAGCTATTGCTCAAGCCAAGGTCATCGAGGACATCAAAGTCTAATCTAGTAAGATCAAGCTTAGACAAAAAACCTCTTACAATTCCAAATTTTGTTTCAATATAAATGTGCCAAATCAAACCTATACTAGACTGCCACATACCAACCAGGTCACAACAACTTCTCCAGCTTCTTCATCCATCTCACGACATCCAACTCCATAGTAGTAGTTATTCTAGACTAGTGAACCTCTTCCACCCAGACTAACACAACCTTATGTTCTTCACCCATAGCTTCTACAATGTTATTTGACCCTACTATCTGAGCCATTTATAGCTCTATTTCAGTTCTTGTATGAAGTAGGTCACTTTACCTTACCTGATATTCAACCTCTTGATCCTAATCAACCCAAATCTTAGGGATATAATAAAAAAATATTTTGCAGATACCATCAATAGTGTGGCCATGATATAGAGTCTTGATGTTCTTTCTATGGTCTTGTTCAAGACCTCATTGACTAGGGTACCATTTAGGTCTCAAACTCCCTCGCACCTCAAAATAAAAACTTAGAAATCTACCAGAACAAGCTACCCAAACACTAGGGGACTAATTACCAAGGAACCCAATCCAATACTCAAGGGAAACCTAATAGGTTAAAAATATTCAATGAGATCCACCATCACATGGCATCATTGGCATGATCAACCTTACCACTCACACTCTATGCTATCTAGCATGATAGGATGCACCAATGGCTTCTCCTTCGACAAAATTCACTTCTCCACAACCCTCTACCATAGCTCAGGCCTCACCATAATTACCATAAAATATCATCACCATCCATTGTAGTATTACACACTAGTTACATAATTCCCCAACTAGGCTATCCATATTCGATATCTTACAACAATATAAACCCCATCACAAGGTGTTGAATGACATCCTCTGATACATCGATATAAAAACACATGACACAAATGTGTTTGTTAACTTCATGGGAAACATACCTTATTGCCTCCAACCCTCCATTAGTTTCCATGACCAGAAGATCACAAAGCTCATAGGGTAAGGAGCAGATCCACCTCTGTTAGTCTTACAATGACATTGAGAGGGGAGGGTGAATCAGTGTAGCTCTATAAACTTAAATTTACAGCTCTTAATACCGCAACAATTAAAACTTATTACTAGATACAACAAGTATAACAAAAGAGCATCACACAACATAAGATTTAACGAGGTTCACCAATGTGGCTACTCCTCAAAAATTGACTGCTTGGACTACCATCCAAATACAGCCTTTGCAAAGCACCAACTTTACAATCAATTTACCAGCACCTACTGTAAGGAGCACCAACCCCTTATTTATCTGCACCAATAGAAAGGAGCACCAACCCCTTATTTATCTGCACCAATAGAAAGGAGCACCAACCCCTTATTTATTTGCACCAACAGAAAGGAGCACCAACCCCTTATTTATCTACACCAACAGAAAGGAGCACCAACCCCTGATTTACCAGCACCAACTAGAAGGAGCACCAACCCATTATTTATCTACACCAACAGAAAGGAGCACCAACCCATGATGCCAAGCTGCAACCTAAAATTCAATTTGAATCTATAAGTTTGATATTAAGATACCTTTGCTTTTGCAAGATACTGATTGGTATTCTTCACCTTTGCATTCTTTGTGCACTCTACTCTCTCTACGCAATCACTTCACACACTCTGCTTCGTTACAATTGAACTTCACGATCATCTTCTCCATTTTGTGCACTCTGCTCTCTTTGCAAATTTCACACTTAGCACAATCCAACATGACTTGCTCTCTGTGCACAATGATCGTATTTCACACACATTCGACCATCATATAAATTCTCCAAATAGCCCTCCTTTTATAACAATATTTTTTATGATGAAAACCCTAATATTAGTCGGCTATAAATCCTAATCTTAGTCGGCTTTCATAAAAACTGTAAACCCTAATTTTAGTCAGCTGTCATTGGTCTTCATTGGATTCAACTCAAGAAGATGTTCAATTTATCCATCGCTTGATGATTTCATTATGGATAGACCCTGTAACCGCCATACTAACTTTTGATCACTCTTCGTATTTCAGCAGTATGAAATTACTTTGTAACTGGCCCTGTAAATGCTGTAGTGATGTCGGTCCACTGTCATACTTCTCATTTCAGTTGGTTTCTCCTTCTTGACTTGCGCATTTACGACCTGTCACGAAATCATGACATTGCTATGTCTGTAGCTTCTTTTATTGTTGTTGCCATGAAAATACATGTCACAATATCACGACACTTTTGCCTCCGTACGCTTTCTCTATTCTTTTGTCACGATATCATGACATTTTTGCCTCCATAGACTTCGTATTTTATTTTGTCATGATATCGTGACATTTCCACCTCCATATACTTCATCTTTGCTTTTTTCACAATATCGTGACACTTCTTCCATAGACTTCAACTTTGCTTTTGTCGCAATATCGCGACACTTCTACCTTTGTAGTCTTCAACTTAGCTTTTGTCATGAAATCGTGACACTTCTGCTTCTGTACTTAGCTTCTTTGCTTTTGTCACGAAATTGTGACACTTCTGCCTTCAAAGTCTTCTTCTCTGCTTTTGTCACGAAATCGTGACACTTCTGCTTCCATACTTTACTTCTTTGCTTTTTTCACGAAATCGTGACACTTTTGCTTCTGAAGTCTTGCTTTCTGCTTTTGTCGTGAAATCATGATAGTTCTGCTTCCATACACTTCCTATTTTTATTTTGTCACAAAAATGCAACATGTCGCGATATCACGACACTTTTCAAACTTACTTTCTCTCTCCTATTTTAGTCATGAACATGCGACATGTCACGAAATTGTGACACTTTTTTTACTTGTTCACTTTCTTCGAACTTGTCGCAAAATCGTGATACTTTTTCCTACTTTCTATTTCTCTTCCAACATGTTGTGAAATCATGACAATTTTTCCTCTTGCCTTTTTCTCTTCCAACATGTCACGAAATCGCGACAGTTTTTCCTGCTTTTTCTCTCTCTTCCAACATGTCACGAAATCGTGACAGTTTTTCCTGCTTTTTCTCTCTCTTCCAACATGTCACGAAATCGCGATAGTTTTTCTTGCTTTTTCTCTCTCTTCCAACATGTCACAAAATTGTGATAGTTTTTCCACTTGCCTTTTCCTCTTCCAACATGTCGCAAAATCGTGACAGTTTTTTCTGCTTTTTCTCTCTCTTCCAACATGTCGCGAAATCGTGACAGTTTTTCCTACTTCTTCTCTCTCTTCCAACATGTCGCGAAATCATGACAGTTTTTCTAGCTTTTTCTCTCTCTTCCAACATGTCACGAAATCGCGATAGTTTTTCTTGCCTGCTATATATGTCGTGATATCGCGACACTTTTCTTCTTGTATTTTTCTTTGATCTTTTGCATATGGGCCACTTCGGTCTTCTTGGAAAATCACTGTACATACTCTGAATAACATTTGAACTCCTGTCTTCTGCATCTGAATAGCTTTTGAACTTCCTATCCACTGCATCAACAGATCTATTTGACTGTGTTGACAATAATGACAATACTATTGCTGCACCTTGCTCAATAATCTCCCCCTTTGGAATTGTTGGCAACACATGTGCAATTTCCTGTAACTCTTCTCCCCCTTTGACAATAATACCAAAGGGCTACTGCAGACTCCTCCTGAGTCCATGCACAACATTCTTAGGTAAAATTTATTACACTTAGAAAAAATCATGAACATGAGCAAAAAGATAATCAAATACTTAAATGCTCCCCTTGAGAATGTGATCCCTGTAGCTAGTCAATTCTTGGGAAGTGTGACCACTCCCAATTTATTGCAAAGGTACTCAAAAAATTCCTTGGGCAATGGTTTTGTGAAGATATCTACTACTTGCCATGTATTTGGAACAAAATCCAACTTAACCTCACCTTTCGTAACTTTCTCCTTCAAAAGGTGATACCTAATAGCAATGTGTTTTTTGCGTGAATGCATAACCAGATTCTTGGAGATGTTAATGGCACTGGTGTTATCACACTTAACTAATATTGGCTCACTGAAGCTAATACCAAGATATTTCAGGGTTTGTTTCATCCACAATACCTACGTACAACATGTTGTCACTGTAATATATTCTGCCTCTACTGTCGATAAAGAAACTAACTCTTGTTTCTTACTATGCCACGCAACCAATCTGTATCCAAGATAGAATGCACCTCCACTGGTACTCTTTCTATCATCGACACATCCTACCCAATCTGCATCTGAATGTGAAATAAGGGTGAAGTATTTACCTTTCGAATACCATAACCCATACTCCATAGTACCCTTGAGGTACCGAAGAATTCTCTTCACTGTTGTCACATGAGTCTCCTTGGGATTAGCCTGAAATCATGCTACCATGCATACTGCCTGTAAAATATTTGGTCTGGTAGCTGTCAGGTATAGTAAGCTCCTAATCATTGATCTATACATGGTTTGATCAACATGTGGAGATTTATCATCCTTGCTTAACTTGCAACCTGTCGTCATGGGAGTGCTAACTGGCTTACAATCCTCCATTGTGAACTTTTTTAACATCTCTTTCACATATTTAAATTGAGAAATAAATATGCCCTTCTTATTTTGATTAACTTGCAACCCAAGGAAATACGAAATTTCACCAATCATTGACATTTCAAATTCTTTCTGCATCTTATTTGCTAAATCTTTACACGACTCATCTTTGCTGTTGCCAAATATGATATCATCTACATATACAACAAGAACAATAAGATGCCCATTTTCTATTTTGACATACAAATTACTATCCACCATACCTTTCTTAAACCCTTGTTGAGTGAGATAGTTTTCTAGCCTTGCATACCATGCTCGGGGTGCCTATTTTAAGCCATATAATGCTTTCTTCAACTTGCAAACCAAGTTGGGATCATCACCAAGTTGGAAACCATTTGGTTGCTCAATATAAACCTCTTCTTCAAGTTTCCCATTCAAAAACATTGATTTCACATCCATTTGATAAACTTTGAAATTATTGTAGACTGCTAAAGCTAGAAACATTCTAATTGCCTCTAGTCTAGCTACTGGTGCAAAAGTTTCCTCAAATTCAATGCCTTCAACTTGTGCATAACCCTTACATACCAATATTGCTTTATTTCTAACTACCTGTCCATCTTCATTCAATTTGTTTCAAAAAATCCATTTAGTCCCGATTATATTTTTATTTGCAGGTCTAGGTACTAACTCCCAAGTTTTGTTTTTCTCGATTTGATCTAATTCTTCATTTATTGCCTTCATCCAACTTTCATCTTTGCTTGTGTCAGCAACATTTTTGGGCTCAATGCTGAATAATAGAGAGTAGTTACTTACTACTCTTCTTCTTGTCTGAACACCAACTTTGGGGTCTCCAATTATTTGCTCTCTAGGATGATTTTTCTACTAACTTCCTATTTTGAATTTCTTATTTTCTTCGACTTCTGAATCACAACTTAAATCATCTGAGTCAATTTTTTGTATCTTTTCTGTTTCGTTTTCCTCATCTCCTTCAATAACCTCTTCATAAATTGGGTAGTTCTTTTCATAGCTAATTACTCGTTCTCTACCTTCATCAAATTTAACATCAAAACTATCCACAATTTTCTTTAGGCTCTTGTTGTAGCATTTGTAAGCTATGCTTTTTGATGAATAACCAACAAAAATACCTTCATCCGCTTTATCTTCAAACTTACCAAGATTATCTTCAGTTCTTTTGATGTAGCACTTGCTGCCAAAAACATTGAGGTATTTTACTGTTGCACTTTTATCGAACCACAACTCATAAGGAGTTTTTCTTTCATGTGTTCTCAGCATGTACCTATTTTGGATATACACCACAGTATGGACTGCTTCTTTCCAAAATCTGTCTACTACTCTACTTTTAGCCAACATAGTCCGTGCCATTTCCTACACTGTCTTGTTCTTTCTTTCTACCACTCCATTCTATTGAGGTGTCCTGGCTGCTGAAATCTATCTCCTAATACCGTATTTTTCACAGTACTCTGTAAACTCCTCTGAAATGAATTCTCCTCCTCTATATGATCTTAAACATTTGATCCTCTTTCTTGTTTCATTCTCAACTTGGTTTTTGAAATTCTTGAACATTTCAAAAGCTTCTGATTTATGCTTCAAGAAAAGTATAATGTCATTCTGGAATAGTCATCAATGCACAACATAAAATATTTGTCACCATTTATGCTTTGTGTTCTCATGGGTCCACATAAATCAGTGTGTATTAGTTCCAAAGGTTTGCTTGTGTAGTACTCTTTTGTTTAGAATGTGACTCTAGTTTGCTTCCCCTTTTGGCATGAAGCACAAATGTTGTTTGCGGAGTTTGTTGATGGTGGGAAAATCTCTCACCGCCCTTTTTGAGTTGATTTTTACTAGATTATCAAAATTGATATGACCGAGTCTCTTGTGCCACAACCAATTTTCTTCTTCCTGTCCAATAAAACAAGCTCCTTCTGAAGTCTCTGAGAGCGTGTACGGGTTTCCAGATGTCCTTGATCTAGTTGCTATCAATTTTCCATTGTTTTTTTTTCTGACTTCACATCCCTACTTCTTAAAAACTACTTCAATACCTTTATCAGAAATCTGACTTACACTCAACAAGTTGTGTTTCAAACCATCCACAAACAAGACTTCTTCTGAATTAATTTTTTCGTCACTAATTTTAACTGAACCTTTGCCAACTATCTTAGCTCCATCATTATTTCCAAACTTTACTGAACCACCTTCATATTTCTGTAACTTCTCAAATTTTTGTTTGTCACCTATCATATGACTGGAGCATCCACTATCAAGTATCCATGGTACATATTTATTCTATGCTTTAAATGTTGTTTGAACGATTAAATATTCCTTTTCTTCCTTAAGTCGCTCTTTTTCTTTTCACTTCATTTTGATAGTAGTTTTGGGCTCTTGTTTTGCCTTTCCATTATCAATAGCTTGTGCATGTTTTTCAAGAATTTTTCTATTTTGTCTCATCCTATTTGGTTGAAATTTTCTTCCCTAAAATTGATTTTATGCAAATGTACTTCTACAGTTTCTTGCAATGTGCCCAAAATTATGACAGTTATAACATTCTACTTGTATAATTCATCAAGAGAAGAAAAAGTATTTCTACTTGGTGAAATTCCTTGGTCTTACATTATATTTGTAGTCCGAGATTTTATGTCCATAGCCATTGCATTTAAAACGAGAAACCGAGAAAAGGGATAATTGAACCTGGGTGATGGTCTTTGCCATGTTGTCGTAGGAGCCATAGGTCTTCTTCTTCTTTGATGTGTGACATTGGTGAATCCATCATTGTCAATTATCCTTTCGTGCCTGGCATTATTGCTTTCTTTTGCATGAGACATTTTTCCTTGATCAACCTATTTCTTATCTTCATTATTTATGGATTCTACATTTCTGGCCTTTGATACATTTGATGATTCTCCTTCGTCAAAGCCCAAACCAAATTTGATGCCTATAGTCTTTTGGTTATTTATGATCTTATCCAACTTCATAGAACTTTCTTCATGTTTGTGATAAAAACTAATTTTACGATTCATCTCTTCTATCTACATCCTTAACCAACAGTCTCTTCTTCTAGCTTGTTGCAATAATCTATTTTCATGGTTATTTGCACTTCGAGATCTTCAAATATTTTCTTGGATTCTTCTATTTGTACTTTCAAACTGGTTATTATTTCATTTGAATCCTCAAGATTTCTTGAAATTTTCTTATTATTTTTCCTTTCTATCTTTAATTCATCCAGAGCTGTAATTAGTTCCTCTTCAAAATTTACTTCTGCATCAATTTATTCTTCATCACATTCTTGTTCTTTTTTTGTTTTTTCTTCTTTGAGTGCCATGAAAAGAGCTTCACCTACCATTGTGTTACTTCCAAGATCACCCTAGCCGATTAAGCTTGTACAGGAACTTAGCTTTGATACCAATTGTTAGTCTTACAATGACATTGAGAGGGGGGGTGAATCAGTGTAGCTCTATAAACTTAAATTTATAGCTCTTAATATCGAAGCAATTAAAACTTATTACTAGATACAAAAATTATAACAAAAGAGCATCACACAACACAAGATTTAACGAGGTTCACCAATGTGGCTACTCCTCAAAAATTGACTGCTTGGACTACCATCCAAATCTAGCCTTTGCAAAGCACCAACTTTGCAATCAATTTACTAGCATCTACTGTAAGGAGCACCAACCCCTTATTTATCTGCTCCAATAGAAAGGAGCACCAACCCCTTATTTATCTACACCAACAGAAAGGAGCACCAACCCCTTATTTATCTGTAGCAACATAAAGGAGCATCAACCCCTTATTTATCTACACCAATAGAAAGGAGCACCAACCCCTGATTTACCAGCACCAACTAGAAGGAGCACCAACCCCTTATTTATCTGCACCAACAGAAAGGAGCACCAACCCCTGATGCCAAGCTGAAACCTAGACTTCAATTTGAATCTATAATTTTGAAAGTAAGATACCTTTGCTTTTGCAAGACCCTGACTGGTCTTCTTCATATTTGCATTCTATGCACACTCTACTCTCTCTACGCAATCACTTCGCACACTCTGCTTCGTTATAGTAAAACTTCACGATCATCTTCTCCCTTTTGTGCACTCTACTCTCTTTGCAAATTTTGCACTTAGCACGATTTGACACGACTTGCTCTCTATGCATAACGACCGTATTTCACACACATTCGACCATCATATAAATTCTCCAAATAACCCTCCTTTTATAACAATATTTTTTATGATGAAAACCCTAATCTTAGTCGACTGTAAATCCTAATATTAGTCGGCTTTCATAACAACTGTAAACCCTAATTTTAGTCGGTTGTCATCGGTCTTCGTCGGCTTCAACTCAAGAAGATGTTCGATTTATCCATCACTTGATGATTTCATTCTAGACAGACCCTATAATCGCCATACTGACTTTTGATCACTCTTCGTATTTTAGCAGTATGAAATCACTCTATAACTGCCCTTGTAAATGTCGTAGTGATGTTGGTCCACTATCATACTTCTCATTTCAGTCGGGTTCTCCTTGACTTGCGCATTTATGACCTGTCATGAAATCGTGACATTTCTGCCTTTGTAGCTTCTTTTGTTGTTGTTGTCGCAAAAATGCAACATATCACGATATCGCGACACTTTCACCTCCGTACGCTTTCTCTATTATTTTGTCACGATATCGTGACATTTCTACCTCCGTAGACTTCATATTTTATTTTGTCATGATATTGTGACATTTTTGCCTCTATATACTTCATCTTTGCTTTTGTCGTGATATCATGACACTTCTACTTCCATAGACTTTGACTTTGCTTTTGTTGCGATATCACGACACTTCTGCCTCTGTAGTCTTCAACTTAGCTTTTGTCATGAAATCATGACACTTCTGCTTTCGTACTTAGCTTCTTTGATTTTGTCATGAAATCTTGACACTTCTGCCTTCGAAGTATTCTTCTCTACTTTTTTCACGAAATCGTGACACTTCTGCTTCCATACTTTACTTTTCTTTTGTCACAAAATCACGACACTTCTGCTTTCGAAGTCTTGCTTTTTGCTTTTGTCGTGAAATCACGACAGTTCTGCTTTCGTACGCTTCCTCCTTTCTTTTTTCGTGAAAATGCGACATGTCACGATATCGCGACACTTTTCAAACTTACTTTCTCTCTCCTATTTTAGTCATGAAAATGCGACATGTCACGAAATTGTGACACTTTTCTTACTTGTTCTCTTTCTTCGAACTTGTCACAAAATCGTGACACTTTTTCCTGCTTTCTCTTTCTCTTCCAACATGTTGCAAAATCACGATAGTTTTTCCTCTTGCCTTTTTCTCTTCCAACATGTCACGAAATCACGATAGTTTTTTCTGCTTTTTCTCTCTCTTCCAACATGTCATGAAATCGCGATAGTTTTTCTTGCTTTTTCTCTCTCTTCCAACATGTCGCGAAATCGTGATAGTTTTTCCTACTTTTTCTCTCTCTTCCAACATGTCACAAAATCGTGATAGTTTTTCCACTTGCCTTTTTCTCTTCCAACATGTCGCAAAATCGTGATAGTTTTTCCTACTTTTTCTCTCTTCCAACATGTCGCAAAATCGCGACAGTTTTTCCTACTTTTTCTCTCTCTTCCAACATGTCGTGAAATCATGATAGTTTTTCCTACTTTTTCTCTCTCTTCCAACATGTCACGAAATCATGACAGTTTTTCTTGCCTGCTGTATATGTTGTGATATCGCGACACTTTTCTTACTTGTCTTTTTCTTTGATATTTTTCATATGGGCCACTTCGGTCTTCTTGGAAAATCACTGTACATACTCTGAATAACATTTGAACTCCTGTCTTTTGCATCTGAATAGATTTTGAAATTCCTGTCCACTTCATCAACAGATCTATCTAACTATGTTGACAACAATGAGAATACTGTTGTTGTACCTTGCTCAACAACCTCTCCACATACAAGCAACTGTCAACAATACCACCTACAAGCATGTTCTTTTTTATACTGGCTCATCCAATAACATCATTTCTACGATTGCCCTAGATCATTTGCACATTCAACCCACTCACTTTGCCACACCATCACTTGAACTTAGAGCGTTCTATGGTTCCATGTGACCCACTGTAGGCTCTATTATCCAACCTATTCACGGTAGTGTCCAAAACATCTCCATCATATTTCATGTCATTTAGAATGAGATGTAGTACAATATATTACTCAAACATCCATGGATTAGAAACATGTAGTGTGTTCCTTCTACCTTACACCACTATCTTAAGTATGTATATGAAGACCTCATACATTGTGTTCCTACAAATGAGGATTTATTCAAATTTTGCAATATTGTAGACCTTACCCTAGGATCCTTATCATCATCTACTTAAATTCTTCCTATTCCTTCTCATCAATCATCTGAATCATATTCATCTCCTTCAGTACCGATCTCATCCCAAAAAAAATTATCTCCTAGCATGACACTTCACTCTACTACAATTCCTTTCTCACTACCTTCCTCATGTCCTCACCCTCCTCCTTCTTAGTCATCCTCCATAAATCAACTTCTTATAACTCCACCTTTATCACCACCATCATCGTTGCCTCCTATCCCATCTCACCCATATTCTTCTACTTAACCTCCTCTTCCTCCCACTCCTCAAAAACTACCACTCCCTTTTAATATTTGAACATGATCTTTCACATCTTCTCATAGCCTAAAACCTACACCTCATCCCCCTACCATATAGTTACCACATGCAAACCACCCCATTCCATCTACCACAACTGAATACCATGATTGAGAACAATGAGCTTCCTGCGTAGATGCTGAATTACTCCATTCTTCTCCTCCCATCATTCATTATTCCTAGATGGGATCACCCTCCTCATATTCTGATTCACCACCTTGATCGCCAACACATGTGACACTTTGAGTATCAATTTTTATGACAAAATCTAGGTCTGATTACTATAACATTTGGGATGCACATGTGCGATCCCTGGTAATATAATCTACATGGGATTTCAACCATCCTTTATTGGTCTTAACCATCGCTACCATTGTGTGAGTATGTCCTCCCGATAATTATACCAAATTTGTTTATGCAAGCCTAGAATCCTTGCTCCTATATGGTAAACCTCCACCACCATAATCTAGTTTCTGTGGCACTCTAGACCACATGTCTAACCTCCAATTCACCTTACATTTCAATTACCAATAGATAAATATGATATAAGCTATCACCCCTCTACTATGCACATGCTTTAGGATGAGATTCAAGTCCTTTCTCTGCATCCCATGCCAATCCCTACACACACATTGGAAGACTACATTGACATGGACATCCTAGATGAGAGCTTATTTCCTCATTCCATAGTCACCATTCCATGCACCTTCTTCCAAGACACATCTCTCAATGACACAACCTCCTATTATTGTATCGATTGTAACACCCCAAATTCCCAACCAAGGGATGAAGAATGCCACTATTTACTAGCATATATATATATATATATTTTAAATAATTAACAATCACAAAATTATCTACTTTATAATAATCAAAGAACAATATGAACTAAAACAACCATTCAATTAATCATAAGAATCCATCAACACAGATACATTCAAGCAAATAGGAAGAGATCCAATATCCATAACACATCCATATATCCTGAGGAAAATTCTTATGGGAAAACCCAACCTTAACTATGTTCCATTTTATTACATAAATTTGGTCTTTTACAATTACAAGGACCAATAGTCCTTTTCTCCCAAAAGTAGCCAATACAATGCGTAGAACACATAGTTCGTATGACTTTATCATGGATTTCTCAATTAATCCACATAATACATTGATTAACTAAATTTCCTTACTTTAGTTAATCCAATAGTCCATTACCATTACCAATTTAACCAAAGCCTCATACCTTTAGCTAATTCAATAATCACATTCATTTATCAAGCTAACCAAAGTCCCATACCTTTAGCTAACTCAATAAACATATTTATATATAATATTATACTAACATATTTAGCATAATCAAATACTTTCCATGACTTATAAACTATGCTATTTTTCCTAGCATAATCCAAATTTCCTTTCATTACAAGCTACATCAATGTTCTTTTCCACACAACTATCAACATTCCTTTCATTATCGTTATACTAACATCTTAGCATTTAATAATCCATTATCCATTTACTAAACTAACTAAAGTCCCATACCTTTAGTTAATCTAATAATCACATTGCTTGATGCTAAACCATTATAACATCAATATCTTCTAGATGCTAAACCATTATAACATATTTCAATATTTATCTAAATATAAAGCATAATGAACCATTCTTCCATTATTTTCTTGATTCATATTTAACATAAATCATCCTTCCAACATAGACCATGTTACTTGCATTTTAAACATAATCTATGTGTATTCAATATGACTATGATGTTTACCTAACAACCTAATCCATTATTAAATACCAACTATGTTATCTACCTCATAACATAATCCATCATTAAATACAAAATTTAACTATATCTCTTTCAATATAATTTATCCACTCTAATCTATATCTTTTTCAATATAAATTAACCAATTTAAAACCATCTAATCTATATTTCTTTCAATATAAATTGACCAAACTAATCTATATCTCTTTCAATATAAATTGACCAAACTAATCTATATATTTTTCAAAATAAATTAATCAATTTAAAACCATCTAATCTATATTTCTTTCAATATAAATTGACCAAACTAATCTATATATCTTTTCAATATAAATTAATCAATTTAAACTATATCTCTTTCAATATAATTTAACCAATTTAAACTATATCTCTTTCAATATAATTTAACTAACTTAAACTATATCTCTTTCAATATAATTTAACTTATTTACTATATCTCTTTCAATATAAATTAACTAACTTAAACTATATCTCTTTCAATATAATTTAACCAATTTAAACTATATCTCTTTCAATATAATTTATCCAATCTAATCTATATTTTTTTCAATATAAATTGACCAAACTAATCTATATATTTTTGAATATAAATTAATAAATTTAAACTATATCTATTTCAATATAATTTAACTTATTTAAACTATATCTCTTTCAATATAATTTAACTAATTTAAACTATATCTCTTTCAATATAATTTAACCAATTTAAACTATATCTCTTTCAATATAATTTATCCACTCTAATATATATTTATTTCAATATAAATTGACCAAACTAATCTATATTTAATCATGTCTTAAAGCATTAAAGCCCCATACCATTAATCTCTAAAACAATCCTTTATTTATTCACTAAATCAAAGCCCCATAACTTCAATTTAAAAATAAATCTAACATCCTTTTGTTTCACAAATTAAATCTTATCTCTTTAATTCATAAATAAATCATCTCATTATTGTTCTATAAACCAAAGTCTCATAACCTTTAATTTATTAAAAAACCTTTCATTTTATTTAATAAATCAAATATAACATATCTCTTTTGTTTAATTTCCTTTCCTATTATTTTTTAACTCAAATATAACACCAAAAGAAAATAAACATAATATTATTCTTATATTTTCAATCCCAAAAGTATGCTATTATAATTAAAATAATTTCAATAAAATTATTGCCCTAAATCCAACCAGGTGATAGCATCATAATACCCTATTTATACAAAGGTAAATTCAAACGATCAACCTAGATTTACAGGCATGAATATCACCCCGTCGTACCTCAAACTGGCACCAAATGACCATCACTCAGTGGCCACCTTGACCATCAAGTGATGGTCATTTTATAAAGGGCGTGAAGCCCCTTATTAACCAACCCATTGCTCCCACATGAGCAATGTGGGATTTTAAATATCCTTGGTATAATAAAACAACGACTACTATCAAACATAGATGCCTACTAAAAATGGTGTTTCTTCCTAAACGACCATCGGCTACCCACATGTCAACAACCAACACATGCCACTATCGAGTGCTATCTACGTGGGAAGGTAATTTAACATATGGCAATTTATTAGGCAACGGTCCAAGCAAATAGCTTATCTCCAACTAACTAGAGTGGCCACCGAGTGGTGAGTTGCTTGACCACCACCTGGTGGGAAATCAAGCCACGTAGAGGCTATATGCAAGGACTCTAACCTATACTAAAGGCTCCCTTAACTACCCTAAAATCCTCCAAGGATGTTTTAAAACCATTCTATGCCATTAGATGGAGATTCAAGGGCTCATGAGGTTTTATTATAGGTTTTCTTTGATTAGGAGGATGTCTAGCTCAGGTAGATGTAACCGAGGAAGTAAACATAGTAATCAGGTGAATTATGCAGACCTCCCTTCAATATTTTTAAACCTCCATTTCCTAACAACTTCTCACACCTAGAGATACACTGTTTCAAATCTCAGTTGCAGCACAGGAAGGTTACACTTAGGTTTTACATGGACTATTTTCACATCCTTTACTGTTGTTAACACCATTAAATCCAAGCATGAGGGGTACACATTTTAGTTAAGAGGGTGAACATGCTCCCAGGGTGAACATAAAATCTTGAAACCCGAGATTTTCTTGCTCACCATTATCAATGAAATACCTGAAGGCAATTAGAATTTTAAATCGCGATTTAAAATCGCGTCGCGAAACACTTCGGAAGGGTTTTCACGTGAGGAAGGGAGCTTCGGGGAATGTTCTCCCGAAGTATGTACTTCGGGGAAATTATTCCCGAAGTAAACACTTCGAGGAGACAGCTCCCGAAGTAAACACTTCGGGGGAAATTTCACCGAAGTAAATTTACTTCAGGAAAAATACACCCAAAGTAACTACTTCGGGGGACAAAGTGTCGAAGTATTTTTACTTCGGAAACAATGCTCCCGAAGTAAGTACTTCGGGAAAAGGTTGCCGAAGTGAAACTACTTCATGGAAAACTATGGAGTTCGGCAGCCCGCGGCAACTTCGGTGAAACAAAATGCCGTAATGTGCTTCGGCACAAATGAATAAACCCGACTCCTTTCTGGATTGAGCGGGTGTTTTGCCACTTCGAGGCAAACCCTAGTTGAGAGATGTCTGCGGACAAGACAATACTTCGAGGGCGAGAACAAATATGCAAAGACCCGAATTTGTAGAATAATATTATATATTAAATATAATTTCGGATTACAAAGAGCTTCCTTTTGAGGCAAATACAAACTTCTACAAATTAAATTTTTACAGGATTAAAAAAACATGGATTTTAATCTGAAGGCTGCTGCTCCACTCTCTGGCTGTTGATAGTTGCTGGTTTCACCCTTCTGCTAATCTGTTGGTTGAAACCCTAGCTCTAAGGCTGTTCTGGGCACTCTGCTGCTCTGCTCCTTCTGCTCTTAACACTCCTCCCTCTGCTTCTTCCTCTACTAAATGACAAAATGACCCTAGTATTTATAGGCGGGGAATGAGGACAGAAGGCGGGATAAATCCACCAACTAACTGACAAGAAATAAATGCTAGAATGGCTCTCTGACAAATCGTCGAACACTCCAGCTACTCACACGCTTGAACATTTAATGTCCTGATCTGCATGCCTAATTTTTGCTTCGCCCGATTTTCGCTTCGGCTGAATTTTGCTTTGAAGGGCAATTTGATTTTAGTTCACGACAAAGTATTTTTAGGAGTGAGTTAAATATGCTTCGCGGTGAACCATAATCCAAAGTGCTTCGCGCAAAAGCATTTTTTTAAAGTGCTTCACGCCAAAGCATAATCCAAAGTGCTTCGCACAAAAGCATTTTTTGAAAGTACTTCGAAAGTGCTTCACGTCAAAGCTCTTACGGGCGCGAAGTTGGATTTAATATTTCCAACACCCTCCTTTAAATTGAACTTCATGAGTATTCTGACGCCCAGCATGTCTCACAATCTAGCGAAGTCCTCCTCCTTCAAGGGTTTTGTGAAGATGTCAGCTACCTGCTCCTTCAGCCTGCAAAACTGCAACTGTACTTCATCAAATTTCACCAGCTCTCTGATGAAATGATATCGGATGTCGATGTGCTTCATTCGATCGTGGAAGACTGGGTCCTTCGAGAGCGTGATGGTAGAGTTATTATCACAAAATATTGTTGTTGTTGCTTCGGGCGGATGATGTAGTTCACACAGAACTCTTCTTAGCCAGACTGCCTGGCAGGCGGCTGAGGTGGCAGCAACATACTCTACTTCTGCTGTAGATAAAGCAACAATTGGCTACTTCTTCAAGGACCAAGAAACAACTCCAGATCCAAAATGGAAGGCATATCCCAAAGTGCTCTTTCGATCATCTACGCTATCGGCCCAATCACTGGTAGTGTAGCCAATCAACTCAAGTTGGTCTTGTCTGGCATAGTGAAGTCCATGGTTCCTCATGCCATTGACGTATCATAGGATTCCCTTTCTTGCTTGCCAGTGAGTGTCTTTCAAAGTCTCCATAAAATGGCTGATCAGACTGACTCCGAACATCAGATCTGGTCGAGTTGCAGTCAAGTACATCAGGCTTCCAATTAACCTTTTGTAGAGAGTTGGTTCAACACTTCTGCTGTTGTCTGTCTTGCTCAACTTCAAACCAATGGCTACCGGGGTGATGGTAGGTTTGTTGTCCTCCATATTAAAACACTTCAGGACATCCTTTGCATACTTGCCTTGAGAAATGAAGATGCCATCTGCTGATTGGACAAATTCAATGTCGAGAAAATATTTCATTAGCCCCATGTCCATTATTTTGAATTCCTTCTTCATGGCTATTCTAAACTGTGCAAATAGACTGTTGTTATTGCTAGTATAAATCAGATCGTCCACATATAGGCAGATGATTATCAACTCCCCTACTTCATTTATTTTTAGGTATAAGGAGTGCTCATATGGGCATTTCTAAAACCCATTCTCCTAAAAATAGTCGTCAATCCAGCTGTACCATGCCCGGGGTGCTTGCTTCAACCCATACAGGGCCTTCTTTAGCTTCAGGACCTTGTATTCTTGTCCTTGTATTTCATAATCGGGTGGCTGATCTATGTAGACCTCTTATTCCAACACTCTATTTGGGAAGGCAGAATTGACATCCATCTGGTACACACTCCAGACTTTCTGAGCTACGAGTCATAGAATCATTCTGACTGTGTCAAGTCGGTCTATAGGTGTATACACTTCATGATAGTCAACTCCTGATTTCTGCTTGTAGCCTTTCACCACTAATCTAGCCTTATGCCTATCAAATTCTCCTTGGGTGTTAAACTTGGTTTTATACACCCACTTGACCCCAATGGTCTTCTTCCCTACTGGAAGATCTGTCAGCTGCCATGTCTCATTCTTCTCAATGGCTGCTATCTCCTCATCCATCGCTTTTACCCATGTGCGATTCTGACTTGCCTCTTCAAACTCCACTGGATCACATTCAGTAAATAAAGCAAAGTCAAAATATTCTTCATCTAACTGATCACGGGTTACCTCATAAATGTCTTGCAAGCTCCGAGTCTTCGTAGGTGTCCTCAAATTTTGAATTCTGCTTGCAAGTGGAGGTGACCGGGATGATGAGGGTGTGCGGTTGCTAGCACCACTATTGCTGCTTGAAGGTATAGGTGGCTGTACACTATCTTCCTCCAAGTTTACAGGTTCAACAGTTGCTAGTTCAGGCTCACCAGTCTTTGACTTCCAGTTCCAGGCTTCGTTCTCCAAGAACTTCACATCTCGACTGATGATAAGTTTCTTCGTCACTGGGTTGTACAGCTTATATGCCTTTGCTTGTTCGTTGTACCTTGTGAAGATGCATTTTTTAGATTTTTCATCCAACTTCCATATTTTCTCATCTGGAACATGTGCATATGCTATGCACCCAAAAACTCGCAAATGAGCCACACTTGGCTTCATATTGCTCCAAGCTTCCTCTGGAATTTTATCCTTCACACTCTTGGTGGGACATCGGTTCAACAGATAAACTGCACAACTTACAGCTTCTGCCTAGAACTCATGTGGCAAAATTTTCACCTTCAGCATGCTCCATGCCATCTCCATGATAGTTCTATTCTTCCTCTCAGCTACACCATTATGCTGTGGTGTGTATCTGGCAGTGAACTGCCTTTGAATTCCATGCTGCTTGCAGAAGTTTTGGAATTCATTGGAGATGTATTCTCCACCTTCATCTATCCTGAGAGTCTTCATGCAATATCCGATCTATTTCTCAACTAGAGCCTTGAATTCCTTAAACTTCGCAAACACTTCTGACTTCAACTTGATGGGATAAATCCAGGTCTTCCGACTGAAGTCGTCAATGAAGGTCAAGAAGTATTTGTTGTCGATAAATGTGGTGGTCTGCATCGAACCGCAAATGTCTGAGTGCACTAGCTCCAATGGCCGTGATGCTCTCTAAGACTATCCAATAGGGAATGCATCCCTGTGCTGCTTGTCGACCAAGAAACCTTCACAAAATTGGTTTGGTTCCTCAATAAGGGGTAAACCCTTCACCATCTGCTTCTTGTGCAGGAAATTCAGGCCACTGAAACTTAGGTGATCAAATCTGAGATGCCACAGCCAAGTAGCATCCTTCACAACTGCACTCAGAGACATTAAAGATTCATTTTGAATCTGCAGTGGAAACATTTTGTTTTTTGTCATGGACACCATTGCAATTTGTCCATGCACTTTATCTCTGATGGAACAAACACCGTCTTTGAACTATATAGTGTGTCCCTTCTGGACAAGCTATCCAACACTTAGTAGATTGTGCTTCAGGCCAGGCACATAGTAGACATCATAGATCTGCTTCCATTTGCCATGCCTAGTTTAGATGAGGATTTTTCCTTTCCCCATCATAGGAACTTTGCTGTTGTTCCCCATCTTGACTTCAAACTGGACTGATTCGTCCAATTGTGAGAACATCTCTCTGTTCCTAGTCATGTGGTTGTTGCACCCACTGTCAAGATACCAAATGTGTTTCTTGCTCTTCTCTTCAACACTGCAAGTCAGTAGCACATTTCTTGCTATTGCATTTCTAGATTCCTCTATATAATGGGCTTGCTGCTGATTCTTGTTCGCCATCCTCATTCTACACTGAGATATGTAATGGCCTAACTTCTTACAGTAGTAGCATTGGACCTTTGACATGTCCTTCTTCTGCTGAGAGCTCCTTTGCTGGTTTTTGCTAGTGCCTCTTCCTCGTTGATGAAAGTTGTAGCTAGTTTCACTGACATGAGGGTTTGATCTCCCTCCTTGCTTGTTACTTCTCCCATGCCTGCTTCTGCCTCTTCCACCTTGATAACTAGAAGTGCCATGGTGGGAGTCTTGTCTGCTACTGTCTCAGACTGAGACTTACACCTTAAATGCTTGCTCTAGAGAGGACTGAGTTGAGCGGCTCAGCCTCTGCTCATGTTTCTGTAGAGAACCCATTAGTTCATCCACAGAGAGGATTTTCATATCCCTTGACTCCTCTATTACAATTACCACAGAATCAAACTTCACTGGTAGACTTCACAGAATTTTCTCCATGATCCTTTGATTCTACATAATCTCACCATTCAATCGCATCTAGTTGATGACATCTATTGTCCGGGTGAAGAAGTCACTCATCGACTCGGACTCACTCATCTGCAGGTTCTCAAACTCCCTCCTAAGCATCTATAGTTTTACCAACTTCACTTTGTTGGTGCCCTGGTATGAACTGGCCAAAATATCCCAGGCCTTCTTGGCCTTGGTGGCTGATGCAATCCATGGGAAGATGGTCTCTTTAACCACTTGCATGATGTAGAACAGGGCCTTATGGTATTTCTTCCTGTTATCCTTCAAAAGGTCTTTGTTAGCTTGGGATAGTGTGGCCAACACTGCTGCATCTTCTGGTTTTGGGTACCCAACCTTGACCAAGTCCCACAAATCTTGAGACTTGAAGAGGATCTTCATCTGGATGCTCCAGTAATCGTAGTTCTTGTTGTTAAATCACGGGATCTACAACTACAGGGAATTTATTTTAGAATCCATGCTTCTATCTCCGCGTCACGGTACCAATGGCTCTAATACCAATTTGAATGCAATTAGAATTTTAAATCATGATTTAAAATCACATCGCAAAACACTTCAGAAGGGTTTTCATGCAAGGAAGGGAGCTTCGGGGAATGTTCTCCCGAAGTATGTACTTTGGGGAAATTATTCCCGAAGTAAATCTACTTCGGGGAACAAGCTTCCGAAGTAAACACTTTGGGGAGACAGCTCCCGAAGTAAACACTTCGGGGGAAATTTTATCGAAGTAGATTTACTTCAAGAAAAATACACCCGAAGTAACTACCTCGGGGGACAAAGTGCCGAAGTATTTTTACTTCGAAAACAATGCTCCCGAAGTAAGTACTTTGAGAAAATGTTGCCAAAGTGAAACTACTTCGAGGAAAACTACGGAGTTCAGCAGCCCACGACAACTTCGATGAAACAAAATGTCATAATGTGCTTCGACACAAATGAATAAAATTGGCTCCTTTCTAGATTGAGCGGGTGTTTTGCCACTTCGGGGCAAACCCTAGTTGAGAGATGTCTACGGACAAGACAATACTTCGAGGGCGAGAACAAATATGCAGAGACCCAAATTTGCAGAATAATATTATATATTAAATATAATGCCGGATTACAAAGAGCTTCCTTCTGAGGCAAATACAAACTTCTGCAAATTAAACTTTTGTAGGATAAAAAAAACGGATTTTAATCTGGAGGCTACTGCTCCACTCTCCGGCTATTGATAGCTGTTGGTTTCACCCTTCTGCTAATCTGTTGGTTGAAACCCTAGCTCTGCAGCTGTTCTGGGGACTCTGCTACTCTACTCCTTCCGCTCTTAACACTCCTCCCTCTGCTTCTTCCTCTCTACTAAATGACAAAATGACCCCAGTATTTATAGGCGGGGAATGAGGACAGAAGGCGGGATAAATCCACCAACTAACTGACAAGAAATAAATGCCATAATGGCTCTCTGACAAATTTTTGAACACTCCAGCTACTCGCACACTTGAACATTTAATGTCTCGATCTGTGCGCCTAATTTTTGCTTCGCCCGATTTCCGCTTCGGCTGAATTTTGCTTCGGAGGGCAATTTGATTTTAGTTCGTGGCGAAGCATTTTCGAGGGTGAGTTAAATATGCTTCGCGGCGAACCATTTTTTGAAGTCATTTCAAAAGTGCTTCGCGCCGAAGCATTTTTCGAAAGTACTTCGGAAGTGCTTCGCACCGAAGCATAATCCGAAGTGCTTCGCGCCGAAGCATTTTCCGAAAGTACTTCGAAAGTGCTTCGCGCCGAAGCTCTTATGGGCGCGAAGTTGGATTTAATATTTCCAACAATACCAATGAGAGATCAAATATCCCTTGTCAGAATGAAATGGCCCACCACTAAGTGTCTAAGCGTCCATAGACGACAAACAATGGGGTTTTCAAACAAGAGACACAGGTAGACTTATAGGTCGAGAAGCATCCTTAACCCCAAACATGAGGGAATATTTGTATAACCAAACTTGTATGGCTGACTTAAGATTTGACTCGAGGATTTATTAAGCTCCAAGCCACACCGTATGAGAATATAATTTAATCTCTCTCAATGCTAAAGACAAGAATACCAACTTTATTATCCTAGGTGGTTAGCTCCTTGAAAGGCTTGAGCTTGCCTAGTTTTCTTCACAGGCGACTCACAAATTTCTTCCTCCAAATAGCCTATCGTCTCTTCTCCCCTCCTCCCTCCCTCTGATTGTTTTTATTCTCCCTTATCTTCTCATGCCTGCCTTCCTAGACTGCCTGTCCTCCTCCAAGAGGAGTGAAGGTGTTCCCTTCAATAGCCTCCCTCCTGGCCTTGAGATCTATCTGTTGCCCTACGTGGCTTCCTCGATCCCTTCAAATATTATTCCATTGTGGACAAAAAGGAATGCATACCTTTATATTTTATTATATCCATCCTTGGAAATCACAATACCTTATTTTATATAAAGTAGCGTAGGGAAATGGACATTTAATACATTTAAATATAAATAATATCTTTTTTCTAAATGCCAACATATCCTTTTATTTAAATACATACCCATCTATTATAAATATTTCATATTTATAATAATATACTAATTATATCATAATTATTTTATCTAATCCCCTTTTTAAAAAGTAATTAATATTTTTAATTTAATTTATATACATATTCATATTCTTGTTATAATTATAAATAAACCTCCTTTATTTGCAATTATAATACTCATATTATAACTATATATATATATATATCACAAAAAAACTTGATTTTATTTATAATATATAGCTCTCTTATTATAATTATAAATTACCTTATTTTATTTATAATTATACAATAGTCCTTATTATAAATAAACCTTTATTTATAATACCCAATTTACTCTACTATTATACCTATATAATAGTATTTAGGGTTGCTTCAACACATTGCAAAATACCTTCTTGCAATCAAACTTAACATCAATTACCTGTAAGCAACCCATCGCTTCTATGTCCTAAGACCTACAAGGGAGGGTCATGACATCTATGCACTAATTTTTCCACCTTATCTCTCACACCTCCTCATCCAAAGAATACCATTTCACCTACTTATCCATTGCCTATACATTCGACCATACAAATTCCCACTTATCGATAACATCATCGATCCATAATGCACCCTTGTGCTCCACCCATGGTTTTATGTCCATTGTTAAACCTTACATGATGTTTAAATATTTCTGAATTCTCGTTATTAGAGTCATCGTCTTCTATGACCTCTATTACTTTTGTCAACATGGTCGATGTGTATTTATTCTCACCACTACGATACCCATCTCCCACGAATCATGATAGCACACCAAACCCTAATTTCATTGATTTTAATCACATTTCACCAACACCTTTAGCACACGATTTTCTACTATCTCTACCTATTTTATGCATGGCAAATGCAACTTCAACGTTTACCCCACATCACATTCAATGGGTTCATCATACTGATGTATTTATGGATGATGAATTCGAGTTACCCAAGGCTATCAATGACCTCCATCTTATCCCAATTCTATAGTAGCTTCAATATGGCTTTCATATTCTTGTATAATAAACCATCGATGTCAATATTGGTGACGATCCCACCAATCCATATATTTTAAAAAATTTCACTAGCCTCTCCCTAGAAGAGTACATCTTGTTTACTACCTTCCTCAAGTAATAAATCAATGTCTTTGCCTAGTCCTACAAGGACATGCTTCGAGTCAATCCTTCCCTAGTGGTGCACAACCTTACTCTTGATAAAGATGCCAAACCTGTTAGATAGAAATTATGATGCAAGCATCCTATGGTTATGTTACTAGTAAAATATAAGCTCCAAAATCTCCTCAATGTAGATTTCACTCAACCTATTTATTACCCCAAATGGATCTCCAATATGGTACTAGTACCTAAGCCCTTAAGCACGGTTTGCGTATGCACTGAATTTCATGACTTGAACAAACCTTATCCCAAGGAAAATTTACCCCTCCTAAAAATTGACTCGCTCATTGAATCTATTGCGGGTCATGAAATAATATTCATAATGGATGGGTTTTCTGGTTAAATGAAATTAAAATCAATCTCGTTGACCAACAGAAGGCTTATTTCATAACCCTTTAGGGGACATTTTGCTATAATTTCATGCCTTTTGGCATTAAAAATGATGGGGAACCTACCAACGTGCAATGACTTATATAATTCATGATTACATGCATAAAATAATGGAAGACTACGTTTATGACCTCATCATAAATTCCAAAGAATATTCACAGCACCTCATCGATATATGAAAGATCTTCGATCATCTCTTATAATATAATGTTCACCTTAAACCAAAGAAATGTGTCTTTGGTGTTACATCCAGTAAAATCCTAGGGTTCATCATCTCTCAACGAGGCATAAAAGTGGATCCTAAAAAAGTTAGAGCCATCATCGAGATGCCTCCACCCAACAACCTTAAACAACTACATAGCTTGCAGGGTAAAATTCAATCTATACGTCATTTTATCTCCAAGCTTTCAAATAAGTGCAAGCCATTTAATTATGTCTTACAAAATGGGGTCACCTTCAAATGGGATGAAAAATGTCAATAAGCCTTTGATTCAATCAAATCCTACCTCACCTCTTCACTAGTTCTATCTCCTCCACACCCACAACTATCATTTATCTTGTACATTTCTACTATAGATTTTGCACTTGGCACACTCTTAGCCCAAAATAATGTGCTCAATCATGAGCAAGCTATATACTACATCAGTTGTACACTATTCAAATATGAAACCCACTATGTATACAAGGAAAGGCTATGCTTAGTTGTAGTTTTTGCCATCTAAAAACTACATCATTATATTCTTAATCATACTATATTTGTCATCACTCATGACAATCTGCTTCAATACATGATGAACAAGAGTTATCATAACTCTTGTACTGCTAAATGGTTTATGCTCCTCATTGAATTTGATCTAGAGTTTATTTCATAAAAATCTATCAAAGGGCAAGTCATCGTAGACTAGCTCGCTAAGGCTCCATTACTTTATGATCAACCTCTCCTCATTTAACTCCCTAATGATTCCATTTTCAATATTACAAAAACTAAAGAGTATGTCGAACTAGAGATAGCAATTGACTTAATAATTTTTTCTGATGGTTCCTTCTACACATATGTTGGAGGTGTAGGCATTGTATTTTCACACAATTTGGGAAACCTCTCCCATTTTCATACAAATTAAGGTTTCTCTACACAAATTACAATGTGGAATATGAATCTCTCATTCTTGGCTTAAAATAGGTGTATTCAATGCACATTAGACACCTTCACATCATTGGAGATTCCATCCTTATCATGAATAAAGTCCAGGAGATATGGCAATGTCATTACCCTGTCCTCCAACAATACAAACAAATCATCCAACAACTCCTCAATCAATTTGAGTGGTATGATATCAAAGATGCTTCTCGCTCATCCAATTGTTTTGTCAACACAATGGCTTCCTTGGGGTCATTAATACTATAGAAACACTTATCTGGCACTACACATGTGTCCATTCATACTCTAACACAAACTACCATTTCATCCTCACCCTCCATAGATGATGAGGATATTCATGTTGTCCACACTAAACCACATGATCCTTAGTTTTCATAAATTAAGGATTATATTAAATTAGGCTTCCTACCTTACAATTTACCACATGCTCATCACCGAGTATTCAAACAATGGGCCATTCATTACACACTATTAAGGGATATTTTGTATCATCGCAATCACGATGGTATTCTTTTTGGTTGCCTAGAACCACATGAATCTTAATGAGTGGTACAAGAAATCCATTATGGTACTTATGGTGGCAACTTCAATGGCATGTCTATCTTTAAATGCATTCTACACATAGTCTACTATTGGCCCAAAATGGAACATAACTATTGTGAGTACGTAAAGTGATGTATCAAATTCTAAAAATGTGCTAACCTCATGTGTCTACCGTCACAAGTGCTCCAACCAATTCAACCCATGTGGTCATTATCCCAATGGGGTGTAGATCTTATTGGAAGATTAACCTGCTTCATCAAGAAACCAAAAATTCATCATCACTACCACAAAATACTTTATAAGGTGGGTCAAATCCATCCCACTTCTCCAAATCACAAGAGCCAAAATTATGATATTTATCACTGAACATATCATATGTTTCTTTGGAATCCCTTCCCAAATTATTTTTTATAATGACACACCATTCAAGAATAAAATTAACTATGCACTCTATACCAAATTCAATATTCACTATAGCTTCTTGACCTCGTACTACCGATAGGATAATAACCAGGTCAAGGCTACTAACAAAACCATTTGCTCAATTATTTGTAAGACAATTGCAAAATCCCATCATGATTGGTATAATTAGATGCCTCTAGCCTTATGGGCCTATTGTATGAGCATTTGTACTCCCATTGGAGCAATCATCTTCTCATTGATCTATGGTGCTGAAGCCATTATGCATATCAAACTTGAGATACCTTCCTTATGAGTCTCCATGAAAGACTTTATCGATGATGACATGGATTATCAATCCCACCTTGATCAATTGAATATCTTGTATGAGTGGCACATTCATGGCGTTAAGCACACACGTGTCTACCAATACCACCTTCACCATGCCTATAAAAACAAGGTACATCAGTGCAAGTTTCAACTTGGTGATCTGGTTCTCAAAAATAACCAACAAATCACAATCCAACCCCATCACCAACGAGACAAGTTCACTCCTACTTGGCTAGAACCATATATCATCACACAAAAATTTGGTTATAACACCTATCGATTGTAAAATCTCAAAGGACTCATTGAACCTGAACCTATAAACATTATTCAACTTTGCACATTTAATGCTTAGACTACCTAGGTATGCATCACCATGGATTGTACATAGTGTCATTATAATACTATCCAAGTACACATCACTCATACACCACATCGCACTATACACATGCTTTTTTCACTTTATGTTACACAAAATAACTACTTGTGCTTTTTTTGTTATTTATATGCTATGGGTATTTTAGTTTTTGCATGTCTCTCATTGTTAGTAGTGACATATTCAACAAAAATACCCCATTCCAGGAATATAAATTTAGCATACCACTCATCCATTATGCAGGACCTTCCAATACTACCTATGGTACTGATCACCTCGGTTGATCTTGCCATGCCATCCGACCTAATCCATGTATGCCAGCATTCTATGTCATCACATTCAAATCACTGCACTTCACACTATCTTCATTCACCTCACCATGAGGATTATTCCTATTCACCATGCTCCATAGATAGCCATATCAACTTGTCCTCCTTTGTATATAAGGAGGAGCACTCTCATACGATAAACCCTCATGCATGCAAACCATACCCACATCATGTGGGTGACCCAAAAGATCCGTATCTACCACCTACCCTAGCTCATTGACCTTATCTAGTATACTTCCCTCATAACAGAGGTACCATACCTCTTCTCACACACTCTTAAGGACTACCCCCACCCCTACTGAGCGGGGTTTCCCCTTATGATCAATATTTGTGCCAACACGTTATCTAGGCTACTTTTGCATGTACTCCCTCATCCTATCCATACCATTATCTATAGACATCTCCGACATAACCTATCCTACAGACACCCCCTTCCCCACTTTGAGGTATCCTACGTCAGCCTACTCTACCTCCAGTATAGCACTTTCCATCCCCTCCCATTATTCCCATTTATTCTCTTCTTCACACTCGTACCCCAACCCTATTTACATTAGAATCTTGATCACCACTAGCCTTGATTGCATCACCTCCTCCCATTGATATCCAACACATCCTCGCTCACCTAGACAAACTTGAGTCACACCTGAGTCATTATCACTACCACTCCTCTCCCCACCATTCTACCATAACCCACACCCATATGTCTTCTTCTAGGTCTATTTATATTTCTCATATTTGACCCTCATAAGACCCTAGATCTCTGATCCAACCACTCATTCCTACTCCACCTTCTTCACATTCATCACCACTCAACTCATACATTTATCCCATGCCTATCAAGTCAGCACCACTCTACTAGTCATTTCACTAGTTGCTTCACCAAGACCTCTTGGTGCTACCTGAGATCTGCCTTGTTGACCCATTGCACCCAAGTCTTGCAACTATAGAGAGAACCACTTTTGCATCTATCATCATCAACCAGGGTATGACATCAATGTGTACCATATATTTGAGACCCTTGTTCTGGATATGTTGTTTGATGCACCTATTTCTCACTTCGAACAAGTTCACTCACCTACTCGATTCACCTCTTTCTCACTTTGAACAAGTTCCCTCACCTTATCGACTCTAGAGACCTCCACGTTGACTAGTACCTCACTCCACCCCATCATATAATTCATTCACTACCAAACCTTGTTACTTTTAATAGTTATCTAATTACACCAACTACAAAAACCATAGTTCCCTCATCACTTCACCCAGTCATTCATGACCCAATCCATGTATCTTCACATAGTCTTTGATTGCTTTCTTTCCTCATGTATTCTTCCATTCACTTTCCTCTTTTCCTACCTATTCAATATTATTGAATGATCATGCTTCTAGCGGCTACATTCCTAATTTGATTATCCCATTTTCTTTTTCTTTTTTTCTTCTTGTTTTTCTTGCACCATTGCTTCTCTCCCTCTTATTTGTCATGGTTCTTCACCCTCGGGTTCCTCTACATCTCTTATCACTTCATATTTACTTTGTTTGTCATTATCACATACATTCTCCTAGTTACATGCTTCTCTCCTATTTTCTACAAATCCCCACATGCTAGGGAAATCGTTATCATGATTCTCTATTATTGTCATCATCACCCCATACATTCATATTCATATATAGTTTCTAACCTCATCTAGTTACATCTCATAAATTTACTCTTGTATATACTTTCATCCCGTATCATATCTTTCACACCACACCCATTGTCTATATGCATTGCTCTTATTCTATGCTTACATTTATGTTTGTATATTCCCCAATAGAAATGCACCCATGGTAGGAATAATATAAACACTTGTTAGCATCATCCCTTAGATGTTCAACCCTTTCTCAATATTATAGAGAATATGGTGTCTTTGCATATTTTTGACCATTCACTAGTTCAGTCAATCAAATGTCACCTCTAGGTGACAAGTTCTTACATTACTTATAGCTCTCTTTGGTTGATTCAAATTATTGTAGGGACCACTCACACATGTTATAGTTTAAGCACATTTCTAGCATAGATATCATCATCTAGAGAACATTTTTACCTACTAATATTATCATTTGCATGGTCAACATATGACCTAGGGATAAACAAAGGGATAAGCATAAGAACAAATATCAAAAAAATGGGTAAAAAAAAAAAGCCAATGGCCATACAAAAAAAAATAGTACCACAAAAAAAATACATTCAATAAATGAGGCACAAAAAACAAAAGGAAAAGCCTTTAAATAAACACAACTGTTATGCTTAATCACCTCAGGTCCTTAGGTTAAACATAACATCATGGGATGATTTCCATCACCAACTATAGGCCCTAAGTGTTTGCTTGCCAGTGGAATATTTTTACAAGTGGTAACTTATCAATCACATTAGCAACCTTATTTTGTATAGATCATTGTATGCTTGTGGATGATCTAGCTAATTTGTCTATATTTACAACATGTTAGTCCTACCTCCCTCAAAATAGATAAATGAACACCACTTACTTGCACACACTAGTCCTTGATAGATTTTGACCTAGCGAGGTTAGTTATAAGTTGTATATAAACCTATTTTAATTCTTCATGGAGTTTGATTGCTATAACTATGATTGTCAAAATTATTACATAAACCCTGTACCATCCTACATTCCTAATATTATGGAATGAATCACATTCACATCAGTTTATGTTACGATATGAGTGCTTCGTCTATGCATTTTAGCTTCCACATACATGCATCATTGCATCTATCCTACATATTTATTTACATTACATCATTGCATCTATCCTACATGCATTTATCTATCTTACATCATACATCATATCACTATACATTGTATCTACATTACAATGATATCATTCTCCTATGTGCTACCACACATGCATATATTTATTCATCATACATTTACTTACCAAGATTTTACATCACACACATTCAAATCAAATGACACAACACATATATGTAAGAGTCGCAACAAAATGTACATGTATATATATAATGATAAAATATGCCCTTAGACTACAACATGAGGACATGTCCACCACCCATCCTCAAAATTACCCATAGACTACAAAAATGACATACCACCACAAACTAACCTCAGCCCTGCTGATCACTAGGAGTCTCCCCACTCCCCTCATGATATACCCTTACCGAATCTACCCTGTGTGCCGCTACCACTCCACTCAACTTAGTTACTACCCTTGATGTCTAAGTAACTGTAGGAACTGCCACCTTGTCCAACCCTAGGACAACACCTCCTATATACAAACTGATTGGTGACTCTATCCTCACCTCTGCACTATCAATGTCATGCTTTAGTGAATCTAATGAGACTATGTTCATGCTTATGATCATCATCTCAATATTGACTGTGACCTACCATAATTTAGAACTGGAATCCCATGCATAGTCAATGCAATATCATAATCATAACACATCACGACCTCATCCCTCAATAGCTCTACAAAATCCTCATTGCCCTTCTGTAGCTGCTCTATCTTAGCCCTCAAAGCACTCACATCCATAGAGACCTGCTCCACTACCCTTGCTCGCTCCACCTCCTCCCTTTTCTATCATTACTGCTTTATCTTAGTACATAATTTGACTATCTCCACCACATGATTTGCTTGCTCAGTATCAAGAGTTAACTCCACATATTGCATCTTGTACACCTCTACCTTGAATTTCTATCCAATAGCTGCAACCTCTATTACCATGTGTTGCAAACTCTCCACCACCTGAGTATACCTCACTTCCCCTAATTTGAATCACCCATGTAGCTCTGCACACTAAATCTCTAACACCCTCCTCTCTGTGGCACTCACTACCTCAAAAACTACCAACTTCTCCTTGAAATTATGATGCTCCTCTCTCCATATCCCTATATATTTTTCACAACCTCCCTCACTCTCCTGTATCTACCCCTCTAGTTGTCGTACCCTCTCCCGTAGTATCAATAACTCATCATAAACATCCCTCCTCTCCTTATCGTCAAAAGGTATATCTCCTATGTCAATAGTATCATCAAATCCCACATCAACTCCCACCTCCTCCATGATCACTATATCCTTCCCAGGCTACTACCCACCATTAGTCTATACCTTTGACACCCTCCAAACAAGAACACTAGACCCACCACCTCAATGTTACCTCGATCATCAAAGATGTACCTTTGCATAGATAGGCCACCATATGAATTAAAGCGCAATTCACAGGTCACCATAAAAATTTACATCCAATTTATAGGTCACCCTATAAATCACAGATCCAATCACCACATTCACACATTTTCCTCTTAAACATCTTCATTATTATCCCCCCTTCCTATCTACCCAATTTGTCTCCCTTTTTATCATCAATTTCCTCTATCAACTAACTCATCACCATCATCACCCAATTTCATTTGTCTCATTACTGATTCATAATTTGAGGGGGTATTCATATACGAATCCACTTTACATTTAACCAAACAATCAAACATCCAAATCATAGATATTGCATTTATCTACAATTTTTTTTAGTGAATATATCTCAAGATAAATACCATCCCAAATCATACACTTTTTAAGTCACAAGAACCATGCGTAATATCAGAGATGTCTTGCTTTCATTCATGTATATCGGCAACAACCACATACTAAATTTTATGCTTGATTAATCTATGCCACTCAACTCAAATGGCTTAACATGTGCCACCTTGCACTCATCAATAATTCAAAAGCAAATTTTTGAATAAAATTTTTTTCTATTCGTATTTGGACCATCTTGCATTGGTCGTAAAATCAAAGTAGTCATTAGTTGCCTTCACAAAAATCCAAGTATAGTATTGCAAATAATATACTAAAATGGTAAAAATCATTAATTTCACCATTTTGTTCCACCTGCATCTATCCATCCGTATCACATCATTTGTATTCCCTCATTCTTCTCTTATTCTTTTGCTTTCTCTATACCTCTCTTGGTTCTTTATCAATTTTGTATGGTCACGCTTTGATCGGCTACATACCTTTGATTAGGATCCTATTCCTTGTCTGGACTTTATATCAATGTTGTATGGTCACACTTCAAGTAGCTACATACCTTTGATTAGATTCCATTCTCATCATCCCCTTCTTATCTCCTCCTCTTTTGGACTTTATATCAATGTTGTATGGTAATGCTTCAAGCGGCTACATACCTTTTATTAGGATCCTATTCCTTGTCTATAATTTATATCAATGTTGTATGGTCACACTTCCAGTTGCTACATACCTTTCATTGAATTCCATTCTCCTCCTCTTCATATTCTCCCTCCTTATTTTGGCTATCAATCAATTTTGTATGGTCACACTTCGAGCAGCTACATACCTTTTATTTGATCCCATTCCTCCCTTTCCCTTTCTCCTCCATTTCACAAATGCTTTGCTACCTTTTACCATCATATTATTTTTACACTAAACTATGTTTCCACACAATATAGTATAAAAAGAGGTAAATGTAGACACTCAAAAGTCACACATGATCATTTTTATATACTTTTAGGTTTGCATAGGCCATCATAGTCTATCATAGGCCATCATAGGCCATAGTAATCATACGTAGGTTTCCATAGTCATTTGTAGGCATAAAACCTATAAAATTGCATGAACACACCAAAAATGCCTCCTACCCACTATAAGACCATCTACTAGCTCCCTAAGGCTACTTAAACTCTTTCCTAAACTTAATTAGGACCTCATGGGACCATTCCCCATTAAAACCCCTAATTAGACTAATTAGGATTCTAATTTGCAAGTGACTTTCACTAAACATGCACTTTATCATTAATAGGGTTTAATTAAAATTAATGAGCTAATTAGTCCTAAGCATGTCCTGACACATGTGTGCACCCTAAATTTAGTTAGGATATTTCCTAAAAAATTAACTAAACACCAATATAACCTAGGATTTAGCTAACCCTAGTTAACCCTAATCCTTCCTCACACATGTGTGAGGATATGACATTTCTCTTAGGGAATGTAAGCTTAACACTTCATAAACCCTAACCTAACCTTACTAGGAATTGACTCTAGGGTTTAGTATATCTAACCACTCCCATGATCTTAGCTCTTCCTATAAATAGAGGGCCCTTCCCCTCATGTTACCTTTCTCTCTCTCCTTCTTTTCAACTTACCAAAACTCTACAAAAATTATACCAAAATCACATACGACAACTTTACATTGTGCAAATAGTATAACATCACTCCTAAAGCCCATCCGAATAGAGGATCTTCATCAGAGGGTAGTTACAGACCAATTCACATCCCACCCTACAAATTTGAGATCCATTTCATAGGCCATCTTACAAATTATTTGTAAAGTAGGTCTACATCAACAACTCCAATAGGTATCATTTGTTTAATGCTTTTACAATTTTTACTTTAGTTTTTAGCACTTTCCAATATGGTTTTCATGTCAATTTGTATTTATAATCATGGGTCTTGACCAAGGAAGGCCCCCAAATACACTAACAATATTTTGTAGGCCCTAAATAGGTACAAAAGAACACACATCAGTAAACTACTAGTGGTACACATGCATAGAAGTCTATCTTCATTGAGGATCTCTAAATAACATCATCAAAATACTTCGTATTTGTAAAGAAAATAGGAAAACTTGTTTTGTAACCTAGAAATATTTCTTTATGAATAAAAGCAACATTTCTGAGCAATTTACATTTGTGTTAAGTTTTTTGATCAAATGGACATATTTCAATTGCTTCAGTTATCAAATACTTCTCTTTTTCTTTATATTCCTCAAGGCTCATGACCTTTTATCTTGTATTATGTCACACATGGTCCTTATAAAGGGGTTTGGAAAAAGAACAATAACAACTAAATATCCATGCTTCTAATTATGGGATACTTGTAGACTAACTTTATTAGTCATTGTATAGAACAATAGTAAATTAATTAGCCATGATTTTTTTTAGCTTCACAAAATTTATCTCATATAACATGACCATATGTGTTGCTTTTTCCAATCATCATGTACATTAATAATCTCATAGATTCTAAGTTAGAATGTAATCATGATTGGTATGCATGATTCCATTGTCACCTAACAGTTTGATCTAAAATATCAATGGTACACTATTCTCTCTTTATGACATGATAGTGGTTATTAATCTCATAGGATCTTCGGTGTTATATTAAAATATTAACATATAATACATTTGAGGTTGAAATAACACATTGTCATCAATAACACATAATCATATAACCTTAACAAGAATTTAATAAAAATATCAATTAGAAAAAAAAAATCATCGATGTTTTTAATGAATAAATCATATCCCATTTGATAGATCAAATAAAAAATAGCCTAGATATCACAAACCCTTAATCCATTCATCCAAACCTTCCACTTTCATAGAGTTTTGGTTTCCTCCACCAAAATTTTATTTTCAGATAAGTTCAACCAAATGATTTAATAAAAATTTACCACACATCTTTCTAATAGTACACCTATATAATTTTCCTTCATAACTGTATCACTATAAAACACCATACTCCTCTTCTAATTGTACAATTATTTCCAACCATACAATTTCCTTGTGATCGTATAATGACTTGCAACTACACAACTAGTCACAACTGTACAATAAATTTCACAAGTACAACCAATCACAATCGTACAATCACTTCCACAAGTACAACCAATTATAACTATACAATCACTTGCAATTGTACAATCACTTGAATTGTACAATTATTTATTTTGATATTGCAATCATGCAACTATATGATTACTTGCAATTGTACAATCACTTAGAACTGTACAACTTTTTTTTTTGATCTTGTAATCATACATCTATACGATTTAATACTGTAATGCTCAATGCTTCGTATAAATTCCACCAATTGTATGATTTTCTCCTACCAAATGATTGTATGATTATGCAATCACTTTTATTGCACAGTTACATTTTATTCGACAACCTTTTCAAGCATACAATTAAATAATTTTCCAATCTTACAATTGGATAATTATAAGGTAAATGAAATATATATATATATATATATATATATATATATATATATATATATATATATATATATATATTTTCTTTAAAATCTCTCCACCCTTTTAATTGCACAATCTCATCATCGTATGACTATTAACAACAACCAAATCTTCTCATGCAAGGGGTAATATATATATTCTTCAAAAAAGGGTTTCTTCTATTCTTTCGGCCTTCTAAGCCTTCAAGCTTCCTCACCTCCTTGGCATTCCCCAATGCCTACAACCTTCCTCAACCACAAACATCCATTTTTCCATTCGAACTCTAATGCTTTTGGAGATTTCCTGAGACTGCATAAAAATACAACAATATAGCAATATACACAACCTACCAAATATATATTCCACATAAATCAAAGCTCAAAAATATATTAATAAAATATATTTGTATTTATTATATACTCGAGAGTACAAAACTAAGTTTTAGAAGATCCCTTCCCCTTTTGTCCTCTCCACTCTCCCCTCTTTTTCTCTTTTTGTCAACTTCACTCTTTACACCTATTTATAAAGAAACAAAAGGCATTTATGCAAATAAACAATGCGCACAAAACCATATACACAAACAAAAAAAACATCAAACCATACAAAACTAAGTTTTAGAAGATCCCTTCCCCTTTCTGTCCTCTCTCCACTCTCCCCTCTTTTTCTCTTTTTGTCAACTTCACTCTTTACACCTATTTATAAAGAAACAAAATGCATTTATGCAAATAAACAATGCGCACAAAACCATATACACAAACAAAAAAACATCAAACCACATGCAAAAAATATAAATTATGTAACCATGTTCTCCTAGCCATGAAATTCTCGTGCATCACGAAATTCCTTATCCGACCGGACAAATTCCATTTCAAGCATCTCATTCTATTTGTCGATCTTTCAAAGACCCTTTAAGTATTGTATTTTAATGAAGGGTATCCACACTTGTCGGCATCTTATCAATGCCTCGCTCTCTTTTGGATCTTTAAGTATGCACTTTATTCGAGTTTCTAATTTTATCTTTGCACTACATTTTTATATTCCCGAAATTTAGTGATTTGATTTAGGATAGGATGGCCGTGGATCACATGCGCCACGACTCTAGGAAATCTCGTAGAAGCATCGCTAAAGATGCAATGGACGTCGTGGTCATCTTCCGAAAGAAAATATCACAGAGTAAAGTGAATTTGAAAGCAGGAAATAATAATTCATACATATCACGGTTTGTACCAGCAGTTGTGGCCTTCCAGTTGGTTCTCCTGTTGTGAAGTGATCAAAGCAATTTGAACAAGAGAGAGAAAAAAAAATACGCACTGGTAGAATACAATAAAGAATTAAAGTAAACTAGATATTGCAACGAGGTGAGCAGAAAGCAAATTATGTCAACAACCGGATATCCAAAACACTATAAACTGGAACTTGTTTCATGTAAAGCCCTATGCATCTCATTGATATGAATCATTCACTTATTGTCTACTGCTACTCACAATCAAATAAGGACGATTTCTGTCTTGTATTTCATGAGCATTAGTGATTACATGTATTCTTTTCTTGCTGGACGAAGTTACCCATATTGGAAACTTTTGCTATTTGCTCATATTTTCTAAGGTGACTATCCCTGTTAGACTTCTTTAAAAGCGATTCTGTAATTAGCAGAATTGAACAGTGATCTCAATTTTCCATTATTAGTTGCATGTGAAAGTCTTTGGGTTACATTTTGAATGACATATGGAAGTAATTGGTTAACATATGGCTGTGTCATCTGTGCATAACAGACAAGCAGCAACTCTACACAATCCGTGTTCCGTCCCCCCCTTTTTTTTAATACTAGGGAAGAGAAGAGCGATCTGCAGATTCAAGTCCGGCTCAAAAATATCGTGTCGTACAAGTGACCATCGCTAGAGAGTGTAATGTACAATTCAGCCCAGACTTCTACAAAGATGTAGAATTACATCCATTGTGATTAATGAAGTTAATGAATTAGAGTCACTTTGCAGTATAGATTTCTATAATTGAAAGGTCAGACATCAACGTAGTAAGTTCACTTGCATGTGGATGTCCAGTATTTGAAGCTAAATTTTGAGCAATTTAGATGGCTTTATGTTATTATATGACGTTTAACAATCTTTACTCTCATTTTTTGTGTCAACGTTTAGCGCTTAGCATCCTTTTATATACGAATTGTCAATCTGGCATTGCACATTTTACACGTAGAACTGGAATATTTTGCATTAGTCATTACAATAAGTTGTTGAGAGCCTTCTTGTTGTACAATATAATCCTTTACACACAAAAGTTTATTTTTCATAATTAGTATTATTTGTAGTAAATATCAATCCCATGAATGTCTACAAAAGAAGAAGATTATATACCTCCCTACCCTATGGATAACAGACACCACAGACGTAGTGCTGAGGAATCTGATGGCTCTAGATGTGTGCCAGGAGAAAGAGCTGAGTGTGATCTCAGAGTATGTGTTTCTGATGAACAGTTTGATCGACTCGAAGGCGGACGTGGCTCTGCTGAGGAAGACCGGAATCATGGAGCACTCCATTGGGACTGATCAGGATGCGTGTGATCTGCTGAACAATCTGTCGAAGGGAGTGAACATCAATTACGCCGACAAAGATGAGTTTGAGGAATTGAAGGCGGATGTGAACGATTGGTATTAGAGCAAGCTTTTGGTGAAAATCGGTAAGATGTTAGAGGAGCATCCGACGCTTGTACAGTATGTTACAATGTTGAGGGGTGCGGTGCTTCTGCTAGTGACTGCGGCTCAATCTTCAGGCACCCTCCTCAAACAATTCATCTTACAGCTAAACACAACGAATATTTAGATTTCGTTCAGATGTGCTTCCTATGTTTAGTGTATACCCAAAGAACTAAGAATGCTTAGGTTTTACTTTCCTAAAGAGAGAAGAGTGTCTAGATGTCGGTGCTTCTGCTGGTGACTGCGGCTCAATCTTCAGGCACTCTCCTCAAACAATTCATCTCACAGCAAAACACAACGAATATTTAGATTTCGTTCAGATGTGCTTCCTATGTTTAGTGTTTACTTAAAGAACTAAGAATGCTTAGGTTTTACTTTCCTAAAGATAGAAGATCAGGGACTTTGTGAAGGCTAAAAGCAGGTGGATCATTGGTAAAGGTTTTACTTCATGCTATGGATAATAGGATATTTTAATCTAGACAACTGTCTTCCACTATGTTCATTGACTTAGTGACTAGTGAAAAAAAATGGACATAGTCTTCAAAAATCTCCTTCATAATGTCAAGGAACTTTATATTTATTCTATTCATCCATATTTTTTAATAAAAAATAATTAATTTAAACATATTATAGAAGACTCTAATACTATATGTGTTAGAGTAAATCATTATATAAAATATAGAAAAACAATTATAGTGTTTCAAACTTTAACAGCAAAATTGACAAAATAAGACAAACACATAGCAGAAGAGACAACGATTTTAACGTGGTTCATCCAATGCGGGTTACATCCACCGACAATTTTTAGTTCTTTCTTTCTCAATCCAGGCAATAGAGGGTTACAACCTACAACAAACATCTGCTGTAATTTCCTCTCTATATTTACAAGGAATCAACACAGTAATTTTCTCATTGTCATAGTATTCTCTGTTTTTCCTCACAACTATATATAAGAAAAAAACAGAAAAACAAACTGCTTTTCTTAAAACATTCCAATATTAACACTGAGTTCCCAGCATCTAATTTTGGGATAAAAAAAAAAAAACTTTCCCTGGCTGTCCTGTTGAATGGAATACCGAATTCTTCGCAAGGTGTATAGCACTCTGGCTATCACTCCACAACCTATTATCCTCTTGCTTCTTCCCTAGTTCTTCCATCAGTCTTTGCAACCAAACCATCTCTTTGCTTTCTTCTGCAGTAGCAACATATTCAGCTTCAGTGGTTGAAAGGGAAACTACGTGTTGGAGTTTAGAAATCCAACTAACCGCTCCTCCTCCTATAGTAAATATGTAGCCAGTAGTGCTCCTTCCACCATCAAGATCACCTGCCATTTCAGAATCTACAAAATATTTCAAGCATATATTAGAGCCTCCAAAATTCAAAGAATAATTTGAAGTTCCTCTCAAGTACCTGAGTATCCATTTTACCGTTTGCCAATGTCCTTTTCCTGGATTACTCATAAATCTACTCACTACTACCACTGCATGGGCAATGTCTGGTCTTGTACAAACCATTGCATACATCAAGCTTCCAACCGCTGATGCATAGGGAACCTTAGCCATATGATCTTGTTCCTTTTATGTCTTGGGACACAAATCTTTGGTGAGTTTGAAATGCTTTGCCAATGGAGTAGCAACAGACTTTGCATTGTTCATGTTGAATCTCTTAAGCACTTTTTCAATGTATTTTGCTTGTGATAATTTTAGAGTGTGACTCTCCTTGTCTCTTGTTATCCTCATACCAAGGATTTGTTTGGCTTCTCCCAAATCCTTCATGGCAAAGGATTTAACCAACTTATTCTTGAGCATGTTTATATCTTGCATATTTGTACCTGCAACTAACATGTCATCCACATACAATAGCAAAATAACATAGTTACCATTTCCAGTTTGCTTAAAATATACACAGTGATCACTTTGACATCTTTCAAACCTTTGATTAGCCATGAACTTATGAAATTTTAAATACCACTGTCTAGGAGCTTGTTTTAACCCATACAAGCTCTTTTTTAGTTTACATACGCAATCCTCTTTACCTTTCACCTGAAAGCCTTCTGGTTGGTGCATATAAATTTCCTCCTCCAAATATCCATGAAGAAATGTTGTCTTCACGTCCAATTGCTCTAGATACAAATTTTCTATAGCTATAAGACTCAAAATAGGTCTAATAGAGGTCATTTTTACAACTGGAGAAAAAATATCATCAAAATCAATACCTTTTTTTTTAGCGAATCCCTTGACCACTAGTCTTGCTTTGTATCTCTTATGCCCTTCATTCTCCTCTTTAATCCTGTACACCCATTTATTGGTCAAAGCTCTTTTACCTTTGGGTAGCTCAACCAAATCCCAAGTTTGGTTGTGGAATAAAGAGTCCATTTCTTCATTCATTGCAAGCTCCCACTTATTCCTGGTATCCATCTATAATGCTTCTTGAAAACATTCTGGCTCACCAGCATCAGTATACAAAACATAATCAGAGAAACGTTGAGAAATTTTACTTATCCTGGTAGATCGTCTAACAACACTTTCTGGAGATTGAGGTGCTTGTTGCTGCTGCTGTACATTTTGATCTTCTACCACTTTTGGAGTTACCTTTTCTATGTGTCCATCAAGGTCTATGTATTCAGCAATTTTCTCTTTCTATTTCTTTCCCTGCAATCGATCTTTATACAAGTTTTTTTCATTAAATATGACATCCCTACTTCTAATGACTTTTCGGTTATCACAATCCCATAATCTGTAACCCAAGCCATCAATACCGTAACCAATAAAATAGCACTTTTGGGCCTTAGCATCTAACTTATTTTTGTTCTCTTTGTCTATATGCATAAAAGCCTCACATCCAAATACCTTAAGGAAAGAATAATTTACTGGTTTACCTGTCCAAAGCTCTTTCAAAATTCCTCCATCTAAGGCACTAGAAGGTCCTCTATTAATCAGATATACTGTAGTATCAATAGCATGAGCCCATAAAAATAATGGTAAGCCTGCATGTATTCTCATGCTCCTAGCACGCTCCATGATGGTTCTATTCATTCTTTCAGCAACCCCATTTTCTTGAGGTGTTCTTGGAACTACCTTGATTCTTCTAATTCCATTTTTAGAACAAAACACAAAAAATTCTCTACTGCAATATTCTCCATCATTATCCGACTTTAGACACTTTAACCTTTTTCCAGTTTCATTTTCAACTAATGCTTTCCAATTCTTGAAGGTATTAAAAACATCACTTTTATTCTTAATGCAATATATCTATGTTTTCCTTGTTGCATCCTCAATAAAAAGTACATAGTAAGAGGAGCATCCAAGAGAAGTTACCTGAGCTGGGCCCCAAACATATGAGTGCACAAGTTCCAATTTCTCTTTCTTCCTTTCCTTGCCATCCTTGAGAAATCTAACTCTCTTTGCTTTCCCATAAACACAATCCTCATAGAATTCCAAATCAATTTCTTTTAACTTAGGCAATAACTTTCTTGAATGTAAAATTTCCATACCTTTTCCACTCATATGGCCAAGTCTTTGGTGCCACAAAGATGCACTCTCACCTGTAGAAACTAAATTCATGGAGCAGTGAGAAAAATCAATAAGTAAATAAAGAGTACCCACCAATTTACCTCTAGCTACTATCAATGAACCTTTAGTAACTTTCCAAGCATTTTCTCCGAATGCAACCGTGTATCCTTCACCATCAAGCTTACTTGCTGATATAAGATTTCTCTTTAAATCTGGTATGTGTCTCACCTCTTTAAGAGCCCATTGACATTCATTTGGGGATTTAATCAAAATATTTCCAATACCCATGATTTTACATGGTTGGTCATTTCCCAACAGAACCTGTCCATAATCTCCAGAAACATAATCTATGAAGTATTCCTTATGTGAGGTAGCATGGAATGAAGCACCACTATCAATTACCCAATAATCACTATTTCTATCAAGAGATAAGATTAAAGCATCTTGTAGAATTTGTCCAGTAATATTGTCTTCTGAAGTGTTACCATTATTATCATTACCTTCATTTCCATCACCCTTTCTTTGCCAAAAGTCCTTCTTGAGATGACCCTTTTTGCCACAGTGCCAACACTGTAGCTTTCCTTTTCCACGTGATTTGGATCTGCCTTTGGATTTTCCACGATGTGAACTCTTACCTCTTTCTCTTCCTCTTCCTCTATTCTCAATAGTTAAGGCGGTGCTAGTTGATTCTCCTATGGTTTTTCTTCCCATGTCCTCACTGAGTATCACACCAACCACATCATCAAATTCTAATTTATTTGAACTCAAAGCAGAGTTACTTACCGCCATTACCAAACTGTTCCAACTTTTTGGAAGAGAGCATAAGATTAGTAAGGCCCTAAGCTCATCATAAAAATCCAATCCTACTAAATGCAATTGATTAGTGACAGTATTAAATTCATTTAAATGATCATGCACAGATCCTCCTTCACTCATTTTCATGTTAAATAACCTTTTCATTAAGAATACCTTATTTGATGTTGATGGTTTCTCATACATCTTGGCCAACTTATCCATGACTCCCTTGGTAGTCTTTTCATCAGATATGTTGAAGGCTACGGTGGCTCCCAAGCACAACATCATAGTACCCAATGCCTTTCTATCAAGGAGACTCTACTCCTCATCAGACATAGATGAAGGTATCTCTGTTTCCCCCTCAAGATGTAAGTAAAGATCCTTCTGGTACAAGTAATCTTCCATCTGCATCTTCTAGAATTGAAAGTTCTAGCCATTGAATTTTTAAACTCTAAACCTCTCTTCTTCCGCCATTGCTCCCACTTGATCCATAAATTCTCCTTCTATCAAGTGCACCCAACAAAACAACTACTTTGATACCACTTGTTAGAGTAAATCACTATATAAAATATAGAAAAGCACTTATAGTGTTTCAAACTTTAACAGTAGAATTGACAAAATAAGACAAACACACAGTAGACAAGACAACGATTTTAACGTGGTTCACCCAATGTGGGTTACATCCATCAAGAATTTTTAGTCCTTTCTTTCTCAATCCAAGCAATAGAGGGTTACAACCTACAACAAACATCTGTTGTAATTTCCTCTCTATATTTACAAGGAATCAACACAATAATTTTCTCGTTGTCATAGTATTCTCTATTTTTCCTCACAACTATATATAAGAAAAAATAGGAAAACAAACTGCTTTTCTTAATACATTCCAAGATTAACACTGAATTCTCAGCATCTAATTTTGAGATAAAAACAAAAAAACTTTCCCTGGCTGTCCTGTTGTAAATTCGAAAACTTTCTCTGGTAGACTAACAGACTGTAAATCTAGATACTTTCCCTGCCTGTCCTGTAGTAAATCCAAAAACTTTATTTGTTTAGCCTCCTCATAATTAGGCTCCATTCCTAACAATATGTTGTCATCCTAGCTTATAAAAGTGGTAGAAAGGAGATGAGTTACCAAAAGCCATCATGAGCCTCTCCTAGCTTACATCACAAATTTACACAAGAACACAATGGAGCTCAATGTTTACAATACAGTTTCATTATTGAGAAACAATTACTTCAAAAAAAAATAAGAGAAGACCTTGAACCTTCCCATCATCATGACAATAACAAACTTAATATAACTAGTAAAGAGGAATATGATGGTTGTTGCATGTGTCATAAGAGAAATTATTGATGATTGAGAGTATATGTTTCTAATGAATAGTTTTATTAAGAGGAAGATCCAACTCTATTGAGTAGGAAGGAATTCTATGACTTTTTCAATAAATTATCAAAAGGACTGAATTTCCATTATGTGGATATAGATGAGTTACAAGAATTAACGGACAAATAGTTTAAGAGGAAAAGTATTGTGAGTTAAACCAAAAAAATAATTATTGTACATAATAGACCTAACTTTATATCAATAATATTTAAAGATAAACTAGAAGCTTTCCTTTAATATGCATTCTATATACTCAAAACATTTATATGATATAAATAATATATAGTGGTAATAATTTACAAAGTTATACAAAATTTAAAATAAGCATTCACAATAATTTGGAAGTGGTTGACTAAAGAAACCCCGTCAATATTATATATTACATTCAAATAAATAATAAATAATTTATTCTTTTATGTATTTTAATATTTTTATTTTGTATAGTACTGAAAGATAAAGTCAATTTTAAGCATAAAAATTTTACAGATTGGATTTTATTAGCAATTAAAAACACAAAAACATATTTATTAAATATTATTCTAAAACTAATAAAAACATAAATAAAAATATGAAGGGTATACCTTTTATTTCATGGATTTTATATTATATTCAAAACTAATTCTTAATATTTTTATTATAAAAATATATCATATACATATATATACTAAAAATTTAATTTTGAATTATTATTCCATTACTATTTAATATTACATCTTATTAAAGTTTTGAAATGATTTTAGAATCATAATTTTGAACAATATGAAATATTTATGTATTATTAGTATCTTCTAGAATTGTTTGAGTGAAGTAATATATATATTATTAAATCATCAACATTAGTTTATATTCATATATGCAAAACATTATGTTTGGAATCTACATATTGATAGATGCAGTCTTATCCATTTGAACTTGGCATCCATCCAAAATATTGAATAAATAGTTTAACATAATCTAGACAAGAGAAAGGAGTCCTTCTATGGATGACCTTCTCAAGTAGCACAAGCTTCTATCCTCAAGACACATGCTATTCACATGTGTAATCAACAAGTATACTTTTATGACAACAATTTCTTGATTGGTATCCATTTGAACTTGGCATCCATCCAAAATATTGAATAAATAGTTTAACATAATCTAGACAAGAGAAGGGAGTCCTTATATGGATGACCTTCTCAAGTAGCACAAGCTTCTATCCTCAAGACACATTCTATTCACATGTGTAATAAACAAGTATACTTTTATGACAACAATTTCTTGATTGCACAAGATGATTTTCTTTTGAGATGGCATAGTACCAGTATTTTTATGGCATCATACAATTGAATCGTTTGTCTTTAATTGTATGATACTACTTTTAGATGGAACTCTTTTTGTATGGTTCTTTCAATCCTTGTACAACAATGTTCAATTGTATAATATGTTGGTGGATCCCTTTATATGGTTGTTTTAGTCATACAACTGGTTTAGTTGTATAAATATTCATATTCTACTCTTGAATGATTAACCTAGTTGAATGGCAATGGTTTGAATAATACTCATATATTCTACTTGAATGACAACCAAATTGAATGGTACATATACTTTAAATAAATTTATTAACAACCTTAAAGTACAAGAATGGTAGTCACACATTTTTTCTCCATTGGTCAATGTTTCACTTGCATGGACATGTCATTTCCTCTTTGAACAACACTTTGCTTTCATTGAGTGATGTATCCTCTTGAATGTGGTTCCTTAGTTTAAGTTAATTGATGATAAACATAAATATTTCTATTAAATAGGGGTATTCATTAGTAGCAACCCAGTTGAACTCCTATCCCTCCTTTATTCAAATGATATCTTATTTAGGTTGTAATACTATTCCATTCTAAATATTCCTACATAAACCAGTTTACACTAATAACCTATAAATAAAATAATTTAATGCACCCTCTATTAAAATATGGATGGAGAAAGAAAATTAAATTAATTATTTAATTTATTTTTGAATAGCTACTATTTTTACAACCATACCTAGTCTCTCTTTCCTCTACCTCTCCTTCTCTTTTATCTAATATCCTCTGAATTTTGTTCAAACTACTTTTTTTTTTCTTCTTCTCTCTTATTATTTTTTTTCTATTTCCTCTAAACATTCTCTCTTCCTCACCTTTCTCTTTGATGACTCTCATCCTTCTCCTTCATGTCATTTTATTTTTTACTACCTTCCTAGATGTTTTTTTTCCTCTTCCTTCCTAGATGCTCCATGTCCTCTTCCTTCCTATATGTTCCATATCCTCTTCCTTATTATATGTTCTATCTTCTCTTCCTTCCCAAATACTTCATATTCTCTTATTTCCCAAATACTTTATTTTATTTTCTTTCTAGATGCTCTATCTTGTATTCTAAGGAATAAAGCATATTATGGGTACCCTTTCTATAATCATCCAGTGGTCTCCATCATACTCATTGGCTAAGAAGAAATGTTTCATAACCTTCAGATCATGAAATTGAATTTTTCTTCTAGGCTATTACCCGTTTTGGTTAGCTATCTTCATAAGGTCACCTTTGTTGTCTTATCATAGCCTTCCTTTGGAAATCAAACCTCCTCCTATAAAATACACTCAATGTTTATTTGACTTTATCTCATCCCATCATGTCCATCCATCTTGAATTGGGTGTCTTTGGAGATGTCTCCAAAATTTTTTAGTTAGTTCCTTTGTCCCCCTCATTGGCTATTCTCAAGGATGTTTCCATTGTAGTAAGTCTAGCACATGTCTATTCCATGATTTCGTATAATAAGAGTTTTTCCATTGCCCTACATTTTGGAGCTTTTCTTTCCAACTCTCCATCTCTAGTAATGTTTGAATAATTTGTTGGGATTGATTCCATGAATCCTCCCAAAATAGAGCATCCTTTACATATCCTAACCACAAATATAGGTATACCTTTATTAACTTCTGACCTACTTCCATTGTTCTTCGTATTGTAGATCCCTCTCCTTCCACTCTAAGTCTTCAGATGTTTTTGAACATGATGGAAAATGAGTTGTTTGTCTATAAATATTATATATATATCAAAAAGGGGGTTACAAGAGGTTCTCCTTTTATTTAATGTATTTTGCCTTAGAAGGCTACAAAGGGGGATTTCATGGGATGAAAGTCCCTTTTATTCAATGAACAAGTCGACAATACCCTAAATCGGTCTTCCAAAGATCCTCAAATTTGGTGGTCTTACTGCTTGTGTGCCACTATTGATCAAACCTATCCTTAATACCTGTATAACCTACAAAAGGGGGTTAATGCATTTGGGGGTCTATCATGGATCAAGACCCATATTTATGAATACAAAAGATACTAAAGAAAGCAATCAAATATATAATGACAGTGATTGAAAATGACTATAAATACTATAAAAGCAGTAAAAGTTACATGTCGAAAGGATTTGATGGTCTACCATTACCTATGATTTTACACTATCTAGAGTTGCACCCTAGGATGCAATCGAATATGGTCATGCGGTACCCTATGACTCTACTTGTAGCTATCCTTTTCTGATTTTCAAAGAGGATGTTGTTGTTTCGTAATAGTTAAAGCTCCTAGTCAACGTTGGATCCATTTTTGTACCTACCAAAACCTATCAAAATAGTATACAAAGGAGTACAAAGGAAATGCTTTTCATGGTGATTAATGAATTATGGTTTGATGTAAATTTTGTATAGTTTTATTATGTAAAATTATGGTGGGTGGATTTTAGAATAAAAGGACTACTATTCATAGATATTTGGAGAGGCTAGGGGGGTGAGGTGCCCCATATGAGGTGTTTCTTAGCATGGATTAATTTCCAACTATGGTGAGGTTAAGGGTTAGGTGGAAGATGACTCACCTTTTCATATACCGTGAAAAGGGATATTTTAAATATCAATTTTGAATGACATATGCACATATGTGTGAGGCACTAAATATCAAAATTGATCATGTATGCACACATGCATGAGGCAAAAGGATAATGTTAACCTTAATTAAGCTCAATTAAGTATGCTTAGCTCCTTATGTATACTTTAGTGATAAAGTAACTTTTATCCAAGGTAAAGGTTTACCCAGGTTAAGCCTTTGATGGTGGTTGATATGAGGACCATGGTTAAATGTAGGATAGGGTTTAAGTGGTTCAAGGAGCTTATGCATACCCATTTTGATAAATGTAATTTGTTTTAAGGTTAATTAATGCAATTTTGTAGCTTTTGCAATTTAATCAACTATGGAGATAGGGCAAGAAACCATATGCAATTTTTAGCTATCTACAGTTTTTCTTAGCCACTCGGTTATATTTGGCTTGTAATATTATTCTCTATAAGCCTCGAGGAGTTGTAATTCATATCCAGGATAGCTTCCCCACTAGTTCCTTACTACTTTGGGATGTTGATCTTATCTCTAATCTCCCTTGTTCTTTTGGTTGGTATATCTTCTCCCACCTAACTAGTGCTAATTTTTATTCTTCCCTTGCACCTGACCACAAACAAATTCTTGTGTGTTTATCAATTTCTTTTAGAATTTCCTTTGGATCCTAAAGTATGGAAAATTTATAAACTAGGAGGGCTTGTAGCACAAATTTAATCATTGTAAGCCTTCCTCCCAAGATTAGCCATTTGCAGGGTTATGCATAAGGGGTTGAACCCAAAATTTACTTGTAAAAAATAGTGAATACATTGCGAAACCCTGGAAAATATTGGCCAAATTCATGTAGGAGGACATGGTGAATTACCTTATTTTTTCACAAAAAACTATAAAATATTGGTGAATTTTAAAATTTTGGTCAGACCGGGTGGAAAATGAGTTTCAACCATAGACCAAATACAAATCATGGTCCAATCTTAGATTATATCCATAATATGATTCGATCTTGGATCAGATCTAGAATATGGTCTGACCTTATCTAGAATGTGGTCTGACCTTATCCAAAATATGGTTTGGCCTGATCCAAAACATGATTCGGCCTTATCCAAAATATGGTCTGACCTTATGTAGAATATGGTTTTGCCTTATCCAAAATATGGTCCAGCTTTATGCAGAATATGGTTTTGCCTTATCCAAAATATGGTCCAGCTTTATATAGAATATGGTTCAGCATTATACAAAATATGGTTTGACTTTAAGTAGAATGTGGCCCAACCTTATCTAGAATATGGTCCAGCCTTATCCAAAATATGGTCCGGCCTTATCCAAAATATGGTTTGGCTTTATCTAAAGTGTGGTCCATCCTTATGTAGAATATGGCCCAACCTTATGCCAAAAATATGGTCTAGCCTTATACAGAATGTGGTCTGGTTCAAAAATTAACATGGTACAGAAAAGGGTCCAAAAATTGACCTAGTGTAAAATAGGATCCAAAAATTAACCTAGTGTAAAATAGGGTCCAAAACTTGACCGGGTGCAAAACAGGATCTGATCTAATGCATAACAGGGTTCGAATATCTGTCTTGTGTAGGATAGGGTCCGAATATATATCTGGTGTAGAACATGATTCAAATATCATTTTGGTGTAGAACAAGATCCGATTTGGGTTCGAGTAGATTTTTATTCTTGATCAACTAGTTTTTGCACACGAGACAAGTTTGGTGGAAATCTTATTTTTCTAATACTTTGAATGTTTTAAATGAAAAGTTATAGTTGGCATGTTAATTATATATAGTGTTGTATGTGGAAAATTTGATGGGATAATTTAGAAATTTTAAAATTTTATGGAGAAAAGGGTCCTCTATTTAGGTGGTATTGTTGGTGAATTTTAAAAATTCTGTAATATTATTATCAATGCATGGCAAATTGACACTTAAAATTTTTTATCCTAAAAATTGTGGGTGAAAGGGCCAATTTCCAAGGTCCCCCAAATTCACCAATTTTTATTTTCAAAAATTCAAATATTTACACAATTTGTGAATATTCATCGTTGTGCATAACCCTGGTCATTTGTATCTAGTTGCTCAACTTAGCTTGTCGTCTATCAATCAATCCTTTCCACTCCATAATTTTTGTTTTCTTTACAGGTAATTGTACTCCTAAATACTATACTGGTAAAGGCATTTCCATGAAGTTCAAAATTTGTATAATTTTATCTCTCACCCTCTTCATTGTATTGAAAAAACTATTTAAGATTTTTTTCATTAAAAGTCTACCCAATAGATTGAGTATACCCATCTAGTGAATTCCTTAATTTTCTTGTCTTATCTCTTGAGTAATCATCTATTTCTGATCCTTAATTTTATTTTTTTGGATTCTAGCGAATTCCTTATATTTAATCCACTCCTTTGATGGGGTCCTTACATAATTTAATTGTTTGTGGAGTTTGAATTTGGCTATATCAAATATTGGTTTTTCTAATTCCCACTATTCCTTTATGTGATCCTCCAACTCCTTATATTTTAGCCACCATTGCTCAAATTTAAAAGTTCCTACAACTCTATGATTATCTTCTTCTATGGTAAGGCTTATTGGAAACTAATCTAAAGAAAACTTATCCATGACCATTTCTTGATGCTTGGTAAGAAGGTATAATTACTCCTTCATGAAGAAATGACCCAAGGAAGATTTTACTATATCCCCTTCCTTTCTTCTATTTTTCTAGATCATGGAGCTATCTACAATATATCTATTAGATTCATTTGACATGTTATTGTTGAAAAGAACCTATACTTTTTCTCCAACATGTCTCTACCTCCTTGTTGTTCCTTTATTCTAAGCTTTACATTGAATTATCCTTACACAATCCATTGGTCCTTTGGTTAATTGTCTTTGAAAGTCTAGATGGTTGCCCATTGATCCCTCTATAATTTGAATACTTGTGCTCCATAGAAATTAACTATAGTCCATTTTTTTAATTTCCACTATTTTGTAATTGAAGCATCAACACCCCTCTCATGGAGACCCCTATATTGCTAGGAATAGTTGGTGATTCCATAGAGTGAGCAATCCTCCCGATTTCATCTATGTCGATTGATTAATGATCTCTCCTTTTTGCCATATCCCCCTATTTATTTATTGTAAGTTTTCTCCTTGCATTATGGGTTTTTATAACAAAATTATATATAGACTTATATCTATGATAATTTTTTTGACTAACTTTTGTTTGAGGCAATTGCCTAAACCCCTCACATTCCAAGTAATTAATATCATTGAGAATTGAGAGAGAAAAAAATAGCCTTTGATTTTACCTTTCTATTCTAGCTCAAATTTCTTCCTTATTCCTCCATATTTTCCTTGTTTGAATTCCTCCCTATAGATTGATTTTATTTTTATTTCTTCTCCACTTGATGAATCCCTAAAGTAGGGTCATCTTTGTTATTATTTCCTTCTTTCATCTCTATTTCCTGAGTTAAGACTATTCCTTGCTATATTTTCCCTCCTATGGTCTTCCTCGTGGGTTGAATCTCCTCTTCCGTAAGAGAGGTTGTGTCTAGTTATGCTCCTTGTTTGTTCCTTGATACTATATTTGATTATTTTTCTTGATCAATTGGTGTGACTTCTTGAGTATCCTCCTCTAATCCTTTCATTTGAAAATCTCGCTCTATTTCCAAGCTTCCAAGTTTTTTGAATATGTCATATCTATTCTTCATTCTTCTCACTTTTTCTTCTTATCTCTAATTACTTTGATGATTTCTTTTGTTTACCTTCTAATTACTTTTTGGAAGTCCTCAGAGTCTGTTGGATATTTCTATTCCTTATGATTTACCAGTTTTTAAAGAGATTGTCCCACATTCTAGTTGGATGTCCATAAGCATGGCACACTCGACATCTAAATGGAATAAACTCATAATATAATTATTCACACTAGACAAAATCCCCTATTTTTATGTCTATCTGTATCGAAAGAGGTTTAATGAGATCCATTTCTACATAAATCCCAGCAAACATTGTTGATAATCCTATTTGTTTTCTCTTTATCTACCTTGATAATGGCCTAGTAAGTTGCCTATTACCTCGAGTATCTCCTCTTTCCAAAATTCAATGGGAAGGGAAAATAATATTACCCATATTGATATTGTACTTAGTTCCACCTTCAAGTTGATTCCCATCTTCCATTGTTACAATAATAGTCCCGCTAGCCCATGATGTTATGACCCTCCCTCAAATACTTTTTTCTAGTCTACCATTGATGTGAACTCCATAGAAAAATACCCATTTGGGAGAATTATAATTTTTTATTCTCATTCTAAATGCAATAATTTCCTTATCCACATATTGAGAAAGTGCATGGAATTTTTGAAAGTCATGAATTTACCTGTTAGGTTGTATTTTATCTTTTAGACTATATGCTCATGCTATCTAGTGCATGGTATTTTTGTTTTCTTGTGGTAAATATATGCTCACCCTTATAGGTAAATAATCTTCCTTTTATCACTTCTCCATAACATTTATGATTGTTCTTTCTTGTGTTTGATATTCATTGAAGCTATCCTAGGTTCCACATACCTTATCTTGGTATGAGATTCCTTTTTTGTTAGGATCTGCTACTGAAGTACCAATGACCCACATTATTGCCTGTGATCCTTACTATTGAAAGACCCTCCAACAATATTGATCCTCTCTGATGGTGTTTTTTGCATAAAAATATTCTCTAGACCTCTGACCTAGCCTCTAAAACCTTAGTTCGATTTCTCAAACCATTATCAAATATTTTAGTTTAATGATGATCTAGTCTATAAATAGGAATATTTTTGTCGTAGTTGAAATTATTTTTCATATATGAATCTTAGTCACATCTCTTACACACACAAAAATTCACACACTCAATTTGGCTAAGAGACTTTGCTCTTTGTAGGTGGCTAAATTTTGTATTGATTTGAATTTAGAATCTAATTACTTGCATATTTATGTCTAGCATTCATTCTAAATTTATTGTAATCAATTCATGTTTGCTAAGCATTATTGAATCACTACTATCATTATTGTATTTATTGATGTTATTCATTACACTATTTCTTTAGTTATCAAATACTTATTATTCCTTTATATTCCTCCGGACTCATGACTTTTTATCTTGTATGATTTCACACATGGTCCTTAGGAAGGGGTAATATATAATTGGAAAAAGAACACTAACAACTAACTTGTAGATGTTATAAATATCAATTCTCTTAATTATGGCATACATGTAGACTAACTTTATTAGTCATTTTATAGAACAATAGTAAATCCATTAACCAAGATTTTTTAGTTTTAGAAAATGTGTTTCATATAACATGACCACATATGTTGCTTTTTCTAATCATCATGTAGATGAATAATCTCATAGGTGCTAAGTTAGAATGTAATCATGATGGGTATTTACAATTCCATGTGTTACCTAACACTTTGATCTAAGAGATCAATGGTATATTATCCTGTCTTTATGAGGTGATAGTGTATGTTCACATCAACACAGGATCTTGGGTGTTATATGAAAAATCTTAGCATTTAATATATTTAACTTTGAAATAACACATTGTCATCACAAACACATAATCATATAACCTTGATAAGAATTTAATAAAAATAACAATTAGAAAGAAAGTATCATCATGTTTTTATGAAGAAAGCATATTCTAGTTGATATATCATATAAAAATATAGGATCACAAACCTTTAATCCATCCATCCAAATTTTCTACTTTCATAGATTTTTGCTTACCTCCACCAAATGTTTATTGTCATATAGGTCCGACAAAATGATGTAATAAAAATTAACCATAAACCTTTCTAATAATACACCTATGTAATTTTCCTTTCATGATTGTATCGTTATAAAACACCATACTCCCTTTCTAAGTGTATAATTATTTCCAACCACAATTACTTCCAACCATAAAATTCCCTTGCAATTGTAAAATGAATTGCAACTATAAAACCAATCATAACTATACAATCACTTGCAACCATACAACTAATCACAACCATACAATCAATTGTAATTGTACAACCACTTGCAACTATACAACTATTTATTTTGATCTTGCAATCCTACAACTATATCATTTAATATTGCAATGCTCAATGTTTTGTATAACTTCCACCAAGTATATGATTTTCTCTTGTCAACTGATTGTATGATTATACAACACTTCTATTGCACAATTATATTTTATTTGGTAACCTTGGCAAGCATACAATTAAATAATTTTCTAATTGTACAATTGGATAATTATTTTGAGCTCCAAAGTGACAATTGTCTATTATAAGCTAAATGAAATATGTATATATATTTAACGATCTCTTCTTTCAAATCTCTCCATCATATGACCACTTATACCACTTCCACTACATGGCAATCCAATCTTCAACTGACAACAATAAAATCTTCTCATGCAATGGGTAACATTATATATATTCCTCACCTCCTTGGCATTCCTCAATACCTACAATACCTACAACCTTCCTCAACCACAAACATCCATTTTTTTTATCTGGACTCTAAGGCTTTGGGGGATTTCATGGATCTGCATAAAAAATGCAACAATATACACAACCTACCAGATATATATGTTTTTTAAGATCTTTTCTTCCTTTCTCTCTTCTTTCTTTCCTCTTGTTTTTCTTTTTTTCAGCTTCTCTTTTACATATTTATAGAGAAACAAAATACATAAAACCATATGTAAATAAATAATATACACAAAACCATATGCACAAAATATAAACTATATACTTAAAACAACAGACCACATGTTAACAAAAACCATGCTCTCTTAACCATGGTTTCAAACACCCTTGCTTAAATGCTCGTGCATCACAAAATTCCTTATCCCACCCACAAATTCAATTTCAAGCATCTCATTCTATTTATCGATCTTCAAATAAGTCTTTTAAGTATTGTATTTTAACGAAGGGTGTCCACACTTGTCGGCATCTTATCATTGTCTTGCTCTCTTTTGGATCCTTAAGTATGCACTTTATTCGTCATCTTATCATTGTCCCGCTCTCTTTTGGATCCTTAAGTATGCACTTTATTCGAGTTTTCAATTTTATCTTTGGATGCATTACTTTTTTATATTCCCGAAATTTAGTGGTTTCATTTAGGATGGCATGGCCGTTGGATCACATAAGCCAGGACTCTAGGAAACCTCGTAGAAGCATCACTAAAGATGCCATAGACATCGTGGTCATCTTCTGAAAGAAAATAGCACAGAATAAAGTGAATTTGAAAGCAGGAAATAATTCATACATGTGACGGTTAGTACCAGCAGTTGTGGCCTTCCAGTCGGTTCTCCTGTTGTGAAGTGACCAAAGCAATTTGAACAAGAGAGAAAAAAAATTACGCACTGGTAGAATACAATAAAGAATTAAAGTAAACTAGACCGTGCAAAGAGGTGAGCAGAAAGCAAATTATGTCAACAGACGGATATCCAAACACTATAAACTGGAACTCGTTTCATGTTAAGCCTTATGCATCTCATTCATATGAAGCTGTCACTTATTGTCTACTGCTACTCACAATCAAGGAAGGACGATTTCTATCTTACACCTCCCGTCGTGGCAATAACAAACTTAATACAACTAGTAAAGAGGAATATGATTGCCACAAACTTAATACAACTAGTAAAGAGGAATATGATGGTTGTTGCATGTGTCATGAGAGGAATTATTGATGATTTGAGAGTATGTGTTTCTAATGAATAGTTTGATTAAAAACAGGAAGATACAACTCTATTGAGAAGGAAGGAATTCTACAACTTTTTTAATAAACTGTCAAAAGGATTGAAATTCCATTATGTGGATATAGATGAGTTACAAGAATTAAAAGAAAGCATGGACAAATAGTTTAGGGACGAGGGTATGGTGAGTTAAACCAACATAATAATTAATTATTATACATAATAGACATAATTATATGTCAATTATATAAAGAAAAATTAAAAGCTTACTTTTAAAATGCTTTCTATATACTCAAAAAAAAAGTTTATATGAGATAAATAATATACAGTGGTAATAATTTACAAAGTTATACAAAATTAAAAATAAAGCATTCACAATAATTTGGAAGTGGTTGGCTAAAGAAACCTTATCAATATTATATACTGCATTTAAATAAATAATAAAAATAATTTATTTCTTTATGTATTTTTATATTTTTATTTTGTATAGTACTAAAAGATAAAGTTAATTATAAAAATAATTTTTTTATAGATTATATTTTATTAGCAATTACAAACACAAAAATATATTTATTAAATCATATTCTGAAAATAATATAAACATAAAGGAAAAGATGAAGGGCTGCACCTTTTATTTTATGGATTTTATATTATATTCAAGACTAATTGTTATTTTTTTAATTACTATAAAAATAAATCATATATATATCCTTTATTATTTTCTAATATTAAAAATTAGGTTACTAAAACTAAACTATCAATATTTTTAATCTAAAGATTTCATTATCTCTTATACATGATATACTAAAACTTTAATTTTGAATGATTAGTTCCATATATGAGATAAATAATATATAGTGGTAATAATTTACAAAGTTATACAAAATTAAAAATAAAGCATTCACAATAATTTGGAAGTGGTTGACTAAAGAAACCTCATCAATATTATATATTACATTCAAATAAATAATAAAAATAATTTATTTCTTTATGTATTTTAATATTTTTATTTTTTATAGTACTAAAAGATAAAGTTAATTATAAACATTAAGTTTTTATAGATTAGATTTTATTAGCAATTACAAACACAAAAATATATTTATTAAATCCTATTCTGAAAATAATATAAACATAAAGGAAAAGATGAAGGGTTGTACCTTTTATTTTATGGAATTTATATTATATTCAAAACTAATTGTTAATTTTTTAATTATTATAAAAATAAATCATATATATATCCTTTATTATTTTCTAATATTAAAAATTAGGTTACTAAAACTAAACTATCAATATTTTTAATCTAAATATTTCATTATCTCTTATACATGATATACTAAAACTTTAATTTTGAATGATTAGTTCCATTATTATTTAATATTACATATTTTTTAAATTTTTGAAATGATTCTAAAATAATATTTTTGAATAATATGAAATATTTATGTATTATTAGGAGTTTTTAGTGAAGTAATATATATTACTAAATCATCAAAATTATTTTATATTCATAGATGTAAAATATTATTTTTAGAATCTATATATCAGATAAATGGAGTCTTATCTATTTGAGCTTGGCATCCATCCAAAATATTGAATAAATATTTTAACATGATGTAGACAAGAGAAGGGAGTCCTCCTATGGATGGCCTTCTCAAGTAGCACAAGCTCGTATCCTCAAGACACATGTTATTCACATGTGTAATCAACAAGTAAACTTTTCTGACAATAATTTCTTGATTGCACAAGATAATTCTATTTTGAGATTGCATACTAGCAGTCTTTGTATGACATCATACAATTGTCTTTAATTGTATGATACTCCTTTTACATGGAACTCTTTGTGTATGGTTCTTTCAATCCTTGTACAATAATATTCAATTGTACAATACATTGGTGGATCTCTTTGTATTAGTTTAGTCATACAACTGGTTTAGTTGTATAAATATTTATGTTCTACTCTTGAATGATTAACCTAGTTGAATGTTATTAGTTTGAATAATACTCATATATTCTAGTTGAACAACAACCAAATTGAATGGTGAATATACTTTATTTGAATTTAATAACAACCTTAAAGTATAAGAATGATATAATCTTAATTTTCATCTCCTAGAAGATGAAGATTATATCATGGAATATTTAGGGATTAAATGCTCCATCAAAGTAAAGGGTAATAAAGGACTATATGAATAAGATAAGAGCTAATATTCTTCTTGTACAAGAAACCAAAGTAGGTATCAATAATTTTGAAAAATAAAATAATTTATCTAGAATAAATATGAAGGAGTTTGGTGAGCAAATCAAGGAGAATCATGGAGGTTGTGGATGCTATGGGATCCAACAAAAGTAAAAGGGAATTTAATCCAATAAGTAGATAGGTTTCTCTTAATCCTGTTCACATGTAAGAAGTCAAATTTTTCTTGGTTGGTCACAAATGTGTATGCTCTTAATTTGGCTATAGATAGAAGGAGGTTATGGAGAGACAATCAATTTTTTAGGTACTATGATGGATGTACCTTGGTTAATTTTGGAATATTTTAACTCTACTCTTTATCTAGGGGAGACACAAGGAGGGTCTAACCTTTTCTCTGATAGCATGGAGGATTTTAGTGAGTTTATAGCTTCCTTACGGTTGATGGATATAGGACTTCAAGGATCCAAATATACTGGGTCCAATAGAAGAATCCAAGCAAGATTGATTTAATCAATAATAGATAGAGGTATAGATTCTGTAAGCTAGATATTGAATGCTCGTGGTTACAACTTGAAGACTTTGCCAAGAGTAGCACTGGATCATAGCCCTCTTTTGCTAGAATTTATTAAGGAAATAAAATAAAAATGACTTCCTTTTATATTTGAGTCTATATGGTTTAGTCATAACTATCTAGAAGATTTGATTAAGGAATGGTTGGCATCAAATGTGTTTGACACAAATATGCTTCAGGTATCAAAGAATCTCAAAATCATAAAATGAAATTTTAAGAAATGGAATAGAGAAGAATTTGGTAATATATTTCAAATAAAATGCTCCATTATGAAAGAGTTACATGAAATTGAAGAGAAATAATAGAATGAGGGAATATCAAAGGAATTAGATAGGATGGAGAAAGGTAGTTTGGCTGAATTTCATAATCTACTTGCTAGGGAGGAGACTTTTTGATGGAAAACATCAAGATCTTTATGGTTGAAATATGGAGATAGAAATACAAAGTATTTTCATGTGTCCATGTTAAAACATAGGAGTGCAAATCGAATCAGGGAAATAATTTTGGAGACTGGTGAAGTTTTGAAGGAAGAAGGGGAGATTGCAATGGCCACAATCTCTTTTTTCTAAAATTTATTTTCCAAAGATAGAGAGGAAGATCTAGAAGATATAGAAGATATCTTATTCAATATCCCTACCTTGATTTTTGAAGAAATGAATTCTATGCTATTAATTCATTTTTCAGATGAAGAGATCAACAATACTATATTTTGTATGCAGAAGGATAAGGTACCAAGACTAGATGGATTCCCAGCAGGCTTCTTTAAAAAATATTAGTATATAATGGGAAAATATATTTTAGATGCTTTAAGGGAATTTCAATATTCTAATTCTTTGCTCCAATAATGGAATACAACTTTTACAGATTTAATACCAAATAAATATGATGCATCATCTCTAAAGGATTTTAGACCCATAAGCGTATGCAACACTCTCTAAAAAATGGTCAAAAAAATATTGTCTTATAGAATCAAAAGTTGTTACCTTTTCTAATCTCTCTGGTTCAGGGAGGGTTTGCTTAGGGAAGACAAATATTGGATGGAATCATCATTGTTCATGAGTCAATTCATTCAATAGAGAAGAGAGGAGACCTAGGCCTATTTCTAAAATTAGATATGTACAAAGCCTATAATAGAATCTCATGGAATTTTCTTGATAAGGTTATGCATAAGTTTGGTTTTAGTGGCCAATGGAGAAAATGGGTTAATATTTATATTTCTTCAACCAAAATTTAAGTCATTATAAATGAAAAACCTTATGGTTTCTTTAGGAGAAAAAGAGGTATAAGATAAGGGGACCCTCTATCCCATTACCTTTTTATTTTAATGGTTGAAGCATTAGGAAGATCAATACAAGCAACCACAACTATAGGTAGAATTAAAGGTATCAAACCAGTAAGGAGTTTGGAACCAGATTTATATCAGTAATTTATGGATGATACTTTCACTATGAGAGAATATACATATAGAGAGGCAAGGGAAATCAAAGAGATTCTCCATAAATATTAAAGGGCATCAAACCCATTGATAAACTTCATCAAAAGCAATATTTATTTTGTGAACATCCATCCTTGCTCTTGAGAAGGTGCTATGAGAAATGAGTTAGGTTGGACTAATTTCAATGGTGATGTCGCTTATGATGTGGCAAAATTATTTTATGGAACTATCTGTTGTTCTGATTATTTTAGAGAAACTTGGTTCTTTGTTTTGATATTGACCATTCCCATAAACTTGTGAGAAGGTATTTTGATTTTTGAATAAGTTGTGGATGGTTCATCAACTTGTCAAGGTAAGTTTGTCTTAGCTATGTCAACTAATGTTTTCTCCTTCTCATTAGGTAATGTGATACCATGAGTTTTGCTGATGGGAGTAGGTAGCAATGGATTGATGTAAGCTTTACTCGAATGTTTTATGATTTCATCTAAATGAATATTCTAGGGCTTGCATGTTGTAGGAGGTTCATGTGGTTCATTGATATTTTTGTAGTACTTGAAAGGATCAGGATCATTGAGAATCACATACACTTACCCTTGGTGTATGAATTTTAAGATGTTGATGCACTATGAATGGCACAAATTCTATGTCCCTCACCCAAAGTCTACCTAATAATATTTTGTATTGCCTCTTGCCATCTAAAATGTGACATAATGTACACATGGTCTTTATCCCAACCTGGATGGGCAAGACTATTGTATCAACTGTAGGGGAAGTGGTATCATTAAAATATCTTAGTGTGAATGTTGATTCTATAATATGTGATGGGGGAATATTTAAAATTTTCAAATCTAGGATAGTGATGATGTTAATGGATGAACCAGTGTTAGTAAAAACTCATTTGTATAGAATTTTATTGATGCTTGCTATAATGTGCAAAGGCAGATCAGGTTCATCTCTAGGAATTGGTTTAATCTCTTGTCTATGGAATATGATAACAGGATCCTTGTATGATTGAATAGAACTTAGTGGTTTTATGGACTATGATATATGATCAGTTTTTCTTGGATTTTTAAATGGTGTATTTTTATTAGTGCATTTATTTTTCCTCATTGTGATATTTATCATTTCGATAAAGCTTTTATTGGGTGGGGCTATATGCACCTCATTCATGTGCTCAATTTGATTGTTTTTGACCTTATGTTTTGGTTGGGGCTATATTTGATTGTTTATTATACATGGCCAAGGGGTTATCTATTTGCAAATTATTTTTGTCTAACATATTTTGCACCACATTTTTGAATGAGATGCAATCCTGGATATCATGGCCATTTTGTCAATGATATATGCAATATAAATATTCCCTATACCCTTTAGGTTTTAGGTGATTAGGATCAAAGGTACATATCTCAAGAAATATTAGAGTGTTAGCCTATCATAAGTAGTTGAAAAATTATGTCAAATATTTAGGCAATGTCATGTAGTTGCAAGGTGTTTGACACTATCATTTTTACACTTGGTTATCATTGCATTGATTGTAATGCACTAGGGAAGGTTGATATTGATAGTTCAGTTGTTGTTGACTCTTGTCTACTTTTGAAATATTCAACATGACTTGATTTACGGGTGTAGGTTTAGCCTGATGCAGTTGATTACGTGTGTTCTTATTATTCTAGTTTCTTGTACAGAGCTTCAAATATCCCTCTTGGAACTTAATGTCCTCTATAACTTTAGCTTGTGCAAAATCCTCGTCGAATGTTGTGTACTATTGTAATTGAAGCAACAATGATAGGTGTTTAGCACAACTCTTAGTGAACATTTTGAGTTAGTTCAGATGTGGGAATGGTGAATGGAATTTTTGACATAATTTTCCACCAACAGTTCTCATAGTCCATAACTAGATTATCATCATTTTAACATAAACTTGAAAAGTTATAAAGGTTAGCCTTCTTCTTGATGCCAAAGAAAAAGCATTCAAGGAAGGTATTAGCTAGCTATTCAAAACTAGCTATGTTGTGCCTTGGTAGTTGATTGTACCACTCAAGGGAAACACCCGAAAGGGTAATCACGAAAGTTTACAACATCAAGGCATCATCATCTTGCAATTGGAAACACAAATTCATAAAACTCATCATGTGTTCCTGTACATATTCATATCCATTAAACTTATCCAAATTAGATATTTCAAAATGTTTACGATAAGTTGGACTCGATACTGATGGGAAAAGGTTTTGGTTGTGAATTTTTCTCAAAGTGGACTTCTAAAAAATTACATCTTGTTTTTTTAGGGATTGAATCTACTCAGTGATCACTTTATATGCTTGATATAAAATGATTTTATCCCCCGAAGAGGTATTTAGGAATTAAGTGGTGGTAGGTTTCTATGGGAACTAGTTGGTCAATTGCAGTCATCAACAAAGCCATACAGGATGGTTTAGGATACTGTTTCTCTTGATCATATTGTTCTGATTTCTCATATTGATCATGCTTATGCAGATTTGGTGCTTGGCATTGATTTTACCTAGAAGCATATTGTAATGTGCGGTGAGGATGATTTTTTGTTTGCCTAGTATGCAGCTTAGGATGAGATGTAACATGTCTCTCATTGTGTTGCTGCCTATACTCACCAAGTGGGGGTAGTTCTTCTTGAGCTACTATTTTTTATCTCTCTTCTTGTTACTTTTTCTAAAGGATTCATTGTTCTCTCAGGAAATGTTTGTACAAACACTAGAAATGTAACCTTTTTTGTTATGCACATTCTTGCTCTAAATGCTCACGCTCAATGCACAAGACCACCAATTGATATTGGAGTAATAATTCTCTTTGAACTATGTAAGGCCTAGGTACATGATCTGGTTGGTCTCTTGTATAAGATCTTTAACTTTGCAACTTTGTGTGAGAGGTTTTATTTATCTCAAAATGTACAATAAGGTTGGCAACCCTCTTCTCTCGATTAATCGAGGTTACATTGATACCATGCTCAACTTTATGTTTGGTACCATCATGCATGGATGGTGAAAGCACGAGATTCCGGAAGCTTTTTAGAAAGAACAACTACTTAGATGCATTCAAATCAAAACAACGCCTAAGCCCTAAAACAAGAAATGCATTAAAATGAAAGAGGCAAATAGATCGAAACGAGTTACAAGGATTTAGAGAGAAGTCACAGACCTTTTATTAAACTTATCAACCACGGTTACAAAATCGCCTCCTCCCTTTTTAGGGGCTAGGAGCGTTAAACGGATCCGGTTACAATCTTGGTAAGTGTTCTCCTTCCGCATGCCCACATGCAAAATGGGCGGGCCAAAGTGTTGCCACCGCTGTTGTTGGTAAATCCTCACTTCTTGTTGTTCCTCCTGCAATCAAAGAGACAGACAAAGCGTTAGTAGCACCTGTGATAAGAAGGAAAATTCATGCTTTGAAATTGATAAAAGATGCATACGAACAACTATCTGAAACAGTGAATAAAGTAAACCTAAATGACCTAAAAACTTGACAAAAGACAGAAGACATCACCAGAGGGCCACTGCCATTGAAACAGTCGGCCAATCTGCCCTCGACTGGAATTCGTCCCTGGGCAGGACGAATTCTACTGTTATTCGTCCCTGGGTGAGACGAATTCCACTGTGTTAAAGCGCCGAGTTGCTGCCGCTCCAATGTCGAACCTCGGGACCTCCAAAACACCTGCAAACAGAGGGGTTATGTAATTGGGGCCATTTTGGGACGACCCAGATGGTCGGATTCTCCCAATTTGGCCTCTATCCTCGGGAATTCGATGTCGCTACTTGCAAGTTAGAAGGAACACAAGGCGACAAAAAGCATGGTGAAATCTAATCAAAACATCATGGAAATATAGCTATGAGTTAATTAAACCGAATAAAATGAAATGCAACATGAACTAGTATTCTAGAATGCTTTTAGAACAAAACTTCGAAAATGCGGGGGTGCCCAAGTGGGCCTCCCACCGTTGGCACTTGATTTCGGTGCCAATCCACTAGGGATGGGCCCAAAACCTCTTAGGATTGGGGTGTCGGCAAATTGGTGGTTTAAGGTGGTCAAATGTTGGATTTGGGTTGGATTCACGCTTCCAAAAGCCACCCAATAACCTCCCTTGCGAAAGAGATTAGTGGATGTGAGAAGGTGAATCAAAAATATGCAAGTGGGCAATCAATCGGACAACACTTCGTTGCTTGAAATCGCCTCCAATCTGTCCTTTTTGGGGTGGGAAAGGCCACCATTTTATAGACCCATGGGGTCTCTTTGGAGGGGCATGCAGGGATGCCATGTGGCGGCCATGCCTTCCCAAGGGGGAGGAGACTCCTCCCTGACTTGGGCTTCCATGACTGCCCTTGTGACAGTCCATCAACTGCCAACCTACCCACCTGCACGCGCATGCATGGAAGGAGGCAATAATTGATCGTCCTTGGCTGCCACTTGGTGGCATTTTTCTTTTTGCCGGTTAAACTCGGAATTCATCCCGACTCAGAGACGATTTCAGAATTCGTCCCCGGGTGAGACGAATCCCGGTTAGTATTCGTCCCTGGGTGAGATGAATACTGTACAAAGTGCCTAAATGTGCCAAATTTCTTCTTGACCTTACAAAATTGCTATGAAAGTGGTTAGGACCACTTGTTTGACCTCCGAGGGCTGCCCCGGGGGCTGTGTTTGTCAAAGCGATCAGTGTTTGCAGTCACATAATCGGATTGGTGCTGTTTTGGTGTCTACAGATGCCCCTTTTTGGGATGCGTCGTGCATGGCGCAGCGTCGAGCAAAAATAGATAACCAAAGCACTAATGATTAGGGTTTCTTGGTAACCTAACCAACTTTTGATGCCCCAAGCATGGAAAGGGCATGCATTCTTGAATCCTTGCTTCTGACGAGCTAAGGAATTTGATTTCAAGTATTAACCTGTTTTGGTGAGGTGTGACTTGAGCTTGGACATTGATCAGTCATGATTAGGCAAAGGGCGCAACCTTTTGTCCATAGGGGAACCTTGTGTTCATGATTCACGAATGCCAAGTGTTTGATCAATTTGATTATTATTGCTTGTTTACTGCCCCAAGCAGGAGCGTAATTGTCTTTGTCAATGATTCTTTGAATGCATGTCGTTTTCCTTAATTGGGTGTGTGCTTGTTGATTGGTGACTAAGTGTGACTACCCCCTCAAGCGACGAATCGATGAGGGAATGACCTTCGTGAGAAAAGCGACGAGTCGCTTGACCCAAGATGACTTGTGCAAGGGTGCCTTTAGATGGTTTATCATTAAGCATGTGCAATTTTTCCAACATTTGGACCTATTTTTGGTGGGTGTTAACCCTTTTTGTGATGCCATAATGGGGTGAAAGTGTCAAAAGTCCATCTTCCCATGGAGCGGTCCGGCTAAGATAGCCTTCTTAGGGAGTAGGAGAGTGACAATTTGAGCCCCGACATCGATTTTCTATGCCAAGAGGTTAAGTGCAAGAGCACTTGTGTCCGGCAATGCTTATTGCTGTTTGTTTTTGTGTTGCATTTATTTGTTGTTTTTGTTGTTTTGATTTTCTTGTTGTTTTTTAGTGGGCTTTGACCCATTTGTGATGCCATTTGGGGGTGAAATTGTCGACAATCCGTCTTCCCGTGGAGCGGTCCGGCTATGGTAGCCTTCTTAGAGAGTAGGATAGTGACAATGTAAACCCCGACATCAATTTTTCTATGCCAAGAGGTTAAGTGCAAGAGCACTTGTGTCTGGCAATGTTTATTGCTTTTTGTTTGTGTTGCATTTTTTTGTTGTTTTGTTGTTTTGATTTTCTTTGATCTTATGCATGATGGTTGATGAATATGGATGTATGCATGTTGATTTATTTTGATGGATGCATATGCTATGATGAATGCAAATGTTTTTGATTTATATGTGATATGCAAGAGATGAAATGGATGAATGGGATTTGTGATGTTTGGCTATGGCACCATAGACTGTTTAGAACTCTGTTATTTTGTTTTTAGGCGATTGCTGTGATGCATGACTTTGTATGTATACATGTGGTTTTTCTCTTTTTGTATTTTTTGATGGTATTGTAAGGATGAAAAGTAGCGCAGTTGGTTTAGAAATGTAGCTAAGGTTTTCTGAGACTCAGACGGTTTTAACTCACTAGCCACGATTGTACTTTATCTTACAAGACTTTTGAACAAGGTATGAATCGGACTTGTTTTTGACCAAGCTATTTCACATCCCTGTGTGTGCAATTGAGTTCATTTATGTGGTATTTGTCAGGATACCGCCAATGCCAGATGGGCTTTCAACCGAACTCTGTACTGAGGATCACCTAATTAGCTCCACTAACTCCTTTGTTGTATTTAGTTAGATTAGTCTGCGGTGTTATCCAGGATGCCATAAGCTAGCTCATCCACATGCAAATATTGATCTATACACAAGTTAATGTGATAGATATATCGTCATGCGAGAAGTTTACCGCCAGTTACCGATAGGCTATCAACCAAACCGGTACTGAGGCTTGCCTCATGACCTGTTAGAATCGTTGAGAGTTCCGAGGATTCAAGTTCAACTCCCTTCTTTTCTTCAATTGTATTGGGATACTTGCTCGTTTGTAGTGATAATATCACTGTTTATTTTGATTTGTTTTTCTTTTGAGCAAGGGATTGGGGATATGGAGTGACGAAAATCACTATCGTTTGTGCCTTTTGATGTGTGCACTGTAGGATGTCAAATTTTGGATTTTTGACGTTTTTGCAAATTTTTGATGTTTTGCAACTATTGAGAACTTAGGGATTCTTAGGGAATTGGGTAGGGAGGATGCTTGTCCTTTTGCCAACTCTCAGCATTCTTGGGGTCATTCGCACAGGGGGATGAGCAAGATAACCGTTTCGCTTATGGTGACCTGGATTACTGTGCAAGTTTCATCTTTCGTTCACACAACTTAGGAATTGTTTTATGTGTTTTAATTTGTGTTGGGATGTTACGTAACAAGGTGTATTTCAAGTATGACTCTACCTTCGTAAAATCTGTCTGACTTGATACATTACATGGCTAAAGAGCAAAATGATGACTGAATCACGAAAACTCTTGATACATTAAAAGACCACTGACTCTAGTGTGGTAAAAGCAATGCATGGTGTTTTTGTTGTTTTTGTAAAATGGAACAATGTGGAACAAGATGGACTAGCAGAGCAATTACAGCCTATGGTGCCTTTGACCTGTACGACCACAAATATGCAATGTATGGATGCAATGCTTTGATGCAGCTATGTATTTTTGTATTTTTGATGGATTGATTTTTGTGAATATGAAGATGAAGTGCGAGAAGAACTCTCTATTGATGAATTTGAGTATGCCTAGAAATGAGATGCAAATTTTTGTTGTTTTTGATGATTTTTGTTGTTTTTGAATTTTCTTGATTTTTGACCAAGCGATTGTGGAAATCCTTGGAGCATTTTGGGATTGACCAAGCGATTTCTAGAATCCTTGGAGCATTTTGGGATTGACCAAGCGATTTTAAGAATCCTTGGAGCATTTTGGGATTGACCAAGCGATTTTTAGGAATCCTTGGAGCATTTTTGGGATATAGCTCTCTTAGATATGAAATGGTCGCAAATGACTGATATTCAAGGGTTCTTTTTCCTTGATACCATCAAGAGAAGCTAGCCGGTATGTCCCGGGTCCTATTTTGCTATCAATGACATATGGACCTAACCAATTTGCCGCAAACTTGTCCCTTAGGTGGGATGGCAAACTGGAATTTTGTTGGTTTTCCTTCAAAACCAAATCACCAACCCGAAAGTCCCTCAGGTGAACTTTCATGTTGTAAGCTTTCTTAAGTCGCTCTTGATAAATACGTAAATGCTCGAGAGCATTAACGCGTCGTTCATCGAGCAACGTAAGCTGGTCTAACCGGGCCTGCCACGCAGAGTCATCATCGATGAACTCCTGCATTGATATGCGTAGGGAAGGAATCTCCAACTCTAGAGGCATGACTGCCTCGAAGCCATACACGAGCGAAAACGGAGTAGCCCCGGTGGGTGTCCGAATGCTAGTGCGATAGGCCCATAGGGCAAGTGGGATTTGAATGTGCCAATCCTTATGACTGTCTTCAGTGACGGTCTTTTTAAGGATGGCAACTAGCATTTTGTTTGACGCCTCTGCTTGCCCATTTGCCTGTGGATAATAGGGAGTTGAAAAGTTATGTTGAATCTTGTACTTTGTGGTCAAAGCACGCACGTCTTTGTTCTTGAAAGGCATCCCATTATCCGAGACTATTTTGGATGGAATACCAAAATGACATATGATGTTATGCAAAATGAACTCCACAATGCGGGGTCCTGTCGTAGAGGTAAGCGGAATTGCTTCCACCCATTTGGTAAAATATTCTGTGGCCGTTATGATAAACGTGTGACGGCCTGACGACGTAGGGGAGATATTTCCAATTAGATCGAAGCCCCATTGCGAGAATGGCCAAGCGGATTGGACTGTCTGCAAGGCTTGAGAAGGTACGTGCATCAAATTGGCATGATGTTGACACTTCACGCACTTCTTGACATAGGTGCAACAATCTCGCTCTAAAGATGGCCAATAATAGCCCATGCGAAGAATGCGCTTTGCAATGGCCATACCACTGAAGTGGCCACCACATGTACCATCGTGCGCTTGGGCGACTGCCCAAGTGGACTCTTGCTGGTCCAAGCAACGAAGGAGGATTCCTTCGTAGCTGCGACGATACAAAATGTCTCCTATCAAGACATACTTAGCCGCTTTCTGCTTGAGTGCTCGTTTTGCGGCATGAGTCAATCCAAGTGGGAGATTACCTAACTTGAGGTAGTCTCGGATGGGTAAATACCAGTCCTGTTGATCAGAAACCTCGACAGTATGAACAACCAATCCCTCTTGAAGTTCATCCCTAGCAAACGCTGAATGGGATAGAACTTGTAAGAATAGCATTGTGTTGCTATTAATGGGAGTAGGGGAGAACAAGGACCCCAAGTTGGCACATTTCAGATGATCTCGGATTCGAGAGAACTTATCCGAGGATGGTTCAATCTGGATCATGTGGATTCTTGGCGTCAAGTCCGAACTTGCATGCTCCATCACGGATTGCGATAAGGTTTTGACTTGAATGGTTGTCATATCACCGGAAAGGTCTTGCGGAATTAGTGACCCCAAGGAGGCCATTGTGTCCGCAAAATGATTCGATGATCGAGGGAGTGCCTCGATGTCATACCACTCAAGTTTTGCCAGGAATTTGTCCACGAGGGCTTTATAAGCCTGCAGGATCGGGCATTTGCATTGATATACCCCTTTGACTTGATTGACTATTAACAATGAATCACCAAAGATATTCAGTCATTTGATGTTCATGGCGATTGTTGTCTGAAGACCTAGGAGCAAGGCTTCATACTCGCATTGTTATTGGTGCACGGGAAGTTTAATTTAAATGACAGGGGCATTGGAGCACCCTACGGTGTGAAGAATACAATTCCCGTGCCACCACCTTGCTCACATTTAGAACCATCGAAGAATAGGGTTATGTCGGCTTGTGACTCAGGCTCTTCAGAATCTGGCGATTCCGAGACATGGAAGACCCCATCATCGGGTAGTTCTATGACCAGAGGCTGATCGTCTTCAAGAGGAGCCTCTGCTAGTTGATCGGCTATGACTTGTCCTTTGATAGATTTTTGTCCAATAAACTCTATGTCAAATTCCGTCAACAACATGATCCATTTCGCCGTGCGACTACTATGATAAGTACGACTCATCATGTATCGCAATGGATTCTCCTTAGACACAACATACGTAGTGTTGCTCAGCATGTAGTGGCGTAGCTTTTTGGTAGCAAACACCACTGCCAAGCAGAGTTTCTCAACGTATGCATAGTTAAGTTCATAACTGACCAGGGTGCGGCTAAGATAGTAAGTAGCCTGTTCCTTGTGAAGTTCATTCTTCTGGGCTAGCATGGCGCCCAGTGCCACCTCGATGAGTCGAGATGTATAAGTAGAACGACACTCCTGGTCTAGGTGGTGCCAATATCGGCGGCGAAACCAGGTATTGTTTGATCTCGTCAAAGGTCGATCGGCACTCGTCATCCCAATGAAATGTAACCCCCTTGTGCAATAATTTGTTCATGGGTCGGCATTTGTCAGGATAATTGCGCTATGAAGCGTTTAATCGACGCGACCTTTCTCTGCAGGCTTCTGAGCTGCTTGATTGTAGTTGGGGGAACCATTTCAAGGATTGCCTTGACTTTCTTTGGGTCCACCTCGATTCCTCGCTTTGAGACTATGAAACCCAAGAGTTTTCCAGATGTGACGCCAAAGATGCACTTCTTGGGGTTTAGTCTAACTTTATGTTCCATGAGGCGATCGAGGATCTTGCTTAAGTCACCGATATGATTTGAGCGCAAGAGAGACTTGGCTAACAAATCATCCATGTAATCTTCCAAAGTTTTGTGCATGTAATCATGGAAGATATATGTCATGGCACGTTGGTAGGTAGCGCCTAGCATTTTTAAGGCCAAAAGGCATGACCTTATAACAAAATGTCCCCCAAGGCGTTGTGAACGCCGTTTTTAGTTGGTCTTCAGGATTGATACGAATTTGATTGTATCCTGAGAAACCATCCATTAGGGAGAGCATTTCGTGACCTGCTGTAGCGTCTACCAACGCGTCGATGCTCGACAAGGGGAAATCATCCTTAGGACTCGCTTTGTTTAGATCTCAAAAATTAGTGCATATGCGAATCCTCCCGTCGGGCTTCTTGACGGGAACCATGTTGGACAGCCATGGCGGATAATCCATGCAGATGACAAACTGTGCATCCAACAACTTTTGCAATTCATCTTTGACCATTAAGGCCACTGTTGGGTGCATCTTACGTAGTTTTTGCTTTACAAGCTTGATTGTCGGATCAAGCGTTAAATTATGCGTGACTAGCTGCGGGTCTAGTCCTGGCATATCTTTATACGACCATGCAAAAACCTCCTTCTTCTCTTTGAGAAGGGCAATGTAGTCGGCTTGCTCTTTGGGGGAAAGACTTACCCCCAGCTTTAGAATCTATGGATTCATTGGATCTGTGCCGATATCTACATCAGTCGTCTCCTCGACTGACATGTGGGATCCGTCCTCCAACTGATGTGGAGTCGGGATCAAATGGATATCATTAGCTGAATTTAGATCTGCATTGGGAACCTCGGGTTCCTCTTCAGCTTGAAAAATATCCTGAGTTGTCCTTGGGGTAAAATGAGGCATTTCACCGAAAGGCCCGTACTCTGATGGTGATAAAGGTGAATTGACGCGATCCCAGTCGATGGCATCTATGTCTAGATGCAATGACCGTGTTGGATCGGCCGGATTGCGGATGGGTGCGGTCAAATCAATGGAGATCATGTGGATGGAATGAATTTGGTCTCCATTACCGTGGGTATGATAACTTGATTCTTTTAGATGCTCCCTATACTCTGGATCTGGCTCTAGGGGAACGGGCACGAACGGATCGGCCCTATGTGCGAAAAGGAGGACAGGGTCTTCCCTCGGCACTGTTGTCATGATAGGGTCTCGAGGTGGACGGTGCTCATCGAGAATTTGGAGCCATGGATCCAACACTTGGTCCCACCTCGCTGGGTCTACCCACCATTCATGCCCTAACCTTATGCCCATCTGTCCCATCAGATCTTCATGAGTTAAAGGGTGGTAATGTCATCGCGCATGTCTGAGATAGTCCATCTCAGTCTCATCTTCTGAATCACTTTCGGAGGCCCAAAAATGTTCATTCTCTTCAACAACTATTACTTGCGACGTTGAGGACTCTCCTTGTTCCAGTAAGTTAATCTGGTCCCATTGCGGTTGTTCCACTCTTGGTGGAGGGACCTGATTCTCTTGACACTGTATTGATTCAACTGGAACTTCTAAGGGGAATAGCTTCAAAAAGATGTCCGAAAGCCGTTGATGTTCTCTTTGGGGATTAATGTCCGAACTTTCACCTCTCTCTAGCAAAGGAGAGGGATTACTACTATTTCCAAGGGTGTTTGTTGACCATGGGAGGTAGTCTCCCAATGTATATTCTGTATTCGGGTTGGCATAAAGATCTGGTGCCAATCCCCCCTTGTTGCCTATTTCTAGGCCTTGCATATTTTTGACCAAGATGTCTAAGGGCAGGGGGTGGTTGAACCCTACTCCCGACTTATCATATGGCATCTGATATCTTGGTTGGCAAAGGACTCGCATCCCTTGCTCATATCTGCCTAGCCCGTATCCATGCCAATTGCATTGGCCAAGATATTTTAGGGCAAAGTCTGGGTTTGACAGATAGTTGATGTTTTCAACAAAAGGCTCTTCGTCTGCTTCCTTTTGCTTGCATGGTTCCAGACCATGATCAAGGCCCCCATACACAAAATTTGTCTGGTTGGGTGGGTGACCTAGAGGAACAACTGTTCCTATGGGAAGGCGAGGTCTCCCCATATCTTGTACTGACTCTAATGCGGGCGTTGCCACAACATTCTGCACTAAATACTCCCCCAGGCCCGTGCTGGCCATTTCAATAGTGATTGTTGATGCTTGGGAGGGAGGGAACGGGAGTCCTTCCTGAGTCCATTCCATGTTTGGTGGTTTAGGAATCTCAGCTTCCGTAGTGCTAGGTGTTTCCTTTGTTGATACCGCTGAAATTATGGGCAAACCCTCTTCTAGGGGCTGAGCCTCTTCCATGATCTGTTTTCCCTTGTCCTTCTATTTAGCCATGACAGGTGGCATTGGTAATGAAGGAGCAGATGATGAGGATTCACCTGGCTGGGATTTTGGTGTTTTGGTCACCAGTGGTGCCTGCAGTGTTGGACCCTGTTTCGATGGATTTAGCTGGAAATCCAAATGTGTTGAAGGGAGGGTCGATTGAGGCATTAGTTGCACCGCATTGCAATACTTGAAGGGTTCTAAGTCCATCGGGACTACATGTATTTCTCCTTCAAAAGCATACTTTAAGCATTGGTGAGCGATCGAAGGGACACACTTCATGTCCCTGATCCAAGGCCGCCCTAGCAGTATATTGTAGGCCATCTCGCCTTCCAACACATGGCACAATGTTGGTATTGTCTTTTGTCCTACCTGGACAGGTAGAACAACTGTGCCGACTGTCGAGCATATTGCATCATTGAAAGCTCGCAGTGTGTACGTGGAGGCTGTGATATGAGAGGCTGGCAGCTTTAAATGTTTTAGTGCTGTAGTGGTAATGATGTTACTGGACGAGCCAGTATCTACCAGCACTCTCTTGTACGGGATCCCGTTGACCCGCGCAACAACGTGCAGGGGTGGATCTGCCGTGTCATTCGATATTGCTTTGACTTCATCTTCTCTGAAGGTGATGACCGGCTCCGTACATCTCTTCACATGTCCCACGAAGTTGTTGAAAGAATTTGCTTCGTGAGGCTGTAATTCGATGGCTTTTAATATTTCCATAAGAGCTTCTCTATGAGGTGCTGACTGTTGAATAAGCTCGTAAATGGATAGCCTAGCCGATGTGGTCCGCAAACTCTGCGTGAGTTTGGTCCGTATCGTGACCTCGGGTCTAGGCGGAGGTACTTGCACAGGGCATTGCTGAGGCTGCGACGTCGTTGGAACTTCCCTCGTAGCTACCTCGGGGGCAGCTATTGGGTACTTTTTGTTCCGTGTCACTATGCTAATCATTCCCACAAATCCTTGCATGGGAAGATTCTGTCGCACCTCGTTAATCTGGAGAGGTTTTGCCTGTGCCTCGTGGGCAGGCAAAGGGTCCTTGAATACCCCCATTTGTTGATTATTTGGCGCTATGGGGTTGTCCACGGCCAATGTTCTATTGTCGATCAGATCTTGGATTAATCCTTTAAATTTCCAGCATCCATTTAAATCATGTCCCCTTCTCCTATGGAATCTACAATACAATTCCTCTCTATATCCCTTAGGCTTGGGAGCATTAGGGTCTATAGTTTGAATCTCTGGAAGGGTGACTAAGTTTGCCGCTGACAAGCGGTCAAATAAGGAGTCCCTAGACTCTGTGTAAGGGGTGAATTGTCGCCGAGGGTGACGCTGCTGATTCTGCTCCTGTTTCTTATTATCTTTTTCATAACTAGGAGGCACTGCCTGGTAATTAGCCTTTTGGGGCTGCATTTCTTGTACAGGCTTGGGAATGTTTATCGCAACTTGGTTAACCGCAGCGGGTTGTGATTGCGTATTCCCGGTCTTAGTGGTTTTATTCCACTCTTTCTTTTTAGGCTTGGCGATTGCGCCTTCGCCTATCTTAATCTCTTCTATAACTCTGGCTTGCGCCAAAGCCTCTTCTAAGCTGTCGTATTGCTGCAGCAACAATAGACCAGAGATTGATTTTAAGCAACTCCGTGCAAACATCTGTGTTAGATCAGACATAGGGGGACGGTAGGGTAGCTTAGAAAGCAAAGCCCTCCATCGATTCCCGTATGCTGCCATTGTTTCTTCCTCATATTGCCTGAGGCTGGCCAGATCACTAAGTGATGCCTTCTTTCTTGTGTTGAAGGCAAAGCGTTCAAGAAACGCATCTACTAATTGATCTAAGTTGTTTATACTGTGTTTGGGTAGTTGTGTGAACCAATCCGAGGCAAGGCCTGCGAATGTGGTTATGAAAGTTCTAAGCAACAATGCATCATTATCTTGGATGCCGAAGCATTGACTTAGGAACCTTGTGACATGTTCTTGTGCGTCCTCTTCACCTTTAAAAACTGCCAATTGAGGCAACTTGAAGTGTTCGGGGTAAAGAGGTGTAGGCACTGAGGGATGCACTGGATGACTACGGAGTTGACGCAACGTGGGTTTTTGATGCCCAGAAGCTTTTGTCTCCACAGACTCCAAACGCTCTAATAGCGCCTTGTATGCATCGAAAGCTTTTATTTCTTCCTCTTTTGTTTGCTCCCGTTGTGAGTTATGGGAGACTGGAGGCCTATGGGGGGGTGGCCGAGTGGCAGCCCTCCCGCCTTGATGGGGCGTTTCAACCCATTCTATTTCTGGTTCGTACTCCTCATAAAATTCTTGAGGAGTCTCTGGGCGAGGCCTATGACCCTGATCGAGTCCCCGCTGAGGGTACCCTTCATTGTTTCGGGGAGTAGCCTCCCTCTCGGGTCTATAAGGTCTCGGAGGCAAAGCTTGACGAGGTCGTGGAGACCTGTCATGCACCAACGGATTATGCCTCTCATACTGTTCGGCTCTTTGGGTGCGAGGGGTTGGTGCCCTCTCAGGTAGTTTATAGCGTAACTCATCCACTTCGCGCTGCATACGCTCTTTATTCAAGCGGTATAGGTACTCTAACTCCTGATGACCCTGCTCAAGCTACGAGATTCGGGCTTGGCGAGCGGCATGTCTGGCGACTGTCGGGTCAATCTGATCTGCCCTCTTTTGCTCAGGAGGCTTAAATGTTTTTCCTATGTGTTTGCCTTGATCTTGATGATCTAAAATTTCAATGGGTTGCTTCCCTCTGTCGAGGTAGGCGACATTTACTTGAGGCTGTGGCCTCGATGTATGATCATGATACCTAGCGGGTGCGGAGACGCAAGGTTCCCACGCTGTTTGTTGTCCTCGAGGAATGCGATGGCTTTCCTCGTACTCCCTTTCATGGGTTTGAAAGGGGCGGGCGGAGTTGGCTCGCCCTGTGTAAAGAGCCCTACGCTCTGGATTTTGTCTTTCTGTTCGAATGTGAGGCAAAGAAGAGGTAGCGTATTCACGCTGTCTCTCCTCATGGACACTATGCCTCTCTAGCGCTTCATCGTGCTATGGCCATTCAGATCTAGCCTCAAGAGGCGGTTGTCTACTTACATTAAGATCTACATGTAAAGCATCTTCCCGAAAGGGGCTGTGTTGAATGGGCATACCCCAATGAGGAGGTTCCCAATAGGTCCTTTTTGAAGTGGCCTGATGTGGACTTTCTTGTAGGCCAGACCGCCAAGGCGGTATGGCCAAATCCTCAGGGCTAAAGCGAAGGCGACCAGCGCCCTCTCTTTGTGCACCTTCCGCAGCGTCCGCCCTTGATTGGGCTTGGCTACGGGTGTACACCATTGTGGTGCTTCTCTACTATCTAAGCAGATTTTATCTCGTTTATGATGATTTATCTTTTTGTTTACACTAAGCAGAAATGAACACACACATACAAAAAATCGTGATTATCTCTTTTAAGGATTAATAGTGTGTCCTAAACTGGTTTAGTGCATTTTGATGTTTTATGTTGTTTTTGCAAGTTTGGAAGAACGTTCAAATGCATAATGTTGGCTCATATGACTCCCATAAATGGTCGCCCCTTCAATATACCATTGCCGGACCGATATACCAACCTCTCTATATACCCGCCCTTACGAGAGGGAAACTATAGGTACGTGAGAGCAGATGGTACGTGGAACATAGGCGGTACGGAAGGGGGATTGTCCTGTTAATGACACCTACCATAGAAGACTTATCCTCGCGCGCATGGGAATCACCCCAGCGACACTCGGTCAGCTTTCGTCAGGATTTACGCCTAACAACAGTTGACAATCGGGGAAATGGATGCAAAGCTAAGCCAAGGTGGTGATGAACCCACCGTTGGTCTTGCTCAAGGGTTGGGGTCTTACGACCAGCTCCTTGGTTTAAAATGTGCCACGTGCCGTGTGTGTGGTTTATTTTACTTAAAAAAATGAAACATGCAATCAACCACTATTTTCTTTAAGCACGCAAGAATTGACAAAATTGAAAGCAAAAAATCAAAAAACAATGACAAAGACAGTTTAGAACTTTACCTCTTTTCTGCCTGAACTTGCTGTTTTTGATCTTCTGTTCTGAAAATTCACAGACAGGAATTCGTCCCTCTGTGAGACGAATTACAGAAATAATTCGTCCCTGCCAGAGACGAATTTAAAATTCGTCTCAGGGTCAGACGAATTACAATCAGGTATTCGTCGCAGTAAGAGACGAATAGCAGTCTGTGTTAAAAACTTGTACCTGTCAAGCACAAAAACACAAAAGGGATCAGTTATTTGATCTAAAAATTAGGGGACAGAGTCCCACCGTGATCGCCACTGAAAGCACGAGATTCCGGAAGCTTTTCAGAAAGAACAACTACTTAGATGCATTCAAATCAAAACAGCGCCTAAGCCCTAAAACAAGAAATGCATTAAACGAAAGAGGCAAATAGATCGAAACGAGTTACAAGGATTTAGAGAGAAGTCACAACCCTTTTATTAAACTTGATAACCATGGTTACAAAATCGCCTCCTCCCTTTTTAGGGGCTAGGAGCGTTAAATGGATTCGGTTACAATCTTGGTAAGTGTTCTCCTTCCGCATGCCCACATGCAAAATGGACGGGCCAAGGTGTTGCCGCCGCTGTTGTTGGTAAATCCTCACTTCTTGTTGTTCCTCCTGCAATCAAAGAGACAGACAAAGCGTTAGTAGCACCTGTGATAAGAAGGAAAATTCATGCTTTGAAATTGATAAAAGATGCATACGAACAGCTATCTGAAACAGTGAATAAAGTAAACCTAAATGACCTAAAAACTTGACAAAAGACAGAAGACATCACCAGAGGGCCACTGCCATTGAAACAGTCGGCCAATCTGCTCTCGACTGGAATTCGTCCCTGGGCAGGACGAATTCTGCTTGTTATTCGTCCCTGGGTGAGACGAATTCCACTGTGTTAAAGCGCCGAGTTGCTGCCGCTCCAATGTCGAACCCCGGGACCTCCAAAACACCTACAAACAGAGGGGTTATGTAATTGGGGCCATTTTGGGATGACCCAGATGGTCGGATTCTCCCAATTTGGCTTCTATCCTCGAGAATTCGATGTCGCTACCTGCAAGTTAGAAGGAACACAAGGCGACAAAAAGCATGGTGAAATCTAATCAAAACATCATGGAAATATAGCTATGAGTTAATTAAACCGAATAAAATGAAATGCAACATGAACTAGTATTCTAGAATGCTTTTAGAACAAAACTTCGAAAATGCGGGGGTGCCCAAGTGGGCCTCCCACCGTTGGCACTTGATTTCGGTGCCAATCCACTAGGGATGGGCCCAAAACCTCTTAGGATTGGGGTGTCGGCAAATTGGTGGTATAAGGTGGTCAAATGTTGGATTTGGGTTGAATTCACGCTTCCAAAAGCCACCCAATAACCTCCCTTGCGAAAGAGATTAGTGGATGTGAGAAGGTGAATTGAAAAAGGTGCAAATGTGGGTGTTCAATTGGACAGCACTTCGTTGCTTGAAATCGCCTCCAATCTATCCTTTTTTGGGTGGGAAAGGCCACCATTTTATAGACCCATGGGGTCTCTTTGGAGGGGCATGCAGGGATGCCATGTGGCGGCCATGCCTTCCCAAGGGGGAGGAGACTCCTCCCTGACTTGGGCTTCCATGACTGCCCTTGTGACAATCCATCAATTGCCAACCTACCCACCTGCACGCGCATGCATGGTAGGGGGCAATAATTGACTGTCCCTGGCTGCCACTTGGCGGCATTTTTCTTTTTGCCCGTTTAACCTGGAATTCGTCCTGACCAGAGACGATTTTAGAATTCGTCCCTGGGTGAGACGAATCCCAGTTAGTATTCGTCCCTGGGTGAGACGAATACTGGACAAAGTGCCTAAATGTGCCAAATTGCTTCTTGACCTTACAAAATTGCTATGAAAGTGGTTAGGACCACTGTTTGACCTCTGAGGGCTGCCCTGGGGGCTGTGTTTGTCAAAGCGATCAGTGTTTGCAGTCACATAATTGGATTGGTGCTATTTTGGTGTCTACAGATGGGATGGTTGTATTACATGGGTGCTTAGAGCACTCACCCTGGGTATACGTATGCTATACTACATCTTCACTATGCACACTCTCTAATTAAGAATGGGAAGTCAAAGTGGCCCTATGGGTTGATCTTCCACCATATTGATCTAAGAAATCAAGTTGAAGGGTTCTCCTTGGTCAATCAGGATCTACTCCATGCTCAAAGTGATTTGGAGCACTTATGGATATGCAAGTAGCTACAACCCCTTTGTTTTACCCCTCAATAGGTGGGTTTTGTCTATTATTATCATATGATGATTGGGGTCTTGAAAAACCCTCATCTTGATCATGATAAAATCATGTATTAATTTTCATATGTGGGATTTATTGAAGAGATACCCCATGAGTAGTTTTGTCTCCTCTAAGACTACTTGAATATCATTTAGGTATATTTTTATTAGGTGTATTACCTCTAGGGTGGTATGTTATCTCTAGTGCATTGGTATTTACCTCAGTCGTAGACTAAGCATGAATTCATGTGGTAACCATACATTTTGAATTATCTCGTATATGTTTTAGGAACAAACAAAGTATACAAATGTTTATCTCCTTTAAGAATTATTTGTGTGTACTAAAAAATTCTCTTGTGTGTTATGATGTATTGGAAAACTAATTTTTATTTTATTGTGTTTGAAAATTGTTGATAATATTCCCAAATTGTTAAATGATTTTACCTGTATACTCAAAATGACAAAACCAGTTATGAAGTCCAAGTTGTCATACCCACCAAGATATGGAGATGAAATCGATATGTAGCCAAGGAGCATAGGTCCTATCGATCCTCACCCAATTGACCATGGGCAGTGATACACTCTCAAAAGAGAAATGTGTCCTATTTTCCAAGGTTTCGATGGTTCTTGGAACGGCCTTGTCCATGGTTGGGTGATGAAAAAATATCAATAAGTAAGCCAACCAAGTGGTAATGACAACCACCATTGGTATTGATCAATTGGTTGGATGTGAGAGCCCAACTCAACTAATGTTTAATCTTTGAAATATGAGGTGTGTGGTGTTCATTTTAATTTAAATGAAAATAACAATGCATCAAACAATACGCCATGAGATTTCAACTATATGTATGAAAATAATGTTTTATATTTCATAATTAATGCATGTAACATACATTTCATATTCAAAAAATGCAATGCAAATTAAAATAAATAAAATCTTAAGCAGGTTTCATGCATGCAAATCCTACACATAATTCTAACACTGGATGCCTCTGTGAAAAGCGATGCACAATAATGGCCGCTATACCCAGGTGCAATCAGAATCTTAGATGCTAGCTTATGGGATGGCTAATAGTAAATGCCACTGTTCCCAGCAGTGGATAATAGCAAACAAAGAAAAACATAGATAATTTTCCTTAATTATTTCTCTATGTTTTCTAATTAGAGATATTCTAAGATATTTTCAAAAGCACACAATAAAATACTAGTTTTAGTGCTACTTACAAGGGAAGCCTAAGTTTGAAGATGTTGCACTTTGATCTTCTATGTTTTTCCCATAGCCACTGATGATCAAGGTGGCAATGGTTGTAGCTACTGGAGCTGATGGTGGACGCAAATGTTAGTATTTGTTGCTTAGAGTGACAGTACCTGTAATGAAAAACAAGAATAAAAATGCATTAGCAACTAAAATTGGGAGAGTCCCATCGCGATCACCACTTGTAAAGCAACAAAAACCATGCATCTAATTCTAATTGTAACAATGTAACAAATTTGAAAAGATAAGATTATGTAACCATTACAAAAATGAAATAACAAAATGAGGTGCTCTTCTTTTATTAATCAAGTAAGACTTGGTTACAATTCATCCCTCTTAGGGATACCAAATTTGATACAATATTACAATCATTATGATCCTCAAAAGGGAGAAAGATGCACTCCACAAGGTCTTTGTGTCTCCACTAATCTGATTATAGAGGGATTACTATGACACCTCTATTTATTGATATCAAGAACTTGAATCTTGATGATCTTTGACCTCTAAATTTCCCTATCATCTGCACACAAAGAAAATAAAATAGATTAATATCATTGTAAGACTCTTTAAATGAGGCTAATCTCTTGAAATATTCAATAAGGAAATAAAATGCAAAAATAAGCATAAATATGAATTAAATACTAAAAATAAAGTATTAAGATATATTGTAAAGTAGTTAATCTATGTTAGGAATGCAAATGAAATGTAAATAATACTAAATATATGGACTAAAACAAAGGAAATGATATTCAAACCATAGTCACTATCAAATTGAGTGGTAGAATTTGTTAGCCATTGCCAATGGCGGTGGCAGTGCCTATGGTCTGCTATTAAAAATAGCATTTGCAGGATAGATACTCTGTTATATGTATTCTTGGGCCTGATAGCGATCAATTTTTATGTTGAACGAATTTACGTTATTGGTGTGTTCTTACTTAATGACTTAGAGTAGGAATTCATTCGATATATAGCAATTAGGTGCTTGAACAGGAAATTGCTTTCTCCTCAAAATTTGTTGATCTTCATTGAAAATATAGATGTCATTACATAATTTAGTAGCACTTCATTGCACCTCCAAGGGATATAAACTCACTCATCAATTCGGCATATATCCATTATGGTAATTGCACACGAATTTCTCTATACTTTGCTTGTAAATTTAGGACCTTAAATAGACTCCCAAATTCTCATTTTAGGTTCTCCAAGAAGCCAAGAACCTAATATAGTTAGGTTGGGGTCATTTATTGGAAGCTTCTAGATGCTTTGATTTTGCCAACCGTTCAAAAATTTGTTATATTCCAATGGAATTACTTGGCTCAGGTGGTCTGAATTTGTTATAGACTTGATTGCTATCAACAAGCGTGGCTATAGAAATAGTCGCTATTGACATCAATGGCTATACCATGGCCACTCACAACATCAGCAATGATGGTGGTCACCACTGATGATGTTAGTGTTGGATCTTGGAAAGGTCCAAGATGAGTCACATGGCCTAAAGAGGTGTCCATATAAGTAGCCTCCTCAACATAATGTATTTTAGGTGTCTACACTCCTATCCCTCATCATGAAGAAAACAAGGATTTAAATAAGGACTCCTAATCAAGAATAAATCACTATGCATTAGGTATAAAACATTAGTGGTAATCCCTAAACCTCATATTAATTGATATTAAATTTTTAATTAATATATTTTTTTCTTGAGATCATAATTTTGCATGGAATGCTTTCTATTTGCAAAGTCAAGGAAACCACTTGTATGCAATGATGATCCTATCATAACCAGCCCCGGTAGGACCATTTTTTTAAAAAAGACAAGATGTTTAATTTATTGTTTGATGCCTAGCATAGTTTATATTTTGGATATACAAAAATATTTGTAATGATGATTTTGTTGTATGGCTATGGTACTGATGTTTTTTTTATGAAGGTTTTTGCAGAGTAACTATACTTATAGGTGTAAGAAAAAAATAAACCACCAAAAATAGACCAACCAAGAAGGGTATTAATAAAATAGAAATTTTATTAATACCTAGGTGGGCAATACCAAGCTAGAAATTTAAAATTAGTTTGGTACTTGCTTTTGATTAAATTAATTTTGGGGTTTATTGATAATGTTGCATGTATGTATTAGTTTAATTAAAAAGACTAACACCATGGATTTTTAATATTTAATTTTTGGAAAATGTGTATATTATTTAATTGTATTAATTGATTTGGAAGAATTAATTAATAAGGGGAAAGCATATTTTATTTAAATTGATTTGTTGATAAAATATAATTAAATTTATTTTGAAACATATTAATCTTTAGAAATTAAAAAAAGGGAGAAAATAACTTTTTAATTCAAGCATGAGTCTTATTATTTTTAAGTCACTCCCCTATTGACTTTAAAATGGAAGTATGAAATAATTAGAAAAGAGAGTTGGATATTTAATAAAGGAGGTGATAGTGCCCATGTTGGGTTTGAGGAAAGTGGTAAACATTAAATGAGGGAAAACAAGTGAGAAGAAAGGGTTCTTGGAGTTCTTGTGAGGATCAGGAAAAAAGAAGAGAGTTTGGAGGTTTGAGGACACTTGGAGGATTCTTATAGGTGGAAGATATGATCAAAGAAGATATTAGGAGTGAATAACTAGGTTGCTATTTTTCTTTTTATTGTTCATTTTACTATGGTTGATGCATTCAATATTTAAAATTTGTAGAAAGCCAACTTGTGTATATTTTAGTTGATAATAAGGACTATCTTTATGTTTTTATCCATGCATAAGGTTCCCTACTCTTCATATTTTGATAGACATCCTTGTTGGATGGTCTACCCCATATTTCTTCTATGGTTTCTTTTCCCCTTGGTTGTGTCCAGATTTGTGTAACCCTTTGAAGACACCTCTTGTTCGCTTGCATGGTCAGTCTTGTTTGTGTATTGGAATATACTTATATTAGACAAGGGATGGATCTCTTATTTTTATTTGGTGATTTTAAAAAAAATAACAATCCATGTTGTTATTGGCTACCTAAAATTATTTAAAACAGAAGCTTTGTTATTTATTTGACTCCCCTATGAAAATCATTCCTATGAAATTTCACTTGTGATATACCATATGGATTTATGTGATTGGTTGTTGGTCTATAGAATTTTGCTTGTGATATATATTTAATGTGACCCCTTTGTATCACTTGTGATCTGTTGCATTTATTTATGTGATTGGTTGTTGGTTTGTGGAATTTTGCTTATGATATACCACATGCATTTATGTGATTAACTATTGATTTGTGGAATTTTTCTTGTAATCTACATTTACTATGACCCCATTGTATCACTTATGATCTGCCATGTGGATTCCTATAAGTGGTTGATGGTTTGTGGAATTTTGCTTTATGTTTGAGTTGGTTTTTTATGACCACGACTTTCTATATGGTCTATTAACTATGATTATTGTTGTGGTTGACTTGCAGTACATGGTGGGTCCACCTTAACTGTTAAAACCCTCTTTGGGTAAAACCCTTTTGTATTTCTCTAAAAGTAGGACCAAAATTTATATTCTTGAATTTAACTCCAAATAGATATTAGGAGATATATTCCCTTTAATGGAATCTGGTCTAGGAAAATATTAAGGATGTTATAATGCATAATTGAGGTAGATTATTATGTTTCAATTTTAGGTTTGAGATAGATGTCAATTTTTTGAAATATTAAAAGATGTTATATTTCATGTTTGAGATAGATGTTGATGTTTTGAAATATTAAATATGTTATATTTCATGTTGGAGGTTGATGATGATTTAAAATATTAAAGATAATATATTTCATGTTTGTCTTATATGATGATTTGAAAATAGTAAAGATGTTGCATTTCATATTTTGAGATAGATAATGTTTTGAAATGTACTAAGAATATTACAATTCCTTATTAGAGAAAATTATGGTTGAATTGTATTATGGATGAACTAAATAATATTTTGGAATGTATCAAGGGGAGGAATATGGGGTCCTCTCTAAATAATCCAATATGAGCTATTTAAAAAAAAAAAAGTATTCATTAAATTGTTAAGAGAATCTATTCTCTAGATTGTTTATTTCAAGGAAAGGAGATAAACATATTACAAATGCATGTGGAATTAGTATGAGGGAATTATGGGGTTACCTCATCTATTTTTGTAACATGAACTAAAGGAGAAATTCATGCTTTAAGAAAATAATAACTATGTGGTTTTTATGTTTGATGTTATTGGAAAAAGGAAGTATGGGATTCCTTGAATAAATATACTTGGAAGACAACTTAAATTGTAAAATAAAAAGGATATTTTAAGGTTGTGTTTTTACTATAAGGTTTTTCGAGGATAAAATAATGTGTTGTGGTTATGTATATTATCTTTTATTTATTTCTCACATATGCTAGATCTAGTTTATTGTGATTATTCTGCTCTTTAATAAAGTTGGAATATTATTGTGATTTCATAAATCATGCTTTAGATTTTGGTAAAAGTTTATTGAACTAAAATGGTGCTTTCCATAATAAATGTGGATGGTAAAATTTAAAAGAAAAAATGGGTTCTCTAGTTGTGGTAAATAAAATGTGAATGCACTCTATGTTCATGGATAACCCTTGTTATGAGAAAATATTATATGAGAGAAAAATGGCATCTATTTAATATTAGTACTTGGATAAAAAACATGAAAAGTAAGACTAAGAGAGAGAGTATTCAAATGACCTCATTTCAAATATTTTTCATAATATTTAAGTCTAAGTAGATGCTTGAGGATAATGAATAGGCATAGTATCTATGAATCACAATATACTTTGTATCCCTACATAGATAGATTTATGTAATATGTAGATATAAGCGTGCATATTTGATATACTACAATGGATTAGCTATCTCATGAAGAAAATGAGATAGATATCTGATTTGCATTTGTGCTTAGTGCACCTACATATATGGACTTATGTAGGGTGTAGATACGGGCATACCCTCTTTAAGGATTAAAATTGGCAAGTTGGCTCATCGTGGAAATGAGATAGATAAATTATATGGTGGGGCATTAAGTTAGTATATCACTTCATAGAGAGTTTTATGGAGACTAGTGTTAAATAAATCCCTAATGAGTGTTTAAAAAAACAAAACAAAACAAAAAATCTCTCTCTCGAGTGGGTTGGAATTCTTAGGTTGTTACATTTGGTATCAAAGCCATTGTAATAATATTATAAGATTTCATAGATAATCCTTAGGTAGGATGTACTAGGGACCAACCATGAATAAATATAGAAATTACAAACAAACATGAAATACTAAGGATCATACATATGATAGATTTTCTCTATGGCACATCAATAGAACTAGAGATAAAGAGTTTTAGGGAGTATAAAAATAATATTAGCATGGATTAAGGATAGCCATGGGTATCCAATTCTATAATTAGCTGTGTGAATCTATCTAGTGCTAGTGGTACAATTCAAGGAAGGATTTGTGACCTAATTTAAACTGTCTCTCTTTCGGTGACTAGGATAATGGCACCAAGAACAAGGGGAGGGAGGTCTACCCCAAAAAATAGGTAGGCCTGATAGAATTATTATGAGGTTAGGACTTGATATGAAGTTTTGGTTAATTCTAACAGAGAGGTGGAGAACCTCATTGTAGTAGTCACTTTGATAAAAGAGAATATGGAGTAGTAGAGACAAATTCTAGAAACATTTATGAACTGGTATTCACAAGTTAATAATTTAGAGGTTAGGTAGGAAAATTATCCTCCCGAGGCCTATGATATTTCTATAACATGTAAAATATCCTCGCCAATCAAAAGACCCTATTACAACTATGTTGTTTTGTATAAGCAAGATCAACAAGCACCTAGGAAAGGAAATAGTGTTGATTTATTGAAATGGGAACATAAGTAGAACAAGATAAGAAAGAATAAAGTAAAATAAATGAATTATAAGGAGAAGTTACAACTAAGGAAAATAATAACAACAACAATCCTCAACCTCTGATTTTAATGAATTTACTATACTGGTAAAAAAAAGAAATGCTTAATGAATCCTAAATCTTACAATATTTTAGGAATGATGCATTACATAAAGTAGCATGACATTGATATTATTGAGGGATGATAAATCATGGATATGAAGAAACTAATCCCACATTTGGAATATATATATACAATTTTTGAGTGAATGGTAACCTAGCTCAACTTCTTTGTGATTAGGGAGAATGAGACCTTGTAGTAAGGCAAGTGTGACCAAGATAATTATTGGAAAAATGCTAATGGTCATAGTCATCGTAGCACTATGTGTGTTGGATACGAGTGTGATGATGATAATTAATAATTTAAGTTAGTTCATGGGAATATGTAACTATCCATTGGAATTATGATTGGAAGTAATTATAACTTATCCAACTCTTTGGGTGTCGCATGGTCAAATGACACCTAAGTTGAAAATAAGAAGATAATATTCTCAAAAAAAATAAGGCTAACTAGGCAAGATGAATTTGAATCTAGACCTTAATGGAAGAGTTTGAGAAATATAAATAAAGAGGTAGAAAACCTCATCATTGTAGTTTGATTACTACAAGAATAAATTGAATTGCATAGGAAATTTTCAGAAACTATTATCAACCAAGTTGCCTAAAATAAAATTTTGAGTATAGGTAGGAAAATAATACTTCTATAGAATATCATGAAGGAAAATATTGGATATTGGTAGAGCTAGCCAAAGACTTGAAGAATGTCAAAAAATCCAAATAAGTTGGCAAAACTATCTGAGATAGGGTTATATGATTTTTAAACGTATCTCTACTCTATTTAATTACTCTTTAGTAACCTAAATAGTAAGGGTTACCCTTCATGTGCATGATGTAGCTATTGAAAGGTGAAAACTCTATTCTTAGTTAAGGTTTGATCACACTTGGTGAAAATAATAGATTGGAAAACTATTCTTGAGAGGAGTATGGGATCCTCTCCTCTAAATTGTTAATATATATACCCAAGTGTTAGGATTAAATAGGTACATAAATCCATCCTAGGAATGTATCCTAATATTTGAACAAGTTAAACCTACTCAACATTGAGACCTTAAAAATGATTATAGCTAATTTGATTTGTAGTCACATTAACTTAATGGACTAAGTCAAGAAAATGCAATCTTACGATAATTTTTGCAGTGAAATTTGGACCAAGGTAGAAGGAAACCCCCCATAATAATAATAATAAGGATTTCAATGAAAAATAGTTGTACCTAAAATAAGTTATTTAAGAAGAATGATCATGCAAGGGATGCCAAGATATCCTCCCTCTACACACCCTGGAGGAATACAGATGAGAGAAAACATGAGGAATACTTATTATATGTTTGGGAATGAAGAGTAAGTAAAATAAATAATTGTTTCCATGATCTAAATGGGTTTAGAATTCATATCTTCTAGGAAATTCACTTTAGATATACAAACTAGTAGAACCTAAGGATGTTGTGGTGTAGCAACATTTGAGGGATTTACAATGGGTCCTTTGATGAATAACATTCAAATTGGAACCAAAGATAATGATTTATTTGGGAAATATTCAAGTGGTGTAGCCTGAATCCTCTTTTCCAACACTAGAGGTTGGATCTGATTATCAATAAATATTGGTGATGGAATCTTGAAGGATTGTTGGGATTATATGTGAGGGATGTCATGCAAAGTAATAGTCACCCTAGTCAAACCATCATAAATATTGAATAATTGAGAACCATAGTTATGCTCATGGTATAATGTGCAAATGAAGAGATTTTATGCCTAAGCACTAGCTTAGAAATTCTTATCCGAGTAAAGGAATTAGCATCCCTTTTCTTAGATTATGAAGATAGAGTTAATCCCTATTTTGTGGTAAAATTATCCTACATTCATGAAGAGTGTTAGAAAATGGTGGGACCATGTGAAGATATCCTTTAAATTGTATAGGTAATGTACAAGGTTAATCCCAAAAAAATATAGGAGAGTGATCATTCCTATCCACTCGAGGGATGTCTACAGTATCTAGAAATAAAAATATGGTGAAGCCTATATAATATTATCTGATACATCTTTTGTGAATCATAACTATGTTAACAAAATTTACTCTCTCCTAGAATGGTTATATTTGGGAAGATATAGTTGGTATAATTTTTGCATACGATCCAAAAGTCGATGGTCAAACTGAGAGGGTAAACCAAGTCTTGGAAGAATAGCTTGGGATGATCAAACAAAAGCTTAAGGAAGCCTCCAATTTTTAGAATATCTATGCTAATATAAAATTATTTCCAAGATAATTCTCTATGGGGAGATAGAGTGTTTTTAAAGGTTAAACCCATGAAGAGTGTTATAAATTCTACAAAAATAGATCCTCATTTTGTTAGGCCATGTGTGATCACTGAGAATATTAGTCCTATGGTGTATATACTTGCCTTGCAACCCAACTTTTCAAGGATCCACAATACTTTCCATGTATCCTTTCTTAATAAATACATTACTAATATTGATCATATGTGGTTTCTAATTTGTAGATGGTGCAACCCAACGCCATTGAAGTGTGATCGATGAAGATTCTGGAGTTTCATTCCAAATATATGAGAAATTGAATTCTAAAATAATGTAAGGTCTAATGGGACCGATACTTTGATAGGAGTGCCCAAAAAAATTGATGATATTGTAGATACCCAAAATTTGTATATTCTCATCCTTGTATATTTGCAAATCTACATAGACACTTGTAGGCTCGCATAGGCCATCGTAGGCCACTGTAGTCATATATAGGCTACCTTAGTCACTCATAGACTCCAAACCTACAAAAACTAGGTAAAACACGCCCAAAACACCTTCTACCCACTAGGTTGCCATCTACTAGATCCCTAAGGCTACTTAAGCATTTCCCTACACCTAATTAGGACCCCATGTGATCATTCCCCACTAAAATTCCTAATTAGGCTAATCAATATTCTAATTCACAAGTGAATCTCACTAAACATGCACTTTATCATTAATAAAAGGTTAATTAGGGTTAATCGTCTAATTATACTTAAGCGCACCCTCCCACATGTGTGCACCATAAATTATTTAGGATATTTCTAGAAACCCTAACTAAACCCCAACCTAACCTAGGAATTAGCTAACTCTAGCTAACCCTAACCCTTCCTCACACATGTGTGAGGATGAGATATTATTTTAGGGCATGTGGGCTTGACACCTCCCCAAAACCCTAACATAACCTAATAGGGATTGAATCTAAAGTTTGGTTCATCTAACCACCCCACATGACCTTAGCCTTTTCTATAAATAGAGGTTTCCCCCCTCATTTTACCTCTCTCTCCCTTCCTTATCAACTTACCAAAACTCTACAAAAATGGTGTCAAAACTGCATCTGATGACTTTGCACCATGCAAAAAATTGAATATCACTCTTGAAGCCCATCCGAATAGAGGATCTAAAATAGAGGCAACTCAGAGATCAATTTTCTCCCCATATTGTGAATCAAGGTTCATATTTGCAAGCCACCCTATAAATTGACCATACAGAAGGTCCACAATAGCAAATTTAGTAGGTATCCTTTATTTACATTTTTTATAGCATTTTATTCATTTTCTAGCAACTTTCATTATGTTTTTAATTATATTTGATTCAATTTGTCTTCATAATCATGAGGCTTGACCAAGCTAGACCCCAAATGAACTAACGATCTTTTGCAGGCCCCAAACAGGTGCAAAAGAACATAATCCAGTAAACTATCGATGGCCCGTGCACATAGAAACCCACATTCATTGAGGAGTTTTGAAAGATATCATCAAGATATTACATATTCATGGAGAAATTAGGGAGATCCATTTTGTAACCTAAAAATTATTCTTTCATGAATAAAAATCAGCATTCTAAGAAATTTATGTTTTGTATATGTTGTTTGATCAAATGACGTATTTTGGCAGCTTCATTCTGGCATACCTAGTGGGACCACCACAAAAGTTGTGTTAGACTCATTTTCTTACAAAATCTAATGCAATTTCTATTTTTTTGTTATTGTTGCAAGTACCCTAAGAGCAGAACAAAATCCTAAAAATCCTGAAAAACATCTCAGGTTAGTAGAACAGGAGTTTCAGGCTCTTACACCCAATTCACCCCCCAACCTATAAATCATGATCCAATTCATATGTCATCCTACAAATCCTAATAAACTATCTCTGAAAACCCCAACACAGGAGGGTATCACAACAGATACATCAAGAATCTCAGAAAACACTTCAACAACCAGGTATTCTCCTTAGAACTTCTTGCTTTGTTGTTTTTTTTGCAAAAATTAGTTCACTAGTGTTAGGGTTAAATAAAAAAACACAAGTAATAACTAAATTTAGAAATAAAACATAGAAGAATAATGCAATACACAAGAGACATCGATTTAATGTGGTTCACCAAATATGGGGTATGTCCACAAAGAAAATAACCAGGACTTTTATTCCTTACAGAAAATCCTTCTCTACACAGCCATGCACACCAAACATTACAATCAGTCACCATACCTCATCCTCTTATAAAAGTGCATTAAAATTTTAGGGTAGATAACCCACCTAAAATCCACCATCCAATATATGACCTAATAACAAATGGTCCAATTTTACATAGAATAAAAAACATCTATTTTTGTTGCCTTCCCTTGGAACCCCCATGGTGATAGTAGTAGGGGGCTTGATGCCCTCCCTACACCCCTCCTCCTTTGTGGAGTGGATCCAAGTGTGGCTAAAAACAAGGACTCCAAATTAATTAGTCTCCATAACCAATAATCTCCCACTTGGAGATTGATCATGATAACTCCACCGCTACTGCACTTTTTGGACTATGCTTCAAATTTGGACCTAGAAATTTTCTTACCTTTTACTATCATGCTTGAAGACCAACTGAAACTAGGTAATAACTTAGTTTCTCCTTGGTTACTACCTTTGTGAACATATTTGCAAGATTCTGGCTAGTGTGTATCTTCTCCAGTTTTAACTGTCCATATTTCAACATTGAGCATATGAAATGGTACTTGGTATGTATATGTTTAGTCCTGAAATGGTACTTGGTATGCAATAAAATGTAAGGAAAATGTAATTTAAGGTTGAAATGGTGCATAGGTTTTATAATTAAAGTGTTAGACTTAGTAAAATCCTTAATTAATGCATTCTATTATGCATGGGCAGTTGTAAAATAACTAATTACCTTAGGAACCACTTTGTAATGACCTAGGAAATGTTATATAAGGCCCCATTTTCAATTTCATAGGTCTAGTTGTTGCTGGATATTTGCTAGTGAGAATCTAAGTGAGTTAGACTAGTATGTTCTGAGTTATTGCAATAATTGTTGTAGATCAGCCTTATTGTGATTGCATTGATGATAGAATAAGATACAAATGAGCATGAATACATTTTTTCTAGGTTGTGTACAATTCTAGCATGGATGAATGATGATTTATGGTTTAATCATGTTGCATGTGCTTTCTGGTGAATGCTTTGATTAGTTTATGCATTATTTTGGTAACTTGGATGAATTCGGTACTAGTGGAGCTTTGTGAAATGATCTGTGAGCATGGAAGCACTTAGGATGACGTATTGAACCCTGTTGTACATTTTTTGTATGTAACCGTTAGAATTGCATCTCTCTCAAACCTCGTTAAGATGTGTTGCATGTTGTAGGAAATGGGTTAATTGGCATATTAAATCCTTACAAAACCTATATGAAAGAGATTGGCCTAGTGGAGTATCCAATTTGGCACTTGGTTGTATCCAGGGTTATGCATAGTGGTGAATATTCATAAATTGGGTGAATATTAGTATTTCCAAAATTTGTTATTTGTGAATATGAGGACCCTCGACATCGGCCCATTTGCCTAAAATTTTTAGGACCAAATTTTTCTTAGGATCAATTTGCCATAATATATATCCAAACATAAGCATATTTGTACTCGTTGGAAAGCTCATTTCAAGCCTGATATAATGGTGGTGTTTGTATGAAGTTATAAGGTGATTTAATAGGTCAAAATTTTCCTTAAATATTAACTTACTTTTTAGGGCTTCAAATACCACAAATTTTTGGTGTGAAGATGATTGATTTGATTTGATTAGGATTCGTCATGATTCGCATTAATTTCGATTAGGATTCACCAATTTTTTACAACTACATTTTAGATCCAACCCCTTATGCATAACCCTAGTTTTACCTTCAATTCATACAAATTGTAAACCATAGTTTGTACAAATCGTACAAATATGATTTACCCGATTTGGCAATTTTAGGTGATAGAAAGAAATTTACTCGATTTGGTAGTTTTGTGGAATCAACTTATTAATTACAAAACTATGTACGACAACCTCCAAAATTGAATCTGATAGTTTAGCTGAGTGTAGAATATTACAATCCATGTCACTGTATAATTTTAGATCGTACAATATGTTGAGCTAACTTGTGTACAAGTTGTTCATTGGGTGTAAAGGGTTGGTTTTAGGGACTGTATGATCGTACACTTTGGTAAAAAATTTAAGGATAATACATTGACCATTATAAGCATTAGAAAATCACATCCCCACTGGGAATACTACATACCTGTGCTAAATTTAGCATCGTTTCCTTACCAAATTAGGCATTTTTGTTAAAATAAGTCAAATTGACAAAGAAAGAATACTACAAAAACTGGAGGTGAATGACAGACACTAGTGTACAAAGGCATAAGATACGGTAAGTACAATAGAACATTTAAATAAGAAGGATCATGAGGATTGCTCATAGAGATAATGCAAGTAACTCAAACCATAGTACACATGAACCAAAAATAGAGCAAGTTTGGACATCTAAAGAAGGAGACTTTGAGGTGTTGTTGATAGAGATAGAAGACAAGGAAATAGAACCACATAGCATAGAGGTGATATTTGATATATAAATAATGCAATAGGATGGAGAGTGGATGGTGACACCTAAGAAAATTATGGAAGGGTTGCAAGGGAGTGTAGAATATGGGATTGAAGCACCAGAGCAATAGGGTGCAAGGTCTCAAGATGAAAGACCAAGACCATCTCCCTCACATCAGTGAAGGAGGTCATAGAGTGAAGATGCATGAGATTTTGGACAAAAAGTGGTGGGAAATAACAAGATACCTCGAATAGAAACTTTTGTCGATGACAGTAGCAAGACAACCCAAGGAGGAATCAGATAGAGATTCCGTGGGAGATCTCAAGTGACAGTGATGATTCTCCAAAAATGACTAATAATGCAACCAAACAGAGATGTCCACCATTTTTAGTTGAGGGTAAGGAAGACCTCATAAGACACATTGAAATTTGTATAACCATTTGGAGAGAAAATTGTGTAGACAGACCAAATGACTGGGTAACTTTTATTCCTGCTACCTTGAGAGGATTGGCAATTGATTGGTATTTGAAAAGAGAAAATAATGTAGATTTTTAGACTTCGAATAAGATAAAGGATAATTTCATCGAGGAATTTTTACCTTTTAAGGATGATGGAGATATTGTTACTGAAATTTGCTTAACAAAGCAAAAATCTGATGAAGATGTGAAATCATACAACCACAGACTAAAGCAATTAGTCGATAATATTCAGATGCCTCTGGTAGATGTCCTAATAAAGTGATTGTTTATTGATGTAGTACTACCAAAATATAAGAAAAATATGAAGGTAGTACCATCAAAAACATATGATGAAGCTTTAAATCATGCAAAAAAATTAAAAAGTTAATCGAAATAGACATATACAAGAATTGTATCTCATGCCAAGTATAATTATTCATACAGTGGAGAATATGACACTATACAGAGGATAGTAGCACCATTTCATTAGGAGTTTAATAATATAATGAAATAACAAAGGAGAAAACCTGATAATAATGATATTTTGTGCACGAAATGTAAGACCAAAGGTCACAAATGTAAAGTATCCATGCAATAATTATTGCCACATCTGTAATTTTATGTGACATGAGGTAATTCTATGTTCATATAATGCAAGAGTACACCCACAGGTCCTATCAATCTAAGAGTAGGAAGAGAAACCAAAATCCCAAGGGAGTGGGCAACAAGCAACAAGTGGTGGCTATAGGAATAGTAGGCAAGGTGGAAGGCTAAACTAGGGCAATCGATGAGGAGACCAGGGTCATTTGCAGTATGAATCGGAAGGAATGTTGATCATACAGTGTCACAATTGCCAAGAATGGGGGAATTTCACAAAAAATTATCCTTTAGCTCAGAATAAAGAAACACCACAAGCAATTACTACACATATGTGTAGATGGTGTGGTTCAGGGAACCACAAAGAAGAGCAAGCAAGTTCAAGTAACCCATAGAATGTCAATTATTTATACATCAAGGTTCCTCAAGTTAAGGAGGAAATCCAATAAGTATTAGCCATGATGAGGAATCAGGATAAAAAGGATAAGTATCTAGATCCAGCAAAGGAAAAGTAGTGTTGGCAAGTAGCAAATAAAATAGTATAAGATGAAGCACAAAAATCTAAAAAAGTGAAGTTAAATGAAGGAAAGGAACTGGAATATCCATTAGAAGATAAGGTAGTTGTGCAAATTCTGGAAGCACAAGTTCTAGATACCATGGTAGAGATTAAAGTTTCAAACCTATTGGAAGCTATCCCAACATTGCAGAAAGCAATGGTGGAATAAATACAACCATGTAAGGTGATGGATGTACAAAGCCAACCAATTTAGGAAAAGTAAAGAAAGGATAAATTTATGGATCTAACTATATTAATGATTGATGTGGGAAAGAAACTTGCATTAGTTCATATGAAGATCCTAGGGCCCAAATTAACACAAGTGATTATGGATGGCGGATCTAGTGTTAATGTCCTACCTAAAAGAACTTGGCTAGAACTAGGCACTCAATCTCTATGGACATAGTGATTCTGATTATATGGTGTTGACCAATATGGTATCGAGAAAAATGGATTCTTGACAACACAACAAGTGGTGATAGCTGACCAAGATTTTGTCTTGGATTTCATTGTGATTATAATGCAAAATCCTGCATACGACACTCTCTTAGGGAGAGGATGACTACGAGTAGCCAAATTTAATCACCACTGGGGAAATAATTAGATCACTTTCAATATGGTACAACATAAATATATGATTAATCTAGCTAATCAAAAATTCAGTGAGGATGTAGCTACGATGGATGAAATAGGAAATTCCTCAGGAGATGAAGGGTATGAACCTTATGGAGAAGGAATGTTGTACCTAGATGAATGTAGTGAAGACAAAGCTAGATATGATAGCGGAATTATTCATTGGAAAATGGAGGAGTACAAATTTCTTTCAGCCAAACTACCTCTGTATTGAGTCAGAGGAGATCAATGAAAAAGAAGATGAACCAAAAGTCAGTCAAGAACCTAAGAAAGAGGTAGAAGAGAAATAGACATTCCCAAAATATTTTGTAGAGTATACAGTAGGAGATGCAGATATTGATACAAGGTCAAAACTCCCAAATAATGTAGAGAAAGTAGCAAGTGAGCCAAAAAATATCAAATATGAAGGACCTCCGATAGTAGACATCAATCTAGGAATGGAGGAGGAAGCTAGGATGATTCACTATGGTGATGATTGGAACCTTGTATTGAAAGAAATGACTTTTAATATATTATTGGAATATAAGGATGTCTTTGCATGGACATATAAGGACCTGAAGGGAGTACCACCATAGTTATGTTTCCACAATATTATGCTAATACCTGGAGCTCAAATTGTAAGGAGGAGGCGATATAGAATGAATCTAATTTATGTTGCATTAGTGAATGTGGAGATAGAAAAGATGCTAGAAGTAGGAATTATATTTAGGGTGAAAAATAGTGAATGGGTCTCACCTATAGTGATCACCTTGAAGAAGGAAGTAGACAAGATCAGAATATGCGTAGACTTTAGGAGTCTAAACGTAGTAAATATTAAGGACCCCTTCTCCATTCCTGTCATAGATTCCATCTTGGAAGAAGTCGTTGGACACTAGATCTATTCATTTTTGGATGGGTTTTTAGGGTACAATAAAATCAACATAGCCAAGAAGGATAAACTAAAGATCACATTTATTGTGTAGAATGGCATCTATGCATACAATTGAATGTCATTCAGGCTTGGTAATTCCCCAACTACATTTCAGTGTATCACATTGTATATATTTGATCATTTGGCAACAAGAAACTTTAAAGCATTTTTGGATTATTGGTCCATTTATGAGAAGATAAGGGAGCATATTCCTAACCTTAGTGAATGTATGAGTAGGTTCATAAATGCACAAATATCACTAAATCATAGGAAATACTACCTAATGGTACCATATGGGAAATTGTTACGACACATAGTGTGCAGTGAAGGATTAAAAATAGATCTTGATAAGATCCATGTGATATTGCATATTGAAGAACCATATAATGTGAGTTCAGTTAAAACCTTATTAGTATTGATGGGATATTATAGAAGGTATATTAGGAACTATGCATATGTATCCTACCCATTAGATTCATTGATGAAGAATAATGTTCCTTTCAGATGGACGGAGGAGCACCGAGGAGCATTTGAGGAGCTAAAGGCTATGCTTGTGAGTAGTCTGATTTTGGTGTTTCCAAAATGGGATAAGGATTTCCATGTCCATACTGATGCTTCAAATTTTATAATTGGATGTGCTTTGGCACAAGAATGGTAGTTTAGACTAGATCAACCTATTTTCTTTGCTAGTTACCTTTTGTCAAGGCTAGAGAGAAATTATAGTACAATAGAAAGAGAAGCTTTGGTAATGGTATATGCAGTTCAGAAGTTTAGGCATTACATATTGGCAAATACCTTTGCCTTCTATGTCGATAACCAAGCTTTTTTGTACTTGATAAATAATTTGGTGATACAAGGATGGGTCATTAGGTGGCTTGTCACCCTAAAGGAGTTCGTATTCCAAGTAGTAGTAAGACCTGGTAAGAAGTATGTCATTGTGGACCAGTTGTCTCAGATAGAATAAAGAGAGCCTACAAGAATAGGAGTTCTGAATGAATTCCCAGATGCACAATTATTCACCATCAACATTTTTCCATCATGGTATAAGTTGATTGGCCAGTACCTATCCATAGTTGAGTTACCACAAGAAATTATGGAAACTTATAAAATGAAAGTGATCATGAAGTCAGCACCCTTCCAGTTGATAGCAAGATTGTTGTATAATATGGGAAGGTATGGTATCCTAGTAAAATATGTGTGATGGAATAAGAATTCAAAGCATCATTGAAACAAGCACATGAAGGCTTAGCAAGAGGGCACAAGATTAGATACGATAGCTAGAAAAATATTACTAGCTAGACTATGGTGGCCCACATTGTATAATAATATGAAAGGATATGTGAAAGCATGTGATATGTGCCAAAGGTCAGGAAAGCCGGTAAAGAGGGACTTTATACCTTTGCATCCATTGCAATCCCAAGAAATATTTTAGCGATGGAGGTTAGACTTCATTGGACCATTGAAAATATCATGATGAAGGAAGTGTAGATACATCATAGTCGCAACATAATACTTAACAAAATGGGTTAAAGCAAGAGAATTACCTAATAACTCGACAAAACATACAACTATATTTTTGTATGAGCATGTGATCACAAGATTTGGTATTCTGTTATAGATAACAAGTGATTGATGGGGTAAGTTTGTTAATGAAATTATCAAAATAATAATGATGGAGTTCAAAATTTTACACTCATTGTCTAGTCCGTATTATCCTAGAGCTAATGGGCAGGCAGAAGCAAAAAATAAAGTCTTGGTATCTACCTTGTATAAAACTTCTAGAATAGAGGGAGTAGATTGGGAAGAAAGGCTACCACCTATTTTGTGGGCATATAGAACAACTTTTAAACCTACAATAGAACATACACCTTTCCAATTAATGTATAGACAGGAAGCAGTGGTGCCAATTCTTGATACCAATTTTGAGAGTCATGGTAGAGCATCACTTGGGTGATCAATGTTTGTAAGAGTGGCTGACAACACTGATCAAATTAGATGAAATAAGAGTCATAGCATAATGGGTGATTGAGGTAGCTAAAAAATATAGAAGGTGTGGCATGACAAACATTTAAGGAAGTTAGAACTTAGTCTGAGCGACTTGGTTCTAAAGTTTGATATGAAGTGGGAAATAAAACCCGGTAAGTTGAAGATATTATGGTTTGGTCCCTATAAAGTAGTTGAAGTAATGAATAATGAAGTAGTCAAGTTATAGAACTTGAATGGTATAAAGGTACGCAACACTATAAATGGCTCAAATTTGAAGCCTTACAAGGTACAGTGCTTATTCATTGCTTCAAAAAATATTGAATGATGAAGACGAGCAAAAGCTAAGGGGAGGGCTCAGAGTGATCCAAGGTCATCACAAGAAGATCTTGATATAGGAATTGTAAACTTATTTGTAGAAGGGTAGGAGACACATCCAACCATAGAACACCAAGATTTTGCACCTTGACCTAGATAAAGAAGAATATTATGAGTACATGTCATATTTATCGATGGGACTGAATGAATAGAGGAAGAATATGAAGAATGGATTCCTCCAAATGAAATAGAACAACAAGAGATAGTACTATTACCCAGGAATAGGGGAAGATAGGAAGAAGAAACCCTAGTTAGTAGAAATAATATGTATCCTCAAATAGATTGGAGGGAACTTTCCCAGCAAGTGGAAGGATGAAGAATGATACAGCTAACAATACGATACAAGGATAGGGTGGACACGTTTGAAATAGAAGTTCTGGATGAATATAGGAATGAGAACATTGATCAATAATTGGCTGGACTTACTCCATTGGCTCATATAGGGCTATTATAGTAGAGAATGTAGTTACATACTAAAAAACTCGAAGAAGAATATCAGATGTTGTGAGGTCATAATGCAAGGTTGAGAGAAAAAATTATCTAGGAATTGGATAGTACAATATGAAGGATAGATGAGCAAAGAATAGCTAGGATACAAGATCTCAAAATAGAATCTAAGGATGATGATGGGATAACTCCAAGGAGTAGTATAAGAAATGAGGAAGCAATCACAAGTTTGCAAGTACCACCAAGTGATCCACCAAATATGAATGAAGACACATGAATATTATGGTGATACATTGAGGAAGCAACCAAATCACCTGAATCACAAGGTAATGTACGACTGGATGTGAGTGACTCCAATAATGAAGGAATACCTTGGCTAGTAATGGAACCTATTATAGGAATTAGTGATGAGGATGATTATCCAGAGAACCCCAAAATCCTCAAGTTAATCATGATCCCCCAGTATGTACAACAACACAATGATAAATAGGGAGACTGCAAGACTATCAAACCAAGATCTACCCACAAGCATATATAATAGTCTATTGACAATTGAGAAGATAAAGGAAAGAAGTACATATATTGGAGATATTGATGAATCTGCCAATATTTTGGGTGAAATAGAGAGAGGAGAATCAGAATAACTCAAGTTCTGAGATAGAATTTTTTGATGCATAGAGAGAGGTTTTGGAAACCTCATATCCACAAAGAATCCTCAAGTAAAGAATATGGATATGTCAACTAGCACATGTTGATCATAGAATCATAGCACTATGATAATTATCACCAATCATAAGAAGAAATAGAAGTCCACTAGCCAAAATTGAGTTGGTAGAGATAACTCTTGATACCTAAACAATGGGAGGAAGAAATAGAGACATACCCCTAAGGCTTTAGCTAGGAGGGGAGGAGGCATTTGACTATGAAATGAGTAAGGACAAGGTGATGTTACAATAAGATGAGTAAGAGGATGAGGAAGGTTATGACCTCCTAATCCTATATGGCTAGGAGATACACCTTTAGCCTATATGAATTAGACAAGGAATCTATTAGGGTTACCATGGATGAGAGGAATCTTACCTAATCCTACAAGGCAATACCCACTAGGATGACCACCACTAATCCAAAGAGGACATCAAAGAGTGGTAGGTTATAGAGGATTACTCCAATAATGGGTGGAATCACCATTGGCATAGAGAAACCTGATGTAAAGAGGAATAAGAAGACACTTGTATGGGAGAGGCCTTGCTGGTAGAGGAAGAGTGCATTTTACAGACAAAAGAAATCATGGACAACTAAGGATTCGATCACCAAGTCTAGAGCTAGAATTGATCCAAGGTGATAGGAAGAGAAGTCACTTGAATTATAGTAGAGTATTAATAACACTGCTACCAAGAGATCAATCACATGTGTGACAAGGAGAAAGGACACCAGGTGAAGATACTCCAGCTTGCAATTGTATAATTCCAAATTATACACATGGAATGGGAAGGTCAGGAAATTCAGTAACATCATAAGTGGAGATGAATCGACCTAGGGAGCAAGTACTGACAGGTGACATGACCACTCAAAACATCACAATCGAACCTCCAAGAGAAGAATCCAAAAGGATCATACAAATAAATTTCACTATATGATTGCCATGACGATAAGTGTAAATAGACTAAGATAAAAAAATAAAAATAAAAAATAGAAAAATAAAAAAATAAAAATAAAATAAAAATAAAGTGCCTTGATTGTAAAAATCCCTCGTGACACAATTAATAAGGAAGTGGGTTGAATACCGGAAATGATGACCTCTTCAAAAAGAGAGAAATTTGAAAAATTCTCTAAGTATAAGATCGTACAAGTCAAAATTAAAGAAGAAAAAGGCACAACTATGAGATCGTACAGGTAAAATTGGCAAGGGACATGAGAAATCATACAAAAGGATAGGTTGTACAATTTAGGTCATACATTGTATGATTTTGGGCATGTTGTATGATTTTCAACTACCCCATTTAATGCGGCATGTGTGAAAAAAGAGCGGTTGAAGGAAAAAGTGGGAAAAGACAAAAATTTTAAATCGAAGTGTTGATTTGTCAATAATCCAATCTAGGAGGATGGAAAAAATGCAAGGTGGTGCAATCTAGAAAATAAATTAATTAGGGTTCAATTAGGGTTTGATGAACAATTTAAATAGAGGATAAATTGGCAATTTTCTTTAAACCATACAAAAAGAATTCAAAATTTTCAAGAGGATGGAGGTGAAAAGTGTGCAACCAAATGGAGAAGACAACATGGGCAGTAAAATTCATTAGTAATCTACAATAAGCAAGGACCCATTTTAATTAGAACCAAGGAGAACTTTTCACACTCATAAAAATCAAACCGAAGAGGCCAAAGGGAGAAAAAGCTAGGGTTTGACTCCATTGAAGGGAAAAATTGAATTGCAACCAAAAATAAAAAAGGGTTAGTAGTAGAAGGTGCCCAAGTGAGAACTTGATGGTGGAGAAACATAATTTGGGGTTCGAAAGAGTGATAACTTGTATCCAAAACAAATAAATTACAAAAAGAAGGAATTTTAAACCCTAAATAGAACAAAAGCAGCCAAAAATGAAGGGAAAAATATAGTTGGAAGAAGGATAAGTTTGTACAACCATAAAATATAGATAGGAAATTTTGGTTTTGAAGATAAATTGTGCCAAGGGTGGAAAAGTTAGAAATTTGCTCCTGAAAAGCATTAGAAATAGATATCGGGGCAATCTGACAACTGGGTTGGTGAAGAATTTAGAAAAATAAGTGCAAATCACAAATTTTTGACAACCTAGGGATTAAAAAGCTGTACTTTATGATTTAGTAGCAGAATGTATGATTTCAGGAGAAAACTTGTGTAATTTTAGGCAGTTTTTGGCTATTTTTAGCCATTTTCAAACAAATCATACGAAATCATACGAAATCGATGAAGGGGAGTAGTTAGGTAGGAATAATGTATAGAGTAGCATGGTATTGTATGATTTCATGTGGTATTTATCCAATTTGATTGATATATAGTAGTTTTAATATTGAACAGTGATAATTTGAAAATATTGTACGATCTAGAAAGGTTGCCCTAAAAGAAACAATACAAGAGTGGTAAAAAGCGAAAATTGTACAACTTTTCAATAGATTGTACAATTTGTAGTAGTTGTATTATTTCCAACACTTCCAATTGTGGAAGTGGTGATGTTAGATTAGCAAGAAAATCAGAGGTATGTCAATAAAATAATTTAAGCAAAAGAGTTTGGATACTGATTGAGAAGGATTACAACCAATGGGGTGGAATGATCAGAAATACCTTTGCAAAAAAAAGAGCCATGACCACAGTAGTACCAAGGGTGATATTCTTAGTACCACTATTAGCATAGTACTCATCCTTGGAGAATATGAGGATATAGGTCATGGAGAGGTTTGAGGTACTAGAGGGTTGACATAAGAAGAACACCATCAAGATACTAAGAGGGGAGAATGACATAAGAAATGTTTCTACGAAGGAAATTGAGGAGTGAGGTACATATTCTAGATCAAAACGAGGATCTCAATAGTGGACGTGAGGAAGTTTAGGTGGAGATAATAAATATTTTATTTGTATAGCATGGAGGAGAAACATACATACGATTGTGGAATGATAAACAAAACAAGAACCATCCATGGATAAAACGGTTTGAGGAGGCTAGTGTAACCATAATAGCACAAGTGCCACCACACTAGAAAACCTTATTTTATAATTATCTATTGCATATGGTTCAAGTGTATAATCCTACAACCAGAACTACCTTTGTCAATGTGGACAAGAGGTCAATGAAAATAGAAGTGATGAAAGATGCATTTAGGAAGACATTTAAATTTCTAGTGTACGGCACAAAGATAGTTAAGAATTTGGTTGATCTGATTGAGTCATATTGTATCATCACTTCATTGACTGATGTGAAGTCACCAACTACTATAAATATCTTGGGTGTAGGAACTCGATGGATCAAATACAACCATATGAAAGGGAATTATTGGTTATGTGTTATGAATATAGTAATGGCTCAACTATCAGGGGATACACAAGCCATGGAGATGCCAATATACATGTATAAGGTATCACCCAAGGAATACAATATGATTGGGGTACCTATCTAGAAAGGAAAATGCATGAAGTATTGACGAAAAGACCAAATAATTTTGAAATGACTTTCTATACCATTGGATTATTATTAAATGCTATCATAGGATTGGAAATATGCTTTCCAGGTTTGATAGAACCTCAAGAAGTTGATGATGGACATCCAAAAATTTTGATATGGGTAAAATTAGTACCTATTAATAAGAAGACTTTGAAAAAGCCTCAAAAAAAGAGGGAATAATAGGCCATGGAGGTACCAGAAGATACTCCTTCGGATGATGAGGATGTACATCCTTGGAGTAAAAGGACAAGGAGATTATAACATGAACTAGAACAACAAGCAATGTAGCAACATCATCAGGAGCAACCGTCAATTTAGGAAAGGGAGGAAATTGTGGAGAGATAAGTAAGCCTAATTCAAATAAGAATGCGATGACAATGGGAAATAATGGAAAATAATCCTATTACAGAAAAACAATATGAGTCTCCATAAAATTATTAGTAGGAAGAATAACAATCAGATTTATAAAGATAGATCTAGAAGACTAGAGTTGGGCAGAAGTAGAGAAGATGGTGGTATATCCAAAAACTTTCCAACACAATGAATTTCAAATCTTGGACGCTTTAAAATTTTGGAAGAACATAGATATGGGGTAGATAGCACAGGAAGTGACAACCACCACTCAGGAGGAGAAAGAGGAAACTGAAGTGAGAGTGGACATCTCAGAGCAAGAGCCTAGGAAAAGTGAGAAAACCCTATTCAAATTTATGATGGGGGAAGTTCAAAGCAAAATAACCCAAGTGATGTGCAAGAAGAGATAAAAGCATCACAAGAACAGGAAGAACCTATTGTTTATAATGTCACAAAAATAGGAGCACAATAGAATTTGGAGGAAGAGATGGTGATTGAAGAGCAAAATGTAGGCTCCACTGAATAGGAAGAAGCCTAGGAATAGATAGAGTAGCAACAATCTCAGCAAGAGATTGTGAATATATAATATAATGACGAGGAGGATAAAATTGTAGAATATACTCCACCTCTAGAAAATATAGACACAAATAGAGCACTTAAAGAGCTTGGAGGAAGCTCTATCCACCACATGGAGGAATAAGAAGAACGAACTCCTAAAAAATAGTAACAACGAAGAATGAGAACAAGTTACCTTTTGAAGGTACCACAATTTCGCAAGATCAAAACTAAAGAGGAGGCAAAAGGAGTAGAAGATGATGTGGAACATTTCTTCTCATAGATAGGTGATGCCATAGCCAACTCCAAATTATAATTTTTTATTGGATGCATGGGATAATTAAAGCTATGGGAGGAACAAGTGTCTCTAAAATTGGAGAACATAATAGAATGGGTGAGTAACAAGGAGCATACAAGTAAAATCATAAATATTCATGTACAACACCCATGGAAGTTACCTATGGAAGAGGTAACCATAATGTTGGGAATAAATGACTTTCTAGAATGAGTGATAACCAACTACAGGTAGCATATAAGGTTGTACTTGGATAGAACCAATCACCTGAATTGTCCAATGAAAATAGGAGAATTGGAGTACAATAGGGTCACTACATATTTGGCTATCACTCTGAGTAAGTTGAACTTTCTCACAAATTGGATAGAGTGGTTGAGCATTGGATTGGAGTAGATTTATCAACTCAAGGAATCTCAAAAGGAGGATACAGAAGCCACTCAAATAAAAATTATTGCAATGGAGGAAGAATTGCAAAAGTGGAAGGCTGCAACAGAGAAGAAAATAAAAAAATTGGAGGAAAATATGACAAGCATAAAGGCTAAGTCTGAAACTAGACTCAATTTTCTTGAAGAAGAGAAGTGACAGATCTCCCAGATAGTAGAAGATAGGATTAATGAGTTGGAGGCACAAATCAAGGCAAAGGATGAGCAAATGACAACCCATTTGGTTGATAAAAATGATCAAGTGGTGACATAGGCCAAGCATATATAATAAATTCAAAATAACAACAAAAGATACAATGAATTGGTCCTAGAGAAGCAAGCATAATTGAAGGTTAGGGAAGATATTTTTCATGCCTTAGAGGTGGATATTCTCACAACCTAGAGACCATTGCTAAGAAGAATGAAGAAATTTAGGTGAATCGAATAGAAGCTCACTTACAGGAGATGTTGAAGAGGAGTGCCACTGATCGAAAAAAGCAAATGATCAATTTTTTGAAGACTATTGAACAGAAGGCTAATTTTCATGGGGCGAAAGCAATGGAAATGGAAAGCTACACAACCAAGTTGAAGAATGAACTTGCAATTCTTTAAACCAAAGTGACTGAATTGCAAAATATAATTGTAGACTACAAGGCAAAACTAAATCAGAAATGTTATTCTATGAGTACACCAACCAAAGTAAATGGGAGGGTAGATGTAGGTAGTAAATACACCTCCCAGAAGAAGAGAAAGTGATCAAATAGATTTTGTCAATTTTGACAATTTTGATAGTTAGTATAATTTTTGCAAACCATACAACCAAAAAGAAAAACCGTACAACCAAGAGGGAAAATCATACAAGCTGAAGGTAAACCGTACAAGGCACACAAAAAATGCAATGAAATACAAGGGAAATGTAACTTCAGGTTGAAATGGCACATATGTTTTGATAATTAAAGTGTTAGACTTAGTAAAAGCCTTAATTAATGTATTTTGTTATGCATGGGAAGTTGTAAAATAAATAATTGCCTTAGGAACCACTTTGGAATGACCTAGGCAATGTTATGTAATACCCCATTTTCAATTTTGTAGGTCTAGCTATTGTTGGATATTTGTTGGTGAGAATATTAGTGAGTTAGACTAGTATATTCTGAGTTATTGCAGTAATTGTTGTAGATCAGCCATATTGTAATTGCATTAATGATAGAATAAGATACAAATAAGCATGAATACATTTGTTCTAGGTTGTGTATAATTTTGGCATGGATGAATGATGATTTATGGTTTAATCATGTTGCATGTGCTTTCTGGTGAATGCTTTGATTAGTTTATGCATTGTTTTGGTAACTTGGATGAATCCGACACGGGTGGAGCTTTGTGGAATGATCTATGAGCATGAAATAACTTAGGAGGATTTCTTTAACCTTGTATGATTTTTGGATGTAGACATTGGAATTGCATCTCTCTCAAGCCCTGTTAAGATGTTTTACATGTTGCAAGAAATGGGTTAATTGGCATATTAAATACTTACAAAACCTATTTGAGAGAGATTGGCCCAATGGAGTATCAAATTTGACACTTGGTTGTACCTTCAGTTCATACAAATAATAAACCATAGTTTGTACAAATATGATTTACCCGATTTGCCAATTTCAGGTGATAGAAAGAAATTTACCCGATTAAGCAGTTTTGTGCAATCGAATTATTAATTACAAAACTATGTACGACAACCTCCAAAACCGAATATGATAGTTTATATAAGTGTATAATATTACAAGGCATGTCACTATATAATTTTGGATCATACAATATGTTGAGCTGACTTCTGTACAAGTTGTTCATTGGGTGTAAAGGGTTGGTTTTAGGGACTGTATGATCGTACAATTTGGTAAACAAGTTAAGGATAATACATTGATAATTATAAGAATTATAAAATAACCTCCCCATTGGTAATAATATACCCCTGTGCTAAATTTAGCATCGTTGTGTTACCAAATCAGGCATTTTTGTTCAAATGAGTCAAATTGACAAAGAAAGAATACTACAAAAACTGGAGGTGAATGACAAACACCAGTGTACAAAGGCATAAGATACAGGAATTATAAGAGAACATTTAAATAAGAAGGATCATGAGGATTGCTCACAGATATAATGTAAGTAACTCGAACCATACTACACATGAACCAAAAATAGAGCAAGTTTGGACATCTAAATAAGGATACTTTGAGGTGTTGTTGATAGATACAGAAGATGAGGAAATAGAACCACCTAGCATAGAGGTGAGATTTGATAGATAAATCATGCAAGAGGATGGAGAGTGAATGATGACACCTAATAAAGTGATGGAAGGGTTGTAAGGAAGTGTATAATATGGGATTCAGGCACCAGAGCAACATGGTGTAAGGTCTCAGGATGAAATACCAAGACCATCTCCCTCACATTAGAGAAGGAGGTCGTAGAATGAGTTTGGTCAAAAAGTGGTTGGAAATAACAAGATACCTTGAATATAAACTTTGAACGATGACAGTAGCAAGACAACGCAAGGAGGAATTAGATAGAGATTCCGTAAGAGACCTCAAGTGACAGTGATGATTCTCAAAAAATACCTAATAAGGCAAACAAACAGAGATGTCCACCATTTTTAGGTGAGGGTAAGGAAGACCTCATAAGACACATTGAAATTTGTACAACCATTTGGAGAGCAAATTGTGTAGACATACCAAATTATTGGGTAACTTTATTTCTTACTACCTTGAGAGGATTGACAATTGATTGGTATTTGAAAAGAGAAAATATTGTATATTTTCATACTTCGAATTAGATAAAGGAGAATTTCATCGAGGAATTTTGACCTTTTAAGGATGACGAAGATATTGTTATTGAAATTTTCTTAACAAAGCAAAAATCTGATGAAGATATGAAATCATACAATCATAGACTAAATTAATTAGTCAATAAGATGTCGATACCTCTGGTAGATGTCCTAATAAAGTGATGGTTTATTGACGGATTACTGCCAAAATATAAGAAAAATATGAAGGTAGTACTATCGAAAACATATGAAGAAGCTTTAAATCATGCAAAGAATTTCAAAAGTGAATCAAAACAGATATATACAATAATTTTATCTCACGCCAAGTCTAATGATTCATACAGTAGAGAATATGACACTATACAGAGGATAGTAGCATCATTTCATCAAGAGTTCAACAAAATAATGAAAGAACGAAGGAGCAAACCTTATAAGAATGATATTTTGTGCACAAAATGTAAGATGAAATATCACACAAATGTAAAGTATCCATGCAATTATTATTGCCACATATATAATGTGATGGGATATGAGGTAATTCTATATTCGTATAATGCAAGAGTACACCCATAGGTCCTATCAATCCAATAGTAGGAAGAGAAACCAAAATCCCAAGGGAGTGGGAAACAAGCAACAAGTGGTGGCTATAGAAATAGTAGGCAAGGTGGAAGGCTAAACCAGGGCAATCGGTAAGGAGGCCAGGGCCATTTGCAGTATGACTCGAAATGAAGGCCGATCATACAGTAAAACAATTTCCAAGAATGAGGGTGTTTCACAAAAAATCATCCTTCACCTCAGAAGCAAGAAACACCACAAGCAATTACTACACATATGTGTAGATGGTGTGGTTCAGGGAACCATAAAGAAGTAAATTTTCCAAAGTAGGTAAGTTCAAGTAACCCATATAATGCCAATTATTTAGACATCAAGGTTCCTCAAGTTAAGAAGGAAATCCAATAAGTATTATCCACGATGAGGAATCAGGCTAAAAAGGATAAGTATCTAGATCCATCAAAGCAAAAGTAGTGTTGGCAAATAGAAAAGAAAATACTATAGGATGAAGTACAAAAAGATAAACAAGTGAAGTTAGCTAAAGTAAAGGAACTAAAATATCCATACGAAGAGAAGCACAAGTTCTAGATACCACGATAGAGATTGTAGACACCAAAACAACACCAATCCGATTATGTGACAACAAGCGCTGATCGCATTGACACACACAGCCCCTAGGGCAGCCCCCAGAGGTTAAACAGTGGTCCTAACCACTCCCAAAAGTAGTTTTAGAGGTCAGAGGTCAATTTGGCACCTTTTTGGCACTTTGCTCTCTGTTCCTCCCACCCCAAGAGGAATACAAACTATCATTCATCCCACCCAGGGATGAATAGCAGCATTCGCCCCAGGGTGAGGCGAATAGCAAGTTTGATTGGAAAAAAGGTTGGGTAGTCGGGGGGGGGGTTGGGGTATGAGTGTTTTTATTTTAGAAACCTCATGCAAGGAGATTCCAAATCAGGGAATTAGCTTTTCTCTGAAAATAGGACAGTTAACTCAAGTAGCGCCCTCGCATGCGCAATTCAAACAAGGAGACCCTAAGGTCTATAAATTGGGGAGTTTTCCCACCCAAAAGAGATACAGAGAAGGAGCATTTGAGCAACGAAGTGCTGCCAATTTACATACCTACTTGCGATTTGTGCTTTTACATCCTTAATCTCTCATTCGAAAGGGAGGTTATTGGGCGACTATTAGAAGCGCGAATCCGGACCCAAAACCTGATTTTTGGCCACAAAAATTCCCAAAATTTGTCGACAACACCCCATAACCAGTTTTGGACCCATCCCAAGTGGATTGGTGCCGAAACAGTGCCTCAAATGGTGGGCGTCCTGCCCCCGGGCGCTCCCCAATCTGTCACAGTAAAATTCGCCCCACCCCGGGATGAATAGAAATTTGTGATAGATTTCTCTGGTTTTTCTTTTGCATTTGATTCTAGATAGGTTAAATAGGTTACAGTTCAAATTTCATTTCATTCTGAGCAATTTTGACCAGGTTTCTGTCATTTCCCGCCTTCACTAACTTGTAGATGGCACCAGCAAAATTTGGGTTCTAGAGGCCAAATTGGAAAAATCTGACCATCTGGGTCTTCCCAAAACACCCCCAATTAGCTAACCCCAACTTTGCAGGTCATTTGGAGCTTCCTAAGTAGGACATTGAAGAGGGTGCTTTCTGACAAGTTATTGTAGGTGAATTCGTCCCACCCTGGAGCGAATACAAATCTGTGAGGAATTTCCAGACTGTTCTTTTTGCAGTGGTCTTCTATTGACATATTTATGCTACTGTGAAATTTTCAGGTCGATCCGAGGTCATTTCATTATCGTTTTAATATTTTCATGCATTTATTGACAGTAGGCCTTGGGAAATACATGCTTCATTCTAATCGCAGGTGCTACTAATATTTTCTGTTTCTTTGAACGTAGGTTTCTGATAGCAGAGGAGCAGGAAAGAGCAAAGAATCATATACGCAAGCGGTGGCGACATTTTGGTCCGCCCATCTTACATGTGGGCACGCGGAAGAAGGATTGTCATCCATGGATGTTGTGACAAGAAACACATTTGACGCTCCTATCCCCTAAAAAGGAAGGAGACGTATTGTAACACATTTTGAAAAGTGTATCAATAAAGATATTATGATATTTCATATTGCTTTTATCTTGTGTCAATTTGCATATGTCCTTTCTTGTTCTTTCTTGTGGCATATTCCTTTTTGTTTTCGTATCCTCGTGCTTTCAGTGGCGATCACGGTGGGACCTCTGTCCCTTGATTTTTAAGATTAAAATTCTGATTAAAGTTGCTTGTTTTGTTGCTTACAGGTACCAAGTTTTCAAATGCTAGACTATTTCAGGCAGAAATTCAGAGACATCCGATTTAGGCAGAGAAGAGGTAGGGGTTTTAAACACCCTCTGTCAATTTTCTATTTTCTATTTTTTTGTTCTCTGATTTTTTCTTGCATAGGAGAGTTTAGAGGCTTGCTTGTTTCAATTTTGCAACTTAAAAAGAACCCCACACACCACGTGGTATTTTAAACACAAGGAGTTGGTCGTAAAACCCCAACCCTTGAGCAAGACCAACGGTGGATTTCATCATCACCTTGGCTTGAGATATTGCATCCATAACCCCGATCGCGACTGTTGCTAGACGTAAATCCTGATGAAAGCTGACCAAGTGTAGCTTGGGGTGATTCCCAGCGCATGAGGATAAGTCTTCTATGGTAGGTGTCATAAACAGAGCGATTTCCCCTTTCGTACCGCCTATGTTCCACGTATCATCTGCTCTCACGTACCTATAGTCTCCCTCACGTAAGGGCGGGTATATAGAGAGGTTGGTATATCGGTCCGACAATGGTATATTGAAGGGGTGACCATTTTGGGAGTCATAAGAGCCTTCATAATTGCATTTAAATGGTTTTCACAAAAAGCTTTCAAAACAACATCAAAATACACTAAACCAAATTTTAGGGCACACTTTTAAATCTTTAAACGAGATAATCATTGCATTGATTGTGTGTTTTCTTTCTATTTAAGTGTAGCGTAAAAAATCCTAAAAAAAGATAAAAATCTATTCATCTTTAGGAGCACATCACCATGGTGTTCACTCGTAGCCGAGCCCAATCATGGGCAAGCGCTGCAAAAAGTGCACCAAGGGGGACAAGTCGCCTCCGATATAGTCCTGAGGACTTAGCCATCCCGCCTTGGTGGCAAGGCACCCAAGAGAGTCCCCATCATGCCATAACAGAATAGGACTATAGAGGCACCTCTTTGAGGGGCACCCCCACTCAGCATAGGTCCTTTCAAGAGGAGAACCTACACGTAGATCTTAACATAGATAGGAGACCTCCCTTAGACACTCGTTATGAGTGGCCTAGTGATGAAGTGTTAGAGCAATGAAGGGTCCACAAGGAGGGGCCACATGATTTCTTCATCCCTCCTTTGCCCCATATTACTGTTAGAGACACTAGGCAATATCCAGAGTATCAGGCTCTCCAAACAGGGCAAGACAATTCTGCCCACACCTTTTACCCATACGAAAGAGAGTACGAGGAAGATCACTACATTCCTCAAGAGCAGTACACAACATGGGAATGATGCACGTCCACACCCGCAATGTATCAGGATCACTCATTGAGGCCAGAGCCTCAAGTGAATGCCGCTAACCTCGACAGAGGGAAGCAACCCATAGGGATCTCGGATCACCATGACCGAGAAAGACATGTAGGGGAGGCATCTAGGCTTCCTAAACAAGAGACGGTGGAACAAATTGACTTGGCGATTGCCAAACATGCCACCCACCAAGCGCAAATCGCACAGCTTAGGCAAGATCAAGAATAGTTAGAGCATCTTTGTCGGCTTAACAAAGAGCGCATTCAGCGTCAGACGACCGAATTGCTTCATAACAAGGTGCCTGCGAAGGGTCCAATCCCTCGTGCACATAAAGAAGAAGTGTATGAGAGGCAGGACCCCTTGGTACGAGAGAGGTCCACGCGACCTTATCAAGCACTGCCTCCGAGACCTCCTAGACCTGAGCGGGAGGCCACTCCCAGAAACAATGATGGGCACCCTCCGCGGGCACCCACCTATGCTTATAGAACTCGGCTAGCCACTCCTCAAGAAGCCTATGAGGAGTATGAACAAGAAGAAGAGCGGGCTGAAATGCTCTATCAAGGCAGAGGGGGTGCTAGCCAGCTACCTCTCAATAGGCCTCAAGTTCCCCGTAATCCACAATGGGAGCAAACTAAGGAGGAAGAAATTAAATCCTTTGATGCATATAAAGTGTTGTTAGAGCGCTTAGAATCTATGGAGATCAAGACTTCTGGGCCCCAAAAGCCCACTTTACGCCAACTCCATAGTCATCCTGTGCATCCGTCAGTGTCGGCACCTCCATACCCCGAACACTTTAAGCTGCCCCAGTTGGCACTCTTTAGAGGGGAGGAAGATGCCCAAGAGCATGTGACTCGATTCTTGAGCCAATGCTTTGGCATTCAGGACAATGATGCTTTGCTATTAAGAACATTTATAACCACATTCGTAGGCCCTGCCTCGGATTGGTTTACTCAATTACCAAAGCACAACATCTATAACTTAGATCAGCTAGTGGACGCGTTCCTAGAATGTTTCACTTTCAACACAAAGAAAAAGGCGTCACTAAGCGATCTAGCTAGCCTCAAGCAGTATGAGGAGGAATCTATGGCGGCATATGGGAACCGATGGAGGACGTTGCTTTCAAAGCTACCCTACCTCCCTCCTATGTCTGACTTGACCCAAATGTTCTCCAAAAACTGTTTGAGATCAATCTTCATGCTATTGCAGCTGTAGCAATATGCCAGTTTAGAAGAAGCACTGGCGCAAGCCAAAATCATCGAGGAGATTAAGATACAGGATGGTGAGATCACCAAACCTAAGAAGAAAGAATGGACAAAGAACACTAAACCAGGGACCACGCAACCGAAACTTGCTGTGGTTAATCAAGTTGCCATCAACGTCCCTAAGCCGACACAAGCAACACAACCTCAAAAGGCTAACTATCAGGCGGTGCCTCCTAACAACTATGAGAGAGAAAACCAAAGGCAGGAGAAAAATCAGCAACGTCGCCCTAGGCGACAATTTACTCCTTACACAAAGTCTAGGGGATTCTCTGTTTGACCGCTTGTCAACGGCGAACTTGATCAACCTTCCGAGAGATTCAAACTATAGACCCCAATGCACCGAAGCCTAAGGGGTACCGAGAGGATTTGTACTGTAGGTTCCACAGGCGTAAGGGACATGATCTTAACGCATGTTGGAAGTTCAAAGGTTTGGTACAAGATCTCATTGACAACAAGACATTGGCGGTGGACAACCCCGTAGCGCCAAACAACCAACATATGGGAGTATTCAGAGACCCCTTGCCTGCCCATGAGGCACCAGCAAAACCTCTTCAAGTTAATGAGGTGCAACAAAATTGTCCTATGCAGGGATATGTAGGGATGATAAGCATAGTGACTAGGAACAAGAGATACCCAGGAGCTGCCCCCGCGGCAGCCACAAGAGAGGTTCCATCGACGTCACAACCACAACAACCCCCTACGCAACTTCCCCCGCCTAGACCGATGGCCACGATTCGGACTAGACTTACCCAAAGTCTAAGGACCACGTCGGCTAGGCTCTCCATATATGAGCTAATTCAACAATCAACGCCCCATCGGGAAGCTCTAATGGAGATTTTAAAAGCTATCGAGCTGCAGCCCCACGAAGCGAACTCTTTCAACAATTTTGTGGGGCATGTCAAACAATGTACAGAACCAGTCATCACCTTTAGAGAAGATGAATTGAAAGCAGTGACTGGTGATGTGGCGGATCCACCCCTGCACGTTATCATGCAGGTCAACGGGATTCCGTATAAGAGAGTGTTGGTGGACACTGGCTCATCCAATAATATCATCACTACAGCAATGCTGAAACATTTGAAGTTGCCAACATCTCACATTGTGGCCTCTACTTACACACTGTGAGCATTCAACGATGCAATCTGCTCGACAGTTGGCACAATTGTCCTACCCATCCAAGTGGGACAAAAGACTATTCATACATTGTGCCACATCTTGGAAGGTGAGATGGCTTATAATATCTTGCTAGGGCGACCTTGGATCAGGGACATGAAGTGTGTCCCTTCAATAGCTCATCAGTGCCTGAAGTATACATTTGAAGGACAGGTGCATGTAGTCCCGACGGACTTGGAGCCCTTCAAATACTGCAATACAGTGCAATTCATGCCGCAATCGAACCTTCCCTCAACACATGTGGATTTTTAGTTGAATCCATCTCAACAGGGTCCGATTCCGTAGGCATCTCCAGTGATTAATCCGTCGAGCCCTCAGCCGGGTCCATCTTCTTTCGCTAGTCCTTCAACAATGATGCCACCTACGGTGGCCACATCCAAGGACAAGGGAAAGAAACCCATAGAAGAGGAGCCACCTCTAGTCTCAACCATCTCGATAGAAGAGATGCCTAGCAGAATGGAAGTCGAGACGCCTAGTTCGCCCCACATGGAGTGGACTCAGGAAGGACTCCCATTCGCCCCCCCTCAACCGCCAACGGTCACCGTTGAAATGGCCAGCATGGGCCTGGGGAGTATCTAGTGAGGAACATTGTAGCAACGCCCACGCTTGAGTCCATGCAGGATATGGGGTGACCTCGACTCCCCATCGGCTCTGTGGTTCCTCTAGGCTACCCACCCAATCAGACAAACTTTGTTTATGGGGGCCTGGATAATGGCATTGAGACTTGTATGCAAGAAGACGAAGATGAAGAACCCTTTGCTGAGGATGTCAACTATCTATCCAACCCAAACTTTGCTTTGAGGTATCTTGGCCAATGCAATTGGCACGGATATGGGTTGGGCCGGTATGAGCAAGGAGTGCGTGTTCTTTGCCAACCAAGATACCAAATGCCATATGACAAGTCAGGAGTAGGGTTCAACCACCCCCTACCCCTAGACATCTTGGTGGAGAACATGCAAGGCCTAAGGATAGGCAGCAAGGATGGGTTGGCATTAGATCCATATGCCAATCCTCACACAACATATACATTGGGGGATTATCACCCATTGTTAACAACCAACCTTGTTGACCATAACAACCCTTTCCCTTCGGCCAAACAAGGAGAAAATTCATGGACTCCCCTACAAGAGGGATATGGACAAGACCAAGAAGGGTCTTCGAAAGATGAGTCGGAATATGAGGTAGCACCTTGGGATCCTTTCGAGTCTGACATCAATCATTCACAAGTACATCCCATGGATGATTATCAAGAAAGCTTCATGACAATGTTCCCTTTAGGTGCTCCAATTGAGCATATGCCCTTTCAAGAGAATCAGGTCCCCCCGTAGAGAGTGGAACAACCTCGATGGGACCACATTAATTTGCTCGAACAAGATGAGCCTCCTATGTCGCAAGCAGCTATTGGAGCCGACGAAGGCCTTTGGATCTCTGACAGTGACTACGAAGATGAAACTAAGATGGCCTATCTCAACCACATGCGACAAATGCAACAACAGTATCCCTTAGGCATAGATGACATGTTTGAACACCTACACATAGGGCCAAGACATAGGTGGCACCTCAACCCGACATAGTTATAGCAATTACTGCACCCGCCACTCTAGGTACACAGAGAGCATCTTCCACCTGGAGACCCTATCAAACCATCAGTGCCTAGGGCGGACCCGGTCTTCATCTCCATGCATAGGGCTGACCCATTTGTGCCAGTGCCCACAGAGCTAGATCCAAAGCACCAAGGTTATCTAGGATGTCCAAGTAGTCATCACACCCATGGTAATGGAGACCACAATCATTTCATCAACATGATCTCCATTGACTTAACCGCCCCCATCCATGATCCAGCCGACCCGACACGGTCATTGTATCTAGATCTAGATGCTATCGACTGGGATCATGCTGACACACCACCATCCCCATCAGAGTACTGGCCTTGCGGTGGGATGTTCCATTTCACCCCAGGACAGACTCAGGATGTCTTCCATGCTGAAGAGGAACCTGACGTTCCAAACGATGATCTAAATTCAGCAAACGATATCCATTTGATCCCCACTCCACACCGGTTGGAGGACGGATCCCACATGTCGATCGAGGAGACGACCGACGTAGACATCGGCTCGGATCCAGTGAATCCATGCAAATCATCAAGCTAGGGGTAAGTCTCTCCCCCGAAGAGCAAGCCGACTACATTGCCCTTCTCAAAGAGAAGAAGGAGGTTTTTGCATGGTCATACAAAGACATGCCGGGACTAGACCCACAACTAGTCACGCATAATCTGATGCTTGATCCGACAGTCAAGCCAGTGAAGCAAAAACTACGTAAGATGCACCCAACAGTGGCCTTAATGGTCAAAGACGAGCTACAAAAGTTGTTGGATGCACAGTTTGTCATCTGCGTGGATTACCCACCATGGTTGTCTAACATGGTTCCCGTCAAAAATCCTAACGGGAGGATTCGCATATGCACTAATTTTCGAGATCTCAACAAAGCGAGTCCTAAGGATGATTTCCCCTTGCCGAGCATCGATGCATTGGTAGACGCTACAACGGGCCACGAAATGCTTTCCCTCATGGATGGTTTCTCAGGATACAATCAAATTCGTATCAATCCTGAGGACCAACTAAAAATGGCGTTCACAATGCCTTGGGGGACATTTTGTTATAAGGTCATGCCTTTTGGCCTTAAAAATGCTGGCGCCACCTACCAACGTGCCATGACGTACATCTTTCACGATTACATGCACAAAACTTTGGAAGATTACATGGATGATTTGTTGGCCAAATCTCTTTTGCGCCCAGATCATCTCGATGACTTAAGCAAGATCCTCGATCGCCTCATGGAACATAAAGTCAGACTAAACCCCAAGAAGTGCGTCTTTGGTGTCACATCTGGAAAGCTCTTGGGTTACATAGTCTCCAAACGAGGAATTGAGGTAGACCCACACAAAGTCAAGGCAATCCTTGAAATGCTTCCCCCAACTACCATCAAGCAGCTCAGAAGTCTGTAGGGAAAGGTCGCGTCGATCAAGCGCTTCATAGCACAGTTATCTGACAAGTGCCGACCCATGAATAAATTATTGCACAAGGGGGTAACATTTCACTGGGATGACGAGTGCCAGTCCACCTTTGATGACATTAAACAATACTTGGCTTCGCCACCAGTATTGGCACCACCTAGACCAGGAGTGTCGTTCTACTTATACATCTCAGCCACTGAGGTGGCACTGGGCGCCATGCTGTCCCAGAAAATGAACTACACAAAGAATAGGCTACATACTATCTTAGCCGCACCCTGGTCGAGTTATGAACTTAACTATGCATACGTTGAGAAGCTCTGCTTGGCCGTGGTGTTTGCTACCAAAAAGCTACGCCACTACATGCTCGAGCAACACGACGTATGTTGTGTCTAAGGAGAATCCATTGCGATACATGATGAGTCGTACTTATCATAGTAGCCGCACGATGAAATGGATCATGTTGTTGATGGAGTTTGACATAGAATTCATTGGACAAAAATCCATAAAAGGTCAAGTCATCGCCGATCAACTGGTAGAGGCTCCTCTTGAATATGATCAGCCTGTAACCGTAGAATTACCGGATGATGGGGTCTTCCATGTTTCAGAATCGCCATATTCTGATGAGCCTGAGTCACAGGCTGACATGACCCTATTCTTTGATGGTTCTAAGTGTGAGCAAGGAGGTGGCATGGGAATTGTATTCTTCACTCCACAAGGGGCTCCAATGCCTCTGTCATTTAAATTAGACTTCCCATGCACCAACAACAATGTAGAATACGAAGCCTTGCTCATAGGTCTTCAGACAACAATCACCATGAACATTAAATGTTTAAACATCTTTGGTGATTCGTTGTTAATTGTCAATCAAGTAAAGGGGATATTCCAATGTAGATGTCCAGTTCTGCAGGCCTACAAAGCCCTTGTGGACAAATTCCTGGCACAACTTGAATGGTATGACATCGAGGCACTCCCTCGATCATCGAATCATTTTGTGGATACTATGGCCTCCTTGGGGTCACTAATCCCGCAAGACCCTTCTAGTGAAATGACAACCATTCAGGTCAAGACATTATCGCAACTCGCGATGGAGCATGCAAGCTCGATCTAATGCTAGGAATCCACTTGATCCAGATTGAACCATCTCAGGATAGGTTCTCTCGAATCCATGATTGTCTGACTCGAGCCAACTGGGGGTCCTTGTTCTCCCCGACCCCTCTTAATAGCAACACAACACTATTTTTACAAGTTCTTTCCCGCTCAGCTTTTGCTAGGGATGAACTTCAAGAGGGATTGGTCGTTCATACCATCGAGGTTTCTGATCAGCAGGATTGGTACACACCCATTAGGGATTACCTCAAGCTAGGTACTCTCCCACTTGGATTGACACAAGCCATGAAAAGATCATTCAAATAGAAAGCGGCAAAACATGTCTTGCTAGGAGACATTTTGTATCGTCGAAGCTATGAAGGAATCCTCCTCCGTTGCTTGGACCAGCAGGAGTCCGCTTGGGCGATCACCCAAGCACATGATGGTACATGTGGTGGCCACTTCAGCGGTATGGCCATCGCAAAGCACATTCTTCGCATGGGCTATTATTGGCCATCTTTAGAGCGAGATTGTTGCGCATATGTGAAGAAGTGCGTGAAGTGTCAACACCATGCTAATTTGACACATGTACCTTCTCAGGCCTTGCAACCGATCCAATCGGCTTGGCCTTTTTCATAGTGGGGCTTCGATCTAATCGAAAAGATCTCCCCTACGTCGTCGGGTCATCACACATTCATCATCATGGCCACAGAGTACTTCACCAAGTGGGTGGAAGCAATTCCGCTAACCTCTACGACTGGACCCCGCATTGCGGAGTTTATTTTGCATAACATCATATGTCATTTTGGTATTCCATCCAAGATACTTTCGGATAATGGGACACCCTTCAAGAATAAATATGTGCGTGCTTTGACCACAAAGTACAAAATTCAGCACAGTTTTTCAACACCCTATTATCCATAGGCAAATGGGCAAGCAGAGGCGTCAAACAAAATGCTAGTCACCATCCTCAAAAATACTATCATAGATAATCATAAGGATTGGCACATTCAGATCTCGCTTGCCCTATGGTCTTATCGCACTAGCATTCGGATGCCCACTGGGGCAACTCTATTTTCACTGGTGTATGGCTCCGAGGCTGTCATGCCTCTTGAGTTGGAAATCCCTTCCCTGCATATTTCAATGCAAGAGTTCATCGATGATGACACTGCATGGCAGGCCCGGTTAGACCAACTTACGTTGCTTGATGAACGACGCGTTAATGCTCTCGAGCATTTGTGTATCTATCAAGAGCGACTTAAGAAAGCATACAACATGAAGGTCCACTTGAGGGAATTTTAGGTTGGTGACTTGGTCTTAAAAGAGAACCAACAGAATTCTAATTTACCATCCCATCTGAGGGACAAGTTTGTAGCAAACTAGTTAGGTCCTTATGTGATTGATAGTCGAATAGGACCTGGAACTTACCGGCTTGCCTCTCTTGAAGGAATCAAGGAGCTTGAACCCTTGAACATCATTCATTTGAGGCCATTCCACATTTAGAGAGCCATAGTCCAACCAAAAGCTCCAAGGATCCCCACAATCACTTGGTCAACCCTAAAATGCCCCAAAGGTATCTATAAACCCTTTGGTCAAGCCAAAAGCTCCAAGGATTTCCACAATCGCTTGGTCAACCCCAAAAATGCCCCAAAGGTATCTATAAACCCTTTGGTCAAGCCAAAAGCTCCAAGGATTCCCATAATCGCTTGGTCAACCCCAAAAATGCCCCAAAGGTATCCATAAACCCTTTGGTCAAACCAAAAGCTCCAAGGGTTACCATAACCGCTTGGTCAAAATAAAAAAAAAACAAAAAATATTCAAAAACAAACAAAAATAATAAAATCATCAAAAAAAAAAAATTGCATTTCAATTCCATGCATACTCATAAAAATCAAAAATACAAAAATATAAGTGCATTAGGCATCACATCCATACATTGCATATTTGCTAAGTCATCCAAGTCATAAGCACCATAGACTGTCATTACTTGGCAATTCCATCATTTTCCACATCAAATCCATTTTATAAACGCATACATCCAGCATAACACCATCACCATTTTTAGCATTAGTCAGTTGTCTCCTAATGTATATAGGGTTTTCGTCATTCAACTGTCTTTAAATTTCTAGCCAAAAATTGTACAAAGTTAAACAGATTTTACACGAGGAAAGTTTTACTTGGATCATACCTTGTTACGTAGCATCCCAACACAATTAAAACACATAAAATAATTCCTAAGTTGTGTGAACGCGAGAGAAACCTACAAAGCAGTCTAGGGTACCATAGGTGAAAGATTAGCCTGTTCATCCCCCTGTGCGAATGGTTCAAGAGTGCTGAGAATTGACAAAAGGACAAGCTCTTCCCCATCCATTCCCCCTAATCAACAAGTGGTTTTCACCACTACCAAAATTCCCAATCACTATTGGTCCCTAAGGTTGTAAGGATTCATACTACACGTCCTTGCCAAGGATGGGTAGTCATCCCCAAGACCTAAAAGGATCAATGACCATTCAAAAACAACATTTCCACAAGCCATCATTACAATCACCTTTGGTCTCCCAAGTCGTAAGGATTCATACTACACGTCCCTGCTAAGGATGGGTAGTCATCCCCAAGGCCTAAAATATCAATACCCTTACTTCATAATCTCCATACTACCCTTTGGTTCCCAAAGTCGTAAGGATTCGTACTACACGTCCCTACCAAGGATGGGTAGTCATCCCCAAGGCCTAAAAGGATCAATGTTATTCACCAATCACCTTACAAAGCTCAAAAGCCAAAATCAAATAACAGTGGTTATCACCACTATTCAAAATCCTTGCTCCAAAAAAAAACAAAGAAAAAAATAAACAATGATTTTCATCACTTTGTATATGAGCAAATATCCTAAACCATTGAGCCAATAAAAAGCCTGAACTTGAATCCCTAGAATTCTCAACATTCGAAAACCATCTAGGTGATCCTCATTATAGGTTTGGTGGACAGCCTACCTGGCAATGGCGGTATCCTACACGCATGATGATATGTCTATCACATTAGCTTTGCGTGTGAGCAGACCAATGTTTGCATGTGGATGAGCTAGCTTATGGTACCTTAGATTGTCTCATGGATTAATCTTGCTAAATACAACAACGGAGTTAGTGGAGCTAATTAGGTGATCCTCAATATAGGTTTGGTTGATAGCCTATCTGGAACTGGCGGTATCCTGACAAATACCACATAAACGAACTCAATTGCACACACAGGGATGTGAAATAACTTGGTTAACCTCCAAGTCGGATTTATACCTTGTTCAAAAGTCTTGCGAGATAAATGTACAGTCTTGGCTAGTTAGTTAAAATATCTGAATCTTAGAAAAGCTTAACTACATTTTAAAAACAACTGGTACATTTCATTCCATACATCATCATCAAAAAATATGCAAAATACAAAAACAAAGTTTTCACTTGCAAAGTCATTCCACAAAGTCATCCCATAAGTACAGCAAGCCAATAAATCTTGTACAATCTATGGTGCCATCGACAAGTTATCAACAAATCATTTCATTCATTCCATATGCATACATCATATAATTAGCAACATCGCATTCATAATCCCACATGCATACATCATCATAAACAAACAAAACATTTCAAAAAATAGCAAACAAATGCACAAAAAAGAGCAATAAAATTGTCCAATGAGAGTGCTTTTGCACTTGACATTCCGGGCATGCAAAATAGATGTCGGGGTCACAAATCCTCACTATCCTACTCCCTAAGAAGGCTACCATAGCCGGACCGCTCCACGGGAGGACGGATTTTTGAGAATTTCATCCCTAAATGGCATCCCAAAATGGGTCAAAACCCAACCAAAAATAGCAATAACATTGCCGAACGAAGGCGCTTTTGTGCCTGACATTCTTGGCATCCAAAATAGATGTTGGGGTCACAAATTGTCACTATCCTACTCCCTAAGAAGGCTATCATAGCCGGACCGCTCCACGGGAGGATGGATTTTTGACAATTTTATCTCCAAAATGCGTCACAAAAAGGGTTCACACCCACCAAAAATAGGTCAAAATGTTCGGAAACTGCTTTCGCATTCAATGGTAAAAAACCTGAAGGCACCCTTACCTAAGTCATCTTGGGTCAAGTGACTCATCGCTTTTCTCATGTCGGTCATTCCCTCATCGATTCGTCGCTTGAGGGGGTAGTCACACTTAGTCGCCAATCAACAACAACATACCCAATCAAGGAAATGACACGCATTCAAAGGATCATTGACAAAGACAATCACGCCCTTGCTTGGGGCAGCAAACAAGCAATAATCACAAGCTGATCAAACACTTGGCATTCATGAATCATGAACTCAAGGTTCCCATAGACAAAAGGTTGTGCCCTTTGCCTATTCATGACTGATCAATGTCCAAGTTCAAGTAACACCTCACCGAACAAGGTTAACACTTGAATGAAGTTCCTTAGCTCGTCAGAAGCAAGGATTCAAGAATGCGTGCCCTTTCCATACTTGGGGCATCAAGAGTTGGTTAGGTTACTGAGAAACCCTAATCATTAGTGCTTTGGTTATCTATTTTTGCTCGACGCTGCGCCTTGCACAGTGCTTCCCAAAAAGGGGCATCTATAGACACCAAAACAGCACCAATCCGATTATGTGACAACAAGCGCTGATCGCATTGACACACACAGCCCCTAGGGCAGCCCCCAGAGGTTAAACAATGGTCCTAACCACTCCCAAAAGTAGTTTTAGAGGTCAAAGGTCAATTTGGCACCTTTTTGGCACTTTTCTCTCTGCTCGTCCCACCCCGGGACGAATACAAATTGTCATTCGTCCCACCCAGGGACGAATAGCAACATTCGCCCCAGGGTGAGGCGAATAGCAAGTTTGACTGGAAAAAAAGTCAAACCTCGGTAACTCCGCCAGTTAACTGAGGCTTCAGGTCATGCAATTGCGAGGAATAGCTTTTATTCAAGAAGAGAGACTTCAGTTATGAGTGTTTTTATTTTAGAAACCTCATGCAAGGAGATTCCAAATCAGGGAATTAGCTTTTCTCTGAAAATAGGACAGTTAACTCAAGTAGCGCCCTCGCATGCGCAATTCAAACAAGGAGACCCTAAGGTCTATAAATTGGGGAGTTTTCCCACCCAAAAGATATACAGAGAAGGAGCATTTGAGCAACGAAGTGCTGCCAATTTACATACCTACTTGCGATTTGTGCTTTTACATCCTTAATCTCTCATTCGAAAGGGAGGTTATTGGGCGACTATTAGAAGCACGAATCCGGACCCAAAACCCGATTTTTGGCCACAAAAATTCCCAAAATTTGTCGACAACACCCCATAACCAGTTTTGGACCCATCCCAAGTGGATTGGTGCCGAAAAAGTGCCTCAAACGGTGGGCGTCCTGCCCCTGGGCGCTCCCCAATCTATCATAGTAAAATTCGCCCCCCCCGGGATGAATAGAAATATGTGATATATTTCTCTGGTTTTTCTTTTGCATTTGATTCTAGATAGGTTAAATAGGTTACAGTTCAAATTTCATTTCATTCTGAGCAATTTTGACCAGGTTTCTGTCATTTCCCGCCTTCACTAACTTGCAGATGGCACCAGCAAAATCTGGGTTCTAGAGGCCAAATTGGAGAAATATGACCATCTGGGTCTTCCCAAAACACCCCCAATTAGCTAACCCCAACTTTGTAGGTCATTTGGAGCTTCCTAAGCAGGACATTGAAGAGGGTGCTTTCTGACAGGTTATTGTAGGTGAATTCGTCCCACCCTGGAGCGAATACAAATATGTGAGGAATTTCTAGACTGTTCTTTTTGCAGTGGTCTTCTGTTAACATATTTATGCTACTATGAAATTTTTAGGTCGATCCGAGGTCATTTCATTATCGTTTTAATATTTTCATGCATTTATTGACAGTAGGCCTTGGGAAATACATGCTTCATTCTGTCCGTAGGTGCTACTAATATTTTCTATTTCTTTGAACGCAGGTTTCCAATAGTAGAGGAGCAGGAAAGAGCAAAGAATCATATACGCAAGTAGCGACGATGTTTTGGTCCGCCCATCTTACATGTGGGCACGCGGAAGAAGGATTGTGATCCATGGATGTTGTGACAAGAAACACATTTGACGCTCCTATCCCCTAAAAAGGAAGGAGACGTATTGTAACACATTTTGAAAAGTGTATCAATAAAGAGATTACGATATTTCATATTGCTTTTATCTTGTGTCAATTTGCATATGTCCTTTCTTGTTCTTTCTTGTGGCATATTCCTTTTTGTTTCCGTATCCTCGTGCTTTCAGAGATTAAAGTATCGAACCTGTTGGAAGCTATCCCAGCATTGCAGAAAGCAATGGTGGAAGAAATACAACCATGGAGCCAACCAATTCAGCAAAATGAAAGAAAGGATAAATTCATGGATCTGACTATATTAATGATTGATGTGGAAAAAAAAACCTGCATTAGTTCATATGGATATCCTAGGGCACAAATTAACACAAGTGATTATGGGAGGATCCAATGTTAATGTCCTATCTAAAAGAACCTAGCTAGAACTAGGCACTCCATCTCTATGGACATCGATATTATGATTATATGGTGTTGACCAGTATGGTATAAAGAAAAATGGAGTCTTGACAACACAACAAGTGGTGATAGCTGACCAAGATTTTGTCTTGGATTACATTGTGATTACAATGTAAAAGTCTGCATACGACTCTCTCTTAGGGATAGGATGACTATGAGTAGCCAAAGTTAATCACAAATGGGGAAATAATCAGATCACATTCAATATGGTACAACATAAATGTATGATTAATATAGCTAATCAAAAATTTAGTGAGGATGTAGCTACGACGGATGAATCAAGAAATTCCTCAAGAGATGAAGGGTATCAACCTGATGGAGAAGGAATGTTGTACCTAGATGAATGTAGTGAAGACAAAGCTAGATTTGATAGTGGAATTCTTCATTGGAAAATGGAGGAGTACAAAATTTTTCAGCCAAACTACCTCTGTATTGAGTCAGAGGAGATCAAGGAAAAAGAAGATGAACCAAAATTATGTCAAGAACCAAAGAAAGAGGTAGAAGAGAAATGGACATTCCCAAAACATTTTGTAGAGAATACAGTAGGAGATGCAGAGATTGATACAAGGTCGAAACACCCAAATAATGTAGAGAAAGTAGCAAGTGAAACAAAAAATATCAAATATGAAGGACCTCAGATAGTAGACATCAATCTAGTAATTGAGGAGGAACCTAGGATGATTCACTGTGGTGATGATTGGAACCATGTATTGAAAGCAATGACTTTTAAGATATTATTGGAATATAAGGATGTCTTTGCATGGACATATAAGGACCTAAAGAGAGTACCACCAGAGTTATGTTTCCACAATATTATGCTAATACCTCGAGCTCAAACTGTAAGGAGGAGGCCATATAGAATGAATCTAATTTATGTTACATTAGTGAATGTAGAGATAGAAAAGATGTTGGAAGTAAGAATCATATTTAGGGTGACAAACAATGAATGAGTCTCACCTATAGTGATCACCTTTAATAATTAAGTAGACAAGATCATAATATGCGTAGACTTTAGGATTCTAAACGTAGTAACTATTAAGTACCCCTTCTCCATTCCCTTCATAGATTCCATCTTGGAAGAAGTCGTTGGACACTAGATCTATTCATTTTTGGATGGTTTTTTAGGGTACAATCAAATCAACATATCTAAGGAGGATAAAATGAAGATCACATTCATTATGGAGAATGACATCTATGCATACAATAGAATGTCATTCAGGCTCTGTAATACCCTAACTACATTTCAGCGTATCACACTATATATATTTGACCAGTTGGCAATAGGGAACTTTAAAGTATTTTTGGACGATTGGTCCATTTACAAGAATATCAAGGAGCATCTTCCTATCCTTAGTGAATGTATGAGTAGGTTCATAAATGCACAAATATCACTAAATCATAGGAAATACTACCTGATGGTACCATATGGGAAATTGTTAGGACACATAGTGTGTAGTGAAGGATTAAAAAGATATCTTAATAAAATCCATGTGATATTGCATATGGAAGAACCATATAATGGGAGTTCACTTAAAACTTTATTAGTATCGATGGGGTATTATAGAAGTTATATTAGGAACTATGCACATGTATCCTACCCATTGGATTCATTGATGAAGAATAATGTTCCTTTTAGATGGACATAGGAGCATCGAGGAGCCTTTGAGGAGTTAAAGGCTAAGCTTGTGAGTAGTCCAATTTTTGTGTTCCCAAAATGGGATAAGGAGTTCCATGTCCATACTGATGCTTCAAATTTTACAATTGGATGTGCTTTGGCACAAGAAGGGCAGTTTAGACTAGATCAACCTATTTTCTTTGCTAGTTACCTTTTTTCAAGGCTAGTGAGAAATTATAGTACAATAGAAAAAGAAGCTTTGGGAATGGTATATGTAGTTCAAAATTTTGGGCATTACCTATTGGAAAATACCTTTGCCTTCTATGTAGATCACCAATATTTGTTTTACTTGATAAATAAATTGATGATACAAGGATGGGTCATTAGGTGGCTTGTCACCCTAAAGGAGTTCGTATTCCAAGTAGTAGTAAGACCTAGTAAGAAGCATGTCATTGCGAACTAGTTGTCTCAGATACAATCAGGAGAGCTTGCAGGAACAAGAGTTTTGAATGAATTCCTAGATGCACAATTATTCACCATAAACATTGTTCCATCATGGTATAAGTTGATTGGCCAGTACCTATCCATAGGTGAGTTGCCACAAGAAATTATGGCAACTTAGAAAATGAAAGTGAGAATGAAGTTAACACCCTTCTAGTTGATAGCAGGATTATTGTATAATATGGGAAGTGATGGTATCCTACGAATATGTGTGATGGAATAAGAAGTTCAAGCAGCATTGAAATAAGCGCATGAAGGCTTAGCAGGAGGACACAGGATTACATGTGATAGCTAGAAAATATTACTAGCTAGACTATGGTGGCCCACATTGTATAATGATACGAAAGAATATGTGAAAGCATGTGATATGTGCCAAAGGGCAGGAAAGCCGATAAAGAGGGACTTTATACCTTTGCATCCATCGCAACCCCAAGAACTATTTGAGCGATGGGGGTTAGAATTCATTGGACCATTAAAAATATCACAATGAAGGAAGTGTAGATACATCGTAGTCACAACAAAATACTTAACAAAATGGGTCAAAGCAAGAGAATTACCTGATAACTGGACAAAATGTACAACTAGATTTTTGTATGAGCATGTGATCACAATATTTGGTATTCTGTTATAGATAAAAAGTTATCGATGGGGTCACTTTGTTAATGAAATTATCAAAATACTGATGATGGAGTTCTTAATTTTACACTCATTGTCTAGTCTGTATTATCCCAAAGCTAATGGGCAGGTGAAAGCAACAAATAAAGTCTTGGTATCTACCCTAAATAAAACTTGTGGAATAGAGGGAGCATATTGGGAAGAAAGGCTACCATCTATTTTGTGGGTATATAGAACAACTTTTAAACCTAAAATAGAACATAAACCTTTCCAATTAATGTATAGACAAGCAGTGGTGTCAGTTGAATTATTGATACTAAGTTTGAGAGTCATGGTAGAGCATCACTTGGGTGATCAAGAAATTTTGGAAGAGCTACTGAAAAAACTGATCAAATTAGATGAAATAAGAGTCATGGCATAATGGTTTATTAAGGTAGCTCAAAAAATATAGAAGCCGTAGCATGATAAACATTTAAGAAAGTTAGAACTTACTCTGAGCAACTTGGTTCTAAAGTTTAATGGGAAGTGGGAAATCAAAACTAGTAAGTTGAAGACATTATGGCTTGGTTGCTATAAATTAGTTGAAGTAATGAATAATGAAGTAGTAAATTTATAGAACTTGAATGGGATAGAGGTACCCAACACTATAAATGGCTCAAAGTTGAAGCCTTATAAGGTATAGTGCTTATTTATTTCTTCAAAAAATATTGAATTATGAAGACGAGCAAAAGCTAAGGGGAGGGCTCAGAGTGATCCAGGTTCATCACAAGAAGAGCTTGATATAGGAATTGTAAAATTATTTTCAGAAGAGTAGGAGACACAACCAACCATAGAACAACAAGAGTTGGCACCTTGACCTAGAGAAAGAAGAATATTATGATTACATGTCAGATTTACATATGGGACTAAACAAATAAAGGAAGAATATGAAGAATGGATTCCTCCAAATGAAATAGAACATCAGGAGATAGTACTGTTACCAAAGAATAGGGGAAGGTAGGAATAATAAACCCTTGTTAGTATAAATAAGATGTATCCTCAGGTATATTGTAGGGAACTTCCCCAACAAGTGGAAGGACGAAGAATGATATGGATAGCAATACGATACAAGGATAGAGTGGACACCTTTGAAATGGAAGTTCTGGAGGAATATAGGAATGAGAACATTGATAAAGAATTGGCCAAAATTACTCCATTGGCTCAGATAGGGCTATTACAATAGAGAATGTAGTTACCGACTCAAAAATTAGAAGAAGAATATCATATGTTGCGAGGTCATAATGCAAGGTTGAGAGAACAAATTATCTAGGAATTGGATAGTACAATATGAAGGATAGATGAGCAAAGAATAGCTAGACTACAAGAGATCAAAATAAAACCTAAGGATGATGAGGGGATAACTACAAGGAGTAGTATAAGAAATGAGGTAGCAAGCACAAGTTTGCAAGTACCACCAAGTGATCCACCAATGATGAATGAAGATGCAAAAATGTTGTGGTGAGACATTGAGGAAGTAACCAAATCACCTGAATCACAAGGCAATGTACAAATCGATGTGAGTGACTCCAGTAATGAAGTAATACCTTGGATAGTAATGGAATCTAGTATAGGAAGAAATGATGAGGATGATTGTCCAGAGAACCCCATAATCCTCAAGGTAATCATGATCCCCTAGTATGTACAACAACACAACGATAACTAGGGAGAATGCAAGACTATCAAAACAAGCTCTATCCACAAGCATATATAATAATCTATCAACAGTTGAGAATATAAAGGAGAGAAGTACAGAGATTGGAGAGATTGATGAATATACCAATAGATTGGGTGAAATAGAGTAAGGATAATCAGAATAACTCAAGTTCTGAGACATACATTTTTGACGCATAGAGAGAGGTTTTGGCAACCTCATATCCACAAATAAGCCTCAAGTAAAGAAGATGGATATATCACCTAGCACGTATGAATCATAGAATCATAGCACTACGAAAATTATGACCAATAATTAGAATAAATAGAAGTCCACTAGCCAAAATTGAGTTGGTAGAGATAACTCCTGATACTTGAACAATGGGACGAAGAAACATATACATACCCCTAAGGCTTTAGCCAGGAAGGGGAGGAGGTATTCAACTATGAAATGAGTAAGGACAAGGTGATGTTACAATAATAAGAGGAAGAGTACGAGGAAGGTTATGACCCCCTACTCCTAGATGGCCAAGAGATACACCTTTAGCCTATATTAATTGGATAAGGAATCTGTTAGGGTTACCATGGATGAGAGGAATCTTACCTAATCATGCAATGCAATACCCACTAGGATGACCACAACTAATACAAAGAGGACCTTAAAGAGTGGCAGGTTGTAGAGGATTACTCCAAGAATGGGTGGAATCACCATTGATATAGAGAAACCTGATTTCAAGAGGAATAGGATGAGGAAGACACTCACATGAGAGAGGCCTTGCTGGTAGAGGGAGAGTGCATTTTAAATATGAAAGAAATTAGGGACAACTAAGGATCTGATCACCAAGTCTAGAGCTGGAATTGATCCAAGGTGATAGGTAGAGAATTCAATTGAATTATAGTAGGGTATTAAGAACACCACTACCAAGAGATCAATCACCTATGCGACAAGAAGAAAGGACACCAGGTGAAGATACTCCAGCTTGCAATTGTACAATTCCAAATTTTACACATGGAAGGGGAAGACCAGGAAATTTAGTAACATCATAAATGGAGATGAATCAACCTAGCGATCAAGTACCTACAGGTGACATGACCACTCAAAAAATCACAATCAAACCTCCAATAAGAATCCAATAGGATCATAGAAATGAATTTCCTGTACGATTGCCATGACGATAAGTGTAAATAGACTAAGATAAAAAAAAAAAAATTAAAAAAAGAGAAAAAGAAAAATAAAGTGCCTTAATTATGAAAATCCCTCGGGACAAAATTAAGAAGAAAGTGGGTTGAATACTGGAAATGGCGACCTCTTCAAAAAGAGAGAAATTTGAAAAATTCTCTAAGTATAAGATCGTACAAGTCAAAATTAAAGAAGAAAAAGGCACAACTATGAGATCGTACAAGTAAAATTGGCAAGGGACATGAGAAATCATAGAAAATTATAGGTTGTAAAATTTAGGTCATACATTGTATGATTTTGGGCATGTTGTACGATTTTCAACTACCCCATTTAATGCAACGTGTGTGAAAAAAGAGCGATTGAAGGAAAAAGCAGGAAAAGTCAAAAATTTTAAAATGAAGTGTTGAGTTGTCAATAATCTAAGCTAGGAGGATGGAAAACATGCAAGGTGGTGCAATATAGAAAATAAATTAATTAGGGTTCAGTTAGGGTTTGATGAACAATTTAAATAGAAGATAAATTGGCAATTTTATTTAAACCATACAAAAAGAATTCAAAATTTTCAGGAGAATGGAGGTGAAAAGTGTGCAACCAAATGGATAAGACCACATGGGCAGTAAAATTCATCAGTAATTTCGAATAAGCAAGGACCCATTTTAATTAGCACCAAGGAGAACTTTTCACACTTAGAAAAATCTAACCGAAGAGTCCAAAGGGAGAAAAAGCTAGGGTTTGACTCCATTGAAGGGAAAAATTGAATTGCAACCAAAAATAACAAAGGGTTAGTAGTAGAAGGTGCCCAAGTGAGAACCTGATGGTGGAGAAACGTAAATTAGGGTTCGAAAGAGTGATAACTTGGATCCAGAACAAAGAAATTGAAAAAAGAAAGAATTTTAAACCCTAAATAGAACAAAAGTAGCCAAAAATGAAGGGAAAAATATAGTTGGAAGAAGAAGTCTGTACATCCATAAAATACAGCTATTTGTGAAGATAAATTTTACCAAGGGTGGAAAAGTTAGAAATTTGCTCCTGAAAAGCATTAGAAAGAGAGATCGGGGAAATCCGACAACTGGGTTGGTGAAGAATTTGGAAAAAGAAGTAAAAATAACAAAATTTTGACAACCTAGTGTTTAAAAAATTGTACTGTATGATTTAGTAGTAGAGTGTACGATTTCAGGAGAAAAATTATGTAATTTCAGGCAGTTTTTGGCTATTTCAGCTATTTTTGAACAAATCATATGAAATCATACAGAATCGATTAAGGGGAGTAGTTAGGTAGGAAGAATGTATAGAGTAGCAAGGTCTTGTATGATTTCATGTGGTATTTATAATATTTGAGGGATATAGAGTATTTTTAAGTCCAAACAGCAATAATTTGAAAAATTTGTACGATCTAGAAAGGTTGTCCTAAAAGAAACTGTACAATTTTTAAGTAGTTGTATGATTTTCAACACTTCCAATTGTGGAAGTGGTGATGTTAGATTAGCAAGATAATAGGAGGTATGGCAAGAAAATGATCTCAGCATAAGATTTTGGATACTGGTCGAGAAGTATTGTAGTCAATAGGGTGGAACAATCAGAAAGACCTTTATACGAAAGAGAGCCATGAATGCAGAAGTACCAAGGGTGATAGTATTAGTGTCGCGATTGGCATGGTACTCATCCTTGGAGAAGAGGAGGATATAGGCCATGGAGAGGTTTGAGGTACTGGAGGGCTGACATAAGAAGAACACCGCTAAGATACTAAGAGGAGAGAATGGCATAAGAAAGGTTTCTACAAAGGGAATTGAGGAGTGAGGTACATATTCTAGATCAAAATAAGGATCTTAGTAGTGGATGTGAGGAAGGTCAGGTGGAGATAATGAATATTTTGTTTGTACAACATGGAGGAGAAACATACAGATGATGGTGGAATGATAAATAAAACAAGAACCATCCATGGATAAAATGGTTTGAGGAGGCTCGTGTAGCTATAATAGCACAAGTTCCACCACACCAGAAAACCTTCTTTTATAATTACCTGTTGTAGATGGTTCAGGTGTATAATCCTACAACCAGAACTACCTTTGTGAATGTGGATAAGAGGTCGATGAAAATATAAGTGACAGTAGATGCATTCAGGAAGACATTCAAATTTCCAGTGTATGACACAGAGATAGCTAAGAATTTGTTTGATCTGATTGAGTCATATTGTATCATCACTTCATTTACTGATGTGAAGTCACCAACTACTATAAATATTGTGGGTGCAAAAACTCGAGGGATCAAATGCAACCATCTAAAAGAGAACGATTGGCCATGTGCTATGAATACAATAATGGCTCTACTGTCAAGGGATACACAAGCCACAAAGATACCAATATATATGGATTAGTATGTAGAAGGTATCACCCAAGGAATCCAGTATGATTGGGGTACCTATCTGGAAAGGAAGATACATGAAATATTGACGAAAAGACCAAATAATTTTGAAATGACTTTCTATGCCATTGGATTGTTATTAAATGCTATCATAGAATTGGAAATCTGCTTTCCAGGTTTGACAGAACCTCAATAATTTGAGGAAGGACATCCAACCATTTTGAGATGGGTAAAGTTAGTACCCATTAAGAAGAAGACTCTGAAGAAGCCTTGAACAAAGAGGGAACAACAAGCCACAGAGGTACCAGAATATATTCCTTCGGATGATGAGGATGTACATCCTTGGAGGAAAAGGACAAGGATATTAGAACATGAACTAGAACAACAAGCAATGCAACAACGACATTAGGAGCAATTGTCAGTTTAGGAAAGGGAGGAAAATATGGAGATACAAGTAAGCCCAATTCAAATAAGAATGAGATGACAATGGGAAATAATTGCAAAGAATCCTATTACAAAAAAACAAGATGAGTCTCCATAAAAGGATCTGTTGGGTGGTGTTTTCACCCGATTGTGAAAGCACACTCTCCGGTAGGATCTGAGTCCAAAATCCTCTGCTTGCAAAGAAAATAACTTTCTCCAAGGTTCCTGTTATGCTTAAATAATGCTGTTTAAATGAAATGCCAGGAATATCTTAGGGTTTGCAAGTGGATGTTAACAAGGGGCACTGATGGTTTATTTAATTTAAATTTACAATGGACTCAAAGTGAATAAATCTATTCTAATCTTCAATTCTAATGGATTTTCAATTGCTTATTCAAATACTGTAATTAAACTGTAAGAAATAAAATAAGTATTTGAAAGATAAAGCAAAATAAATGGAAATAAGATTAAACTACAGTCAGAATACTTTCATCAATTCGATGAAACCGAAGATACTGAGGTTTTATGCATGCAACCTAATTTAATGAACCTGCAAACTCGCACAATCCAAATAAATTAGGTGCTAGTTTCTAGGGTTTCTACTGTAATTCCAGACTTAGGCATTCGCATGAAGCAACTAAGAACACTTGCATTAAACTTCACCTAAAATCATCAGAAATCTAGAATGAAAGATAAAACATTAAATCATGCATGCACAAAATGACTCCTTCTTTCTCATCAATGAGATGCCAATACTCTATATTTTATATTAAATGATATGTCAATTACATTCAAAGAATGTTCTAGGAAAAAATATTCCAGAACAAAAAAGAAGGAAATTGCCCAAGTGCAGGCCCAGAATAGCATGAAGCTCTTGTCTCTGCAACTCTGCAATCGACAATTTCCAACCCTTCCTTCAATCTGTGCTTCTGGATTTATCCTGTCTAGCGTGGCCCTTCGATTCTCCCTGGTCGCTTCGCTTCACCTTCTCGCATGTGACCTTTCAAATTCCCACCTTTTCCTTGTCTTTATTCCATGTTTAACGCCGAAATGCCTAAAATCCTCCGTTGCATGTAATGCCTCTGCAAACCTGACACCTGCATGCCATGTGTCACACGCCCTCTGCGCCTTCTGTAACGCCATTCTATGAAAGTCCTGACAAAAACTGCATGCCGCCTGTTCACCTTCTTGGCATCGAAAATGTGACATGTCGTGAAATCACGACGCTCTTCCCAGCCATACATCCTCGACAACATCTTGTCGCGATATCGCGACCGTTTTTACCTTCGGGCTCTCTCGCCTCAAACTATCGCAATATCGCTACCATTTCTCCGTCGGGCTTCCTTCTCACCAAGCTATAGCGAAATCGCTACCATCTCTCCATCGGGCTTCCTTGGCAACTTTACGTCGTGACATCGTGACCATTATCACTCTCTTGCCTTCTTTCGACAAATCGTCGTGATATCGCTACCGCCTTTATCCTCGAACCTGCTTGCCATAAACTGTCATGATATCGCTACCACTTTCTATTTCCATACACTTTCTTGAAACACGTCGCAAAATCGCTACCGCTTTTATGCTCCGTACGCCTTGGCAAAACCTGTCGCGATATCGCGATGTTTTTCACCCTCGGACCTTCATGCCACTTTCTGTCATGATATCGCTACCGCTTTATTTTTCCGTATGCTTTCCCAAAACACGTCGCGAAATCATGACCATTTTCTCCTTCGTACGCTTTGCCAAAACACGTCGCGAAATCGCGACACTTTTCACTTTTTTCCAACGGCATGTCACGATTTCGTGACACCATTTCTTTTCCTCTCAATGGCATGTCGCGATTTCGTGACACCATTTCTTTTTTTCTCAGCAACATGTCACAATTTCGTGACAACTTTCAAATTTTCTTTTCTCTCCTCTTCGGCAGCGATGGAGCTACATGTCACGATTTCGTGACAACTTTCCTGTTTTCGACAGCGATGGCGTGACAAGTCACGATTTCGTGACATGTCGCGATTTTGCGACACTTTCAACACTTCGGCATTTTTTTCCTTTTCTTCAATTTTAGCATCTGGGTCATCGAGATTCTCCTCTGCAAGCCTGCAAAAATGTGGGTCCCCAATTTTGGGGTGTGTTGTGGATCACCCACAACAAATGGTGACTCTGTTGTCAAATGCTCTTGAGCATTTTAGTAAGAACCCAACTTGAAACATATCAGAAACTCGCAAATATACGTTAGCACTTAAGCAAAATAACAAATGTCCAAAGATCAGAAGTACATGAATCATCAGAATCATCAAGTATCAGCTCAATGTGTGCAATGTGCTTTCATTCCCTATCGTTTGAAATTGATCAACATTCCATTATCAGTTTTGCATGAATGCATATATGGGATGGTGACTGATTTGTGTACCCTAATGAATGTGCAAGGAGATTTGTTTCCATAAAAGGCATGGTCCTTCTTCTATTACTATGTACAAGCATTCAAGATTGCCAAACCCTCTTAGGATCCACTAATTCATTACCTTATTGTATCCCAAAGTTGGTTATGAGTCCCTACTATCTAGAACCCATGTGCAAGTGAATGTGAAATCAAAATTTTGGGGAATCAGACTCCCAACCAACCGAGATGAGAGTTTAACCTTATCCTTACTATTCTAATTTAGAGTTCATTACCTCACTTTAAGAAAAATAATTAAACTAGTTATGGAAGAAATGGTCATGCTAGTCTAACCCTCTAGACAATCAGTGGTCTTGTTTTTTAGGCAAGACATGATGCCATGCATGGGCATATCTAACCCCACAATCCAAAACTTATCTCCATTTATTTGGACCTTTGGTATGACTACCCATCCCTTGCAGAGGACAAGTAGTACGATCCTTACAATCCAAAAATAAAGATGAGATGGGAAAAATTTATTTATTATTATTTTTTTACTTCTTGGACCTTGGGGATGACTACCCATCCTGGATAGGGACATGTAGTACGATCCTTAAAATCCAAACTTTAGATGAGAAATATTAATTTTGTTGCTTAGACCTTGGGGATGACTACCCATCCTTTGTAGAGGACAAATAGTACAATCCTTACAATCCAAGACTGATTATGAAATGAGACATAAGAGCTTTGGGGAATCATATTCTCAACTAACCGAGATGAGAATTTATACCCTATCCTTACTACTCAATGTGGGTCAAATCAAAGATTTGGGGAATTGGATCCTCAACCTAAGTTTGATGAGGATTTAACCCTATCCTTACTACTCTGATTTTAGACTTTAAGCTCTATGGAAGTGGTCAAAACCATTGTTTTAAGGATCATGCTGCATAAATAGGATAGACATGAAATACTTCTTTCGCCCAACCCTTTCCTCCAAGTTAGGTCTTGATCATTTTGCTCAAGATCCTTTTTTAATGCATGAGACGTGCTTGGTTCTAGATATCTTAAGACTCAGTTTCCAACCTTAGGAGCTACTTACATATATGTTATAACACAACCCTAAGAGGATTTGACATACTTTAATGGCTTGTACCTAAGATGCATATGTAACTAAGATGAGATGTATGTAAGGTGAGATGGAACATGAATGCATTATTTCTTGAATTACAAATGGAATGAATTGTCATGCAAAACTGATTCTTTCATGCATCACAAAATCAAACAATATTATTAAACTGTTTGTGTTACTTGTGGAGCTTTTACAAGACAATTCCAATATTTCATATTCTCCTAACCTTAAGCATAAGTTGACATCTCAATTTTTTATTCTTTATTTATTTTTATTCTTCTTTTTTTTTTTTCTTTTTTTTTATTATTATTATTATTTTTTTATCAAAATTAACACACATGTCAATTGAAATCAAATCCATAACCAAAATCCTAGCTAGACTAACAATCCTAAACAATAAAAACAAAATCTGAAAATCCCCACCAAAACCAAAAGAATAATACCAAAGTCTCACGACCTAAGGGCTAAAATAATGCTTCAAAATCTGCCCATTAACCGGTAGCATGAAATCTTCCCCTTCTAATGTTTTTAGCCTGAAGGTATTCTTCCCAAGAATCTCTGAAATCTGATATGGACCCAACCAAAGACAATCAAACTTTTGATGATTCCCTTTTTCCTCATGTCTTTTGTCCCATAGTAATACCAAATCTGAAATTCTGAATGATTTAACTTTGGCCCTTCTGTCAAACCATCTCTTGATAACTGCCTGGTGTTTATTCATGTGATTCATGGCCTCTTATCTCTTTTCATCAAGGTGCAACAACTGGCTCAACCTGGCTTCAACTTGATCATCTGTCCCCAAGTACTCTTGTATGAAATGTAAGGTCTACAACTTCAAATTTGTTGGAAATATCGGGTCTTGCCCATAGACCAAATGATAGGGAGTATTCCCTATGGACTCTTTCACTCTGGTCCTATCTGCCCAAAGGGCAAACTTTAGTTGGCTATGCCAGTCCCGAGGGTTCTTTTCTAGCAACTTCTTAATAGTATTCAACAAATTCTTATTTGAAGACTCAACCAACCCATTTCCTTGAGGATAGTAATTGGATGCAAACTTTAAGCTCACTTTGTTATCATATGCCCAATCTGCAAATTGTGTAGAAATAAAAGCTTTACCATTGTCACTGACAATAGAGTCGGGCATTCCAAATATTGTTATAATCTGATCCTCAAGAAATTTAATCACAACATCTGTGGTGGCATGTTTAGTAGGAATCGCTTTTGTCCACCTTGTACAGTAGTCCGTAGCTGTCAAAATGAATTTATGAGAATCAGAAGAATTTGGGTTAATAACCCCGATGAAATCTAGTCCCCACCGTGCAAACGGTCTCATTTCGACTACAGGCTACAACGGCATGGCTGCATTTCTTTCTCTATTTGCGACCACTTGACGGATGTGACAAGATCGTACATGGGTATGCGCATCCTTGAAAATATGTGGCCAATAGTATCCTGCTCTCAGGATTTGATGTGCTGTAGCATTGGCTGCACCATGACCAGTTCCATGTTTCTCGTGAAATTCTTGCAACACCCTGGCAGCTTCTTTGTTCAAGCACCTCAGGTAGATACCTTCATGATTCTTCCTATAAAGCACACCAGATTTTATCAGATAATTGACAGATTTAAGCCTTAAGGCTCTTCTCTGTGTTGAATTCATATTAGAAAGACACTTACCGATCAATAAAAATTGCACAATATCAACATACCAGTCGTCCTTAGCCATGTATTCTGTATTTGAGCATTGACCTGTTATTTGCGGATTATTTTTTGTGATCGCCTTCGCCAGTCCCTGTCCTCGAACTAGTTTCATTGGTTGGATTTCGAGATCAAATTCTTGGGTGGTTGAAATCCACTTTCCTCTCTTCTCACCTAGTTCATTCCGCAAAAACATGGTCTTGACAGCAGAATCGGGCACGATGGCGATAATTCTGCTGTGCATGATGTAGTGCCTAAATTTTTTCACAGTTTTAAAAAGTGCGTACATTTGCTTATCAAGGATTGAATACCTTAATTGAGCGTATTTCAGGGGGGCACTTAAAAATGCAATGGGTTTTTTGGCACTATCCTCACCTTTTTGGGTTAAGACACTCGCAAAGGAGTGTTCTGATGCAAAAGCATAAATATAAAAAGGCTTGGAGTAGTCTGGGCTTATAAGGACAGGGACTCTGGAAATGGCATCTTTGATATTCTGGAAAGCCACTCTACTTTCCTCGTTCCATTTTACATCCACATCTTTCTTGAGCATCTGGTTCAGAGGTTTGGCTATTTCAGCAAAGCTAGAGATAAACTTCCTCACAAAATTGACCTGCCCAAAGAAAGATATCAATTATTTTTTACTGCTCGGGAGAGGTAGGTTTTGGATAGCTTGTATCCTTTTTGGGTCGATGGATATGCCCTCTTTTGAAATGATGTGACCCAACAATTTCCCTTCTGTCACTCCAAAAATGCACTTTTTGGGATTTAAGGAAATTCCATGTTCTCTGCATCTTTGAAGCACTTTCTTCAAATCTTTAACATGATCCTCTCTCTTCTTCGAGAAAACTGGGATATCATCCACATACACGATGATGCATTTGCCTATTAACCCTTTGAATGCGTAACCCATGGTGCGTTGAAAATTTGCACCAGCATTTAACAGTCCGAACGACATTCTCTTATATGCAAATGTCCCCCACTTGGTAGTGAAGGCTGTTTTCATCCTATCATCTGGATGTATAAGAATTTGGTTGTACCCCGAATATCCATCGAGAAAGGACATCATTTCAGATCCATTTACCATTTGCATAATTTCATCAATTGATGGCGATGGATAATTATCCTTTTGAGATGCTTTATTAAGATTTCGAAAATCTATGCACAGCCTAATGCACAGCCTAATCTCTCCACTCTTTTTTATTACTGGAACGAGGTTGGCCACCCAGGTTGAGTGCCTAACAGGAAAAATGATTTTTGCTTCCAATAATATTTTAACCTCCTTTTTGATCAAAGGCTCCAATAGCGGGTTAACAACTCGTTGTCTTTGCCTAAAAGGATTGGAGTCTGGCTTCAAAGGGATGGTATGTGTGATAATGTTATGGTTGTAAGTCTTCAGCTCATTGTAGTTCCAAGCAATACAATCTATGTAATGCTTCAATGCCTCGTATTATATTGCTCCTTTCTTCCTCTCGTACATGCCTTTGCTATGTACACCTCCTTTGGATTGTCTGCACTCCATAGATTAATTGAATCGCATGCATCTTTGGGGAGTGGGACTCTTTTTCTTTTCTTGTTCTTGCATTCCATGTCGAACATATTTTCTAATGAAACCACGTCTTTAGGAATTTTTTTGGATTGATACGTAGTTTCAATTTCTTCTGTTTCATCCTACCACCTTTGTTCCTCATCAATCACCTGATTTTCAAAAATACCCGAGTTTGTGACAAACTTGAAGATGTGCCTGTCACTTTCAAAAACCTAGAAATTCTTTACATTATCAGGTATTGATGGACAAGGAACCAGCTCAATGGAAAACTTTTTACATCTTTTTATATCCACCGGGTTTAACATGCCTACGACGACTGCAAGAGAGTCTGCTATTCGATTTCCTCTCCTAGAAATAAGGGCTATGTTGAATGCATCAAACTCCTCCATGAGGTCCATAACCCTTGTCCTATAAAGGCTCGGTCTTTTGTCACGGCATGTATACTGTCCTTTGATTTGCTTGACAACCAACTCAGAATCTCCCAAAACCTTCAAGCATTTAACATGTTTGCCCAATGCTAGACGTAAACCATAGATCAATGCTTCGTATTCTGCCACATTATTTGTGCAAGGAAATTGTAGTCTATAGGCAGCCAATAATGGTTTACCTCCTGGACCAGTGAGCTCGACTCCAGCTCCTGCTCCCTGTCTAGACTTTGATCCATCAAACTTGAGCAACCACGTGTAATCCTTTTCCTCAAAAGAACCACCATGACACACTTCTTCTTTAAGCTCATCAGCAACTTTCTCAACATCAAGAGCATAGACCCCTAGGTCTGGCTCAGAAAACTAAACCTCATTTGGCTTGTTGAAATCCGTTATAATCTCCTTAAGCCTCGATTCGTTTTCCAGTCTTATTTGATTTGCAATTCCCTTCCATGGTAGCCACATATGCGAGCAGTCTGTTGCAAAATAGCCATTCAGCATTTTCATCCAATCCCTAGCAAGTAGCATTCCATACCTACTCGGGATATTAACCACCAAAATGTCCACAACCTGCTGAACCCTGGGTTCAGAATTCAATTGAATCTTGACATCATATAAAGTCCCCACTACATTTACTTCTGATCTGTCTAGTTGCAGGACTATACATTTGGATGAAACAGTCGTAGACCTAGCATTTTGCATATCTCCGTAGGCATGAGGTTGCTCGTGGCTCCTGTGTCCACCAAACAGTTATGCAAGTTCTTACCCGCAATTCTCAGAGTCAATAAGAATTGCAGGACATCCCTTCTCTCCTTTCGCAAAATCAGATGGGATTCAGCTCTTTTTTCCTTCCACATCAGATCAGGTGAGTTCAAAGCTCTTATCAGCGCCTCCTTTTGACCAGGCAATTTAGCTGCATCCAGGAATGAAAGGCTATATTTGGACTTCTTCATATCCTCCACTACGTCATAATTTGGTTTTTTGAATTTGACTGTCTTCTGGATGTCATTAGACATTTCTATTCTGAGCGGAGGGGGAGGGTTGTTACTTGCCTTTGTGTCTGGAGGAAGAATAGAATTGTTTGGAGGTGTTGATGAGGTTTTAGGGGCTTTAGATTTACTCCTCAAATGGTACCCATGAGTCCCCTTTCTAAAATCTTGAAAATATTGCACCTCCTGTTCCAAAACTTCGTCTTCTTCCTCCTCGCTTTCACCCTCTTGGTGATATACTGTTTCCATCACCATAATATTTTCATCTTGATGATATGATGGATCCTCATTTGATACCAGTTCCAAATCATCAACTTGTGCCTGAAGACAATGAGTGTATCTAGCAATCTTAGGACAATTCCTCTCATTGTGTTCTTTTGTGTTATGTAACCTGCACCCCATTTCCCATGCCAAATCTGAAAGATTCAAAAGAGAATTGGATTGGCTAGTGCTCTAGAAGCATCTAATTGATTAGCAATGGGAGCAGGAACTCCCCCATTGTTTGGCTTGGTGTTCCAGTGCCTCCCTCTATTGTTAAAATTACGATTTGGGTGAGGGGCATGGGAATCATACTTCTGCTGTTGAACCCTGTCATTGCTTAGTTTATGCACTAGTTTCTTGAGCTCTTCGACTTCCGAAAAAACATCCTTCGATGGAATCATATTGTTGTTAACCCCCGTTGGATTCGCATAATTAATGGGGTCTTGATTCCACATTTGGGTCGGGTTCTGAGGAATTTGATTCCCATATGGATTGATACCTTGAATCAGGATTGGATTCGAAACAGGAACTATGGCTTGAGGATTGACTTGACTAGTTTCCTGCATAGTTGATTGATTGTTCTGCAAAAATGCAGGAACAGGTGGAATGGTTGTGATTGGTTGGATTGGAATGGGTGCATATGCGGGTGCTGGTGGATACGGCTACTGATATGGGAAGGCGTTCATACTTGGCATTTGTGGTGCCATGAGTTGATTTGCCTGGGGATCTTGACCATATGGAGCATACTGTCCCACCATAGGCATCTAGGTAAACTCGTAGCCTTGCGATGTCAATTGCTGCTCAATAGTCATGGCTTCATTATAGGCCAAAGCCAGCATGGTGACCTGAGGATTGCGCCTTGCAAACATAGTTGTCATGGGGTCCAATGCCCAAAATATATCTGCAAAGCCACTGCGGGATCGATGGCAAAATGTCTAATTGCTCTGTTATAGTTCTTTTGGAATCTCTGATTAAACATTCGGATTGGTTCCCCTTGGCCCCGTTTGCATGTAATAAACTAATTGTAAATAGTTGCGGGATCTAAGGGTGACCTAAATTGATTGACAAAGGCATTTTCCATTTGTGTCCAAGAGGTGATTGAACCAGTTGGCAAGCATATATACCATTCATATGCTATTGGATCCAAGCTCATGGGGAAAAGTCTGCAGGCTACATCTTCATTCTGAACTTGCAGCCTAATTAAAACATCCCTATAGGCTTGGATATGTTCTTCTGTTGTTCTTTGGCCATCTGGCTTGTATTTAGGCAGAAATCTTTCAATGTTCTTAGGGATTTCATGGATATCCCCAGCAATATTCAAAGGAGTATTATTAGCTCCATACCAAGGAGCTGGTGGAGCTTGAGCCATTTGACTCAGAATTGATGTAGACAGACCTACAATAGTAGTAGAAATATTACTAACTATAGGCACACTAGGGGCAACGGATATTACTAGCGTAGGTCCACTCGACGTTCTTGGAGAAAACAGGCCTTTTGCGACTGGTGTGCTTACGACTTGCTTGGCTTTACCCTTGGGAGTACCAGTAAGGTCGTGAAAAATGGTTTCTCTAGTTGTTTGAGACCTGGTCGCAATACGACATGGTGGGTCCAGCCTGCCTGAGGAAACCCTCGGCTATTTCGAAGAAAATCTGCAACAAAAACAAAAATAGTGTTGCAGTTTAGCCGTAAATGATTTCAAAATTAAATCAAAAACAAAATATTCAGATAAAAAAATCAAAATAGATAAACCAATTCGGCCCTCCTTCTAGCGCCAGTCTATTGGGTGGTGTTTTCACCCAATTGTGAAAGCACACTCTCCAGTAGGATCTGAGTCCAAAATCCTCTGCTTGCAAAGAAAATAACTTTCTCCAAGGTTCCTGTTATGCTTAAATAATGCTGTTCAAATGAAATGCCAGGAATATCTTAGGGTTTGCAAGTGGATGTTAACAAGGGGCACTGATGGTTTATTTAATTTGAATTTACAATGGACTCAAAGTGAATAAATCTATTCTAATCTTCAATTCTAATGGATTTTCAATTGCTTATTCAAATACTGTAATTAAACTGTAAGAAATAAAATAAGGATTTGAAAGATAAAGCAAAATAAATGGAAATAAGATTAAACTACAGTCAGAATACTTTCATAATTTGATGAAACCGAAGATACTGAGGTTTTATGCATGCAACCTAATCTAATGAACGTACAAACTCGCACAATCCAAATAAATTAGGTGTTGGTTTCTAGGGTTTCTACTGTAATTCCAGACTTAGGCATTCACATGAAGCAACCAAGCACACTTGCATTAAACTTCACCTAAAAGCCTCAGAAATCTGGAATGAAAGATAAAACATTAAATCATGCATGCACAAAATGACTCCTTCTTTCTCATCAATGAGATTCCAATACTCTGTATTTTATATTAAATGATATGTCAATTACATTCAAATAATGTTCCAGGCAAAAATATTCCAGAACAAAAAAGAAGGAAATTGCCCAAGTGCAGGCCCAAAATAGCACGAAGCTCTTGTCTCTCGCAACTCGCAATCGGCAATTTCCAACCCTTCCTTCAATCTGCGCTTCTGGATTTATCCTGTCTAGCGTGGCTCTTCGATTCTCCCTGGTCACTTCGCTTCACCTTCCTGCATGTGACCTTTCGAATTCCCACCTTTTCCTTGTCTTTATTCCATGTTTAACACCGAAATGCCTAAAATCCTCCATTGCATGTAATGCCTCTACAAACCTGACACCTGCATGCCACATGTCACACGCCCTTTGCGCCTTCTATAACGCCATTCTATGAAAGTACCGACAAAAACTGCATGCCGCTTGTTCACCTTCTTGGCCACGAAAACATGACATGTCACGAAATCGCGACGCTCTTCCCGACCGTACATCCTCGGCAGCATCTTATCGCGATATCACAACCATTTTTACCTTCGGGCTCTCTCACCTCAAACTGTCGCAATATCGCTACCATTTCTCCATCGGGCTTCCTTATCACCAAGCTGTAGCGAAATTGCTACCATCTCTCCGTCGGGCTTCCTTGGCAACTTTACGTCGCGACATCGCTACCATTATCACTCTCTTACCTTCTTTCAACAAACCGTCACGATATCGCTACCGCCTTTATCCCCGAACCTGCTTGCCACAAACTGTCGAGATATCGCTACTGCTTTCTCTTTCCGTACGCTTTCTTGAAACACATCGCAAAATCGCTACCGCTTTTATGCTCCGTACGCCTTGGCAAAACCTGTCATGATATCGCGACATTTTTCACCCTCGGACCTTCATGCCGCTTTCTATCGCGATATCGCTACCGCTTTCTTTTTCCGTACGCTTTCCCGAAACACGTCACGAAATCGTGACCATTTTCTCCTTCGTACAGTTTGCCAAAACATGTCGCGAAATCGTGACACTTTTCACTTTTTTCCAACGGCATGTCGTGATTTCGTGACACCATTTCTTTTCCTCTCAATGGCATGTCGTGATTTCGCGATTTCGTGACAACTTTCAACTTTTATTTTCTCTCCTCTTCAGCAGCGATGGAGATACATGTCACGATTTCGCGACAACTTTCCTGTTTTCGGCAGCAATGGCGCGACAAGTCACGATTTCGTGACACTTTCAACACTTAGGCATTTTTTACTTTTCTTCAATTTTAGCATCTGGGTCACCGAGATTCTCCTCTGCAAGCCTGCAAAAATGTGGGTCCCCAATTTTTGGGTGTGTTGTGGATCACCCACAATAGGATCAGTAGAAGGAATAACAATCAGATTCAGAAAAGAAAAATCTAGAAGACTAGAGTTGGGCAGAAGTAGAGAATATGGTGGTATATCCAAACATTTTTCAACACAATGAATTTCAAATCCTGGATGCTTCAAAATTTTGGAAGAACATAGAGATGGGGAAGATAGCACAAGAAGTTACAACCACCACTCAGGATGAAAAAGAGGAAACTAAAGTGAGAGTGGACGTCTTAGAGGAAGAGTCTAGGAAAAATAAGAAACCCCTATTCAAATTTATGATGGGGGAATTTTAAATAAAAATAACCCAAGTGATGTGCAAGAAGAGATAAAAGCATCACAAGAATAGGAAGAACCTGTTGTTTAGAATTTCATAGCAATAGGAGTACAATAGAATCTAGAGGAAGAGAAGGTGACTGAAGAGCAAAAGGTGGGCTCCACTGAATAGGAAGAAGCCTAGGAACAAATAGAGTAGCAAAAATCTCAAAAAGAGATTGTGAATATAGAATATAATGAGGATGAGGATAAGATTGTAGAATAGACTCCACCTCAAGAAAAGATAGATACAGAGAGAGCACTTTGAGAGCTTGGAGGAAGCTCTATCCACCACATGGAGGAAGAAGAAGAACGAACTCCTAAAAAAGAGGAACAACGAAGAATGAGAACAAGTTACCTTTTGAATGTACCATAGTTTGGCAGGATCAAAATGAAAGAGGAGGCAAAAGGAGTAGAAGATGTTGTGGAACATTTCTTCCAATAGATAGGTGATTCCATAGCCAACACCAAATTACAATTTTGTATTGGATGCATGGGAGAATTAAAGCTATGGGAGGAACAAGTGTCTCTAAAATTGGATAACATAACAGAATGGGTGAGTAATAAGGATCATACAAGTAAAATCATAAATATTCATGTACAACACCCATGGAAGTTACCTAGGTAAGAGGTAACCACAATGTTGGGAAGAAATGACTTTCCAGAATGAGTTATAACCAACTAAAGGTAGCATTCAAGGTTGTACTTGGATAGAACCAGTCACCTAACTTGTCCAATGAACATAGGAGAATTGGAGTACAAGAGGGTCACTACATATTTGGCTATCACTTTGAGGAAGTTGAAATTTCTCACACATTGGATAGAGTGGTTGAGCATTGGATTGGAGTAGATTTATCAGCTCAAGGAATATCAAAAGGAGGAAATAGAAGCCACTAGAAAAAAAATGATTGCAATGGAGTAAGAATTGCAAAATAGAAGGATGCAACAAAGAAGAAAATAAAAAAATTGGAGGAATATCTGACAAGCATAAAGGTTGAGTCCAAAACTAGACTCAATTTGCTTGAAGAAGAGAAGTGACAGATCTCCCAGACAATAGAAGATAGGATTAATGAGTTGGAGACACAACTCGAGGCAAAGGATGAGCAAATGCCAACCTAGTTGGCTAATAAAAATGATCAAGTGGTGATATAGGCCAAGCATATAGAAGAACTTCAAAAGAACAACAAAAGATACAATGAATTGGTCCTAGAGAAGCAAGCATAGTTGAAGGTTAGGGAAGATATTGTTCGTGTCTTAGAGGTGGATATTTATCACCACCTACAGACCATTGCTGAGAAGAATGAAGAACTTCAGGTGGTGACTCTAATAGAATCTCACTTGCAGGAGAGGTTGAAGAGGAGTGCCACTGATCAAGAAAAGCAAATGATCTAATTTTTGAAGACTGCTGAAGAGAAGGCTAATTTTCATGGGGCGAAAGCAATGGAAATGGGAAGCTATGCAACCAAGTTGAAGAATGAACGTGCAATTCTTCAAACCAAAGTGACTGACTTGTAGGAGATAATTATGGACTACAAGGCACAACTGAAGCAGAAAGGTTAGTCAATGATGACACCAACCAAAGTAAAGGGGAGGGTAGATGTAGGTAGTAAATACACCTCCCAGAATAAGAGAAAGTGATCAAATAGATTTGCTTAATTTTGATAATTTTGATAGTTAGTATAAGTTTTACAAACCATACAACCATAAGGACAAACCATACAACCAGGATGGAAAATCATACAAGGTGAAGGTAAACCGTACAAGGCACACTAAAATGCAATGAAATGCATGGGAAATATAATTTTAGGTTGAAATGGTGCATAGGTTTGATAATTAAAGTGTTAGACTTAGTAAAAGCCTTAATTAATGTATTTTGTTATGCATGGGTAGTTGTAAAATAAATAATTGCCTTAGGAACCACTTTGGAATAACCTAGGCAATGTTATGTAATACCCCATTTTAAATTTTGTAGGTCTAGTTGTTGCTGGATATTTGCTGGTGAGAATCTTAGTGAGTTAGACTAGTATGTTCTAAGTTATTGCAGTAATTATTGTATATCATCCATATTGTAATTGTATTAATGATAGAATAAGATACAAATAATAATGAATACATTTGTTCTAGGTTGTTTATAATTTTGGCATGGATGAATGATGATTTATGGTTAATTCATGTTGCATATGCTTTCTGGTGAATGCTTTGATTAGTTTATGCATTGTTTTGGTAACTTGGATGAATCTGGCACTGGTGGAGCTTTGTGGAATGATCTGTGAGCATGGAAGAACTTAGGAGGATGTCTTTAACCCTATTGTATGATTTCTGGATGTAGACATTGGAATTGCATCTCTCTCAAGACCTGTTAAGATGTTTTGCATATTGCAATAAATGGGTTAATTGGCATATTAAATTCTTACAAAACCTATCTAAGAGAGATTATCCCAATGGAGTATCCAATTTGGTACTTGGTTATACCTTCAGTTCATACAAATCGTACACCAGAGTTCATACAAATATGATTTTCCCGATTTGGCAATTTTAAGCGATAGAAGAAAACTTACCCAACTTGGCAGTTTTGTGGAATCGACTTATTAATTACAAAACTATGTACAACAGCCTCCAAAACAAAATATTACAGTTTTTATGAGTGTAGAATCATACAATCCATGTCACTATATGATTTTGGATCGTATAGTGTGTCAAACTGACTTTTGTACAAGCTTCTCATTGGGCATAATTCCTAATTTTTATATCAATCCCACTATCAACTGGAAAGGAGTTGATTTTATTATTAATTTTATTTTATCTTTTGTCATCAACTCTTATGGAAACTCCCCTATAGATAGATATTTCCCAATCAACTTGTACCATGATGGAACAACATTGATTACAAATAATTTGGCATTAAGAAATTTATCTAGAATTCTCGTTCCTACTTGTTATCCTAATCGTATTCGAGACAACTATTTTGAAATTACATGCTTCTTTCCAAGTTGTAACACTACTCAAAATACGTAATCCTATAGGGTAATGATCCACCTACTGAATAATCTTTGTATAACTGGCTTATTTATCAAATACAAAAAATCTTGATGGTCCACATAGAAGTCAAAACAATTTACCAATAGGTAATACCTAAAATTTTGTACTGCATATAGAATCTCTAGAGCCTATCACTCCATTGTACTACAATTTCTCTTTGCCCTTGATAATAGATGGCTTGCAAAAATATAGGTTGATCCAACCTAAACTATGTGCCAATTCACATCCAACTACAAAGTTTGAGGCATCAATATGGACATGGAATTTTTTATACCAATTCAAGAACACAAAAATAGGACTACTGACTAGCTTAGAATTTAAATCCTCAAAGTCTCCTTGGTGATCCTATGTCCATATGAATGGAATATTATTATTGGTTAAATAATCTAGTGGGTAGGACACGTGCGCGTAATTCTTGATAAACCATCGATATTATCTTGTAGATACCAAGAAGGTTTTTAAAGAGCTCACATCGTATGGTTCCTCCATGTGTAATATGACATAAAATTTTGTCAGGATCGATCTTCAACCCTTCACTGCACACTATATGTCCTAAAAATTTCCTGTATGGTACCATCAAAAAACACTTTGCTATATTTAGGGAGATTTGTGGATTCCTACACCTACTCATGCACTCTTTGAGACCAGGTAAATGATATTTGATCTTCCCGTAGATGGACCAATCATCCAAGAATATCTTAAAATTTCTTGTGGCCAGTTGATCAAATATGTACAAAATAATGCACAAAAATATAGTAGGGGCATTACACATCCCAAATGGAATTCGATTATCTACATAGATGCCATTCTCTATGATGAATATGGTCTTCAATTTATCCTCCTCGATGGATCTTTAATTTTCACTATGTTCAAAGTCTACGCATATTTAGATTTTATTCACTTCCTTCTTCAGTGTGACCATAATAGGTGAAACCTTTTCACTGGTAGTGACTCTAAAAATTATGGTTGCCTCTAACATCTTTTAATTTTTGTATTTACCAATGTGACATACTTCAGATTCATCTTATATAGTCTTCTTATTAATGATTATGCCCTAGGCATTAGCGTAATCTTGTGGACACATAACTCAGGTGGTACCCCCTTTAGATCCTTATACATACATGCAAAGACATCCTTGTACTTCAAGAATATATTAAAAGCTGATGCTTTTAGGACTGGTTCCTAGTCATCGCCACAATGGATCATCCTAGGCTCTCTTTCTGTTCCCAGGTTTACATCCACCATAGAAGATTCTTCATACTTAATGTTTGTAGGCTTTGTCACTACATTTTCTATATTCATAGGATGCACTGGTCTCACATCAATTTCAACATCTCATATTGTGTATTCTACAAAGCTCTTAGGAAATGAGCATTTCTCTGTTTCTTCATTCTAAGATTTTGATATGACCTTCATCTTATATTATTTTTTTTTGGTCTCCTCTATATCAATACAGAGGTAGGTAGGATGGAAAACCTCATACGCTTCCATTTTCCAATGGAGTAGTCTACTATCAGATCGAGTTTCATCTTTGCTACAATATTCTAGGTATAGAATTTCTTCTTCATTAGGTTCATAACCTTCATCACCAAAAGAATTTCCTAACTCATCAGTCGTGGTCATATCCTCACTAATCCTTTGGTTATTCAAATTGATCATATATTTATGTTGTCCTTTCTTAAAAGTGATATGATATTTTCCCTAGTTGTGATTAACTTTGGCTATTTTTAGCCATCCTCTCCCCAACAAAGCATCATATGCTAGCTTTTGCATTGTAATCACAGTAAAATCCAAAACAAACACTTGGTCAACTATTTTGACTTGTTATGCAGTTAAGAAACCTTGTGTCTCTATTCCATATTTGTTAGCTTGGTATAAATGGAAGCTAGGTGCCCATAAGGATGGAGTGCCAAGTTCTTTCCAAGTCTTCTCGGGTAGCACATTAATGCTAGATTATCCATCTACTATGACTTGTTTTAATCTATGCATTAATATTTCCATACGGACCAATGTGGGTTTCTTACCGATGTTAATCATCAATATGACATGGTGAATAAAATAATTCTTTTTTTCCTCTTATTTTATTGAATGGCTTTCTACCTCCATCACCTTATGATATTTCAAATATTTTGCCATCACTTTATGTAATTATGGGATGGACTCTAGCAAGCTTACCATATAAATTTCAATAGTTGTATTTAAAACTTGTGCTACCAAATTTTGTACAATCATTGTGTCTTCTAATGGTTTCTTTAACTCTTTTTATTTCACTATTCTTTATTCTTTTGCATTCTTTGCTTCTTTATCAAGTACCTTCTTTGCAACTTATCATCGCTTTTTTTCTTTGGTAGGTTCTGGATACTTGTCTTTCCTTGCTTGGTTTCTTGTTATAGGTAGTACTTCTTTGGTACCCTCATTAACTACAGGTACCTCTATGTTCAAAAAATTCATGTTCTACAAGTTTTTATAACTTGCCTGCTTTGGATAGTTCACTTTCTTATGGTTCCTTGGACCACACCATCTACACGTGTGTAGTGTTTGTTTGTTGTATCTCCTATTTCTGGCATAAAGGATAGTTCTTCATAAAGTGTCCCCATTCCTAGAAATTATGACATTGTATGATTGGTCTACCCTATAAATAATACTGCAAGTAGCTATGTCCTCCTTATCGGTTGCCTCGATACTATCTTCCCCCTCTACGATTATTCCTATAACTACCATGGGTGGCTTGTTGGCCACTTCCTTGAGGTTTTAGTTTCTCCTCTTGTTATCAGATAAAGAGAACATGTGGATGCACTTTTGCATTAAATTGATATTGTATAACTTCATATCCAAGCATGTTGTAAATGTGGCAATAATCATTATGAGGACAAGTCACATTTGTGTGACCTTCAGACTTGCAGTCTGTACACTAAATGTGCTTTCGATCTTTCTTGAATTTCTCTTTTGCCTCTTTACTTAATTTGTAAAATTCCTTCCAAAATGATTGTACTATCTATTGGATTGTATTGTCTTCCTCACTCTCTAAATCATATCATCTTACATGTGTTATCATCTCAGAGATTGTTTGTTTGGCTTCACTTTAAAAATTATTTGTATTTTCTAAGGCTTTTTCATACGTAGCTAATGGTATAGCCTTCATATTCTTCTTGTATCTAGGTATCAACCCATCTACAAATCATTACTTTACTAGTAGATCTACTAGAGATATTTGCATATTTTCCACCAACTTATTCAATCGACGGTTGTATGACTTCACATCTTCATCAAGTTTTTATTTAGTAGCACAAATTTTAGTTAAGATATCTCCATTTTCTTTCAAGGGGTGAAACTCCTAAATTAATGCATCTTTCATTGTATTCTGTACTTGGAAGTTTGGTATGTTTTACATTTTTAGGTACCAATATATGGCCAGTCCTCATAATGTAGCAAGAAACAATCATAACCATTTGTCTGATTGGTCTACACCATTTAATCTCCATATGGTTATACATGTCCTGATGTATCTTGTCAGGTCTTTCTTGCCTTCATCCATAAAGGGTGGGCATATTGTTTTTCCTATGCAACTACCTACGTGGACCATTGGTGATGTTTCTTCTTCTCCACTTGATGAAGTATCACCTAGAATCCTTGACTAATTCCACCTTATAGTTGACTCACTTTGTTGGTCCTCATCGAAACTATTTGCTTGAGGAATATTATATTCACCGAACAATATTCTATCAATTTCCCATGCATATTCACTCCATGAAATCCTTCATTGGTGTGTATATTATGGCCTTGGTCCTTCCTTCTAAGATCTCATATGTTGTTGCTTTGGTGCCTGACTCCCATCCATAGCACTCCTTTGCAACCAATCTACCACTTTCTTAGGTGTTACCATCCACTCCCTTCACTCTCGCATAGTTTACTGGTTAAAACCTTCTCTTACATCAACACTCATCTCAACTCCAGGTTCTTCTTACTCTTATTTTTTATCGATCAGCAATGTATACAATCTCTTAATATTTACTTCATCACATGTCCATACTTGCTCTATCACTGGTTCATATGTATTGTGTTCAACACTATTCACTTTCCTCCTTTGAGCAATCCTTGTGCTCCTTATAACTGGGATTTTATCTCGTTTATTACTTATAATATGCCTTTTTATATTGGTATTTTTCATTCACCTTCAATTTGTGTACTCAATTTTATCACTTGTATGATCTTCTTGACTACAATACTTTTTTTGACCCGTTTTAACAAAAAATACCAAATTTTGATAAGACAACGACACCATATGTATATGGTAGCAGTGTAGTTTTCTTGATGATAAGGTACTTTAGAAGCTATGGACATGATCCACAAGGTATCAAAACCCAACTTGCACAAGTCGTACAACCTGTATGGTCTTCATTGTACACTAGTTTAACTTACCAAAATAGCTTGTACAATCACAAAATTGTATAGTTGTATGATTCAAATCATACAACCCTACAACTGGTATGATTTGTCTCATACAACTCACTGGAACAGGTTTTTTAAGTCAAATCGATCAGTTTTTTAATTGATTTCTTCAAAATAGCAATATTTCCTTATTTTGGCATAATTGGGTTGTAGTTTTTAGTACCAAAATCAGGTAATATATTAGTTTGTATGATTTTACACTATGCTTGTATGGTTTGTATGAACCCTTACTACAACTAATATTTAGATCTATCACTTTGCTTCATCAATATTTCCAAGACAGATTTTGGGAAGATTCTATGTCTCAATTGCTCTAATTCTCCATAACATGTAAAAATCTAAACCATTAACAATGATTTACACTCTTCATGGATGATTCCATAAATTGTACACTGGTTTGAAAATGTCAAAATACATATGTAACTATTCAAATAATCAATTTCATCCTTCACACCAAGTTTGTAGGTAACCCAGATCATTTGCAAGATAATTATATACATTCTCATAGCAAACTAAGTAGTAAATATTATCTATTTAACCTACAACATCCAGATCATACAACGGAATTCATAGATATAATAAAATGAGTAAAATTACTGTCATATTCAAATTATCAATATCCTTATACATATCTTCCATCAGTCATTACAATCTCACAAGGAACAATTATTCTACTCAACAATCACACAAATGAACCTTCAATCAATAATCACAATGAACTGCATATGTGTATAAACTAACATGAATGAACAACTAAAAAATGAATGAGGAGGGTTATATAATGCATTCTCATACCAATACAAAGCAATTTTTGAAGCATCACATCATTTACAACTACCATTCCCAACTAACTCCAAAACAAATATTTTTACATCATACATGTGCAACCTTATACATTTTTATCCTTACTTATACATTTTGAGACTTGTATAGTTAAGTCAAAATTGAGCAAAACTCAAAATAAATTGTGCAAATACATGGATCACTTCTTATTTTGAGAGATGGATTATTTTTTTTTATTACAAAATTGTTAGAGAAATAGTGATAAACATTAATTGTTGCCTTAGGCATTAGATTAAAGATGCATCTAGTCCCATCATAGGTCAATCTCATTGTTTTAATATATCTTATTATGCTTTTGTGAATAAATTCAGTGAAAGGGAATGAGAAAAGTAATTTCTTTTGCAAGTTGATTAAAAGGGACAAGTCTTCTTTTGTATTTTTCACTAGGCACAAAAACAAAATGCATGCAACTACATTTTAGGATAGTCTTCATATTTCCATTTCTACTCTCATTTGAAATAAAGAAAGATTTCATTACTTTATAGACATTCAGAAGAAAACAACATGTACAATAGGATTGTGTACTCTTTCATTTGTTTTCTCTTTCATATTACATCATGTAAATTAGGTGTTAGAATTATAGGATAGGATAGGACATTAGAGAGGATATTTTCTTCCCATTAAACCCTAGGTGTATGTTAAATTAATCTATCAAACTAGTTTTCTAAGAACACAATAATATAATCTCCAATTGTGAGTGTGATCTCATGCAAAGAAGAGCACATGTTTGTCATTTAATCACATTGTAATATTACAAGTAAAAATTTCTCTAAAAAAATATGGAAGAATCCACTTATCAGAAGGAAATATGAGTTATTCTATATGTTGTAGAGTAATTATGACCTTATTTGTTTGGGTGTTACTTCATCATGAAGGCTGACCACAACAACCTTAAGTATTTTGTAGAATAACATATCTTACATCTTGAATAGAAATAAATGGTTGACCAAGATCTTAGGATGTAATTAAATACAAGAAAGAGAAGGAGAATGTGTAGCTTCATGCTTAATTTTGTAAACATGAGGACACTATAGTTTCTAGTGTCATATTTAGTCCTTTTTCACAATGACTTTCTTAAATTTGTGAGGGTTGGATTTCTAACCCAAATACTCCTCATATAATTTAGGATGTGGAGGTTGGATCTTCACTATCTTCTTATTTCTCAAATGTTTATGGGGTTCTTTGCAAGAAGGACCACATATATCTTCCTTAATCTTCAACTATTAAGACTAGTATCCTCCAACAATTGCATGTATCTACTTTAGTAGTACATCTTTAGATTCTTGAAAATATATTATAGGGTAAAACAATATTTTTGTGGAAGGATTAAAAGTAGATTTCAATAACTTTATGGCCAAATGATAGATTTGTCATCATAACAAGAGAAATTTGTTATATCTATAAGAATTACATGCATCTCCTTTGGTGGGAAATTTTAAATTTTGAAAAATATATCAACAGATAAAGCAATATTTTTCATGGAAAGGATTAAAAGCAAATGTGAATATCTTTATGGTCCAATGTGAGGTATTTCAATATAACAAGGGGATATTATTAAGTCTCCTAGATTGTTGCAACCCTTACCTATCTCTAATTATGAATAGAAGCACATATCCATGGATTTCATAGAGGAACTTCCTAAATCCAAGGGTAAAATGGTAATATGTATGGTAGTGAATTACCTTTTCAACTATGATAATTTTTATGCCATGTAACATCCCTATTCGTCAATAAATATTGCTAAGGTGTTCCTTAGTTCTATTTTTAAATTGCATGGTATGAACAAGTTCATTTGTTAGTGATTGTGATCCTATCTTCACTAGTAATTTTTAAAAGGAATTATTCTATCTTAGTGATAATAAGTTGAATATGTTCACTCAATATCTCCCTCATTTGGATGACTAGATAAAGATTGTAAATAAATTTTAGGGACTCACCTTTGTTGTTTTGATTGTGACAAGCAGTATCATTGGGTTTATTGGCTCTAATTAGTTAAAAGTGATAAAATACTTGTTACCATTCTTCCAGCAAGATGTCTCTATTTTAGATTTGTATGGTTAAAAACCTCAATCAATAGTAAATTATGTTTCTAGATCCGGCAAGGTGGCCAAGATAGATGATTTGTTACAACAATGATGGCTTGTATTGTAAGTTAACCCATACATAAAACCACATGAAGTAAAAAAAACATTCACATAATTATGGATGATAATTTGTCATGGGAGATATGATTGTTTTACAAATACATCCTAATAAGCAATTTTCCTTGAAGAACAAGTCCATTCAAAATTTGACTCCTCAATTTTATAAGACTTACAAGGTGGTTTATCACATTGGTGAAGTGTAATATTAGTTGGATATTCCACTATACTCTTGTATTCATTGTATCTTTCATTTTTCTTGTCTCAAATAGGTTACTAGCCGAAATATGTAGTCCTAGAGGGAGCTTTTAGTACTCAATGAAGAAGATAAAATTACTCTTTAGGTAAAAGTAGTATTGTAGTCTAGAGTTCATCTTCGATGATATTGCCAAGTTTAGGAGTTCTTATTAAAGTGGTGCAATCTTCCACAAGTTACATGGGATACTCAAAGTCTTTTCTAGCCTTTTCCATCTTTGAGAAAAAATATTTCTGAGGAGAGAGCCATTGTGTGTAGCCACAAAGGCTATAATTATTTTTATTAGCTCAAGTCCTAGGTTATGTAGTCAATCCTTAAGCATTAAGGTTAGGTTTAATGTTGATTTATTTTATAAAAAGGAAGAATTATGGTATAGGTGTAATTATATTTCATATATGAATCTTAGTCATATTTATTATACACATGAGAATCCACCCTCTCTAAATGGCTAAGAGACTTTATCATTTGTAAGTGGCTAAGGATTTGTATATTTACTTGAATTTGGAATTTGATTACTTACATATTTGATTTTTTAGCAATGGATCTAAATTGAATCTTATGAGTGGATATTTATTATGCATTATTACTTTACCACTATTGTTATTATATTCCTTGAGGTTATTTCATTACATTATTGATTTAGCTATCACATACTTCTCTTTTTCTTTATGTTCCTATGGAATCATAACTTTTTATCTTGAATGGTGTCACACATGATCCTTAGGAAAGAGAAATATATAATTGGAAAAAGAACACTAACAACTAACTTCTAGATGTTATAGATCTCCATGCTCCTAATTATGAGATAAGAGTGGACTAACTTTGTTACTCTTTTAGTAGAACAATAGTAAATCAATTGACAAAAAGGTTCCATAACTTCACAAAATGTGTCCCATATAACATGACCATATGTATCACTTTTTTCAATCATTATGCACATGAATAATCCTATAGATGCTAAGTTAAGACATAACAATAATAGGTATACATGATTTCATGTGTCACTTAACACTTTAGTCTAAAAAATCAATGATCTATCTTCTGTTTAAGATATAATAATAGTTATTGATCTAAACTTATGATCTTGAGTGTTCTATTAGAAACCCTAACATATAAAGCATTCAAGAATGAAATAACACATTATCTTCACTAACACATGATCATATAACCTTAACAAGGATTTAATAAAAATATCAATTAATAAAAAAAAAAATCATCGACGCTAATGAAGAAATCAAATCCAATTTGATAGATCATATTAAAACATAGGTGAGAGATCTCAATCCTTTAATCCATCCGTTCAAACTTTCTACTTTCATAGAGTTTTGGTTGCCTCCACTAGAAGGTTATTGTCATAAAGGTCTGGCAAAATTCTTATCCGATCCTCGTAAATTACATTTCAAGCATCTCATTCTATTTATCCTTCTTCAAAAGACCCTTAAACATTGAAGTGTTGGTTTGTTTGTGAAGGGTGTCCACTGTGGGCATCTTATCATTGTCTTCCTCTCTTTTGGATCTTTACATATGCACTTTATTCGAGTTTTCTAATTTTATATTTGCTTGCATTACAATTTTATATTCCCGAAATCTAGTGGTTTTATTAGGATAGCATGGCAGTTTGATGACATGAACCACGAATCGAAGAAATCTCGTGGAAGCATCGCTAAAGATGTCATAGACATCGTGGTCATCTTCTGAAAGAAAATAGCACAGAATAAAGTGAATTTGAAAGCAGGAAATTCTTCAGACATGTCACGCTTAGTACGAGCAGTTGTGGCCCTCCAGTCGATTATCCTGTTGTGGAGTGATCAAAGTGATTTTAACAAAAGAGAGAAGAAAAGAAAAATATGCACTGGTCGAAAACAATAAAGAGTTAAAGTAAACTAGATTGTTCAGGAAACTGAACAGAAGCAAATCATGTCAACAGCCGGATGTCCAAACACTATAAACTGGAACTCATTTCATGTTAAGCCCTATGCATCTCATTGATATGAAGCATTCACTTATTTTCTACTGCCACTCACAATCAAGTAAGGACGATTTCTGTCTTTTATTTCATGAGCATTAGTGATTACATGTATTTTTTTCTTGTTGGACGATGTTATCCATATTGGAAACTTTTGGTATTTGCATTATGTATTCTATGGTGATAATCCTTGTTAGACCTCTTTAAAAGCGATTCTGATCTTAGCAAAATAGTGATCTCATTTCTCAATGATTATTTGCTCGTGAAAGTCCATTTTAAATGAAATATGAAAAATTGAAATAATTGGTTAACATAGTTCTCTTCTAAAATTTAAGGTTCAAACTGCAGTTGTATATTAGTTTTTTATTAATCAATTTAATTCTATATTTTAGATAAAATAATAATTTTAAATCTTAAAATAAAATCAATTCTTAAAATTTTTTCACACTAATCAAATAAAAAAACATAAACAACATATGACTGTGTTATGCAGCAACTCTACACAATCCGTGTTCCATACCGTTTTTTAATACTCGTGAAGAGAAGAGCGATTTTTAGACTCATGTCCGGCTCAAGAATATCTTGTCGTACACGTGACCATCGCTAGACTGTAATGTACAATTTCCGCCGAGACTTCGGCAAAGATAATTATCCATTCTGATCAATTAAGGTAATGAATTAGAATAACTTTTCAGTATAAATTTCTATAGTTGAGAGGGTAAACATTAACGTAGGAAGTTCACTTGCATGTGGATATCCAGTATTTATAAGTAAATTTTGAGCAGTTTAGATGGAATAATATTATTATTTGTTGTTTAACAGTCTTTACTCTCATGTTTTGTGGTTAGCGTCCTTTTATTTCCGGATTGTGAATCTGTCATTGCATATTTAACATTTAAAACTGGTATATATCTTTTTAGTCATTGCAATAAGCGGTTTACAGCCTTCTTATTGTGCAATCATTCTTTATACACAAGAGTGTGTTTCTGATAGTTAGTATCATTTGTAGTAAATGTAAATCTTATGACTACAAAAGTTAATAGGACGGTCCCATGTTGGGTGGTGGGGTCATTCTTTTCTTATCATTGCATAGACTTTGCGGTTCGTTCAACATACCTGAAATAAGGCAGAGGCAGGTTAAAGTAACATGTTAGGATAGTATACTTTTTGACATTTAAATTGTTCTTATATAAATACTATGGCAGCATAAATTATATAATTTAGTTATATATAAAAAAATATTTTACAATACAATTTATCTATTTAATTTGATAAAGTGTACTATAATTATTTTATTGAATTAATAATTATTCTAGTAAATTTATTGTCTTTTAGTTTAAAAAAAAAAAATTCAATACATCGCATAAGGTTTGTGGACATCATCCCCACTTCATACAATCCAATCTCAGCATGGATGCTTCATGTTGAATACATGAATATATAGAGTGATTACAAATAGATTTTCTTAACCAATAGATCATGTTTTTCTATCTTTAGATTTGCATTTTTATCTTTGTGTTCACTTTTTTTATTTTGCCATGTGATTTTCCATATCACAGGTGCTTTTTTTTTTTTTTTGACTTATTTTCTTCTTGTTTAATAATATCACTTTCATGTGTTTTTCTACATTAAGCATTACTTTTTCCATCATTCTTTTCCTTAATGCCAAATGTTTTAATTTTGATTTATTGAATAAAACTCTCTCATCAACATGTTGTATATGCAAATTCACTATTATCCATACAAATTCACATATCTTTGAACTTTCAATTGATGGCTTTATTTTCTTCTTCTTTGAATCCACTATGAGTGTCCTTATGGTAACCTTCTTATCCTATTCAATTAGATGGATAATTAGTCATTGCAACTCATAGTTGTAATAGAGTAGATCACCGCTTACAAATTTCACTCTGTTGTTTCTATATCAAACCTTCATATTTCTTCTTTTATGTGTGGTAACTTTCTTCTACCAAACATAACCTTCATATATTGATTCTCATCACTACTCATTTCCCCTTTGGGGATATGCCTATTGTATCTTCCCTTTCCTTTTGGGGGCTTCTCTTACTACTCATATAATTTTCTTTGGCTCTCATAGCCTACTGAAACTATGGACTAGTTAAGACTTGAATCTAGGACCTTAATGTGATGAGCTTGATTCATCAATGAGCTTCTAGCTCCCCTTAAACCAGCTTGTATTTCGAATAAACAAGTCCTACCCATTGCTCCAACATCCCCCATCCAAGCTACTCTATGAGTTTTGGTGACTCCTAGCTTTAACATTAACTCTGATACCAATTGTTAAGATCAAATACTTAGATAATCAAATTGCTATTATATTAAATGTTGTACAAGCATGCAAATTATGTAGTTTCATTCATACACTTCCATCATTTCTATAATCCAAAGAACACACACATAATATTTACATAATATCAAATCATATTATCAATTTGGGTGCAACTGCATCACTCAACTATATTAATATTCTTCATTACATCAAGGCTTTGCCACAATATTTCTCACTTCATACAATTTAATCCAATTATGAATGATGCATGGGTTAGATGATCCAGTTGAGGGAGAATGGATGAAATGACGATCCATCCAAGTGAGGATGGATGGACCAATTGATGTTGACTACATGAATATATAGAGTCATTACAAATGGTTTTTCTTAACTAATAAATCATACTTTTCTAACTTTAGATTTATCATTGCATTCACCTCTTTTTATTTTTTATTTATCTTTTCAAATCACAATTTTCTTTCTATGTATTCATATTATTTTGTTCTTCTTTAAGAAAAGCTCTTTCATGTGCCTTTCACGCTAAGCATAACTTTTTCCAACATTCTTCCACTTAAAAGATAACAATAATTTTTTTATTATTAAAAAAATGATGGGGAAGTTTAAAAGGGTCTCTCACACTTATATACAAAAAGCTAGCTAGAAACCAAAGGGGCCTCATAGTAGTAAAATCCACTCACCAACATTCTCCCTCTTAATGCTTAATATTCTAATTTTTATTTTTGAATAAAACTCTCTCATCAACATGTTGTACATGCACCTTCATTGCTATACATACAAATTCATATCTCTTTGAACTTTCAACTGCTAGCTTTATTTTTTTCTTCAACATGGATGTGATCCCATGACTCAACCAAAAGTGTCCTTATAGTAACATTATCATCCTAACGAATTGCATGGATAACCAATCATTGAAATTGCTACGTGTAATAGAGTAGAATATTGTTTATGAAGTTCACTCTATTTTTTTGCTTATCACTCTCACTTTCTCTTTTAGAGATACTCCTATTGCTATGACTTTCTTTAGCTTTCATACCCTATTAAAGGTATGGACTAGCTAGGACTTGAATTTAGGATCTCCATGCATTAAGATTGATCTACCAATAAGCCCCTAGCTGCTCCTTGAACCTACCTATGATTTGGATATAAGATTGCTTCTACTTATTGTTCCAACATCCTCCTAAGCCACTCCATGAGTACTTGGGACACCCAGCTATTAGTATTATATACCCTTTGATACTCAAATTGTTCTTATATCAAAAACTACAAAAACAAACAAATTATCTCGTAACTATAAAATCATATAAATCCTTTCATACAAATAAAATATTTCATAATACAATCCATTCATGGCTCAACTATTCTACTCTATTGAATTAATAACAATTGTGGTAGACTTATGTCATCCATATCTATACAATATTCTCACATAAGCTTGATAACCATCTCACTCCGTTGAATACAATCTAATCCAAGTACAAATAATATATTAATATATTGATTAGATGATCTACCTAATTGAAAATGAATAAATCAATTGATATTGAATACATGGATATATAAACTCATTACAAATAACTTTTCTTTAACTAATTAAATAGTAGATCATACTTTTTATCTTTAAATTTATCTTTTAATATTTACATTCTTTTTTTTGTTTTTTAATTGTCTTCTTATATTATAATTCCATTTATGGAAATTCTTTTCCTGCAACGGAAATGTTTGACGCTTTTGAGTATTGCAGCCGAGAAGATCTTGAAGGAAGGCAGCGTTTCATTCCATCGTCGACCCATTTGTGGGACAGGAGATCTTCGTTGGAAAACAATGGCCGAAGGAAACAAAAATGGGTTGGAAAAGGAGTCCTTGATAGCACGAGCAGATCCAGAAATGCGTTTTGCATGGTTTGATGGTGTCAAGGATAGGCTTGAACACGGTAAAACCGAAGATAAGCCAAGAAACTCACGAGGAGGAAAGGAGTCTTCAGTGTCCATAAACAGGGTGCCCTCGTTTCTCAAGGGGTTAAACACGGACGCCTACGTCCCTCGTGTTGTCTCAATTGGCCTTTTTCACCGCACTCTTTCTCTGCCACTCTCACAAATTGAACCGTACAAAGTAGTGGCCTTAGAAAGAATTGTGAAAAGGCTTCCAGAAGGCCAGCAAGACGCGCGCTTTGTAATGGAGAAGGTGCGGCTCCTGCTTTGAGACATCACAAAGAGCTACGAAGAAAAAGTCGAGTGCGTGGAAGAAATCCTGGCATGGGTTTTCACTCTGACGGATGCTTCCTTCTCAAGATTCTCAGACTTCTTACGAGCCACTCAGAGGAGTGGAACTTAGATCCCGTTTTCAATAAGAACAGGGTTCAGTCTTGTCAGAATGATATCCTAAGCGACATTCTCAAGCTTGAAAATCAGATCCCCATAATCGTTCTCATAAAAATCTTGGCGATGGAGTACGGGCAAAACGAATCCGTGGCACGGACAGAACAGCTGAAAATGATCTGTGACGGTATAATTGCAATAGTTCATCCTTTCTCATATAAATTACATCCAAAGACAAGAGAAGAGGGCGGGGAAAATTCAGAGCAAGAAACACGACTGATCGAAACCCTGGAAAAATATGAAGATCTGAAGGAATTTAACCACATTCTTGGGTTTTTTCACGACTTCATTGTGCGAGAGGCCGAAGTGGAAAACCCTGAACAGAAAGGGGCAGCAGTTGAAATTACAATAAGTAAGGGCGGCCGCCATGATCGTCTTCCTCGTCGTCGCCATCAAGCAGGAGAGCAACGAAAGACGGATCCAAACAAAAAGCAGGAAAAGACGATTATGGCTTGTGCGACAGAGTTGTACAAAAACGGAATGAATTTCAGAGCCTACAAGGGCGTCCCGATGGCCGGGTGCATACGCTTCGAAAAAGAGAAGAAGATTATATACCTCACTACCCTATCGATAACAGACACCACAGAAGTAGTCCTGAGGAATCTGATGGCGGTAGATGTGTGTCAGGAGAAAGAGTTGACTGTGATCTCAGAGTATGTGTTTCTGATGAACAGTTTGATCGAGCCGGCGGAGGATGTGGCTCTGCTGAGGAAGAAGGGAATCATCGAGAACTCCATTGGGACTGATAAGGAAGCGTGTGACCTGCTGAACAATCTGTCCAAGGGAGTGAACTTCCATTACGCCGATAAAGATGAGTTTGAGGAATTGAAGGCGCAGGTGAACGATTGGTATAAGAGGAAACTTTCAGTTAAAATGAGTGAGATGTTAGAGGAGCATCCGAGGCTTCTGCGGTATGCTGCCATGTTCTGGGGGGCGGTGCTTGTGGTGGTGGCTGCGGCTCCGTCGTTTGCCACTCTGTTCAAACAATTAATGGGACAGCAAAATAAATAGAATTCTATCTATTTTTGTGAGTCATCCCCCTTGGCGGCAAAGTTGTCCTACCTTGACCACTTTGTATATCTAATTGGACTAACTTTTTGTGGTCTTGTATGTGTTAACAATCTAATTTTTTTTAATTAATTTTTTTACTAGTTAAGTTAGTTAGATTGAACTCTTCAATGTTTAATTATTTTATTATACAAAAGTATCCAACATAGGTCGATGCTAAGTCATAAAAGTCAAAAATTGAAAAATAAATTTCAATCAAAATATGAAAGTGTTGAAATTATAATTTCACTCATGGTGAGTATTATAAGATGTATTAGATAGGCTTAAGATTATTTTATTATATAATGTATTAATCATTTTGTGATAGTTTATGATGTAATCCTTAAGGGTCATGGTTAACCTTGTTAAGATTAAAAGCTATTTACAACTTATAATTAACCTAAATCTTTTTATTATATCAACTTAGGTTAAACTTTATGATGTAACTAGGGTTTTGGTATTGATATAAATACCCCTTACAATCTTTATTTTATTGTGATGTGTAATTTAATCTATGAATAGTGATTATTTATGGTGCTTACAAGTGCCACCAAACTCTTCTTTTGTCTTTCTTTTTTCTTCTATGTATAAGATTTAAGTGTATGGTTTGCTTCAATCCATTTCTAGAAAACATTATGAATTCTATTTTGGTATCATAATAGGTATGAAGTTGCCTCAATGCAAGAACATTGTTCAGTGCCTCTATTTTTTTTTCCAAATCAAAGGGAAAATTACTCCTTTTGATATTTTTTGACTTGCTTGAGTCATAGAAAAAATATCCCTTTCAATTTTTTTTTTACCTTTCTAAATAGTTTGGAGTATATGTATTCCACTTTAGAAATCCTATACCAAAGATTAAAATTTAGAAACTATTCTATTGAGTGCATCAATCCTTTGGTCAAAGATCCCTTGTTGTTTCAAAATATTTATGTGTATTGTTTAAAATTTGAATGTGGATTTTTCAAGTGCCAAGACCTTAGCTTGATACCCATGCATGAAAGGATGCATTCAATGTCTCCCTGTGAAGAGAGAGCACATCTTCACCTAATGCATAGGGAAATTATTGTGATCTTGAGAGTGCTTGCATTATTTCTTCATACGAATTTATTTTGGAGTGAGACCTACACTGTGCTCTTATTTTGCATAGTTGTCGATGATTTTACTCCTTGTTTCAAATGAATGCTATTGTCAAATGTGACGTCTGATGATAATTGGAGGAGAAAAAAATGTTCACGTTTTATCTTCCCCTATGTTCTTTGACCATTCATGATCTTTCGTTGCCTTATTTTTATTTTTTGGATGTCTCTCTTGAACAATAAATTATACCTATAATTTATACAACCTACGTGCGCTCAACTAAGGAGCTCGTGACTCTTGCGAATGCCAAGGATAGAAAAACAATTTATTTGTTGTTATCAATCTGATGGACCACTTTTATTCTTCTCACTTGCGCAGGTTTGATGGCTCTAATACCACTTGGAGCATAATTATTATACAACAATTGTAGAATAAAGTTACGAAGAAGGAAAAATGAATTATGATTGCCACTTTAGGAGGGCACAATCATAGCCACTAAGGAGGGTAGATCCATACTCAAAAAAAATTAGAATGTAATATCATAGATGATAAAAACATAAATAACCTACGTCTATAAATATAAAATAATGAATAGGTAAACTTGAAATTATAGCCAACTCGGCTATATTGGTGTTGTAACCCTTGCTAGCATGTTGCTTCTCAAAAGACCCATGTTTGAATTGATATGGGTATCAATTTTTGTTGCATAAGAAAAGTGATCCTATTTTTAAGGGCAAAAAAAGTATCTTAGCATTTATAGATTACATGATCCTTACCTAGGAAAAATGATAGAATTATGGCTTGAAGGTCCCCTTGTATGGTATGGGGTGTGGGTTTGGACCCACTCATCCATTCAATTACTTATTGTTGTAGATTATTTGTCTTCTATGGAGGAATTGGATATTCCTTTCCTATGGTGCTTAGTGCCCAAATGGACAATAGTGATATTTTGGTAAGTAAAGGTCATTTTTGCCAAAGGTCATATTATAGATGGCTATTAAGTTGTGTTTCAATGTTCTTCCATATTTTCTATGCCTTGGGTAGGATTATTATTGTGTGGTGCTTTGATTGGGGTAGATTAAATTTTAACCCCCATCAAGTATCTTTGGATTCTTTAATCTTGCTTGATGGATGATTGGACAATGTAATGATCGATGTGGCCACCTATTATGTCCTATTACCATTTTTTATCCTATTTATATAAATGCAACAAATGAAGGAGATACAAGTGGCATAATTAGGTAGAAGAAGATAATCGATGTGGTGAATTTTGATTGAGGTACAACAACAAATTAAATTTTGCCAAGTGGCAGGTCAATATTGGCACTTAAGACCCTCATGTTTGAGCACTTAAATTTTAATATTTTGTCTACATTAAGGAAAATATTTTAGTGGCCATAATATTTGTATACAAATATATTTTGAGTGCTCATTTTCAAATTGTATTATTTTTGGAGCTCTACACACTAGAGGCATTGGTTCATGGAGCTATTATAGTTTTAGGGGTTAGATCATGCAAGATGGACTACAAAGACTTAATTTTTCAACTCAATGGGTAAAATTATTGTATTTGGTAAAATCATAATCTTTTATCCAATTTTTGGGAAATTTAGGTGGATTTATAATACAACATACTTTTAATTTTGTGGAGACTTGTAGTAAAAGGATTCATGATATGCTTTAGTCAATCCCTCTTCCTATTTTAGGTGATTGATTTATCTTATTCATGAAGATCTAATATTCCATGTTTTATTTCTTGTCCTAGTAGTCTTGTAAGTTTGTTAGAGCTCTTCTTTTAAGCAGGTTCATAAAAATCTTCTTTTGGTGACAAAAATTATGTGTCCCAAGGAAAGAGGAAGCCCTAAAAAATGGTGATGTATGCTATAAGAGGAGAATTTGTGCCTTCAATACATACCTTATGCGACAATATAAGAATGAAGGATTTTAATTTTAAAGGAGGTTGTGATCTTGAATTCTCTTTATTTGAATTCCTAGCAAAAGTATTTTTTGGATGTGTGGAGGAGTATCTAATAGTGGTAATGGTGACTATAGTCTAGCCTAAGCGGGATTTTGTGCAAGAAATATTTTTATAGCAACAATTTTCAAATGATAGAGGGGGATCTAGATGATTCTACCTCACAATTTAGAGGCCTAGTTGAGAATGTATTTTGGAGGGTGATGTTATTGTTACTATTAATCTAATATTTCGTCAAATATTTCAATGCTAGTGGAGCTACCTTTACAAAACCTTTATTTTTAAATTACTCATAAATTACGGAATACCATACTTTGGCAACTTCCTTTAATCCATAAAAATCCTTCTTTAATATATAAACTAGATTGTCCTTATGACTTTGCAAGCCCCTATGATTTCTTGGTATAGATCTACTATAATTGATCATTAAGAAATTTTTCACATCAATTTGATGTACTAAGCTACAAAAGTAATTTGTTTCAATTTAAAAATTTGAATCATTATTCACTAGGATCAAAAAATTTCCTTTTAAATATATTCTTTTCACATTTATATGTCGCATATTTCTCTTCTAATTTATATACTCATATGTTTCTCTTCTCCCTCCACATTTCCTTTATCCTCTTCATATGATTGGATTAGTTTACATTTATTATTGTATTTTTAATGTTTATTCAATTGTATTACATTTTATATAATTTTTTTGAAGTGTTTTTCCTTTCAAGTGTAATTAATTTCTTATGAATAACTTCTATTTTTTACCTATAATTTGTCATATAAATGCATATGTATTTGTTATATGGTTTCATGATGACATTCATCAAGCATATAATACTCATATTTTTAGTTTGAGGAAGATAAACTTGGTATCCTATAATAACCCTAACTCAGTAAACTAGGGTTTAAACAAATAAAAATCAAATTTCTGCAAAATATATCATATTTGCAATTACTACTCAGAAATTACTCCCAAAAACGCTCAAAAATGGACGTTCCAACCATACATATTTTTTATTAATTTTCTAAAAGTGTAAATAGGACAAACAACTATCCAACAACACAAATCAACCCTCAAAACTAGCTAAAAAAATTCCCAAAGTTGGGTGATACTCCTATGAGGGCAAAATAGGTCACAAAACATGCACAAATGGCCTCCCAAAGTTGGACAACCCACTCCTAGACTCCAACACACCAAAATATGCAACATAATTATGAATCTTGAGATAGATCCACTCAATCTCCAATCAAGAACAAGGGCACATCATATTGTCTAAAATATTGGCTATTTCTGAAGACTTAGGGCACACCACCTAAGCAATAGAAGGTGAGGAAAGGTTCAGCCCTATCTCTTACAATTCACAATATGAACTTGACATAATGAAACCCTAAAAGTTACTTTCCAAGTCTATATACCTATTTGCCCCACTAGAGGCTTCTAATTATTCATTAAGTGAGGGTTACATCAACATTAATCTCCAACACTTAATTTTTATTACATAAAATGCCTATTAGCCTAGAAAAATGGGGACATCCCACTTCCTTGTCCACAAATGATAAAATAGAACATTACAATGAGTGGGGTCCACATAGTCTTAAAAATGTGATATTACAAGTCCTCCATTCCCAAATTGCTTGTCCTCAAGCAATTCAGGGCTAGATGTGCAATAATATCTTTTTCCTTCCAAGCAGCATCTTCAATGGGTAAGATCCTCCATTTCACCAAGTACTCTTTGATGACCCTATTTCTCAACTTCCTCTCTCTAGTCTCCATCATCATTTTAGGTTCCAAAATCAGCTTTTCCTCATCATAAAATAGGTTCAACTCAATAGAAGGAATAATGTGCTATCCAAGTGCCTTTTTTAGGCATGAAACATGGAATACATTGTGTATTTTACTAATTTTTGATAGCTCAAGCTCATATGCAACCTCCCCAATATTACGTATGACCTTGTAAGGGTCATAAAAATGTGGCTTGATCTTCTTTGCTCCACTTATCTTCATGGTGGACTGTCTATATGGTTTCAACCTCAAATAAACCATGTATCCAACCTCAAAATGACACTCAATATGTTGCTAATCAGCATACTTTTTTTTGCTAATTTTGTGCAAGATGAATATTATCCTTCAATGTCTTCATAATATCTTGATTTTCCTGCATATAATCCTTAGATTTTGGCACTCTACTGTCACTAAAAAACAAATAAATGAAGTTAGAATCATAATATCCATATAAATCCATAAATGGATTTATTTTAATAGACATATGATAGGAATAATCATAACATAATTCTCCCAAGTGTAGCCATTTAATCCATGCATTTTGTTGTCATGAAACATAGTTTCTCAAGTAGTCTTCAACCCATTTATTCAAAATATTTGTTTGGCCATATATTTGGAGGTGATAGCTTGTACTTGGAGCCAAAAATCTTGAACAACTCTTGCCAAAACATACTCATGAATTTGTTGTCCCTGTCACTCACAATATTCTTTGGCATGCCATGCAATTTAAACACTTATCTAAAGAAAAAATTAGCAACTTGTACTGCTGTATATGAAGCTAAAATAGCATAAAAGTGTACAAATTTAGTTAACCTATCCACCACAACATATATACAATCCTTACCATGCACTTTTGGCAGCCTCGTGATGAAGTCCATTGATATACTTTCCTATTTTTTATTGGGAATGGGTTAGGGTTGATGAAGAGTAGTAGGCAATGTGTTTCCAATTTTATTTCTTGACAAGTGGTGCACTCCCTCACATGCTTAAATACATCATATTGTAGCCCCTTCCATGATAAACTTTCACGTAGTTGTCTATAGGTCTTAAAAAACCCCATATGACCAGCCATGGGTACGTCGTGCATAGTGGCAATCGATTTATTTTTAAGCTTGGAATTTGGCACAATAAAAGTTCTATTTTTGTAAAAAATCAAACCTTCCTTTACATTTTACCTATCATATTTCAAGTGGCCATCAAGAATGTTATATGCAAAAGTTTTCTTCACATACTCAGCCATGATTGTAGCCTTACAATCAGCTATTATAATAAAATAGAGTGAAATATGGGCATTCTAGATAGTGCATCAACAACTAAATTATTTTCCCCTTTTATAAACTCAATCTCAAAATCATATGCCTGCACTTTAGTGATCCATTTTTGTTGCCTATCATTTAAATATCACTATCCAAAAAAATATTTAAGGCTATTATGATCAGTCCTTACCACAAACTTACCACAAACAAGGTATTGCTTGAACTTGCTCAAAATGTGCATAATGGCAAGCATCTCCTTATCATATATGCTAAAATTTCTCTCCATTGGACTAAGTTTCCTACTCTTAAAGGCAATTGGCTACCCATTTTGTATTAGGATAGCTCCTACTCCAACACCTAAAGCATCACAATCAATGTTAATTGGCAAAGAAAAATCAGGAATTGCAAGTAGAGGGCAAGAATACATCACTTCCTTCAATTTATCATAAGCTTTTTGGGCTTCATCACTCCACACAAATGATCCCTTCTTTGTTAATTTAGTCAAATGTGTTTCCAAGGCTAAAAAATCTCGAATGAATCTCCTGTAATAGTTGTAAAGTCCCCAAAACCCTCTCAATTTAGTTAAGGTAATAGGAATAGGCAAATTTGAATTACCTCTATCTTGTGTTGGTCTATAGGAACTCCCTTATTTATTATTATGTGCCCCAAATATAAAATTTTTGAGATTTCAAATTCACACTTAGACTTCTTTGCGTAAAATTGCTATTGTCCCAAAAATACTCAAAACAAAATCCAAATGCTTCAAGTGATTTTCCCATGAGTTGTTATAAACAAGAATATCATCAAAGAAAACTAGCACAAAATCCCTCAAATACTCCTTGAAAATCTTATTCATGGCTGATTAGAAAGTTGCAGGGGCATTTGTCAATCCAAAGGGCATCACCAAAAATTCAAAATGGCCAAAATGACATCTAAAGGCTATTTTATGCACACCCTCATATCTCACCTTGATTTAATGATAACCTGATCTCAAATCAATCTTAGAAAAATACATAGCCCCATGCAATTCATCTATGAGCTCATATACTCTAGGAATAGGGTATCTATTTTTTATTGTCTTTTTATTCAAGACCCTATAATCAATACACATCCACATAGTCCCATATTTCTTTTTCACTAACACTACGGGTGATGCAAATGGGCTAGAGCTAGGATGAATGTACCCCATGGAAAGTAGCTCTTTTATGGCCTTATCTATCTCATACTTATACATTCTAGGATGCCTATAAGGGGTTATCATGATAGGTTTTATTCCTGGTTCCAACTCAATCACATGCTGAAATCCCCTATGGGGTGGCAATCCCTTAGGCATATCCCCAAAAACAGCGCTATGTTTTTCCAACAAAATCTGAATTTCAGGATGATAAGAGACATGATTATCATATGAATAAGCCATACCTTTTATCATAAATATACCAACAGCCCAAACTATCTCCTCTTTCTTTAGAATCCTCTCCATCCTCTTGGATGTCACCTCTTGGACCACATTTTCCTTAATCCCTTGCAAAACTACCTCATGCCCTTTAGCTTTAAATTTTAGCTATAATATTTGGTAATTTGTGGTGTAGTCTCCCAATGAATATATCCATTGAAATACTAGTATAAAACGAGGAATTATTCCCAATGGAAACACATGGAAGTAATCTACTATGGAATGATTCTCAAAATTTACCTTCATTTGCCTCACAAATCTATTGCAAGGCACAATGCTCCCATTTCCCATAGCAACATTAAACCTAGAAAGTATTTCTAGTTTTAGCCCTTTCTTGGCTACAAAACCCTCATCCACAAAATTATGGGTTGCTCCACCATCTATCAATACTATCACCCTATTCCCCAATACCTCTCCTAGCACCTTGATTGTGAGATACATATTTGCATTGCTCAACGTGGCCAACGTGCCAACATTTGAGTTCTCCTAAGACTCAAGGGATGGCTTCTCAAGCTCATACTCCTTCGAAGACTCGTATTCACTTTATTATACCTCCTCATCTGAAACAACCTCAATGTAGTGAATCTACCCCTTTCCCTGGAAACGATTGCACAATACCCAAAGGCTTTTGCATGTGAAGCATAATTTTTCCCTCCTAATCTCAGCATGCTCCTTATTTACCCTCCTTATTGGTGGTGTAGGTTTTGAATCTCTCTTTGGATTGGGTTTTGGCTTCCCAAAAGCCTAATTCTTCCCAAGAGGGAGCATCTATCTCTTCTAGAAGAAATTCCCTCTCTAGAATAATCCTAATGGTCCTTCTTGGCTAAACCTAGGTGGTGGTGGTGCTGAAACCTTATTTTTTAGTGATGTTGTAGACTCAAGGGTCAAATACCTTCTCATTGCAATATGCAATGAAGTAGGATCAAAGGCTTTTACCAATCCTCTCAATGAATCCACCAAAATCCCTCAATGAAAAGAAAGGTAACTCTCTTCTCTAAAATGTTAGACTCCATGAATAAAATCTTCTATAATTCCTCAATGTATGCCTCCACTGTAGTTTTTTTCTTAAGGGTGGATGGCTCCTTAAAATATTCCTCCTCATCCCTCATCTCAAAATAATCTAGGACCCTCTGACTAAACTCATAAAATGAGATGATCTCTCCATGGCCTTGTGTGTTGAGACCATGATACCACCAGTCGTATGCAACCCCCTCAAGATGTAGGGTAGGAAATTGTACTACCTCCTCTTCATCCATAGGGCTAAGAGGAAATTAAGTCTACAATTTCTATAGCCATGCCCTATCAAATATGCTATCATATCCATTGAACACTCGTACTTGCATTTTATATTGAAATTTCTTTCTTTATCCATACTTGTTCCCTCTCCCAACCTTCTTCCAGATTATCTCTAGGTAACTCTAGAAAGTGACTGTATTTTTTAATTCTATAGCCCTACACTGATATTCTACAAATAGGGCATCTAGTTCATCAGACTCTTAGCATACATCAGGTTCTTGCCTAGGCAAAAACATGGGTTTTTTTGGCTTGGACAAAGGAGAATGAGTGTATCTCACAAACCTCTCACTCCCTTGGTCCCGAATAACACCCTATTTGATGGTTATCCTTGATCTGACGATGGTTGAGGGTTAAGGTTTGCTCCCTAGTTTTTTGGTGGCCGAACTCCGCCTTGATCCATATTGGTCACAACACAAGTTAGTAACTCAAGCATGGTGTCAAATTTCTGCTCAATAGGATCCCTTTGCTCATCTGCCATCTCCACCAACTCCCTTTGTTCAACTTCTGGTTTTAGAATTTCTTTCCCCTAGTTGAGGTTAGGGTTTGACTTATTTCTTCTCCTTAGATAGTATATATTTGGCTACATAAAGAGCTCTCACAGGCTGATAGGAAACCAACTCTGATACCACTATAATAACCCTAACTCAAAAAACTAGGGTTTAAACAAATAAAAATTAGATTTCTACAAAATAGATCAAATCTACAATTACTACTCAGAAATTACTCAAAAAACCCTCAAAAATGGATGTTCTAGCCATACATATTTCTTATTAATTTTCTAAAAGTGCAAACAGGCCAAACAACTATCCAACAACTCAAAACAACCCTCAAAACTTACTAGAAAGATGTGAGAAAGGGTTCAACCCTCTCTCTTACAATTCACAAGATGAGCATGACATAATGAAACCCTAAAAGTGACTTTCCAAGCCTATATACCTAGTCGCCCCACTAGAGGCTTCCAATTATTTATTAAGTTAGGGGTACATCAAAATTAACTGCCAAAACTTAATTTTTATTACATAAAACACCTATTAGCCTATCAAAAAAAGGTCGTCCCACTTCCTTGTCCTTAAATGATAAAAATAAAACATTACAATGCATGGGGTCCACATAGTCTTCAAAATGGGACATTACATATCCATTATATTGTTCACTGTAGATAATAAAAATCTCATTTATGCTCTTATTACCAAGTATCATTGTTATCCCATCAGAAGCATGAGCATTTAAGAATTAAATATAAATATTTTAAATATTGGGGTGATGTCTTCATACGAAATGGTGATTTATGAGGTGTCATTTTCCTTATGGAGTTTGTAGGATACCTAATATATAAATATGTAGGTAGTAATACTTAGTAGTTGTTATTTTAGTCAAAAAATAGTTTTGAAATGTCTTTTTATAACCATTCATGAAAACATATCATCTATTGTTCTATTCTATGTTCAACCCACTATGATGACGTGTATGTAATTGTTTATTGCCTAGTAATACTAATTTTATTTAAAACTAAAATATTTAGAATCATTTTAATGGAACATTTTTAGTTAATATATGAATTTTATTTTACTACCTAACTCCTATATACTAAAGGCTTTGATGTAACTAATTTCTCTATATATACCTATAGACACAAATATCCTAGCCACTTGCTCAGGGTTATGCATAGTGGTGAATATTCACAAATTGGGCCAATATTAGGATTTTTAAAATTGGAAACTAGTGAATATGAGGACCCTCGATGTCAGCCCATTCGCCTAAAATTTTTAATACCAATGTTTTCTTAGGGTCAATTCGCCATAATATATATCCAAACATAGGCATATTTGTACTCGTTGGAAAGCTATTTTCGAGCCTGATCTAATGGTAATGTTATTATGAAGTTATAATGTGGTTTAATAGGCCAAAATGTGTCCCAAATATGACCTTGATTGTTAGGGCTTCAAATACCCCAAATTTTTGTGTGAATATGATTGATTTTATTTTCTTAGGATTCACCTTGATTCACCTTGATTTTGACTAGGATTCATCTTTTTTTTACAAGTATATTTTGATTCCAACCCCTTATTCATAACCCTACTCTTGCCATCCACGCATCTTCAAATTACAACCACTCATTATATTTATATATAATGTATTTATTTTTATATATAAATATTTTATATTTATATTTATATATAATAAATATATATGTATACATGTAAATAAATATCATTCGCCCATCACAACTTAATATGGAAAATTCATCCATCATGATCTGTGTCACTTATTTAAATCTCAATCTAAACCCTTCATCATATTTTAATATTGACCGTCCATTAGTGTCGTCAAAACCCTAACATGGTCAAGGGTAAATTATAAAAGATTATTCATTTTTGTGAATGGGGGGTTGGAAAGTATTAGGTCCCAAAAATTAACAACCAAAGAGCATTGATCATTTATCCATCCACAAACCCTAGCATTCTTCTAACATCTCTCATCTTCATCATCGTGCAAAAACCTCACTATCATATCCACCATTGAAACTTCTATAAACCCTACCAAGATTCCACAATGTCTCCCATCACCCACAAATGCTCCTATGCATTCCCAAAATGCAATAGGGTGTTTCCAGAATATTGCAGGGCACCCACCATTGACTAGTTTGTAGTTGACAAACCCTTGAACACTTCTAGGCATTTGTGCATCACCAGATTGTGGAAGCAAAAACATAGATCAACATCACAGGTACTATTCTTACAAGGTAATAGGTATTATTGCTTTTCAATATATATTTTTTGTATTTGACTTACATTTTATCATTGCTACACCTAGGTTTTGTAGATATATTGTTTAGAGTGTCTCACACAGTGGAGCCCTTGCATATGCTCTAACTTCTTTGTGTTATGATTTATTTGTAGGTACAGTAAATATCTTCTTTGACAGTTGTTGCAACTTGAGTGGTATTGTAGGGATATGCAAGCCCACCCACAAATTATTTGGAGTGAAGGCAATTTTAGAAGACACCAACATTTTTTTTAACGTGGGTTTTACAACCCTCACATTGTAATAATTATATCAAAGCATACATTGTATTTTAACCCCATATTTGGGATAAATCTATTATACACTATATATATATATATATATATATATATATATATATATATATATATATATATATATATATATATATATATATCTATTATAATAAATTAGATCTATCAATTTCATGCATATATTATCATTTGCTTTGATCTATTGTTTTATTGGTGTTTTTCATTTTTACAAAATGGTGATCATGGTGGGACTCCCAAAGGGTTTCTTATGTTAATATACCTTGTCAATCTGATCTAAGTTTTCTATTTTTGTTGTAGGTTTCAAAAATTTGTTAGTGCAAAAATCATGATATCTAGGGCTAGGGTTTCTAGAAGTAGTAGGATTCAATCTGTGGTTATTCATATGCCATCGAGCACTTCAAGGACACCACACAATTTCCACATGGATGCTACAAGAGTATTTGTAGGTTTTGATAGAGAAAAATGTGGGTTTTGACAACAAAAACTACGAGTTTCAACAACAAAAACTATGAGTTTCGATAGAGAAAACTATGGGATTTTGCATCATGTTTGCAGAGTTGGAGAAAAATACGTAGGACTTCTGGTAAGTCCTATTTAAAATCCACTCACATTTTTGCTTTTTAAAAATAAAGAAATAGAAAAGAAATATCTATTTTATGATTAAAAAGCAATATTTTGCATTGATAGGCATCTTAGATATTCATCAACATTTTCAAAATCATATAGAATTGCACATAGAGATAGATTTGCATCCGTGCATTCATTTTAGTTGCATTAGACATTTATTACACTAGATTTAAGTTTTTGTTGTCTTTTGTGGTGTTTTTACTTTCTGCCCTTGGTGTTGTTTGCAATAAATCGAAAAAAGCATAGTAGTTGCATTGTAGGCTAAAGTTTCCCACTTTCCACTTTTCTAAGATGGAACAAGTCATTGGTACTCAAGTCTCTCCCACTATTGGAAACACATTGTTGATTCAGAGTGGAAGAACTAGGCGAACCCTCCACTGTTGGAATCACTTGCTGATTTAGAGTGGATCTTAAGAGGTGTACCCTAGATTCTTTTGAGGGGCTTAGTATTAGTGTTCTTAGTCACCAACTTGGTTGAGTGTAAGAGGGTTTCTTTGCATTTTGAACACCATAGACAATTTAAAAAGAATCACACACAATTGCACGTTTCACTTTTAACATCAGTGAGTTGGACTTCATCACCAACCACTGATCGAGACCAATGATGGTGGATTTCATCTCCATCTGCTATCTCACCCCATAGTCACCTTAGCAGCCCATGAGTGATTTTTCTAGATTTCATCACCAAAAAAATCCCCACTTGCCATCCACCTTAGGAATCCATCCTGCATAGTAGTCTAGGGTTAGGGTTTGCACATCAAAACACACAAACCACAAAAAAATAAAATAAAACATTGTTGCATGACATTTCAATTGTTTGTTTGATTATGTGTGCTTTTCATTGTCATTGCACCTTTTCACACACATTCTTCACATCCACAACCTCTGCCTTGCTTATAACTTATGGTTTTGACCAAAAATCAAGCCAAAGCCATGAGCCAAGCACCAACCTCATCCATGGAGTGTTCCACTTCTTCCTCAGCCACTTTTGTGGCTAACCCAACCAACCCAACACAGATAAGCTATTTTTATTTGTCTACATGACCTTCACACACAATATTCACTTTGAATGTTGATGTGATGCATAGAGCCATTCACACCTCCATCCCAAGAACAAAGCCTTTCACACCAATTGATCCTCGCATCACCTATATAGACATGGAGAAAATTGAAGCTTACTTAAGACCAATTAAACTAGTCTTAGAACAACTTAACATCCCACACAACCAAGTTCCTTATCCTCAGTAGGAACTTGCTCACTCACATCCCACCAACTTCAGCCAAGTCTACACCAACCCTCTTTTTAAGGCAACATTTGCCCCTTCAAATCAAATTCCTCCACCATCATGCAACCAAATCACCTCCATCCCATTTACCTATTCCACTACCTATACCAATCCACTCTATGAAGCACAAGTCAATGCTGCTTCATAGATTCCATCCACCACCCCTCATTCAATTGTGATTCCCTTCACAACTTACCCTCCATCAACCTCAACCAACATTGCTTCCACCACAACCACACAATCTACATCAAAAATTGCCATACAACAAGCATGGTAACACCTCAATCAACTACTCATGGGCTAGCAAGATGCTCTTTCTTATTCTCAACAACAAACACAAATAGAAGATTTCAAACCCCATTCCATTCCAAGCCAACACACCTTCTTCACCCTTGATCCATCCTAGGTATCTCCATCTTCTCAGGTTGCTATACCCACACCCCCATTCACCCATATCAACCCCACTTCCACAACCTAGCACATTCACATCCTCAAACTTCATCCTCACTCCATCAACAATAATCATTCTATCACCAAGATCAACAATATGCCCAACATCATCAAGTACCCTTCAATTCATCCGGCCATCAACTTCACATTCCATCTCAACAATTCACCACTCCACACACCCCACCTCCACACAATCATCAAATAATTGAGGGCTTCTACACACATGGGGAAGACCCTAAAATCCAAGCCATGCAACAACGAATTGACATCTTGATGATGCATACTCTTGGTTTGATGTACCAGAAGCCTACACTAAGACAATTGATCAATCAACCTATTCATCCTTCGGTACCATCACCACCTTATCCGACTAAATTTACACTACCAAAGTTTGACAGATTCAAAGGGACTAAGGACCCTAGAGAGCACATCACCACATTCATTCACTCATGTTTTCGAATTCAGGAGAATGATGTATTAATGCTCAAAACTTTTCCTCAGATATTGGGAGGAGATGCTTTAGACTAGTATAATCATCTACCACACCATAGCATTTACACATTTGAACAATTGGCATATATATTTTTGGAAAGGTTTTCCCTCAATGTTCGTAAGAAAACCACATTGACTGACTTATATAATCTCAAACAATTTGAAGAAGAGTCAATTTATGATTTTAGAAACCGTTGGAGGGAAGTTATCACTAAGTTGCCATTCTCCCTACCAATGGAAGAATTGACCTGAATGTTTGCAAGGAGTTGTCTAAAACCCATCTCCTTGTTATTGCAACTACAACAATACAAAACATTTGATGAAGCTCTCGCCTAGGCTCACGTAATCGAAGAGATAAAAATCCAAGAGGGTGAGATAAAACCAAAGAAAAAAGAATGGCAAAATAAGGGCCAATCTAAAGAAAATTATTCTAGCCAATCCAAACAAGGACAAGTAAATCAAGTGGTTTTGATTCAACCCCAAATGACTCAACAACCCCATAGTCAACCACAACAATCATTGCAACAACCGCAACAAGTATCTTATCAAGTGGTGCCCTCATCACAACAACTTCATAACATAGTGCCAATTGTGGACAATCATCAACATCGACAATCTATTCAACAAAATCGCACCTACACACCCTTATCCGAATCATATGCCTCCATTTTCCTTAAGTTGTATGACACAAATGCACTTACCTTACCCAAAGTTAAACCAAATGATCCAACCAAACATGGCAAGGGCTATAGGGAGCATTTGTTTTTCCCTTACCATCGACAAAATGGGTATGACATTAACAATTGCTTCACGTTCAAAGACATGGTGCAAGACTTAATAGACCTAGGGGCCATTAAGTTTGATAGTCCCTTGGCACAGCAAAATCAAAACCTTGGCATTTATCAAATGCCACTTCCTCATCATGAGGAACAACAACAAATAATAGGGGATCAAATACCATGACTCCTCCTAACCAAGTTAATCATGTGCAATAGTACCAAGGTTTTGTGGGGGCTATCCATGTAGTCACCCGAGGTCAACGAAGCACCAATCATCAAAATGAACAACCCCAAGCAGTTCAACCTCCCATAATACCTCAAGAAAATGTGACCCCACAACCTGCTAACCCATATCCACCCATCCATTTTTCTACCAATCCATCTCAACCAATTCACCTCCCAAGTCATTCCATCCACCCACCTATCTACTCCATACACAATACTCACTCCAATCGATCACATGTACATCTCCTCAAAACCAATCATCACGTGTACACACCACACCCAAAGGGGGACTAATCCACCTCATCATCCACATCACCAATCACTATTCAAAATTAGGAACATGAGCATGTGGATATATCCACTAGACAAAATCATCATGAATCATCCACATCGACTCATATGTTGAGGACTTTCGATCCACATCAGCTTAATTGTTCCCCATCACCTGCACCTAGTCCACCTCCACCACTCACCAATTACCAATAAATTTCATCAACATCCATCCAACAACCCCCTCAACAATACTAACAACCACTGCCACTAGACTTACAACAAATCTTGGAGCGGTTAGCTAACATCGAGCTATAATCAAGTTGCCAACACACTCTAATTCTACAACAAATTTTAGCTCAACTTATAATCATTGAGTTACAGTTGAGGCATCATCAATCCCATCAACATCCATCTCAACAACCACAGTAGTTGCAACATCTATTTTTCGTAATCCACATCTCAGGTTACACTACTTGTACCACAAACTCAAAATCAACCACAATCAAACAAATCCACCAAGGGTTTCGTGAAGACCCCTTGTGACTAAATGTTGCTTTCAGAGCCTTACTCATCCATATTCCAAAGGTTGTATGAGGCAAATAAAATTACCTTACCACCAAAAAAACTTGGAGATCCAACCAAACGAGGTAAGCACTTTAAGGAGCACTTGTTCTGTCCCTACCATCGATAAGTGGGCCATAACATCAACAATTGCTTCACATTTAAAAATGTGGTCCAAGATCTTATCGATAGGGGTAGCCTCACCATCCCTAGTTCACCTCGTTCACCTCATTCAAAATGCCAGTTTCATACCTATACCCCTCTGTTCGAGCCCATGTCGACCATATTTCAAAAGTTGCAAGAGGCAAAAACAATTATTTTACCTTATGTGTGCCCTCTCGATCCGAACAAACTTAAATCCAAGTCGTATAGGGAAGATCATTATTACCTCTATCACAGGCAAGTGGGCCACGACATCAACAATTGTTACACATTTAAGGATATTATCCAAGATCTTATTGATAGGAAGGCCTTTTCCATAGATGATCCACTCACCTCATTTGATCAGGACCTTGGTATCAACTCAAATAAAATTGGGGATTCTCAAGGTATCGCACCTTCCCAATCATCCACATCATCAACCATCAAATAAATTGGGGATGCTTAAGGTATCACACCTTCCCCACACACACACATAAAAAAATAAATTATGCATTCATACTTCATTCCATACATCCATCTTTGCATCCATGTCATTTCAGTACATTTTCATCCACCATACTAGTGGTCATTTGCTTAGTTTGGATAATTGTGAATCCAATAAGTCTTATCGCCTTAATTAGGGACACCTTTGATTTCACATCCATCCCATTTTACCATTTCATAAGTCATGTCACAAGTTGCAATCACATCTCATCACCCCTAGGTGTTTTCGATCACTCAACCACTCCTAGTGTTTCAAGCAACCTCAAATACATGTCGAGTTTTCTCTAGGACCAAGGCACACTTTCACTAAGAAAATCTTGAGTTTTGGTAGTTGACTCTAACATTCTTGAACCAAACACATCTCACACATATTAAAAACATCTTGTGTCAAAGAGGGATAACACCATGATTGGGTTGAACCTCGAAGCAAAAAATCATCTTTGCTTGTCCCATTATGCACATAGTTCAAAATAAAAATAGTGGTCTTCACCACTAATAACACTTCCAAATAAAAGAATGAGTAGTAAGGATAGGGTAAAATTCTCATCACACTTTGGTTGAGAATCCGATTCCCCAAAGCTCTAACTCTTTTACATATCACACACCACAGATCCTCAAGTAGTAAGGATAGCACTACATTTCCATCCAGATGGTTAGGTAGTCCGATTCCCCAAAGCTTAGAGATCATATCATTGGACTATGGATCTAATCTCCATCGGGGCTATAGATGCTTGACTGGTAGTGGAGTACGCTCATGCATGGCAACACGTCTCTCTTGAAGAGACCTCTGACCACACATAAGGACAAGCTAGCTTCTTGGTCTTCTCCATGACAGGTTTCATCTCACTTTACTCAAGATGGGTAAATGAACTCACTTGCACACACATTGGTTCTTGATTGACTTGAGTCATCACCATGCTCATGATTTGGTAAATGAACATTTCACTGCACACACATTTGGTCTTTGAGAAATTAGATAAAACTTAGTGAGTTTGTTTGATATCACTAGTATGTTTGAGTCTCTGCAAAACAATTCTAGATCAGTCACCCATAAGTCAAAATATTACATCCATACCATAGCCACATCACTACATGAGTCTCCCACTTCATATACCACCATTAGATGTTGGTGTCCCTGATTAAGAAACAAAGATAAAATTGGTCAAGCAAGAGTCTAAAAACTTTTACAAATGATCATTAGAACATGATGCCATTCATTTTGGATACACCAAACCATCATCACACAACTTGGGGGTGCTTAAGGTATCACACCTTCCCCCATCAGTCACATCAAAAAAAAATCCACTTGGGGATGTTCAAGGTATCATACCTTCCCCAATAAAAAAATCAATCAATTGGGGGTGCTTAAGGTATCGTACCTTCCCCATCAGTCCAACAAACTGCTTCATTAAATCAGTTGCTAGGTTCAAAAGGTTGCATCCTTTTTTCAAAGGTTATACCCTTTGCCTTGCATTCACAATCAATCAATCCATCATCAACCCTATCCTACCAAGGCAAAGGCAACATCAATCCATCAAAATCCCCTTTTTTTGTTAGGGCAAGAGTAGAAATCAATAATTGCACTATTCACAATCAGTACACCATTCAGATGCACTAAATCATGCATATTTATTTATATCATTCATATCATCCAAGTCAACCTCATAGCTAGTGGTTTACTCTAGTCTCCATAGTAGTTGCATCAATTGATTATTGATGCAATTCGGTATGATGAGTAGATCACCATAAATATGCTTGCTCACATCATCATCCTGTCATATTCGACATCAAATCAAGATGGTTAATCCATTTGTGAATGTGACCGTGTTCATGAAAATTTACTCAAAGCTATCATTAGCTCCTTTCGTAGGAAAAATTACAAAATTCTATTACAATTTCCATTGGCATATTATAAATTTCGCTTGCAAAAATCCAATAGTTAGGTTAAAAAAGTGTGGTTGCATGAAGTGAGGCAATATCCCTACCTCCACCACATGTTCACCAACATTGGTTAATTTATCTACAACAACAATAACATTGCACATTGTGCTAAGAGCAAATTTTCAAAAACATGGAACCATCCCCAAACTTGGGGCAACCAACCTTGACTTTGATTTCAACATTGGCATATCCATTTACATCATACATTGCACTATCTAAATAAAACCCCTTTTTTTTCGGGGCAAAATCATAATCAATCATTACACAATTCACATTCATTGCACCATTACATTACATCATTCATATCATCCGTACTTACAAAAACCCCTTCTTTGTTAGGGAAAAAATAGACTCAATCATCACATCATTTCCAATCATTGCATATTCATTTACACCATTCAAAAACCTCCTTTTTTTAGGGAAAATCAGAATTAATAATTGCATTATTCACATTCCACTGCACTATCCCAATCAAAAACCTCTTTTTTTGGGGGGCAAAAGCCAAAATCAATCATTGCACTATTCACATTCTATTGCATTATCCATTTCCAAAAACACCTTTTTTGTTGGGGTAAAAATAGAATCAATCATTGCATCATTCACAATAATTTACATCATTCATATCATCCACATGTCATAAACCCCTTTTCTTATTGGGGAAAAAATAGAATCAATCATTGCACCATTCACAGTCATTGCATCCTTAAAAAATCATAAACTCCTTTTTTTTGGGGCAAAAAGAAGAAATCAATCATTGCACTATTCACATTCCATTGCACTATCCAAGCCAAAAACCCTTTTTTCTGTTAGGGCAAAAATAGAATCAATCATTTCACCATTCCCAATCATTGCATATTCATTTACATTATTCATATCATCCACATTTCAAAAATCCTTTTTTTTTTAGGGCAAAAACAGAATTAATCATTGTAACATTCACAACCATTGCACCATTCATAATTTCTCTACATCATTCACAACATCCACACTTCTATCAATTGGCTCATGAGATTCATTATTCACTTATTCTCCAATTGAGGTGGTAAGATACAATAACAATTTATGTTTTCAAGATCTCGTGCACCAAGGGAAGAAGCTGCTTCACCAAACTAATGTTTACACAATGACACTGAGAGGGGGGGGTGAATCAGTGTAGCTATTAAATTTTTATATCTACAGCATTTAATAGGAAATAAAGAGAACAAAAAAAAACTTGAACAAGAGAGCAAACCACAACACTCAATATACCGAGGTTCACCAATTTGGCTACTCCTCAAAAATGACTGCTTGGACTCCAATCCAAATCCGAGTCTTTGCAAAATCAATTTTACAAACACTTTACCAGCACCAACTGGAAGGAGCACCAACCCCTGTAATTTTCTGCTGCAACTGATGGAGCACCAACTCCTAGTACCAAGCACCAACTTGGACTGCAATTCTGATAAATTTAGAATGACATAAAAATGTCTTCACTTTATGCACGACCCTGATTGGTCTGCAATTAACTCAACTCTGCACACTCTCACGGCTCTGCTTATTTTTCTCTTGATTCTTTTCTAACTCTCCTTTTACAACAATTTCTCTCTAACAACAGCAACTTCTTCTCTGTACGATTATTCTTTTATAACCTTTCAATCCTGCATGCAATCGAATCACATACTCTAACTGTTCGAATCCATGCAATACGACTGTTCGGTTCCATGCACTTTGACTGTTCGAAACCCTGCAATACGTCTTTTGGAAACCATGCAATACGGCAATTTTGTTTCATGTACTTTGACTGTTCAATTTCTTCGAATACGGCTTTTCGAATGCTTTTTCGAAACTCCATATATGATTCTTCGAAAGCTTTTCGATTCTTCATGTTCGGCTTTTCTGTATGCTTCAAATACGTCTTTTAGAATGCCTGCAAATTCGACCTTTCGAATGCTTTTATTATCCTTCAAATTCGGCTTTTCGAATGCGTTTCAATTTTGCATGTTTGGCTGTTGCATTGCATGTCCAACACCTATCAACGATTAACTATCTATCTGACTTCGATTACTTTTTACGTAACTGGCTGCATGATTTTCTGTCTGCTTTTTCGACACGTGTCACCTTGCATGTTCCTACGGGTTTTACATCCCAGACTATTACCTGTCGCGATATCGCGACACTTTTGACTTATGCTGATGTCACCCTGAAGGTTGTCGCGAAATCGTGACCATTTTGGCCTTGAAAGCTTTTCCTCGCATCATGTCGCGATATCGCGACACTTAGAACTTTTGCTGACGTCATCCTTAATCATGTCGCGAAATCGCGACCGTTTTGGCTCTTGCAAGCTTTCCATTCATCTTGTCGCGATATCGCGACACTTTGCAACTTTTCGACGTCATCATCAATCTTTGTCGTGAAATCGCGACGCTTCGGCTTCCAGTGGCTTTCCTTTCATCCTGTCGTGAAATCGTGACACTTTTCAACTTTGTTGACGTCATCATCCTGCTTGTCGTGAAATCGTGACACTTTGGATTCCGTACACTCTTCTTTGCCAGCAGCAATGAAAAAGGAACATGTCGCGAAATCGCGACACTTTGTTCTTCCGTACAACTCTCCTTGCCAACTCCGGTGAAAATGGAACATGTCATGAAATCGTGACACGAGCTTTTTGCTCTTACGTAGGCTTTCCTTGCAAACTCCGGCGAAAATGGAACATGTCGCGAAATCGCGACAGCTTTCGGCTCTTACTGACGTCATCATCCTCCTTGTCACGAAATCGCGACGCTTTCGGCTCTTGTTGACATCATCAATCTTCTTGTCGTGAAATCGCGACGCTTCTGGCTTCCGTACGCTCTTTGCTCCATGCGATAGCGAAATCGCTACAACTTTTTGCCTTGTGCTTTTACCTTGTCTTTTTTTCATGAAATTTTGACTTGTAATATCAATGTTGCATCTTTCAGATCTACACTTTTGACTAGTAGCGAAATCGCTACACCTTAGTTTCCCCTTGTTCCAACATGTAGCGCCATCGCTACACCTTATTTTCTCTTTGTTTCAACTTGTAGCGAAATCGCTACACCTTAGTTTCTCCTTCTTTCAACATGTAGCGAAATCGCTACACCTTAGTTTCTCCTTGTTTCAACATGTAGCGAAATCGCTACACCTTAGTTCCATGTATTTTCATCATGCAGCGATATCGCTACACCTTTGTTTCCTTTCATTTCAACATGTAGCGATATCGCTACACCTTTGTTTCCTTCTCTGCCAGCATGTCGCGAAATCGCGACAGTTTTGCTCGCATCTTCTCTCTCCTCGACCATGTCGTGAAATCGCGACAATTTGGCGTGCATTTTCTCTCTCCTACTTTTTGTCGCGATATCGCGACACATTTTCTCTCTCCTCAGTGAAAACTTGACATGTCACGAAATCGTGACATTTTTGGCTGCGCCTTCTCTCTCCTCGACCATGTCACGAAATCATGTCGCGATATCGCAGAGTGTTTTCTTCCTTGTCTCTTTTTGCCAGTTTCTGAATCTGGGTCATCTGTTTTCCTTGAAACTTTCTGCACTTGATCTGACTGACCTCTGAACTGCATCAACTGCATCAATCTGACTGTGTTGACAACAATGACAATACTTTTGCAATTCTTTTGCTGCACCTTGCTCAACAATCTCCCCCTTTGGAATTGTTGGCAACACACTGCAACCTTGCTTAATTTCTTCTCCCCCTTTGCCAATAATACCAAAGGGCTGCTGTAGACTCCCCACGAGTCTATGCACAACATTCTCGGACTTAAAAAGTTTGAATGCTCCCCACTGAGAATGTGTTTCCCATAGCTAGTCAGTGCTTGGGTGGTGTGACTACTCCCAACTTCTTCCGAAGGTATTCAAACACTTCCTTAGGCAAAGGTTTTGTGAATATATCAGCTACTTGCTCTGTAGTTGGAACAAAATCCAATTTAACCTCTCCTTCCGCAACTTTATCCTTCAAGAAATGATATCGGATTGCAATATGTTTGGTTCTTGAATGCATTACTTGGATTCTTGGATATGTTGATAGCACTAGTGTTATCACATTTAATTGAAATTGGTTCATTGAAATGAATACCAAGATCTTTCAACGTTTGTCTCATCCATAATATCTGAGTACAACATGTTGTTGCTGCAATGTATTCTGCCTCTGCGGTGGATAGAGATACTTGATTCTTGTTTCTTGTTGTGCCATGCTACCAGACTGTCACCAAGATAAAATGCTCCTCCACTTGTGCTCTTTTCGTCATCAATACATCCTGCCCAATCTGCATCGGAATATGCAATCAAAGTGAAATCTTTACCTTTTGGGTACCACAACCCATAATCCATAGTGCCCTTGAGATATCTGAAAATCCTCTTTACAATTGTTACATGAGTTTCTTTGGGGCTGGCTCGAAATCTTGCAACCATACATACTTGCTTGTAATATATCTGGTCTAGTGGCTGTTAAATACAGCAGGCTTCCAATCATAGACCCGTACATTGTTTGATCTACATCCGGGGATTTATCATCCTTGCTCAACTTGCGACTTGTTGTCATGGGAGTGCTTGACCGGTTTCTTGTCTTCCATTGTGAACTTTTTCAGCATTTCTTTTACATATTTAACTTGAGAAATAAAAATGCCTTTTTCATTTTGATTGACCTGCAGATCCTAAGAAATAAGAAAGTTCACCAATCATTGACATCTCAAATTCTTTTTTCATTTTAATTGATATGTCTTTGCGGTATTCATCCATCCTCTCTTGCCAAATATTATGTCATCTACATAAACAACAAGAACAATAAGATGACCCTTCTCTGTTTTGACATATAAGTTGCTATCCACCAAACCTTTCTTAAACCCTTGTTTAATTAGATAATTATCCGACCTTGCATACCATGCTCCGGGTGCCTGTTTTAATCCATATAAAGCTTTCTTTAACTTGCAAACAAAATCTGGATTTTCACCAAGTTGGAAGCCATCGGGTTGTTCAATGTAAACCTCTTCTTCCAGTTTTCCATTCAAAAATGCTGATTTTACATCCATTTGATATACTTTGAAGTTTTTATGAACTGCTAATGCGAGAAACATCTCGATTGCCTCTAGTCGGGCTACCGGTGCAAAAGTTTCTTCAAAATCAATGCCTTCAACTTTGAGCATAGCCTTTACATACTAATCTTGCCTTATTTACGACAACTTTGCCCATCTTCATTCAATTTATTTCTAAAAACCCATTTAGTACCAATTATGTTTTTATTTGTTGGTCTAGGTACTAATTCCCAGGTATTGTTTTTCTCTATCTGATCTAGTTCTTCATTGATTGCCTTCATCCAACTTTCATCAGTGCTTGCTTCAGCAACATTTTTAGGTTCAATACTAGATAACAGAGAATAGTTCCTCACTGTTGTTCTTCTTGTTTGAATACCATCTGTGGGATCCCCAATAATCTGTTCACTTGGATGATTTTTCTGCCAGTTGCCTGTTTTAAATTTCTTGTTTTCTTCTTCTTCAGATTCAGTTTTTACACTATCTGGATCAATTTTCTGATTCTTCTCTGTTTCTTTTTCATCATCACCTTCAATGACTTCTTCATACATAGGGTAGTTTTCTTGATAAGTAGTTTCTTGTTCTCTACCTTCATCAACTTTTACATCGGCACTTTCAACAATTTTCTTCAACTTCTTGTTGTAACATGTGTATGCCTTGCTTTTTGTTGAGTAACCGAGAAAGATACCTTCATCGACTCTATCTTCAAATTTACCAAGGTTATCTTCTATCCGTTTTATGTAGCACTTGCTTGCCAAATACTTTGAAATGTCTTGCTGTTGCCTTACTGCCAAACCACAACTCATAAGTTGTTTTGCTTTCATGTGGTCTCGGCATGCACCTGTTTTGAATGTAAGCTGCGGTATGAACTGCCTCTTTCCAAAATCTGTCAGCTATTTTGTTTTCTCGCAGCATTGTCCTTGCCATTTCCTGCACTGTTCTATTCTTCCTTTCTACAACACCATTCTGTTGAGGTGTCCTAGCTGCTGAAAACTGTCTTCTTATCCCATGTTTTTGACAATATTCTGCAAATTCTTCGGAGATAAACTCTCCTCCCTTGTCTGATCTTAGGCATTTAATTCTTTTTCCTGATTGATTTTCAACAAGATTTTTGAAGGTTTTAAACATTTCAAAGGCTTCGACTTGAGTTTCAGAAATAGTACCCATGTCATTCTTGAGTAGTCATCTATACACAGCATAAAATATTTGTGTCCATTTATGCTTTCAGTTCTCATGGGTCCACATAGATCGGTGTGAATTAGTTCTAATGGCTTGCTAGTGAAGTATTCTTTTGCTTTGAAAGTGGCTCTGGTTTGTTTTCCCTTTTGGCATGACTCACGAGATGCTATTTACGGGTTTGCCAATGTTTGGTATGTCTCTAATTGCTCTTTTTGAACTGATTTTTGCCAGATTGTCAAAACTAATATGCCCAAGCCTCTTGTGCCATAGCCCGTTTTCATCTTCCTGTCCCATCAAGCATGTTCCTTCTGTAGTTTATGAAAGTGTATATAGATTTCCTGAAGTTCTCAGTCCAGTGGCTATTAACTTTCCATTTTTTGTCTTTCTTACTTCATGACCCTCCTTCTTGAAGATTACATCATGACCTCTGTCACATATTTGACTTACACTTAGCAAGTTATGCTTCAGGCCAATTACAAACAAGACTTCTTTTGATTTTATATTGCCATCACTGATCTTGATTGATCCCTTTCCAACAATCTTTGCTCCATCATTATTTCCAAATTTCACAGAACCACCTTCATAATTCTGTAAATTCTCAAACTTTTGCTTGTCACTGTCATGTAGTTGGAACAACCATCTGTCAAGTATCCAAGGTGCTGATTTGTTCCGAGCTTTAAAATCGGTCTGGACAATCAAAGATTCCTTTTCTTTCCATTCTGGTTTGATAGCAGATTTTGCTATTTGTTTTGCCTTTGTCCTTTCATTAGCATGTGCCTGTTTTACAGGAAATTTCTGGTTTTGTTTCAACCCACTTAGCTGAGATTTTCTGCCCTGATAATTATTTGATGAAAAAGTGCTTCTGCAGTTTCTAGCAATATGTCCAAAATTATGACAATTATAACATTCAACTGCATAATTCATTAAAGGAGAAAAAACATTTCTGCTGGTAAAATTCCTTTGAGATACATTATGCCTGCAATCTGAAATTTTATGGCCATAAGCATTGCATTTAAAACAATAACCGAGAAAATGCATGATTAAACTCTGGGTGCCGGTCTTTGCCAGTTTGAAGTAGGAGCCATGACTCTTCTCCTCCTCGGATGTGTGACTTTTGTGAATCCATCTTTGTCAGTATTCTTCTTGAATCTGGAATTATTGTTTTCTTTTGCATTATTTTGTTTTTATGGTTCAACCCTGATCTTTTCTTCTTTCTTTGTGGGTTCTATATTCAAGTTCTTTGAATCCTTTGAAGATTCTCCTTCATCAAAGCCTAAACCAAATTTGATGCCAGAAGGCCTTTGGTTATTTAACATTTTATCCAGCTTTACAGTACTTTCTTCAAACTTATGAAAACAGTTCAATTTTCTATTCATCTCCTCTAACTGCATCCTTAACTTAAGGATGTCTTCCTCTAGCTTGTTGCATTCAACTGTCTTTACAGTTAATTGTTCATCAAGAACTTCGGACATTTTCTTGAATTCCTCTGTCTGTATTTTCAGATTGTTTATTATGTCTGTGGCATTCTCTAATTTCTTTGAAAAATTTTTATTCTTCTTCCTTTCTGCACTCAACTCTTCAAGTGCAGCAACCAATTCTCCTTCCAAATACACTTCAACTTCATCCTTGGAATTTTCATCACCTTCCTGATTTTCCTCTGTTCTTTCTTCTTCAAGTGCCATGAATAGAGCTTCACCTCCTTCTTCTTCGGACTCCTCATCTGTGTTTTCTTTAGAACTGCTGACATTCTTGGTTATGAAGCTTTTCTTCTTGAAGTTATTCTTTCTGAAGTTTTGTTTCTTCTTCCAGTCACCTTTTTCTTGGTGTGACCCTTCACCATTTTTGGTTCTCTCCTGCATTGGACATTTGGCTGCAAAAATGACCGACTCCTCCACAATTGAAGCATTTAAAAGGTAGATTCCCTCTATATTTTCCTTTTCCTTTTGTGAGTTTTCGAACAAAATTGGCTTCTGTTTCATCCGGTGTTCCTTCATCCTCGGATTCATGTTCGGCTTTTACATTCTTGTGTGCTTTAAAAGTTGCTTCTCTGTCTGTAGACTTGGTTTGTCCTATTCTCATTTCATATCTTTGTCGGGGAACCATGCAACTCATCCATCCTTGAAGTTGTTTAGATCTTTTGCCTCTTCTATTGCAGAGACTTTGGAGTTAAATCTTTTGTGAAGTGTTCTGAGAACCTTTTTCACCACAACTGCATCATCAATTTCTTCACCAAGTCCTCTGATTGCATTAATAATTTCGTTGACTCTCAGCATATAAATTTCTATGTTTTCATCTTCCTTCATTTGCAGTGCTTCGAACTGTGCTCGATGAGTTTGCGGTTTTGCTTCCTTAATCTTCTTGTCTCCTTCATGGATGCTCTTCGATTTATCCCACATGTCCTTTGCTGATTTACAACTCATGACTCTTATCGGTTCACTTGTCAACAAGCCCACACATTATGGCATTCTTAGCTTTGGAGTTGTTTTCAAATTTCTTTTTCTCGGCATTATCTGTTGGAGGGGTAGTGGGTCCTTGTGTATCCACTATCTACGAGAATCCCAAATATCGTATCCCAATGCACTCGAGATATGTTTGCATTACGAGTTTCCAGAAGGTGTAATTTGTTCCATCAAATAAGGGAGCTTTGTTGGATGAAAATCCTTCACCACCTGCCATTGTTTCTTCCAAGATCTCCTTAGGCTGATTAAGCTTGTACAAGGAACACATTGCTCTGATACCAATTGATGTTTACACAATGACATCTGAGAGGGGGGGTGAATCAGTGTAGCTATTAAATTTTTATATCTACAGCATTTAATATGAAATAAAGAGAACAAAAAAAAACTTGAACAAGAGAGCAAACCACAACACTCAATATACCGAGGTTCACCAATTTGGCTACTCCTCAAAAATGACTGCTTGGACTCCAATCCAAATCCAGTCTTTGCAAAATCAATTTTACAAACACTTTACCGGCACCAACTGGAAGGAGCACCAACCCCTGTAATTTTTTGCTGCAACAGATGGAGCACCAACTCCTAGTACCAAGCACCAACTTGGACTGCAATTCTGATAAATTTAGAATGACATAAAAATGTCTTCACTTTATGCACGACCTTGACTGGTCTGCAATTAACTCAACTCTGCACACTCTCACGGCTCTGCTTATTTTTCTCTTGATTCTTTTCTAACTCTCCTTTTACAGCAATTTCTCTCTAACAGCAGCAACGTCTTCTCTGTACGATTATTCTTTTATAACCTTTCAATCCTGCATGCAATCGAATCACATACTATGACTGTTCGAATCCATGCAATACGGCTATTCGGTTCCATGCACTTCGACTGTTCGAAACCCTGCAATACGTCTTTTGGAAACCATGCAATACGGCAATTTTGTTTCATGTACTTTGACTGTTCGATTTCTTCGAATACGGCTTTTCGAATGCTTTTTCGAAACTCCATATATGATTCTTCGAAAGCTTTTCGATTCTTCATGTTCGGCTTTTCTGTATGCTTCAAATACGTCTGTTAGAATGCCTACAAATTCGACCTTTCGAATGCTTTTATTATCCTTCAAATTCGGCTTTTCGAATGCGTTTCAATTTTGCATGTTTGGCTGTTGCATTGCATGTCCAACACCTGTCAACGATTAACTGTCTGTCTGACTTCAGTTACTTTTTACGTAACTGGCTGCATGATTTTCCTGTCTGCTTTTTCGACACGTGTCACCTTGCATGTTCCTACGGGTTTTACATGCCAGACTATTACCTGTCGCGATATCGCGACACTTTTGACTTATGCTGACGTCACCCTGAAGGTTGTCATGAAATCATGACCATTTTGGCCTTGAAAGCTTTTCCCTCGCTCATGTCGCGATATCGCGACACTTAGAACTTTCGACGTCATCCTCAATGATGTCGCGAAATCACGTCCATTTTGGCTCTTGGAAGCTTTCCCTTCATCTTGTCGCGATATCGTGACACTTTGCAACTTTGGCGTCATCCTCTTTGTCGTGAAATCACGCTTCGGCTTCCAGCAGCTTTCCTTTCATCCTGTCGTGAAATCGTGACACTTTTCAACTTTGCTGACGTCATCATCCTGCTTGTCGCGAAATCGTGACACTTTCGGCTTTCGTACACTCTTCTTTGCCAGCAGCAGCGAAAAAGGAACATGTCGCGAAATCGTGACACTTTGTTCTTCGTACAACTTTCCTTGCCAACTCCAGCGAAAATGGAACATGTCACGAAATCGTGACACTTTGCTCTTCCGTACAGCTTTCCTTGCCAACTCCAGCGAAAATGGAACATGTCGCGAAATCGCGACGCTTTCGGCTCTTGCTGACGTCATCATCCTCCTTGTCGTGAAATCGCGACGCTTTCGGCTCTTGCTGACGTCATCAATCTTCTTGTCATGAAATCGCGACGCTTCTGGCTTTCGTACGCTCTTTCTCCATGCAGTAGCGAAATCGCTACAACTTTTTGCCTTGTGCTTTTACCTTGTCTTTTTTCATGAAATTTTGACTTGTAATATCATTCTTGCATCTTTCAGATCTACACTTTTGACTAGTAGCGAAATCGCTACACCTTAGTTTCCCCTTGTTCCAACATGTAGCGCCATCGCTACACCTTATTTTCTCTTTGTTTCAACTTGTAGCGAAATCGCTACACCTTAGTTTCTCCTTGTTTCAACATGTAGCGAAATCGCTACACCTTAGTTTCTCCTTGTTTCAACATGTAGCGAAATCGCTACACCTTAGTTCCATGTATTTTCATCATGCAGCGATATCGCTACACCTTTGTTTCCTTTCATTTCAACATGTAGCGATATCGCTACACCTTTGTTTCCTTCTCTGCCAGCATGTCGCGAAATCGTGACAGTTTTGCTCGCATCTTCTCTCTCCTCGACCATGTCGCGAAATCGTGACAATTTGGCGTGCATTTTCTCTCTCCTACTTTTTGTCGCGATATCGCGACACATTTTCTCTCTCCTCAGCGAAAACTTGACATGTCACGAAATCGCGACATTTTCGGCTGCGCCTTCTCTCTCCTCGACCATGTCGCGAAATCGCGACAGAAAACATGTCGCGATATCGCGAAAGTTTTCTTCCTTGTCTCTTTTTGCCAGTTTCTGAATCTGGGTCACTTCGTTTTCCTTGAAACTTTCTACACTTGATCTGACTGACCTCTGAACTGCATCAACTGCATCAATCTGATTGTGTTGACAACAATGACAATACTTTTGCAATTCTTTTGCTGCACCTTGCTCAACACAAACTAGGTATCTCTTGTTTTTGCATCACATTGTGTTTTACACAACATGATACAAAAAAATAGGTATTTTTAGACACCAAATCCTAGCCACTTTTCATCCACGCGTCTTCAAATCACAACCACTCATTATATATATAATATTTATATTTATAATTATATATTTAATAAATATATATGTATATATGTAAATAAATTTCAACCCCTCATCATGACTTAATCTGGACCATTCATCCATCATGATCTATGTCACTTATCTAAATCTCAATCTTAACCCTTCATCATGTTTTAATATCGATCGTCTGTTAGTATCGTCAAAACCCTAACATGGTCAAGGGCAAATTATAAAAGATCATTCATTTCTATGAATGGGAGGTTGGAAAATATTAGGTCCCAAAAATTAACATTCTAAGAGCATTGGTCATTTTTCCACCCATAAACCCTAGCATTATGCTAACATATCCCATATTCACCATTACATAAAACCCTCACTACCATATTCGTCATTGAAACTTATGTGAACCCTATCAATATCCTACACAGTATCCCCCATCATCCACAAATGCTCCTCTGTGTTCCTTGAACTCTGTAGGACATTTCTAGAATTTTTTAGGGCATTTATATCCATCCCAAGATGTTGCAGGGTGTCTACCATTGATTGGTTTGTAGTCAACAAACCCTCAAATACTTCTAGGTATTCGTGCACACTAGATTAAGGAAGCAGAAGTATAGATCAAAAATACATGTATATTCTCAACAAGGTATCATTTATTATTGTTTTACTCACATTTTTGGCATATCTACACCTTATTTTATCAAGAATTTCATTTAGGGTTGATATTTTATAATTTCGAATTTTAGTGGGCCTCACACTGTGGAGGCCTTGCAAGTGTTATTAACCTATTTTATGATTTGTTTGTGTGCAGGTTATAGGGATAGTTTACATTGATGATTGTTGTAGCCACTAGTGGCCCCACAGGGATACACAAGCCCACTCACAATTTTTTCGAGTGAAAATGATCAGGATACACCAACATTATTTTGAACAAGGGTTTCAAACCCTCCCGTTGTAATAATTATATCAAAAGTATACATAGAATTGTAGCCTCATATTTGGATAAAATCTATTGTATAAATTGGAGATCCAAGCTCCTTGGGTTATTATAAATAATATCTATTATTTTGTTCATGTGTTGTTATTTTCTTTGATCTATTGCTTTATTGGTGTTAGTCACTTTTTGCTTTACAACACTCATTAATATCATTACATGAACATCTAATAGTATGTGGAAGTGATCGTTCATATGCATGGTTAAGATAGTAGATGAGAGGTAGTAGTTTTATTCTTTACGACTCCCATTATCCCACTACGACATACTCCCTACCAGGCATAAGTACATGTGACACCCTATGTGGTTGGCTAGTGGTGTGGGCTTGCTATATACCTAGTATAGCATAGTAATTTGTACTACTTAGAGAATCAAAATAATCCCCATTAGGACTAGTAATTGGTTATGTTCTTGTTACCTATAATTAATGTGATTGTTCTTATTATATGTAATTGATATGACTAACTAAGAAAATAAGATTAGAGTGATCTTGATTAAAGTTTAATATATTTTAAGATTAATTAAGATAATATTCCAAAGCAAATTTATTCCTCAAATATGACATTGCTACACTTTTCTTTTATTTTCCCTTCTAATATATTAAAAACCAAAATATAAAATAGTAAAAAACAAAGGAAGTGAACGAATAATAGAAATTAAACTAAAAGAAACAAAATGCAGTGAGAAAACCTATTTTTTTCTCTTGGCAGTAGTGCCACTTGAATTAGAAGTTTAGTTGGCACTTCTAAATTCTAGTGATACTTCTACTTAAACTCTTTTTCTCCTACAAGTACCTACAAAATTGATGAAATGATAAGGAATGTATATAGGTAAATAATAGAATAATATAGAAATATAAATTATTAAATAATAATCTTCTAGAATAGAAACATATGTTGTAAAAATCACATGCTTGTAAACATGGCAATAATCCACCTACCAGATCCCTTCTACAAAAGGTAATTAAAATAAGCTATTTTATCAACCACAATATCGGTTGGTGGTTTTGACCCTGTGAAGCAAATTGTAATAGGCATTTGATATCTATAAATATATTTTGATGTTCAATGAAAGGAAATCAATTATTTTGAGTTTGAATATCCAAATCCATAAAAATTTTGTATGAGATCAACACTAACACTATAGGGCAACTTCTATTTTTGTTCTAGTGGATAGTAGCAATTTCATTTTTCTTACCCAATAGGATGCCCCAACCATTTTTTACTCTTATGCATTGGTTTGCTCCAAAATCCTATAGGCCCTTAAGGACTTTGGTGCTGATATTTGGAATGGGTTCTTAAAGGACTATATTTTCTAGTTAATAATGTGGCATCCCTATCCTCCTTCTCATCCATTGCACCAGTAGCATGACTAGACCATGGTTCCTTCATGTTTGCAATAGTTTATTTCATGGGCATGTCCATTTTATTCTTCAATTGGATTTGGAATATGTTTTCCCTTTATTGAGAGGTAATAATTTCATGTGGAGATAGTGCATGATGAGAGTGGTATGTTGATATAGTACCATTATGGTTTGCTTTTTTTCAAAACCCTCCTCTATTATGTGATGTCCTCTCTCCACTCCTACATAGGGACACATAGTGGATAAACATTTCCATGATGTTGGGTTTCTATCATAAATTTAGACAATACATGCTAACATAGGAGGTGTCTTTCCCTTGACCATTTTAGTCCCATGTGCATATAGAATCTCATTGGATATTTTAATCATAGCGAAATCCATGGAACATGTCCCCAATGATGTTAATATGAGGTGTACGTAAATCATATTCTCATTCAATATCCTACATGCATACTAGGTTGGCTCTTAGAGCCATTAAATATTCTTCCTTTGGGATTATAATTTTCATGTAAAATGATGGTGGTCTACATAATATTTTGGGACAAAAAAATAATAATAACAAAATAAAAATATGAAAATATTCCGCAAACATTTTTCTTGAGGAAAATCAAATCCCTCTTTTCATTTACTGGTGAGACCTCTACTTTTTCAAATTTTGAGGTGCTTACCCTTTTCCAAATATAGCCTTATTTATAGTCATCGAAAATATCATTTTAAGCCAAATCCAATGGAAGCATAATTTTTCAATTTTGTAATAACCTACTCTAACCTATGTTGCATCAATATTTCTATTACTATAATCTTTTTTTGACCTCATATTTGGGTTCATTTTTCTAATTTGTGGTTAGAGTTTATCTTTTTAATCATGGATATCAGGGTTTCTTTTTTTTATCCTCTGATTTGAGTTTGTAAATTTACTATAAAATTGTAATATGAAGTGCATTTTTTATTTTACCTAACACTCCTCCAATCCACTTTCATTATTAAATTTTTTTTTGCAAGTAGACTATCCTCCAAACCATGGCCCTTGCATACGAGTACTCTTGTATATGGAGTTGTTTTTGGAAATTACCAAGGATATTATTTATATGATCAATAGGCATCACATGGGTACTCCCATAGATGAATTTGTCATTGTATATTCCTTCACTAGACCACGGCCTTTTTTTATGTGATCATAAATATCACATGGGTACTCCTACAATTAGAGTTGTCTTTGCACCATAGTGGCTTATCTCTCAAGTGGATTTTGAATTTTCAACTTGGCTCATATCTCCATAGGTAAGAATTTTTAGACTTATCAGTACCACACCACTATTACCCAATTGCACAATTTCAACATTAGGCTAATTGGATCCTTCACTTGTTACTTCCAATCTATCTTCCTCCTATTTTGTAAAAAAACACTGTAGTCTAATTCTTCTATGGTGGGGAAGAATGATAAGGAATGCATATAGGTAAATAATAAAATAGTATAGAAATATAAATAATAAAATAATAAGCTTATAGGATAGAAAAATATGTTTTAAAAATAACATGCTTGTAAATGTTACAATAAACCACCTACCAGTCACCTTCTATAAAAAGTAATTAAAATAGGTTGTTTGACTAACCATGGTGTTGGCTGGTGGTTTTGATCCTAAGAAGCATATTTTAATAGGTATTCAATGCCTATAAATATATTTTGATTTTCATCAAAAGGCACTCAAGGATTTTGAGTTTGGATCTCCAAATACATAACATAAAAGTCGAAGTAAATTAAATGAGAGTGGTCTACCTAAGTTAGCAAAAGTTTTTTGCTTCTTTGTCTAGCATCAAGTCCTTGTTTGTAACAAGATATAAAATATGTAGGCTAAAAATATGATGTCTATAATATATAGGGTAAAAGCACCATAGTATTATAATAGTGTTGATAGAAGATATGGTAATGGACAACACTTTTATTGTGTGCAAATAAATATGATAAAAAATTAAATATAAATACAATCTAAGCTAGAAAATAACAAAATGTAATGAAAAATAAAGGGAGTAGGTTTCAAGATCCAAATCCCCATTGACATAATGGAGAATCTACCCTAGATGCATGCACCATCGTGGTTGTATAATATATTCAAGAAGCTTAATCTTGTGCATGTATCATGAAAGGGCAATGTCTCTATTCCATAAACTCAACTTTAGATATACAATGTTGCTATGATGCTCCAACTAATATTTATTTTAATAGTGTTTTTATAGCTCACAGTATTCTCTAGTTGATATTAATTTTGAAAGAGTTTCTTTGCTTATTACAATCTCCCTTTTGGACTACATCATGGGATGGGGATATAGAATCCATGTATCCATTTGAGGGTCCATAAAAAGGAATGCATGCATTAGGAAATATTGGATATCAATTTCCAACTCCATGGATCAATTGACGGTTCCATTGACAATATTGAGAGAATATTTATAGTTACCACATTTTATGGAAGTTTAACATTTGCATAATTTCCAATTAGGATTAGTGATTTGTGTTGGTTGAAGATCAAATGATATATTTGAGGTAACATAGTTTACATCAATTGGCTAATTTTTATTTTTGATTCATGATCAACCAATGACATTGGATGCAAGAGTGAAATAGTTGTTAATTTTCTTGGTGCTACTATTAAAATTATTATTAGAGGGTCCATTTGGAAGGAAATGATACATTTTAAAGGTTTTTTAAAATCACTACTAGATTGATAGTAGTGTCATCAGTGCTACTACATTAGGTATAAAACTTTTTCTCTAAAGCATTAAATACCACTAAGTTAGATCTTTAGATGATTGATTTTGTTAAGATGCTCAATTGGATAAGTGAAATAGACGTTGAAAAGTTTCAAAAATATGATAATGTGCTCAAAATTGGGTGTCTAAAAAGGTGCTTTATTACAAATTGTAGGGCATTTAAAAAATAGTTATATTAATTTGTTTGTTAAAATATGCATATGACATAATTCAATTTCCTTGAAAATATTTTTAACTATAAATATTAAGGTGATTATGTTTGTTATTAAACACATCCCATGTGATTCATTGTATGTTCATGGTTACTTATATGAGTTGTGCTTACGTATATGTGGATAAATTATTCATTATACATGTCTCATCATACCATATATGCATTATTATATTTATACATACATATTTTGATGGATTGATATGTTCACTTTTTTGGTGAATTTTATATTAATATTCGTAAAGAATCGTTAACATTATTTCTATATTATATGTGTAAAAACATGGTGTTTTGAAAAACTCTAGAAATAGGTAGGTTTATTACTAATAGGTTATTGGTATGAATTTGAATTCCTTACAAAAATGTCAAATCATGACATTTTATACTAAAATTAGTGAAGTGGCGGGTATTGGAATGCAGATTTCAAATATATAAATTTTAAATATAATTGCATATCTCGGTTTTTATTATAATTGCATATCTATATATTTATATTTATATCAATTTTTGTGTTGATAGGTTAATTAACACAACTTTAAAGATTTCATATAGGTTAAATCATATTATTTTACAATGAAATTTGTACAAGGATAGGTATTAGAACATAACTTCTAAGCATAGAAATTTAAATTAGCTTTATTATAGTTACATGTTTTTATTTTATTGATTGTTAAAGATATATATGAAAGCAAAAATAAATTGCATCTTTAGGCAAATACAATTTTAAATTAAATATTAAACATAACATAAAAAATTATAGATCATAGCCTTCCACTAGATATATTTCGCTTCTTCCACTCTATATAAAAATTGTAAAAAATTAATTGATGTTTGTTGTCCCGAAATTTCTTCTTTCAATAATTTATTAAAAACTTTATACTCCTTGGGTTTAAAATAAATGAGAATTGTTGGCCGGCCTTCAAAATATTGTAGGGTTTTGGTATGCATTTAAATTTCTTTTTCATATAAAATGGTCCCCAACCCTGGTGAGCCAATGGTTAATTTTGGTATCACAAGCATGATGTTTGTAGCAATAAATCCAACTAAGAAACCTATAAAATGCATCTTGAAAATGGTACATGAGGTAATCCTTCTCTCAATTTAGTTTCACATTTGCTTGAATTTGATAATGGAATCAAATGGTTAGAGTCTTTCACTTTAGTATGTTATTTTGTGAGGCATATTCCCAAAAAAGTGACCCTATAGTATTGGGTGAAATTTTATTGGACTCCCCATGGAGTCAAGCTAAAGATGATCTAAAACTTTAGCAATGGTTATTCCTAGTTTTCTTTGGGTATGCCAAATATACAAAAGTAGTATCCAAGCATGGACCATGTTTTCTCAAAAGCTCCCTATGTGTATTTTCTGATTGGACCTAAGACTTTTTGATCTCAAATGAAAGGAACACCAAGGTGTCAATATAAATTGAGTTACTAGGCCTCTCCCTTCCCCTCCTTCCCTTATTGAACCACATAGTGTCTTCTTTAGGCTATATCATCCTAGTTTAATTAGACACATTCTTCCATGCTTATCCTCAAAAGCGGTTGTGTGTGAAATTATATATGTCCAAGGACCTTAAGGAGTTGATTGAGATACAAATAAGTGATAATGTGTTATCATAGTGAGTTTTTTATATCAATATACATAACACATGCTTTAAGCACCAATCCCCCAACCACAAAGTCAATGATTTTCCTCTCATTTCTGATAATAAGGAGAAGTTAGCCCCTAAACCAGCTAGTGTGATCACCCCTCAAACTAGTGAGGATAGTTGTACTACTATTTAAGGGTAAAATAATGCTTTCTCTACTACTTCCGAGGAATCACAACTAAGAACACAACTAATAACAGCCACATTAGTTTCAAAACATGTTATGAAGGTGAAATAAAAGATAATATTGACCTACCATCAATGGATAACATCAAGGGAAAATATGCTTTGAACCATGACAAATTTGAGCACTAAGGGTGATAGATTTAATATCTTCATAGCCTACCATCCAGATGGGTTCTCTCTTGCTCCCCTCCAAAGAGTGTCTGATGCTCACATATTCTATGTCAAGAGTGGAGGATGGTGAGTTCATTCCAAAAACATTTCTATGTTTATCCAATATTTAGTTTGAAAGTTACAAATGCATTTTAGATCTATTTAGTTACCAAAATAGTTATGGTGATTTGGAGTACCTTTATCATGAGGATTTCATTAGATAACTCTTCTCAAGGAATATCCTTTTATGGAAATTTTAAGGTCTCATAGACTTCAAGCATAAATATGTGTGAAAATTTCATCAAAATTTCCCACATATCAATATTCTATGCTTATAAGAATTGAAAGTTTTGGGTTTCTTGCTCTCCATAGTTTTTCATGCCATATAGCTAGTGAACCACTTCTTTCACAACAATCATGAACTAGGATGATGTGGATTTTCCACATTTATATCCCTAACGTGGAAGCCCCACTTATTTTCTCATGGATGTAACCTTAATTATAGAGTGTTATAGAAAATTTTCAACATTAGTAAGTATCCGTTTGGATTGATTAATATCTATGCTTCCATTAACTTTTTTGAACAAGCCCAATTATGGCATTGGGTTATAGACTCATTACTGCTTGCATATGTAATTTTAATATGATTTAAAAGGTGTTAGATAAGTGTGGTGACCTTAGGAAGTGATGGACAATTGGTGAAAGGATAACATGGTTCTACATGTATAATAAATTGGTATTTTTAATACCAACATATATTTAAATTGATCCAACACTCTTTGGTACACATGGTATAACATGTGTGCTATACCTAATACGATCCTCAAATAACTTTATAGGGTGATGATATCTAGTTAGCCTACATTCAATTTTTCCAATTATTATTTTCTCCCAATGGAAAAGATACCTAGGTTTATCCTTTCAGTCGATTCCCCTATTCACTTTAGTATTGAATGGTTAGGTGACAAAATTAAAATCCCAATAAATAAATTCTATCTACACATATCTTATAAGTCACAAGCCCACATCCACCATATCAATAACCTAGATCCATGACCACACACTTAGAATGGGTGGATTTCTTGGGTGAATAGTATGATTAAACATACTTCTTGCTTCCTTTATACATATGGGCACCAACTAGTTCTATTTCATCATTGCTCATACAAGGCTAGCACTTTAGAGATTCAACAAGTTATTTCTAATCTATAAGCTCAACCATTCTTGACCACTTTGCAACTCCAAGTGGCCAAGTTTAGACAAAAAAAGTAGATAGCAAATACACATGTTGCCCAAGGAGCTCACCTCAAGGCTAGACTCCATTAGCTTAGGATTAGGGACTAAGTCTATAAGGAATTATTACAAGTCCTTAGAAGAGGGATATGACCTATAAAAGAAATAGAATTATAGAGAAATCAAAAGTGGTCATAAGATTATTTGTATCTAAAGACATCTCTTCTAAGTCATAGTCCCACTTTATCCCACATCCACCATGTGTGGAACCTATAGCCACAACCTCACACTCAAAATGGATGGATTTCATTTTGGAATAGTGTGATAAACATACTTATTGCTTCCTTTATACATAGGAGAACCAACAAGCTCTCTTTCATTGTTGCTCATATGAGACAACCACTTTAGAGCTTCAACAAGCCATTGCTAATCTATAAGCTCAACCTTTCTTGCATCCTCTACAACTCCAAGTGTCCAAGCTTAGAAAATAAAAGTAGATAACAAACACACATAATGTTATCCAATGATCTTATCTCAAGGATAGACTCCACTAGCTTAGGATTAGGGACCAAGTCTCTAAGGAATTATTCTAGGCCCTTTGAGGAAGGCACACAACCTATAAAATAAGGAGCATTAGAGAAGGATGAAAAGTGCTCATAGAGATCCTTGATATCATCTAGGCCTTTTTTAGGCACTCTCAATAAGATTTCAAGGTGAAGGAACCTTATCCTATAAGAACAATGATTTACAACAATGTTTTATCATGGTTCTTTGTTGGATATTTGCCATCCAAAAAGCCTTATGTGATATTTTTATCCTAAAGTACAAGATAAATAATGCTACCTTTTCCATGGCAAAGGACAAAAACCCAAGCTATTATGGATTCTCTTATAAATTCTATAAAGCTATTTGAGATAGAATGGGACTTGACTTACACCATATTTATCTTGAAGCCCTCAAAACTAACTTCTTAGGGCAATTGATTAATAGGGGTAACATAAAATTCATCCCCAAATATAGTTACCTAGAGAATATCTACAACTAGATATGAACAACTATGCTAAATATCTCTTAGAATATTAGAGCCAAATTTCTATCTCTTAGGCTAAGAAATCTTCTTTCTCTAATCATATGCCTAGATCAAAATGGTTTCATTGAAAGTAGATATATAATAGATAAAAATATTGCTATCTATAAATCTATGGAGTGGATGATACAATCCCAATATAAAGCCATATTTATCAAGATTTAATTTGTAAAGGCTTATGATAAAAATTAAATGACAATTCATCTTGGTAATTTTGAAGGTGTTAGAACTTTGACCCAATTTTCTATGCATTATTAAAATGATTTTCATATATACCTCTAATTTCCTTACCATCAACAATAGTCATTCCACCTTATTTATCTATACAATTTAATTTACAATGGATTACCACACACCCCAACTTTGCATGTTTTGATAGTGGAAGGTTTTGGCTTCCTTCTAGCAGATGTAGTCTGCAAGTATTTAGTGAAAGTTATTTCCATCCTAGAAACATATTAGACATTGGTAGATAGGCACTTTGTAGATGATTATTTTATCACTCATATTGAGGATAAAAACACCATCATGCATGCCCTACAATATTTGGAAAAATTATATCCCTTAGGTTATAGTATCCAATGGTAAAATAATAAATGCTATATATAATCCTTCCTTGTAAAGCCCTCATGGATCAATAGATATTATTGGAATTGGATATATAATGAATAAATGTTCAAAAATTTAGGAATTCCTCTTGATTTCCAATCCTCCACCTTTTCACTTTGACAATATGTCACTAACAAAGTAGAAATAAAGTTATAGAAGTGGATTACCAAGCCTCTTTAATTCGCAAGGAAATTACAAATATACATGAATATCCTAGCTACCACTCATATTTACTACTCATCATGTTGGATCCCCTTGAAATCCACATACCAAAAACTACATAACATTCTTAGAGACTTTTTTTGGGCCTCATCAAATGAGGGGAAACGTTTCCATAAAGTTACTTGGGAATTTTGTTGTCTCTTGAGGGACTCTAGAGGGATGGGACTTTTGGACACCTAATGACAAGTGATTGCTCTATATTCAAAATAGGTTATCAAATCTCAAAAGGGTAATGAGGCTTATAAAATATTACTCCATAAGTACATTACCTCTAGAGTACCCTATGGTAAAAAATATTTAAAAGCACTTGGCTTGCACTCAATTTTAGTTATGAAAGTGCCAGTGCATGATCAAGGCACTTTTATTGACAAAAGCATACTGAGGGCATAGAAATTTATTAGACCCTAGATCTTATGGAATGGCAATGATCTGAATAATGGGTTTGCCATTGACCAACAATCAATTTTATGCTCCCTACGTTTACTTACCAAGACCATCCACTAGCTAAAGTCCCCTAGATACAATCCTTATGGTTATTCCACAAAGGCATAAAGGTCATCTCTAATTTTTTTTGCTAGGTAAACCAAAAATTAGATCCCATGGCCAAAAACTAACACTAAAATAAACCTAATATAGTAGGACAAAGAAACCTTTTATGCCATTATTCATTTATTCCACCATGCCACACTCCTTAAAATAAGGTTTAGGAGCACTCATTCATGGTGAATATTTTGGAAATGGTTTAGAGTTACTTATTTTAGGACTTTAAAATAATGTAAAGGATACTCATGGCTATCACCTCACTTTCCCATGATACCAATACTCAATGTAAGGTGGGGACTCTAGTCTTCCAAAAATGTTTGATAGCATAGGATTACTATTGTTTAGGATATAGTCTTGGATATAAATATGGCTTATTTTGCTTGGTGTCTTCTACACCAAGTTCTACCCACTAGGGAACATCTAGTCCACATAGGGGTGACTAAATATTTATGTACTTCCTATCATTGTCATTAATCCATTAAGCACCTATTTAATTCTAACCTAGATCCTAGACAAGATGGACATGGATTCATGACTTGTTTATACCCTTTACACCTAGGTTATTTTCTTGGCACATGATCCTTCTAGGATTTAGGAGCAGAATACACAAAATAATTTACAATATTTGGCATATATTTAGAGAATATATTTTATTTGATGTATGAAAAGTGAAAAATTATTCTATTTTTTATAATTTAAATGCATCTACAAAATTGTATACATATGCTAAGGCTATGATATTCTCAAATGTATTAATGTAGATCAAAGACTAGAATAATAAGGTAGATCCCAAGGTCAAACATTCATAATATATATTGCAATATTATACAAATATACCATGAATTGTGGTCCAAGTATTACCCTCCTCACCTTCCCAAAGTAGCCAACCTTCTCCAAGAGGTCAAAAGTAGAATAATAGTCATCGATCTCTAGCAACAAGAATATCCTAGGATTAATAAACTAGAAGATAGGTCAAATCACCACCCATCCACTATAATTCTAGATATAAAAATTATGGATATAGGAACCATTGTCCTTTTGGGTGGAGGGATATAAATTTCCCTACCCTAAACTTTATAATTTCCCTAGACAAAATGGATGTAGACAATTTAGGGGAGAAGGAAGAAGGACAACGTGATGATGGGAAGATAAGGTGGGAACCCATTCTTGATAGGCATGAATTATTTATTGGGTGGAGTAATACCACCAATATATATCCCCTAGTAGTGGTTCCATACCTACTTCTAAATGAATTTTGAACAAGTGCCTACTTCCATTTACTATTTTTTATTCTAGTTTTTAGTTTCTTGAACTTTGTTTGTTCTTGGGTTGGGATGAAAATTTAGGATTTTTTGGGTGTGCTACCATATCACCTGCTTCCTTATGAAATATTAAAATCTTATTTTTCTTTTAAAGTAATATAAATTCACTTTTCAACAAAAAAATAGTTAGAATATTGACAAAAATATTATGAAAATGAAATCTTCATCAAGATATATTTATGTAGAAAACATATTCATAGAAGAATTTTCCAAATACTCATGTTAAATGGAAATATTAATTAATCTAACTCAATATCTCCTAATAAAACTATAAAATATGATAATATCTACTAAAATACATTATATTCCTATTCTATACTTCATTTTCAATGTTTTTTTATTTAACACCTAATTCTTGGCCAACATAGTAGTTATTCCTTGATGAAGTTGATCACACTATTTTTTTAAGAATTTGGTGTTATAAAATAGACTAAAATAATGTTAAAATACCATTAATTTATCCATATACATATACCTTTATCATAATGTGGTTTCAAGTACTAAGATTATCAAATAATTATTATTCAATATGCATTAGTTGTAAATGTTTTTTTTGATAGATTGGTGGAAGGGGCTTTGAAGGGGATCCTAAAAATTTTACATAAGGGGTAAATAAAACCAAAAGCATAGGTCTCCATAATATGGAGAGCTTCACCAAAATAGGGATAGCTTCACCCAAAAAATAAGAGCTTCACCAAAATAGTAACAAGAAATTCTATACCAAGGAGGTCTCCAAAAGTACTAGGGCACACAAGACCTTTAGCAAAAATATCAAAAAATAAAAAGACATGGAATAGAGGCAAAAAACCTCAAGGATCAAATCCATTAATCTATGTCACCCTGGATAGCATATGAAGGGTCATAATTCTAAGCACCTATAATAGTAAGCTTGAACTCATCAAGGATGGTATTTTATTTTTGTAGGAGAGAGGAGGTCATCTTGGCCACTCTAGATACAACCTTAAGAATGTCAATAAGTGTCTACGTCCAGTCTCTCCTTAGAATTGGAATTCTTGCTTTATCCTAAACATTTTAGCATTAACAACGTAGTATATGGCTCTTCCCTCCTACTAAGTTTAGTGAGAGGGGGTAATTCTTCAAAGGTGTTCCCATCATTCTCTATGATTATTAGGGATTTACATTTTCCAATATGATTCTTGGGCCTAGAAGAATTATGATGCAGTTTAGTCCCCATTTTAGTCTTCATAGCATTTGAGCCATAAAAAATAGGGGTATCAAAATCTAGCATACAGTTGGTGGTTGAAGAAGGGACCGACTAAGTACTCTCCTTAGGAATGCCACCTTAAGAGGTGCCTACATCATAAGCATCCAAAGGATTTTTTTGTGATGATATAGTTACCATAATGGTAGGGATCCTAAGATATTCTTTATGAATCATATGCTTGAAGAGAATTAATTTAAGCCCTTGGTGAGTAGGGCAGGAAGACATACCCTCATGGAAATTGTAAATAGCTCTTTCAGTAGACCTGAACATATATTTAGGTATGTTTATAGTATTATTTCCCTTGAGGTGGTTGAGGAAAGCAAGGTGGAAACTCTTCAACAAGATGTTTGGTCCATCCACTATAAAGTATTATAGCATTGTGATCATCACCTTGTCCCATGTTTTAGGAAGTGATTCCCAAACAATACCTACTTTGTTGCGGATTAAAATTTTCCCTTTATCTCTAAATTGGTTTAGCTCAATCACCATGGAATGTTTCTCATGTAGAATAATTTCACCATTATTAGGAACAAAAATGACCTCTGCCAAGAGACTAAAATTTATTTGGAATATTAGGTATTTTATGATGACTTTTTCCTCATTCCATGAGTGGGCGAGTTCAGTAGATAGGTCCTTGTCATGATCTCCAAATTTTTGAAGAAAGGGTAGAATCCCATAATATACTAAGATATCCTTTCCAAAGCCATCAAGTTAGAGGGTCTCTTGTTCAAATATATAGTTAAGTTCAACCATGGAAGACATCGAGGAAAGAACGAAAATAAAATTATAGAGTTGGATGGAAAATGAGAGGCATAAAACAAGGCTCAAAGGATATTTTTCAAATGACAAGATAGGCTTGTAATTTAAATAAACACTAAAGTACCTTCATGTATCATAAATAGTAAACTTCGAGCACCAATTCAAGGTATCATGAGGCCCATGCCATTTGGTTTTATGATAATAAGTTGCATAGCATGATATATCCATTGGGAGAACCACAATTATGGAAAGAGTAGGGTGATAGGAAATGTCAATGAATTGATGAGAGATCATCGTCATCAAAATCTCTGTGAACACATACTGGAAAAAGGGAAATTTAAGGCTTAGAATGGTAGTGCACTTGGATTGGAAAAAACATTGACTCATTACCAATGGAATGCATTTTGAGGTAAACAATGAATGACAAGGGTCTACTAGGTCAAAGGGTTCAAAAAATACGTTTGACAAAGGGACATGAGACACTAAAAATCCAAAGCCCATGATATTTTTAACCCATCCAGATGGAAATAAGGATTTTAGAGATGATGGTTATGTGGGAAAGATATTGACTATGTAACCACTAGCATGTCAATGAGTTGGATCCAAAGGGCCTCGAGATAATGGATCTGAAGGTCTTGAAAACAAATACAATGGGAAAGCCAATTAACATCCGATGGAAGATCCACATGGAAATGAAAATAAATAAGTGGAGGTGCATGAAATATTCAATTGAAAAGTGCCTAAAAATAGTGGTTTAATAAGACCATTTGACATAGGATTTGTCTAAAAAATGGTGTCTACATAGGTTAACTTGGAGAAAACACATGGTGATAAGGAAGGACATGAGCATGGTAGAGAGGAGCTGCTTACAAAAATTGATAAAATTGATTAGTGTGTTAAGATGAGAGTGTTTAAAAATACCAATAAAATTTGCACACTAAGATGGGAGTTTTTAAAAATATCAATTTGAAATAACCATGTGTTTGCAGACTTAAGGGAAAAAGACTCATTGATCTGACTCCACATGGTTTCAATCTTGTCTAAATGGTAATATTTTTCAAGTTTGGCAAGGACTAGCTCATAATTATTGATGATAACATGATAATAGGACATTTCAACCACATTTATCAATAGAGAATGATTTCTTATGATAAATAAGAAAGGATATTTTGGCATCAATTGGATGGGGTGATCACGATATTCCAATCTTATTTTTCTTAAAATTTCCACTAAGAAGATAGTCACACCCTTGCTTTCAATAATTCTAGTAGAATTGGTATTCTAGATCAAGGACAATATGCCCATCAAAATTGGGTTTTGATAAATTCTTATTCCCATAGGTATATTATTGGACATGTTGACATCACCATGCCAATTAGAACCAAAGCCCAAACTCAAAACTAGAAAAATGAACAACCAGAAGTCAAGGATCATAAGGATAACATTGGGTGAGGGCCTAAGGGAAATTTTTATGCCAAATTGTAAGAGCATACTAATTCAAGCCCAAGTTTGCAAGTGCATTTACAACATGATTCCCTTCATAATAGACATGCTGGATAGTGAAAGTTTTGAGTTTGTAGAAAATTTTTGGATTCATCAATGATATTCTAAGTGCTCCATGAGGGAGACTTTTCATCCTTGAGGTATTTTATTATGTTCATGGATTCCCCTTTGATGACAAGGTTTCCCATTGGAAGGTCATCAATAATAGCAAGGTCTTGGAAGAGAGCTCCAGCTTCGGAAAAATGATTGGTTTGAATTCCAATGTTTTTCACATAGGCTAGAAGGATACGACCATGATACTCTCTGAAGACTCCACCAACACCAGGATTTCCTGTAGCAGCTCCATAAAAGTTAATTTTATCCCACCCCATTGGGGGAGGGGTCCATATGACCTGGATATATCAATAGTGGGGGTCAAAGGGGATCTTTCTAGGAAACCCAAATATCTAACAATATGATTTTTGAAGGGATATTCAAAAGTATTGGCCTGAGTAATGAGGAGAGTATTCTCTTTGATAGTAGAATTAATTTTACCACTAAAAAAGAAGGTATATTTGGATATATTGCAAAAGGCTTTAAAATTTATTTTATGCCAAATGATCCATATGAAGTGAAGAAGGTAGAAGGCCCAAAGGGATTTAATATAATTAGCGATAAAAGGAATGGGTCATTGGAGGTAAATATCCATAACAAAAATTGGAGGGTCCAAGAAATGCAAAAAATATAAAGAAGGTCTTGGAGGACCTTTGAAGAGAAAGGGCATTCCAATAAAAGGTTATGGTCAAACTTATAATTAGTTTTGCACAAGAAATGATTTTTGGGGATAGGCATACCTCTAGTGATTAGATTGTCAATGGTTAGGACTTTATTTTGGATGGCCAACCAATAGAAGAAGGTAACCTTAGGAGTGAGTCATTTGAGCTAGATGTGATTGGGTGTAAACCAACTAGTGATAGAATTTTCTAGAAGGTAATAGATTGATTTCAAAGTGAAGAGCCCATTTTCACTATAATTCCAAATCGGGGAATCCTCCAATCCATAATTGGGAATGACATTGGTTATTAGAAGGTTGGAAATATTCTTGTTGGCATTGGCTTGAGCTACATTTAGGTGAGTGGCAAGAATACGTTTTCATATTCTCCTTCCTTGGACCAGCTCAAAGAAATTGTAAACTTTTGCTCCAAATAATTGTTCAGTGATGGTCTTTAAGATAAAAAGTTCAAAATTTTCACTTAAGGATTTCTCTAAAATCCATCGGTTCTCCTAGAAATCAACTATTCTTCCATATCCAAGTTTCCATATTATTCTCTTTTGAATTAAAGGTCTGGTGTGCAACATGGAATTGCAAAAGGTTAATCCTTGAGGAGAGTGATATTAACAAGGAAATTATTGCCCTAATTGGATTTTTGGACATCTTGGATGCCATTAGTAATGCTCAAACCCACAAAATTCTAGAATATATGGAAAAAATTAGTTTGGAAACCATCATTCCCAGGAGCTTTATCTCTAGTCATGAAAAATGACTTGTTTTCCTCATTGGAGAAAGGACTTAGAAGATAGGCATTGAACTTAGGAGGAACCATATTTGGAATATTGTAGAGCAATATCTCTATAAAATTAGGAGGATAAGGGTCCCCATGACTAAGGATATTATCAAAATAAGTAATAGCTTCAGCTCTAATTTCCAACATGTCTTTAGTTTTGGATCCATTACTTTTGAGAAATTATTTATTTTTTTTGAATTTACGGTGTCTAAGTGTGGTAGCATGGAAGAACTTGGTATTGGAATCATCTTATTGGAGCCATAAGGCCTTAGATTTATATCTCCAAAAATTTTATTCTAAATCTAGGATATTATTGTGTTCAATGAGAAGCTATTTTTATTTTTGTTTGATTTCAACTAAAGAATCTCCATCATAAAAATTATTTTCAATTTGGTTGTCAAAGATATCCTTATTCTATTGCTTGATGTTGACTTTAAAAAAATGAATTTTCTTGGAAATATGAATTATGAGTGATCCTAAGAAATTTTTCCCCCACCATTCTTATATGAGAGGAAGCAATCTATCATGTTGTATCCACATGGATTCAAAACAGAAAGAGGTTTTGAAGGAAGATCCTAGTTGAATAGCATCAAGGAGATGGGGGTTATGATCAAATCTAACTTGAGGTAGAGAAGAAATATTTTCATCTTCAAATAAATGGATGACCACCTTGTAAAGAAGAATTATATCTAATATTAACTAGATGAATTGGCTACCCAATATCCTATTGATCCAAGTAAATTTGGTTCCCCTAAGCTAGATATCCATGAGTTAATTATTGTTTACAAAGTTGGTAAATTCTTCATAGCTACTAGGAATGATTTCTGAGCCTCCACATTTGTTTGAATGGTACAGAGGGGAGTTGAAATATCCAACAAGCAGCCATGTTTCATTGGTAAAAATGGTCATAATTTTTCTGAGAGTGTCCCATAATATAGCTCACCTAAAAGGAGTATTTCGAGCATAAATGTTGGAGAGGACCCATATGACTTGTGTGTATTTACAATAGAATTAAATTTTAGTGATTCTATCAGAATATAATATAATTTATCCTTCTACTTTGTAAGGTTCACATAAATATATTAGACCTTTGAAAGCTCCCTAAGCTAGGCTAGCAAGAAATTCACTTTTCTTCCATATGGTTTTGGAAATTCATTCAACATTACATTCTTCAATATTAGATTCCTAGAGAAGGATGATTAAAGGATTTAGTTATTTTATCATGGATGAGACTAGGTACTGCTTAGTATAGCCATTAAGGCCTCTCACATTTCATGATAGGATCTTCATTTGGAAACTTTGGAGGATGATTTTTTACTTCTACTTTTCATTTTGGGGTTTTATGGTTTAGTGTTCATATTTAAGGGAGGAGGATGAGATGTTATTATCCTTTTGAGATAAAATAAGAGTATATTGGCTTCCATTAGCAATTTCTTCTTTGGACTCACTACATCTGATGTTTTTCTTGGATGGTCTACTTTTCTTCTTATTGGTACCCACATCTATTGAGTATTTTTTTCATTTTTGTTTGCAATTTTGGTTGGGCTATGAAGGTTAGGGATAGGAGAATTAGGAGATAGAAGGTCCAAAGATTCATTGGAGAGTTGAAATTGAGGCTAAGAAATATCAGATATGGATTTGGAAGATCTTTGAAGTAGGAATGAGAAAGATCCAAAAAACAAGCCCAAATTGGGATTGACCTTTTTGAAATAAAGGTTGATATCCTCAACATTCTCAGGAGTTATCTCTTCAACATTCTTGATAGGTTCATAAATATTTTTACTAGAGAAGAGAAATCATACCTGGTCTTGAGATTCGTTGAAAGAGGAAGAACATAACTTGGAATTCTAGAGCTTTGGTGCAGTTATTCCATCATCTTTGGAGGAGAAGTCTTATTTTGGATTGGCCAATTTACACTCTCTAGAGTGAGGAGGGGCTTGAGTAACTTGTGGGTTGTCTACCAAAGACTACCTAGGAGCTAGTATTTTACCCTGGGATCAAACCCAATATTTTGTATCTTTATTTCTAGGCTAGACCATAGGCTTGAGTAGTGGGCATTGGCCTCAATAGTTACCTTGCTTCTTGCACTCAGTGTAGAAAGTTGGCTTGTTGTCATATTCAATCAAATATGAGATTAATGAAGTAAGGTAGCTCATATTTGAGATTATCATTTACACACAACCGTGCATAGACCATACATATCTTGGCCTTCATAGTTGGGTCAAAGACCACTAGATATCCTCTGGTGTTTGCTATACCACAAAATATTACTTCACTCCAAAACTAAATAGGGAGGCCTAGAAGCCTAATCCAAATTAGAGTAGTGTTGATATTTTGGGTTTCATGGTTGAAATCAATGGTCAACTTTTGGATAAATAGACTTCTTTGACCAAAAAAAAAAGGGCCTTAAGTGAGAATGCAGCTCCAGTTATCCATGTTATTAAAAATAATGAGGAATAACCCTCAAGGAATGGCAAAAAGCTCCATATGTCCTTGAGGTTGTGTTTTGGAATTTTCTTTCTTACCCATAAAAGATCTATCACGTCACGGGAAACTCTTAAAATCACAACCAACACTATGAATTCTGGTTGATCCACCTCATTAACTTTAGAATAGACTACCTTATACATCTCTAAACCGACCATGTTGGATAAGGAAAACCCAAGCAGTGGGTCTTTTTACTAATGTTCTATCGTGTACATGCCCACTATGCCAGACAAAATATTGTTACTTTGTTGTTTTGATATTTTTGGTGATCGAACCTATCAATATTAAAGCCTATAAAATTCAAATTGATGCCTTATCCATTACAGATTCGTAGCATGTTTATAAATGGCCTTATAAAAGATAACAGAAAGAAGAACTAGTTTGTTTTACTCCATTCAAATGATGTAATGTAAATAAAATAATTAAAATAGCAATAGAAGGCATTATTTATGGATTATGATTGTAGTAATACATAAATAAGCTAACACAAGACATTCACACAAAAATATGCCAAGGGAAGAGTTGAGATTTTCATTTATAAAATATGTGCATAGAATAGATCAGCAGAGTGCTTGATCCTCACATGTCATCTCGTTACAGTAAACCCCCAGTTTGAATATTTATAACAAGTGATATCTCCTCTCCATATTGATTGCAATGATGTAAGAGTCCTCAACTTTGATGCATTCCATAGGAAATAATCACAGTGAACAACACACCTCAAAAGTCCTTGATGAATGACAAGAGCAAGGGCGGTAAGATACATAGACAAAAGATACAAGGAAAAATACGACTCAAACAATAGACAAATCTATACTTGGATTAGAGGTTTGATCACCAAAATATTTTTGCATTGTTCTCCTCTATATAGTGCAGGTTGGCTGACTCTTGTAACTACCTACTTCACTATAAAAATCTTGTTGTACCCAAACTCGGGATGAATTCAAAAATGGGCATGTAGTCCATGTTTCATTTTATAAAAATGGAGGCTTTGCATCCCCACTGGTACCACCTTGTGCTAGTGGTTGCAATCCTCCTGTTGCATGTATCATAGTAGTTGTGGATCCCACTCCTACCTTGTAATTTTGAATGGCTTGCTAAATGAATTCCCAAGACTCATCATGAAAGGTCAAGGTGAATAGTAGTAGGTTTAAATCTTGAGTTACCTTGATTATATGGTCCTTGGACCACTGCACATTATTATTGGTAAATTCACATAGGTGGTCTACCATCTCCACCAAAGTCGTGAAGCGTTTAGACAACCTGTCACCAGATTCTAACTCAAAATCTTGGATCCTTTGAAACACAAAATATTTAATGATTGGATCTCATCCAAAGTCCTCAATGGAGAGGTTGCAGTTGGCCAATTCATCATTGGCCTCATACTCATAATATGCCACATCTTAGTTCCATTGGAGCCAATTCTGCTCATTTTACAAGAATAGGGAGACCTTGATGTATTATTATATAAATAATCATGAGTCATCTATCAGAGTGGTCATTAGACCAAAAATAGGCACATAGTCCTCTTGAAACCTTTTATAGATTGGCATAATTGCATTTATTCTCTGCCTCCCTTGTTGCAGATTATTCTGGATGAGGGCTACTACATGCCTTAGAACATATATATCTATCAAAATGGACTCCAAATCCCCCATATTTGCTTGGATCTTATCCTTCATATATTGTTTAATTTCATATACTAACCCTATTTGGACACTAGTCTACACAATGGAAGGATCAGGCATTCTCAGTTTATCAACTTCTTCCTGAAGCTGCTTGACCTTGAGTTGTAATGGCCCCACTTCTACAATGTTGGCTTTCCATTGCTCAAGTTATTTTACCACTACCTTGACCACATGTGCTTGAGTTTCCATATATGACTTCATCATCTGGATAGGTGCAGTAGATACACGGATGGCAGATTTGCTTACATCTATGGTGGCCTCCTTCATGCTAGGTGGCAAAGGGATTTCAAAGGCAGCAATAGGTGTGTCAGTGGCCCCTTGCCCAGTTGTCTCTCTATGTCTAACTATCCCCTTGCTAGGGGATCTTTGTTCTTCCATATCCTATATCTGGTCATCTTCATCGGTGGTGAACTAGTAGGTGTCAGTGACCCTTGTCATTGTAAAACTCTCCACTCCTTGATTCGAGGATTTAGTCCCAGCATTTTTGTGACTAGGGGATCGCATGGGGATTTTCACCTCATAGCCTCTCAAAATATTGGATATTCCCATAGATTGAGTTATATTTTTCATCACCTTGGGTCGTACTCGATATTCTTCTTGATTTATCAATAAGGTGGTAGAATACAACGAACATTAAATTTCTGCCAATCGACCTTGCTCTTGTGGGCTTATCAAAGTTAGTGTCAAAGATGTGGCAATATTCTAAGATGGACTAATGGCCAACTCCTTCCATTTTAAAGTGGAAACAGGGAAACTAGAAGAAGAAGGGAGTTTGGCCTACTCATCAACTATCTTCATCATGACCTCAAAGAGGTCAGAGTCTTGGTGAGCGATTTTAAGAGTGGGGTATTCAAATTCTTGTCGAGGGACCTCTAGGGCTAGTAGGGCCATATTATCCACTAGAAATATTTGGTGTAATTTTATTTGAGTTCTATAATCACCAAAAACCTCTAATCCACTATAATGCCACTTATCCTTGGGTATCCTCCATACCAAATCCAAAGTTTGGTTATTCCTAAAATCCTATTGCATCACATTTTTTAAATCATCTCCACTGTGTATGACTACAAAAAGGGTCATCTTAACATTAACTTCTTTTATGTTATGGCCATCTAGATCATAAGCCCTCTAAGTGACGTTTGGGAAATAGTAGGTGTCCATATTCCAGATAGCCCGTAGTGTGGTAAAGTGGCCAAGATAGGTGTAATGGTCCATTGCGCAGGGAATGGGCAACCACTTCACTGGTCCCTTCTTCCTTAGATGTCTTATCTTTAACTCTTTGTCCATCTGTCAAGTGATATCTAGGATGGCAATGGAAGTCAAGTAGTGGAATGGTAGTGCTTTTAGGGGGATTTTTGATCCATATATCCTAATATAGGAAAATTCTTCCACATAGAAGTATTCTTATGCTTTCTCCTTTTGTAGGAAATCTCTAGCTCCTATCCCAATTCTATATAGGAAGTTTCCACATAAAAAAAAGTGCGCTATTGTGAGGAGCTTCTTGAATAATGTCATATAACTAGAACATCCCTCCTAGATGCACAACAGCTGGTCTTGTATAGTTGGCGCATCCACTCCCCCTAATTGGGCCACTAAAGCTATGTCCAATTGTGCTATAAAAAATGAATAAAAAATGAGTAATAAGAAAAATGAGGTATTTCCCTGTTCTTGACCAATATGGCCTCCTACAACAATTTTTCTTCTTCATCCAACTTGTCATTGATAATGTCATCATATTAGTAAAGATGATTTTTAGCTATTCTGTTGCATTGGAGGATTAAAAACTCACCTCCTTAGTGATTGGCTCCAAGTCCTTCTCCCCTAATGCTAGATTGATCATGTCAGCATGATATTGCACCCAAGGATGGAGTAAGAACTTTTCAATGGGAAAATCTATTGGCTTCATATTCCCTCTCTTCAACAGGTTCTAAGGGAACGTAGTGTTCATCATATAATTGGCCTGGAGGGCCAATGTCTTAAAATCCACCACCCTAGAAGTGGTGGCTAGGCTGAAAATCTATCAAATTATATCAGTCGACACCTGGGACACTACATGGCCTTTGAAATCATGAATGGTGCGTGTTATGGATTCATAATATACTACAATACATTATAGTAGATCTGATTAATGGTACACCTTTGGATAGGTTAACCGGCCTAAGTTTGTACTCCACTTATTGCGCATAGGAGCTGGCTTAGTGTTGTCATGGTAGGCCCATGCATAGAGGTCCTTTAGGAGTGTTGGGTGACACAATTTATATTCTTCTATGGGATCAAATGCATAAATGGTGACCCCCTCTACCTATTTTTACTAATACTCAGTGATATATCTACTGGTATCAGGTACTTCTTTGAGTGCCTTAGGGTTTTGTACCCTCCCTAAATTCCTGGTGATAGACCATACTCCAATAATTTTACCAATACTCTATCAGAAAATTGATGTCTCAGGGGCTGAAGATCTGATAGATGCCATATTTTTCAAATTTTATCTCCCAGCTATAATTATCTCCTCTACCAAGGGCTGTGTTTTCCTCTGTGTTCTTTGAACTTTACTCTACACTTGACCTCATTTATGGATGATTATACATGCACAAATGGTACAAAATAGGGCCACCACATTCCTTTTAAAACATGTGCATTAAATATGGTAGATGGTTCATGCACTTTTTTTGCTTTCTAGGAGCTTTGGGGTTAGTCGGGTGCACCACGTCAATTGCCACCTTATCTAAAATATGGGGTGAATTGCAATCACAAACAATAGTTGGGACACATGATGGTTTAGTATTGGTGATGGTAGGATGCAGGTAGGTATGCACTCACTCGAGGTGTGTTAGTTTTAATTTTAGCATGTGGACTCCACTGGGGAGTGGGACGTATGACTTTCAAGGTGGGTACACAAGGTTGTGCATCGGCTCGACCTTTGTGCACTCTAAGAGAGTGGAGTGCATTTGAATCAATAGGGTGCACAAGTTGTGCACCCTTATAGACCTTATGTGCTCCACCATAGTGGAGTGCACAGCCCGAAGGTGGGCATACAACCTTGTGCACCCAACTTGGATACTCGTGCACCCCAAAGGAAGGGGCACACCAACTCAATATGGGGTGCATAGTCTTGTGCACCATGGCAAAGGTTGTGCACTTCGCTTCGAGGGTAGAGCGTATTAGTTGGAGGGAATGACTTGTGTGCTCTAGTGGATTGTGTGTGCTCCAATGGAATGGATCACACATTAGAATTTAGGATGCACATGAGAATGCATGCCCTTGTGGTCTATTGTGTGCTCCATTACAATGGGGTGCATGACTTCTTTAGGGTGCATGGGTTGTGCACCCTTCATGGGCTTTTGTGCACTCTGCTCCTTTGGATCACATGGGGTGATGCAAGCTCCATTCCTTTGAAGCGCATGGGGTACATGACCTTGTGCATCCCAAAGGGGGTGATGTGTGCTCTGTTCCTTTGGAGTGCATGGAGTGCCTGACCTTGTGCACCCTAAAGGACTATTGTGTGCTCCACCTCCCCATGGAGTGTATAGGCTTTCGATGGGGTGCACTAACTTGTGTGCCCCTAAGGGACATTGTGCACCCCATTACCCAATGGGGTACACGGGCTAGAGGTGAGTGCATGACCTTGTGCACTCACTCAGGATCCTTTACACTCCATGAAGTGGGGTGCATAACCTTGGTTTGGGACATGCATCCTTCAAGCTTGGGTGACTTTGAGTGCACTCCATTACAATGCATAGGGCTAATTCAAGGCACACCACCCTGTGTTCCCTAAGGACAAGTGTAAATCTGGCTCCCAAAAGGTGGCTAGTTTTTTGGGAGTCAACATGTTGCCACTTAGAAAATGTTCATTTTTTATTGATTCAATGTTAGGTTTGAAACCCATAAATTTATCGATAAAGGAAAAGGTTTCATTGAAGATGTTGGAAGCCATGAATAAATAGGGAATGTGGATAGTTTTCTACTCAAGAAGGAGGATACAAGCCCCAAATTGCAAAAGAGAAGGGATAGAGGTATTCCTAATTGTCTCTACATAGGAAGCCAGATGCACATATTGAGAATTTGGACATACATTTTGAGAAGCCTTTGAGAACACATGTTTATATGGAGGTTCCCCCCTAACAACCATAAACTCCACACTTACCTCTATATCCCCTGCAACACTAGTCACCACTACACCTCATGTTGGGTCATCTGGAGATACAAACTCATCATCATATCCACTGTTACAGTCATTGGAGGATTTCTCACCTGATCCAAATTAAAAAAAATTGAGGGATGAATTAGCCATTTCTTAGTCTTCTTCTCTCTTTATCATTGTAAATTTTATTTTAAACAAATAACTTTTTTTGAGTAATGCAAATAAAAATTAAATATGATGATATATGTTGTGGATACATGAAAACACATGCCTACACTAAAGGCTATGGAGGCATTAATGTGAAGCCTACCAGTATAATTTTTGTGAGTTAATTAGAACATATACATTTAGGGTTTGAAATCTTAGATCCTATCCTAAGTATAATTTTTGGATGATAAATGCAATGCACGTGAAATCAACAATGAAAAAAATAAGTCCTAGATCTACGTACTTTTTGCTTTAAATTCATGCAAAAAAGTAATGCTTTATTTTTTCTTTTGATGTATGGCACATGAGGTATAGATATAAACAATGAAATTAACCTAAGATGCTACTACATGTATATTTGATTTTATTACTAAATATTTAAAAGGGAAAACAAAGTCCTTTTCTTTTATGGGTTCACACAAAATCAAACTTCCTAATTCTCTTTACAATCTTCTACAAAACAAAGTAAAGCATAATAAAATTTACTAAATCATACCATAGCATTAATGATTAGGCTTATAACCCTAATCTAACATATTATTTAGGATTTAAGACTAATTTTAAAAATAGCTAACCCTATCTAGGCTTTCCCATTTTTAAAATATTCCTAAAATAATCACAAGACAATGGAAGACCCTATCTTGACAATGTGATTTGACACAAAGGAAAATCTAAAAAATTATATTTTATTTAATAGTATGGAAAAATGTGTCATACTAGTGAGGTTTTGTGTGGAACACTTGTAGCTCTATGGTGCACTTGCAACTCTATGGCACACTTGCAACTTTGTGGCCCACTTGAAACTTTGTGGTTCACTTTTCGTATACTTAAAAATAACAAATTTGTAAAGAAGATAGACAATAATGATGATTAGTATATGGGTTATATCCACATATCTATATAATTGATAGAATTACTTGGTATAGAGATCAAACCCTAGTTTTATTTTATGGTTATTGATCCAGAGAAACACATAAATAAATAAAGCATGTAAAATAATTCAAGAAATTCAAAAGGAAAGGAGATGTTGGAAAATATGAGAAAGGGAGAGAAGAAGCTTGATTCACCTATGGATGATGGAAAAAAGTTCATTAATATGGGCTAAAAGGTGAAGAAATTTTATTAATTGAGATGAGAAATTGTTGGTTAAGTTTTGATTGATTAAATATTGAATTGGTAAAGGAGAGGAGCAATTGTTCAAGATGAAATGAGCAACTAAAGAGATATGAAAAAGAGAAGATGAAATGAGATGAGTAATTAAGGGAAAGAAGAAAAGATACCATTGTGTAAGATTCCAAACTCTACCAAAGAAGGCTGAATAAAAAAGCTAAAGGACACTTCTCAATCATTGCTATACTTCTTTGCTTAATTACCTTTTACATGAGATGTCTAAAGGGGATAATTTTATTGAAATATTCATGGTCCATTTAAGGATCCATGTTTTATTGTCTTTTTAAATACACATTTTGATTACATTTATATACTATTTAAAGACACATTTTGATAGCAATTATATGTAGATTGATCCATTTAGGGACACATTTTGATTTCATTTATGTACAAATTAGTCCACTTAAGGAATCATTGAAGTCATCTATGTTTGTTATATTTATATACAAATTGGTCTATTTAAGGACACATTTTGATTCTATCAAGGTACAAATTGGTCCATTTAAGGATACATAATTTAATCAGCCTACCTATATGAACATAATTTTTATTGGTCCATTTAAGAACACATGATTTATAATCTTAGTGCCTAGATATTAATTTTTATTATGTTGAAGTGAACTTGGTGCATCTATATGAGAGGGTTTCTCTTTAGGCAAGGGATTTCTATTATTATCCTTTAAACAAGGTTTTTAAAGGATATTATTTATTTATCATCCTTTAGGTGAGGTGTCTAAAGGTTATTATTTGATATATTTGAATTGACTTGTCAGTTTAAATATACATGATTTGATGATTTTCCAATACATAATTTTATGGTCCTATTTAAAGGCACATATTTAATTTATTTAAAAGTGTATACTAGATTGTCTTATTTAAAATCACATTATTTATTGGCTTATTTGAAAGTACATGATTCAATCCAACATATTTAAAGGTACATACTTTAATTCAGCCTATTTAAAGGCACATGATTTGGTTGGCCTACTTAAAAACACACAATTGATTGGATCATTTAAGGACACAAAACATGGTTGGCTTAATTAAAGGTACATGATTTTGTTGGACTATCTAAAGGCACACAATTTATTGGCCCATTTAAGGATACAAAACATGGTTGGCCTATTTAAAGGCACATAATTTTTACTTGCCCATTTAAGGACATACTTTGATTGGTCTATCTAAAGGCACATAATTTTGACTGGTCCATATAAGGACAAATACTTTGAATGGCTTATTTAGAGGCACATAATTAATGACCTTATATAAAAAAATACATAGATTAAGTGGCTTATTTAAAAGCATATAAGTTGAGTGGATTATTTAAAAGTACATAATTCTAGTGTCTTATTTAAAAGCACATAATTTGAGTCACTTATTATAGCACCCTAAAAATGACTCATTATAATTTGCACTAAAGACAAACAACCTATAAAAATGAACCTCTAGTTGACTTCCTCAATTTGTGTGCCCCATGGCGAAATCAAGCAATCTGGACAAGATCATATGATATGATCCTGAATCGTATGATATGATCTTGAATCATACGATATGATCTTGAATCATACGATACGATCCCTGATCATATGCATACGATTTTGCTTAAAACTGAAAGGCTTAACCTAGCAAAGAGATAAATTTTGTTTTAACATTTTTTTTCTCTATCTGTGCAATTGTATGATGGTTGTGGGATTGAATTCGTGTAATCAAGCCCAGATTGGAAGGATTTATAACCAAATTATTCCCAATCTATTTTGGTTGATTGGATCAACCTGTTTAATTAGAAAATCCTCCTCTCTGATATCCCCTTGTGCAATTGGCATTCTGACTTCATTTTACACTCAAAATCATAGATTTTTTGGCATTAGTCCTAGGCACTTTTATATTTCATGCAAGATCAGAAAGTTACAATCAGTGATTGGATAATATGATTTTGTGTCAGAAGTGTATGATTTTGCGAAGATAGTACGATTTTACTCTGAGGTCACTTGGGGAAATTTTTTTATATTGGTTTGCATTTTCTAATATTTATTCTTCATACTTAGCATAATTTTATCATTTCCATTTGCATAGGGTATTAAATGTAATTATTTATATCTTTGGAGTTCACCCAACATGCATATAAACGCATACTTCACATAGCTTTGATACATGAATGTGTTAATCCTGATTATTTCAATATGCAATAGCCAACATATAATTCAATTCATGATTAGAAACATAATTTGCATCCACTATTTTCTATCTTCTACATTTTACTTATGAAGTTGCAGGATTCTGTCAAGATCAGATCATCTGATTTCTGATCGAATAGTATGATTTTGAATTGTATTCATATGATCTTGCTCAATTCGTATGATTTTTCCCCACAACATACGATCTGGACTACAGTAAAAAAGTACAACCTCCATCGAAACTGCATACGATCTTTGAAATTTTTTAGACAACTATTTTTCATCTATCATATTGCATCTTGACTTCATGATGATGGTATAATTCCCAGTAACTGTTTTCTCAAAAATTTCACACTAGGAATCCTATGCCTAGTGGAAGTCATCTTTCTTATTTTTCATGTTTAAAATAATTTCATATAGCACAATGATTTATCATACATTAATTTTCATATTTATGAACAAACAAATTCATATCATCATGCATTGCATTTTTGACTTTGCGATGATGGTATGATTCCTAGAAATTATTTGTCTCAAAATTTTCACACTAGGAATTCCATGCCTAGCGCAAGTCTTCTTTCTCAAATTTTAGGTCTAAAAGCATTCGATATTAACCTCCTTAAAATATGTGATACAATGGTTTGCTTCATATTAATTTAATTTTAAAAGAACAAATAATTTCATATTATCGTGCATTACGCTTTGACTTCACGATGATGGTATAATTCTTAGTAATTATATTCCTAAAATTCCCACTAGGAATTCTATGCCTAGCGCAAGTCATCCTCATCAAAATTTCATGCTTAATAACAACAAATAAACCTCATTAAAATATCCTTTAAAATTCAAAATTTCCTCATCAACAAAATAAAAAAAAATTCAAATATAAGACTCAAGAATATACTTGAGCACCACAAAATCAATCTTATTTTTAGCAATATAAAATTCCTCACAACAAGGATCTAATTCGTGACCTACCGAGTATAAATATCCAACAACGGTCACATAACAACACAACATCCTTTGAGGAATATTGCTAATCCCCTTATTCCATCATATTAGAAAATATCTTCTTTAAAAATATATTTACATAAATCAAGTTTTCATTTGAAGCATGATTAAAAATATTTAAATCAAAAGAATTATTCTAATAAATTTAAACATCATAAACAATTTTCAATCGAATATAATCAAATGGTACAAAATCACATAAGAAAAAGAAGATAATTATATATATATATATATATATATACAAAATTCCATGTAAAAAATAAAGTTAGACTGGTATGCCACAAAATCCTCATAAAAATTGACATACTCAGTCAATAGATATATGCAAAATATCTAAGATCATCCCTGAGATCCCCTAGAACTTTGAGAATCATCATCTCCACTAGGGTGTCATGGTACTTGAAATCCTCCTACTCTGGTGGTAGTAGCTGTCCTGGTAGCCGAGTGCGACCTCAAGTGACTTGAGGAATCTAAAGGCTCATACATCACAGGTAGTGGCTATCTTTGTCTCTTAGAAACTATTGTAAAATATAGGGCTTGTTAGAAAGTTGCCTATCCAATAGCCTTAGATAACTCCTCCATTTAACCACCCCTAGACTGTGAGGATGAAGGGGCTTGAACTACAACTCCTTGAGTCCCAACACCTTGTCCCAACTATGCCTTAGCATGTCCTAGCTCCACCTCTAGGGTATCAATATTAATCTTCTGTGTGGCATTATCTGCTCTCAACCTAGTAACCTCTACCTCAAGATCCCCTATCCTACTACTCTCCTCTACCTCTCGAACCCTCTTTCCCTTCAGCAAATCATATCAAAAATTTCAAAATCGTATCAACAATTTGAAAATCAGATAAAATAATGTCAAAATCATAGCATTTTTACGATATCATATTGATACAATATTGATCGTTCGTATCAATTTTGGTCGATATCGTACCATACGATATCATGAAATCGATACGATTTCACGAAATCAATACGATTTTGCAAAATTGCTATGATTTTGCAAAATCGCTACGATTTTGCATTTAGGGCTGCACACACACAGTAGTCATGCCCTAAAAATTCAAATTTAACTTAAAACGCAACTAAATATAGGAAAAATCTAAGCTAAGGAAGTCATAAATCCATACCCGGAGGGATCCATCGCTAGCTCGGACTAAATCCGCATGATGTGAAGTCTCTTCCATGTTTTTCTCCAGAGCTCTAAATAGGTAAAAAGGTAATAATGCAAATGAATTAGTTTACTTTTTCTTCTTCTTATTTATTCATTTTACCCTTCATTTTCAAATTTTTACCAAAACATAAAAATTTTGTATAACAAATTGAAGGGGGTATCATATATATCACACCTTAAAACATCTTGCATTAAAACTTGAAATCATCAAAAAAATTTGCAATAAATTTTTACTTTCTCGAAAAGTGTGTCGTACTTTTATTTAATCCATTTTCTTTTGAAATTGTGCTAAAGAGGGGAAAAATATAGCACCCTAAAAATGACTCATTATAATTTGCACTAAAGACAAACAACTTGTAAAAATGAACCTCTAGATGATTGCCTTGATTTTTGTGCCCCTTGGTGAAATTGATCAATCTGTACAAGATCATACGATATGATCCTGAATCGTACAATACAATCTTGAATCGTACGATACGATCCTTGATCGTATGCATACAATTTTGCTCAAAACTAAAAGGCTTAACCTAGTATGGTGATAAATTTTGTTTTCACATTTTTTATCTCTATCTGTGCAACAATATGATGGTTGTGAGATCGGATTCATCCGATCAACCTAGATTGGAAGGAGTTATAACCAAATTATTCCCAACATATTTTGGTTTATTGGATCAACCTATTTAATTAGACACTCCTCCTCTTCGATCTCCCCTTGCGCAATTGGCATTTTGACTTCATTTTGCACTTGAAATCATAGAGTTTTTGGCATTAGTCCTAGGCACTTTTATATTTCATGCAAGATCGAAAGGTTACGATCAACAATTGGATAATACGATTTTGCATCGAAAGCATACGATTTTGCGTAGATAGTACGATTTTGCTCTGAGGTCACTTGGGGGCAATTCCTGATATTGGTTTGTATTTTCTAAGATTTATTCTTCATACTTAGCATAATTTTATCATTTCCATTTGCATAGTGTATTAAATGTAATTATTTATATCCTACCTCATACTTCACATAGCTTTGTGTAGCACCCTAAAATTGGCACAGTAAAACATTAATAATTACAATTACTCTAGTAAATATTCAAATTCAAATTTCAACCTCCAAAATCGCTCCCAAATCGTCGTTTAACCCGTTTCCTCCTTTCCTACGCCATTTTTAGAGTTTGTTTTGTCTATTTGAGATATTGTCTTCGATAAGACGATATCACCTCATATTGGACGATTTCGTCTGGCGTAGGACGTCCAGACGATCTCGTCCCAAACTGATTTATGCATAGTTGGAATCTGTTCCAACGACATCTCTAATCCGGGAAAAATCGTGTCTACACCGTTAGAGACCTCCCCCGTTGGAGATCTCCCAAATTGGGATGATCTCCAACCTCCCAACCTCTATCCTAAGCCTATTTAATCCTAGGCCCTCCCCTTAGCATCCCCCTGGCTGAAATTCCCTGTAACTCGAATCCTACACGCACTAGACCATCTTAAATCATTGTTTGCATTCACATTTTTTCAAGTTTGTTTGCAGGAACTTCATTGTTTTTTAGCCGGAGCAAGCTCAATTCGTCTCAGACGATCTCGTACAATCTCGGACGATCTCGACCCAATTCGAGATGATTTCGACTGTAGTTCACATTGGGGGCAATCAGTGCCCAGAGTTTGCATTTCTTCATCCTTTTTTCATTGCATTATTCTGCATTTAGTTAATTCTATGTTTATTATTTATAATTTTGCATCTTGGATTTCACCCATGTAGCTTTAATGCATAATAAAAGCATAAATTGTCATTAGATCATTATAATGCATTCGTGTTTTTGCTTATTATCATCATTTTAATATTGTTATTGTCATTTTGCATCATTGCCCTCTGTTGTCATAGTTGCATTCTCTATATTTTGCATCTATTTTTCTGTTTGCAGGTCTCTGATGAATTCGTCAGATCTCAGACGATCTTGTTAGATAGGAGATGATCCTGTTGAATTCCAGACGATCTTGACTGCTTCAAAAATCAGAACCTCCATCAGACATTCGGATCAGATATGGTTCTCTAATCCAACTTATTTTCCCTATTTTCTATTCTAATCTATTTTTGCATTCATTTAGTCTGCATTTTCATAATAGAACAACTTATATTCATCTGGCCAAACCTAGGACTTGGATGATTAAGGCTAAAACTGAACACATTAAACACATTCCCAATGTAGGCATGGAAACTACCATTAAACGTTTCCTGGTGAACCCACCATCCGTCAAAAAATCACCATAATACACCTCCCCCGAGAGGCGGGACCTTCGCAAGGCCTCTCAGTCCGAGGTACCGCCCCATCCTTTTCACATCCCCCTTCCGAGCACGGATCCTATAGCTTGAAGGTAAGGGTGTGAAAAATTTGGAGCAATACATTTTGGTGAACCCAACGTGAATAACATAGGCATATTTTTGATTCAAAAATATAAAAAAAAATAAATAATATATATATATATATATATATGTATGCAAAAAAAAAAAAAATCATTTCAAGTTTGTATGTTTTAGATTCGATTTTAAATAGTAGATACTAAATATTACTTTTAGAAGTACTAAATAAACCATGAGTTTTTACTCAAATCAATATGATCCCATTAGTAATGTTGGAAGAATTCAGCCAAATACATTTGTTGATTATGACCAACCTCATCCCTATTCAACACCACCTCCATCACACTCTTCTCATTTTTCATCCTTAACCCAATAGGATAATCCATTTTCCAATCCTCTTCATAACGATATTATCTATTCTCCCATATATCCATATTATGTCTATCAATCCACAAATAATCCTCCACCACCTTTTCAATATTCTTCTCTCAATACAACACATTCATTTCAACAAGAAAATACTTATTCTTCCAATTCTACCATGCACTCACCTCATACTTCGCAATCTTCCTATCATCATTCAACCCATAATAAAGAAAGTAGAGGTGAGAAACCATTAGGCCCTTTTATGACTGAATTCCTAAGGCACGTATCAAAAACCTCTCAAAAACCTTCATCACGTAAATTTACTAAGCTCAATCAACCAATGGATATAATTCTCAAGTATTTACTTGCACAAATAGGATTGAACTCCCTTCCATAATACAACCTGATACCACAATAGATTGGTTTAAACCTGAGCTACATTGTGAATATCATAGAGTGGATGGACATATGACACAAAAATGTAAAGATTTAAGATGTTCAATTCAAGATTTGATTGATGAGGGTCTTTTTAATATAAAGGAATTACAATCTACAACTGATTATAAATCTCTAGTAAACAATCAAACTCCTACACAACAAATACCAATAATAAATCAAGACATGGGGATCTCCCAAGAATCCCTATTCAATTATCAACAATAGGAAACCAATCAAATATTGCATGTTAATGTGTCTCTTCATGATGATATTACTAATATTGTAACAGAAACTATAAATGAGCAACCTCAATTTCAATCAACTCAATCTGATATTCAAGATATGGATTCCTCATTTGACCAACCTTCAAAACTATCTTTGATTCTAGAGAATGATCCAAAATGGAATGTAATCATAGAAATCTCATATTTAGAATCAAAATCTCAATCTGAAATCCCCTTTGATAGCCAACAACAAGTGATTAATCCTCAAGCAAAGATATCCGTTTTAGAAGTATTACAAAGTTCTCATAAGGAAACTTTGTTCAAGATACTTAGCCAACAATTTGTTCCTCATCATATTTTCTCTAAGAACATAATTAATGGTATAAACCCTCTTGAGGTTAACCATATTTCATTCTATGATGAGGATATTCCTTCCTCTACTCCACAAGAAGACTACTATCTTTACATTATAGGATCTAGTAAAGAAACACCTGTTAAAACTATCATGGTAGATAATGTCTCCTCTCTTAAATTATGCACTTATCAATTATTCCAAAAACTCAAAATAAAGGAAGAAGATCTTAATGAATCAAATGTTATTATAAAATCTTTTAACAATGAAATTCAAGAAACATCAAGGTCTATACATTCTCCATTGTCACAATTACCTTCTATTTCTCACTTTTCTTCATCCATATATGATCATCCTTGTTTACCAAATAACACTCATGCATATATTTCACATATACTCTCTCCATCTTATCAAGATTTGGAATATAGTGATAAGAATGAAGAACTTTCTTATCCTTCTGACATTTTATTTTGTAACATGATCAATTTTACACATATAAAAGTCAAATCTTTTTCTACATTATTCTACATTATAACAAAGCTTGTGTTATCGCTACCTTTTATTCATCACCTTTTGTTCTTACCTTCAACACAACCAAATTATCCTTCAAAACCTCCTTTGATTTTGAAGCAACCTTAGACATGCTATACTCAAATAACCTTGTATAGTGTATATAGATCATCTTGTATATACCACCAATTCCATCATCAAAAAATAAAAATAAAAAATAAAATAATAATAATAATAATAATTTCAAAAAAATAATCACATTATGTATCTTCTCAATTCATCAATCAAAATCAAAATATAAAAACATCAAAATCATCAAAATCTTCAAAAACATCTTTTATTTCATACCTGTCAATTCTTGGAGTTTGCGGTTATATTTTCAATTATTTTGGATAAATTAGCATTTATTTGGAATCCCGCACTTTCACAAACACAAAAATAAATATCTTGATTTTTATCTGGCATGATTACTAATCTCTCTTATATCAAAGTCCACAAAATTCAATTAAATAAAGTTTGAGCATAGAGAATTGATCTTGTTATTTACTTAAACCAAGCATATCCTTTCACAATAAAATGATTACATTTGTAATTTCCATGCTATGCTACATAGTAGAAGTGGTTTCTTGAGCGAAAAGTTTCCCCTGCTATCCTATCATGCACATGGTCTAGAATCTTTGAGAATTGACAAAAGGACAAGCTCACCCCTACCCGGAATAAAAATCCCTTGCTCTACAGCTAATCCGAGCAAGTATCCCTAGCATAAAAAAAAAAAAAAAAGTTCCAGAAAAAGAGAAAAAGAAAAAAGTTATTTTATATCATTACCTCAAATATCAAGCAAAAATACAAAAATACAAAAAAAAAAAGAAAAAAAAAGAAAGAGAAAGAAAAAATCAAAAGCAAAAGAAAAAGAAAAAGCAATAAAATCCCTTTCCCTACCCTTTGAAAAGAAAATAATGGTTGATGAGCTTGAATCCTTGGAATTCTCAATTATTCGAAAACTGTGAGGTAAGCCCCATAACAGGTGGTTTGTGCCCAACCCGCTTGGCCTTGGGTAACTCCTAGCGTGGCGATATGTCTGTCACATTAGTGACCTTCTTTTGTACAGACCTATGTCTGCTTATGGATTAGCTAGCTCTTGATAATCCGACTTACATAGTAGTCTAGTATGGTTATATGCATCTACATCATGGTTAATGAACACTTATTTGGTTCATTCAAATCACTTGTATCATATTATCTTGCTCAAAACTGGTAAATGAACATAGCAATTGCACACACATTTTGTATTTGAGAGATTTTGTGTATCATTATGATAAATCAAGATTGGAAATGAACTCACCTATGCACATGGGATTCCTTATAAATCTAACTTTTGTCTTTAAAATACTTTGAAATATTTTTTGCAAATTGTTTGGAATAAATTCATTTTCCTCTTTAAAGAATAGTTGTTTAGTATAAAGACAACTATATGCATTATCAAAAATCAAAATCATTTTCAAAACATACAATCAAGTTACGTTTATATATAACTTTTGACTTTCGTGACGATGGTATAGTTCCAAAACCAAAATTGGAATTTTATGCCTAGCGCAAGTCCTCATCTTCATATTTTCTATTTATTAAAAATCAACCATGCAATAAAACTCTCTTTTTGGATTTCGCGATGATGGTATAAGTCTATACCTACATATTCTATGCCTAGCGCAAACCATTGTACCAATTTTTATTCCCCATTTATTTGAAAATCATGAAAACCATATGACTTAAATCATTCCGTTATACAATTATGTTTTTTAACAAAAAGCATGCACATTATCACTATTTCATGTCATTATGTCAACCTTCAATTTTGCAATGATGGTATAATTCCTAGGGAATTATCCAAAAAATTTATCACACTTAGGAATTTATGCCTAGCAAAAGTCATTTTAAAATATTTTCATGCATACTATTTTTATGAAATTCGAAAACAAACCATCATCATCATCATTTGCATCATCACAACAAAGTCTTAAGATAGTCTCTTAAGCACTCTTTTACTTTTAGCAATATTTCTATACTGGGATTAGCTTGACGACCGAGTGAGCGGCGACTCCATGAAATGGTCTATAATAGCGACAATGTCCTTTGAAATTATTGTTAAAAGTCCCTTTTATTTTTTTTTTATCAAATCATCACATCATAAACAACCAATTTGTTCTATCAGATTATTTCATTTAAATTTTTCAAGCATGACATTTCAACCATAATATTTCCAACAACGTAATTACATGAATCATCAAATCAATCAATCAAAACATTAAAAGCATCATAAAAATACATAAGACACAAGTCATATGATCAAAAATATCTCATCTATATCTGTATCAACCATAATATACATCATATCAAAATCGAATCGGTATGCCACAATCTGTACCTCGACATACTCAATCCTCTATCAAAAATAATAAATACTATATATCAATCTGTGCAGTGCAATCTGTAGTAGCTAGCCTCGAGAACCCCTCGAGCTCTCAGCCTCATCTCCTCCCCCGCCCTGAGGTGGACGAGGTGGCCCCATCGTAGTATGTGTGGTACTACGAGTCCTAGTCATGGATCGGGATGAAGTCCTTGACGACCCAATCCTGATCGGATCCACGATGGTAGCCGAAAGTGGTAATCTCTCCTCCTCTGGCACCATCTGGTGGTATAGTGTCTGATAAAATGTGATCTAGGCAATAGCTCGTGCTAGCTCTCGAGTGCTCGCCCCTCCGCTCCGTGCTCTAAGGCATGCAACCTCATCTCTGAGCTGTGTAACCTCATCTCGGTGGCATGCAGCCTCATCCTATAGGGTCTACACCTGTGCCTGGAGACAGACTGTCTTTGCTCGGAGAGTCACTGTCTCGTTGCTCTCCCTAGTGTCAACACCCTTGCCCTTATCGGGCGATGGTGGCCTCTCTCTTTGTGGAGAAGGGGGTCTCTCCTCCCTCCTCTCCCACTGTCGTGGCCTCTGCTGCGCCTATGGTCTCCTCTGCTCTCTCCCACCGTGACCCTGGGCCGCCTCAATGGCCACCTGGCATCGCCTCCCCATCCGATGCACAACTGCATGAATCGGACCCTGAGCCCTCATCATCCGAGGAGGGTGGATGCCTGTGTACCAGGCATCATAGCCGTCGGCTACCCCAGTATCGTCCCCATCCACTGGATGAATGGGGGCATCATCTGCGTCTTGAATCCAAAATCGTTGCATATTTGGAGCCCCGCTAACTGTAGTGTTATCCCGAATAGTCCAAGAAAACTCGTAGTCTCTAAGAGATGGAATCCCCTGCTGTAGACCGAACTGCCTCAAAAATTGGTCATACCAGTGGAGCTCCACCTCTCCCCTCTCCATCCTCAGCCAGTAGACTCGCCTGATGCGAGCCAGCTCCTGTCCATCCTCGGCCCACCCTGGATGATCTCTCCAAGGCCTCCAGGTGATCTGGTCGGAGACAAGGTCATCAAGTAGTCTTCGGGACATCGATAGATCTATCCGCCACTATGACCCTCTTCGGAGCCACCAGTAGAAAGCTCGGGGCCTCTCCCCGTCAATCCCTATCAATGGGAGCCCTACCGGCCTCCACACTGCAATGTGCTCCCAGCACCAAACCTATAGTAGCGATGTCATAACCAGACATCGGCCACCCTTGTACACGACCCCATGCAGGATCCTGTACAATTGGCATAGAACAAAGCTCCCCCAAGAAAACCTATAGCCATGGTCTCTCATGTCACAGACCACATCTTCCAGTACCCATGGTACCCTGCATCCGCTCTGGTGGCACAGCAGAAGTCCACCTACCACTCCGGCCAAAACCCGTGTGAGTCTCGATGCCCCAGGCATCTGGTGCAGCGACTCGATGTTCACTCCGCCCTTCTCTAGGGCGAAGCTCGGATCGCCACATAGTCACATCATCGCATGGCCCTGGTTGGCCGTGGGAGTGATCAACCGTCCTTGTATGGGGATCCTCAAAATCCTCCATACATCCTCTAGTGTGGGAGTCATCTCCCCTGTCGGTAACCAAAAAGAAGACCGGTCCTCTCTGCTAGGGCCGTCAATAGCCCCATATCTGTAGAAACTTGTGGCATCTCTACCACATGCTGCAAGCTGACTCGTGCCAGTTGATCTCGCTCTGCTTGAGACAGGGCGGCCAAGTCATCCCTCAACCCGCCATATTTCCATTCTCTGCTCTTTAGTAATCCTCTCTGCAACATAAACAACAAAACAATAAAAATCATTACTAAATCATTAATTAAAAATGCAAGTTAAAATAAGTTCAATTTTATAACTGATGATATCGTCCACAATTGGACGATATCGTCCCAAATTTGAGCAAATTTGTCTCCGATTTTGCCAACCGAAATCGTCCCCCTTTTTGATGAAATCGTCCCCATTTCACCGATTTTGCCTCTGGACGAAATCGGCGTTATCGAGACGATTTCAACGAAATCGAGACGATTTCGTCTCGATGACGTCGACGGCCCAGAAACGGCCGCGATGCTCAAAAATCAAGCAAATCTAATCTAAAAAGCATTAAATTCTACAGTAAAGAATTCTAAATTAAGTTTAGATTCTTACCCGTAGCCCGCGTCGGACCTCTGTCGATCTGTGCGCTGTCTCGACCATTTTGCTTGCAGAGCTCTAAAAACCAGAAAAATGAACAATAACAATGAATTAGGGTTTTACCCTATTTTTCTTAATTTTATTCAAAACACAATTAAAAACATTTTAAAATTTTTTCTTTTCCGCGTTTTTACCTCAAACGTTCGATTTGGGTAAAAACACGGAGGGGGCACCATAGTAAGTTGTCGTACGATTCGACCAAGAATCGTCGCCTAAAAATGGGAATAATTTTTGCTTTCTCGTAGATCGAGAAGAACTCATCTTTAACGCATTTTCTTCGAAAAATTTGCTAAAGAGGGGGCAAAATGTAGCACCCTAAAATTGGCGCAGTTAAACCTTAATAATTACAATTACTCTAGTAAATATTCAAATTCAAATTTCAACCTCCAAAACCGCTCCCAAACCGTCGTTTAACCCATTTCCTCCTTTCCCATGCCATTTTTAGAGTTTGTTTTGTCCGTTTGATGATATCGTCTCCGATAAGACGATATCGCCTCAGATCGGATGATTTCGTCTGGCGTAGGATGTCCAGACGATCTCGTCCCAAACTGATTTGTGCATAGTTGGACTCTATTCCAACGGCGTCTCTAATCTGGGCAGAAGCGTGTCTGCGCCGTTAGAGACCTCCCCCATTGGAGATCTCCCAAATTGGGATGATCTCCAACCTCCCAACCTCTATCCTAAGCCTATTTAATCCTAGGCCCTCCCCTTAGCATCCCCCTAGCTGAAATTCCCTGTAACTCGAATCCTACACGCACTAGACCATCTTAAATCACTGTTTGCATTCGCATTTTTTCAATTTTGTTTGTAGGAACTTCATTGTTTTTCAGTCGGAGCAAGCTCAGTTCATCTCAGATGATCTCGTACAATCTCGAACGATCTCGACCTAATTCGAGATGATTTCGACTGCAGTTCACATTGGGGGCAATCAATGCCCAGAGTTTGCATTTCTTCATCCTTTTTCCGTTGCATTATTCTGCATTTAGTTAATTCTATGGTTATTCTTTATTATTCTGCATCTTGGAGTTCACCCATGTAGCTTTAATGCATAATAAAAGCATAAATTTTCATTAGATCATTATAATGCATTCATGTTTTTGCTTATTATCATCATTTTAATATTGTTATTGTCATTCTGCATCATTGCCCTCTATTGTCATAGTTGCATTCTCTATATTTTGCATCTATTTTTCTGTTTGTAGGTCTATGACGAATTCGTCAGATCTCAGACGATCTTGTTAGATAGGAGATGATCCTGTCGAATTCCAGACGATCCTGACTGCTTCAAAAATTAGAACCTCCATCAGATATCCGGATCAGGTATGGTTCTTTAATCCAGCTTATTTTCCCTATTTTCTGTTCTAATATGTTTTTGCATTCATTTAGTCTGCATTTTCATAATAGAACAACTTATATTCATCTGGCCAAACCTAGGACTTGGATGATTAAGGCTAAAACTGAACACATTAAACACATTCCCAACCTAGGCGTGGAAACTGCCATTAAAAGTTTCTTGGTGAACCCACCATCCGTCAAAAAATCACCATAATACACCTCCCCCGAGAGGCGGGACCTTCGCAAGGCCTCTCAGTTCGAGGTACCGCGCCATCCTTTTCACATCCCCCTTCTGGGCACGGATCCTATAGCCTGAAGGTAAGGGTGTGAAAAATTTGGAGCGATACACTTTGATACATGCATTTGTTAATCCTGATCATTTCAGTATGCAATAGCTGAAATATAATTCAATTCATGCTTAGAAACATCATTTGCATCCACTATTTTTTGTCTTCTACATTTTAATCATGAAGATGCAAGATTTTGTCAAGATCGGATCATTCGATCTCTGATCAAATAGTATAATTTTAAATCATGTTTGTACGATCTTGTTCGATTTGAATGATTTTTTCCTGCTACATACGATCTGGACTGCAATCAAAAATCAGAACCTCCATCAAACTTTCATATACAGATAAGGGTATTTTATCACTTTTTAAGCACTGCATCATCCATTAGGATTTTTTTTCCACTGTTTGATTCTTACATATGAAATAAAATTGCATATATATTAAAGTAGTTGCATATTGGCTAAAACTAGGTGTATTTGAGATTTAATAAAAGGAACACATCAAAAAAAATTTAAAACATAGGCACAGAAACTGCCATAAAATGTTTCCTGGTGAACCATAAATAATTCATCAAAAAATAACCATAAGAAGGTACAATTAAGTGCCTCTCTCTAAGGTGTAGATCTATTATTCCCCCACTCCCCTTTGAGGCACGGATCCATCAACCTGGAGGAAAGGAGTGCATGAATTTTAGACCTACACTTATTTATAAGTATATAGTTTGAGTGGCTTATTTAAAAACATGTAATTTGATTGGCTTATCTAAAAGCACATAATTTTATTAGCCTATTGAAAGGAATAAGGTTAGCTCCAAATTATTGGCCTATTTAAAGGCACATAATTTGATCATTTTTACCATTTTATGCAATTGCTTTTAGATTTGATGCCCCTAGTTGAAGGGAGATAATGCCTTGTAGGTTGTTTGTTCCTACAAGTGGAGGGTAGATGATATATACAAAATTTAACAATGACTCATCCTTAAGTTATACATAATATTTTTTACTCATTCATCCTTAAACAAGGTGCTTAAGGAGTGTTTCATTCCCTAGATGACTTATGTTAGATTTTTATAATACAAGATATGTATAACTATATAAAAAATATTTTGAAAATATAACTAATTGGATTGATTTTAACACTTGTTGACTAGATTTTAATCATTCATTTAAGTATCCTCAATGTAGTATGCAAATTTTGATACCCCTAGTTAGGAGTAAATTTCTCCTCAAGGAATTTTTCCACACATAAGAATATTATCTACATAATTATCACAACATAAATATGAGCTTCAAAATGCCCATCATGCAACAAGAAATATATAATGTAGAAGATGAGAAAGACATAATATTTAGAAGTATATAATAGGGACGATATAGATGATGAGTAACAATTCAAATTGACAAAGACATAATATTTAGAAGTTTAAATTGATAGTGATGGAGATATATTGATTCAAGTTAGAAATATAAACTGATTGAAAATTGATGAATATTGCACAAACTTTGACTTGATTTGAAAGTATGAGGGACAGGTAGATCCACTAGCATCAATTACTTAGAGCAAGTGTAATTTATAAATAATCCATTCCTAACCAAGATCATCATTACTTCCCAATGGATCCCTTGAATAGGTATGCAATAGGAAAGATAAGCAAATACAAGGACACAAATACAAACATGTGTGATGTTATGAAACCATGCAATAGTCTATATTAAAAATATTCATATATACATTTAAATCAAAGCAAGCCACAATCCAAAATGAGCAAGATCTCCTCATTAATTTCACCTAAACCTAATTTTTTAATAGGAATGGCATCATCATGGGACCCCAAAAGGAAAACAACTAGGTTCATTATCATGAATAGATAACAAAGAATCAAGAAACTACAATTGGGGATATAATCTATCCTTCAACATTCCCATACCATAATTTTGATAGAGGTTAAATTTTAAGGTTAAGGATCTCAATATATCATTTTTAAAGGTGTTAATGAAGTTATATTAGAGAGAATTTGAATGTTGCCTTTATGGGAAGGATTTTTCATAAATATGGGATATTCCCACCATACCTTGATTCAAAAGTGGGACATTCCTACATGAACTTGGCTTATTTCCTTTTGGCTATGGTTTGATAGTGGATCATGAAAGATCCTAATATTTTAGTTTAAGGAGGACTAGGAATCAAAGCTACTAACAACAAATTGAACTCCTTATCTGAGGTATTGGATAAAGTTTCAAAAAAAATTACATCAATTGGTTGAATGGCCATGAACAAGGTGAAAGTTGTAATACTAATTAGGGAAGAAAAATGGGACTTTGTCCCTCTCGATATCCATAGGATTTATGGTAGGTAGTTGTTGGTCACAAACCTAGCCTAATAGGGAGGTGGGGTCGAAGAGGACCAATGGACCCACGAACCTATGCCAACATTGAATGGTCACCGCACCCAGGGAATACAGGGAAATCAATATTTGGATAATATTAATTTCTTTTTCATAGATACTAGCATAAAAATTGGGGATAAAAGTGAGTGGGAAAGGAATGAAAGGTCACAACCAAAACTGGCAAGAATGAATATAGCTACATCAAGCCACATGCACACTAGCATACATTGTTGCTAAAAACATAGGTAAGTTAACTAACATATCAATCAAACTTACTTTTACCTACACTACAACACCCTCTACTATAAGAAAATTCTAGAACTAGTGAATGAGATGTAGAAAATCTAGATAGCAAAATTATTGCACACACATTCAACTAGCTTTAGCAAAAATAAACCCACAACATTCACACACATGTACAAGAGTCAATTTGGAGACCAAATAGTAAAACACTTGCATTAATAGAATAGAGTAAGCTTTACATATGAATTATAATGGCTAAAGAGCTACCATTTGGAATGGCTAGCATTCCACTATTTATAGATATTTTTACAATGAATTCAAATTACAAGCATTAATAGCATTAGGCAGGAAGAGATTTTTGAGGTAGACAGACACTCAGCTGGTACACCACTTCTTAATGGTAGCTATATGAAAGGGGGTTAGGTCCTTATATATGAATTTATGGCTTTTATCATTCCAAAAACCCTACCAAGAATTCAATTCTCATCTACTTTACCCCTTCAACTTGATGATGAACCTTCAATCTGGTGAATGAACATCAAGCATTAATTACCTTTGAGATTGTGCATTCCAAATTACCACCTTCCACCCATGTAGAACCTATACCTAGGTTGTTGGGATCATTAATGCACCTTCCTTGATATTCCCTATTCTTGTTGGGAAAAACATTGGTTACATATATAGTTAATATATTACCTCCATTAAATTGTCAAACTTGGGAAAGCTCGTAAACTTTATGAAGTACCATGCATATTTTATGCTTGTAAAACCAACAGGATGTGTAGACACCAAAACCTAGGCATCCAACACATCACATTTGGCACCCCACATCAAATCCTGCATAATAAAATTATATGCCTAAGTTTAGACTTAGGTATATAAATCTTGCACATTATCCTATTTTCTAGATTTATTAAATCTAGAAAATCAGCCTAGGATACCCTGCCTACCCACTAGACATGTGTCCTAGCCACCTCACCAACATCCCTTACCACATCTCATACACCCTTGTCCCCTTTGTCCCTTCACATGGGGTAACCCTCCACATATCACTCCACTTGCATCCACCTCACCCTAGTTAAGTGAGACACCCTGGGTGACTCACTCTAACTACCCCCTCCATTTGGTAGCCCTGGATTGCCACTTGGTAATCCTAGCTTGCCACCTCTCATTTCCCTCCAAAACCCTAAGGGGCCTATAAAGGCACCTTCACCCCATAAACCAAAGGAGGTTGAGCATTCGTACCATTAGGCTACCAAAATAGGACTAGAGCATTGCATACATCTTGAGGAGAAGAGATATCTAAATCTTGAAGGTCACATTTTAGAATGATCTACCACTCAATCAAAATCGCCCATCCATGGTTCCATAGTTAAAACCACACTTGCATGGTTTCCCCATCACCCATGCATGGTTAGCCAGTCACCACCATGCATCCATGGTTTCTTAGAGCTAAAATATATAATATAATAGATCAGTAAGTCTGCATTTGTAGCAACGCACTTGGTTTTATTGTTTTCTATTTTCTATCTGCATTATCATTTCATTCGAGGGTTTTATTGTATAGCTTTCATATTTGTATATAGGTGCTACTAAACCCCTTGTGTCTTTTCATGTGTATGTAGGAATTAGGTATCTTGGAGAGCTGTTGAAGTTGGAGTGGTCCCTACATCGGATAGTAAAAGCCCACTCACCCCTTGGAGCTGTAGAAAAGGATGAAGGAAACTAGTTTCTTGTTTGGAAGACCCTATTTTTCCATTTGAACACTTGTGTGTATCATACATTGTAATATTACACCCAATACACTTGGGGTAATTCAAAATAAATCATTGTAATATTGGGAGATTTAAGCTCCCCTATTTAATACAAAAAGAGATCATTCTTTTATTTGCAAAGTGTTCATTTTTGTGTATTTGTTTGGTGTCATTATTTTTGTTACAAAAAATGGTGATCATGGTGGGACCCCCTAAGGGTTCTATTTATTTTTGCCTTGCTTTTATTTGATTATTGATATGGATTTTCTATGGTTGTAGGTTTTGGGAGTTTGAGCACATGAATATTTGATCTCGAGATTGATGTTTCTAAGACCTATTGTTGTTTGGCCTTGCTATTGATAAACCATGCACTTGTAGTTATGGACCTACAAAACTATGCATTTGTGGTTGAATACTTGATAAAATGTACATTGATGATTTTAGATCTATAGAATTGTGCATTGATGGTTGGTCACCTAAGGAAATGTGTGTGGGTGGTTACATCACTATGGCACCGTGGATCGGTAGTTGAAGTGCATTAGAAGGAGTAGTGAAAGGAACATAGGTCTGTACCCTTATACCTTTCTTTCCTCTAATTTTAGTTTTAGTATTGCATCTAGGCTAGATTAGAGAGTCAGTCATGTTTGCCCTTGTTTTCATTTAGGGTCTTAGGCTAGGCATATTTGCATTCAAAGTTAAAAACATAAAAAAAAATCAAGGAATCTGCATTTTCAAGTTAGTTAAATAGAGCATATGCATAGCTTGGTTAGAAATAATCTAGGCACATTCGAGGTTTGGGCCTATGCTATCCTTGTTCTATTATTTAGAAGGAACCATGCATCCATGGTTGGGATTTCCCAAATGCATGTGAGTGGTTGGTGAACCATGCAAATGTAGTTTACTAGAACTAACCACCCATCGACGGTTGGCCTTGATAATAGAACTTTGTTAGATCTTGCTCAAAATTAGCAATTTCAGCCCCTGATCTATTCTTGTCTATTATTCTCTGTTTCCTACTTTCTGCATTAGGCATTAAAACATAATTGCATAATAGTTTTGCATCACACAATAAATTAAACAAGCCTCACACACTCACTTGAATGTTGGACAAGGTTGGACTTCATCACCAACCCCCAACATATTATTACCTTGTTCATGGCCAAGGCCAGCTCCAAGAACCATCGTAGCCTAGAAAATAGCACGCATTCCTCTTCGGAGGGTGTATCACTACCCATGGTGAGACTGGGTGAGGACTGGTAGGACCTATGCTCCCTCATCAATGGTTATGGGTTTCATCTCCATAGTCTGATGGGATTCACAATTCAAACTTCATCACCGGATATGTGTGTGAGAGCATATAGGTGAAATCCTAGAATCATTTTAGGGCAAACATTTTGCACATCAATTTTTATTTTTTTTCCAAAAACTTCAAAATCTTCAAAAAAATCAAAAACCAAATAAAAAAATCAAACTTTGCACAAACTTAGGAACAAAAACTATTGTTTGTTTGTTTGCTTTGAGTGTTGTTTTGCATTGTGTTTCCATCACACATTCACACACATACACTTGCATTTTACACCTCATCACACTTTAGCATATGGTAACAACCCATGGTCAAGCCAAAAGGTTAGCCCTAGTTCAAAGCCAGTTATCTTCTCCCATGGATCCATCTCAGTCTTGTCAGGTCCCTAACACTTCGGTGGTAGGGCAAGGTAGTGTAGTCCCTACTATGTCCTAGAACTTGAATGCAGGGCCCTCTAGTAGTGCCCCTATTTTAGACATAGATGTTATGCATAGGGCTACCCATACCACTATTCCTGAGACTCCTAGGAGTGAGCCACTTATGCCAATGGATGGTCATGTCATGTACGTAGACATGGACATCATTAGGTAGTACCTGAATGTGGCTAGTATGGTCTTTCCATCATTGCCACCACTTACCATTCCACCTCGCACCATCCCATCATTCCATCAGGAAGTCACCTTCCCACACCCTATAGTCTAGCCAAACCTTCATGAATCCACTTTTTGAGCACACTACTATCACCATAGCCTATACCCATCCATCATCATCTAATCAACCTCCCATCATCATACCAAATCAATAGGTCATTTGCACCAATCCCCTTTATGAAGCACCCATCAGTGTTGCTTCACAAATCCCTATATCCATTCCATCCACAACACCCATAGGCACCATGATCCATAACCCCCCTCCTTCAATGGTAATGCAATTTACCACTTACCCACCACCTACATCCACTACCATGGTTGCCACGCAACCTGCCCGATCATCCACATCATACATGGCCATACCCTCCTCATCTATGATTGCTATGCAACAAGCCTTCTTGCAACTACAACAAATGATCCTAGATAATGCTAATCGAAGCATTAATCTTGACCCACTATAATAGTCATAGGGAGTTAACCAAAACCAACCACCTACATCCCAAGCTCATACCTTCTTCACTCAAGATTCATCTTGGGTGATGCACCCCCCAACCACCATGGCTGCTAATCCATATCATCAAGTGTATGCTAACCCTTCAGGTCAACATGCTATCATACCCCCATCACCTCATCACTACCAAATCCCTCATCAGCAACCATACCACAATCCACTTCATACTAACAATCCACATCATCCAAACCCTACCAATGGTGCATAGTATTACCAATAATAGCAAGCAAACTAGGGTTTTAACCCTATGGAAGATCCTAAGTTCTAGTTCTTATAGAGCTAGATTGATAGCCTTGCCATGTAAACACCAGGTTTGCAGTACCAAAAGCCCACCTTAAGGTAGCTACTCAATCACCCGATCCATGCTTCGGTACCCACATCGCCTTATCCAATTGATTTTTAGATATCAAAGTTTGATACATTTAAGGGGGATGAGGACCCTCGAGAGCATGTGACTAGATTTGTTAATGCTTGTTTTAGGATTAAAAATAATGATGCACTCATGCTCCACACCTTTCCTCAGACACTCGGGGGAGAAGCCTAGGATTGGTACAACCACTTACCACATCAGAGTGTTTACACTTTTGAGCAACTCATAGACCAATTCCTGGAGTGATTCACCTTGAATGTCAGAAAGAAAACCACATTGATCGATCTACTTAGTTTGAAGTAATATGATGATGAATCAGTCCATGATTTTGGTAACCATTGGAGGGTGGTTATGATCAAATTGCCATTCTCCCTCCCCATGATAGATCTAACAAGAATGTTCATGAAGAGTTGTGCCAAGCCCATCTCTTTGTTGCTATAGTTGCAATAGTATAGAATATTCGAAGAGGCACTCACCCAGGCCAGAGTGATAGAGGAAATAAAGATTCAAGAGGGTGAGATCAAGCCTAAGAAAAAAGAGTGGCAAAATAAGAACCAAAAGGGGAATAACCATGACCAGTCCAAGGTCCACATAGGTTAATCAAGTAATCTTGGGCCAACCATCACAGCCAATTCAACATGCCCAAGTTCAAGTACAACAACCCCAACATCAACAACAACAACCACAACAACTGAATTATCAAGCGGTTCCACCCCCACAATAGGTACAAAACCAAACACAACCTACAGAAAGGCAACAACGTCATTTTAAGCCCAAACACAATTACACCCCACTACCTGAGCCTTACTCATCTATTTTCCAAAAGTTGTATGAGGCACAAATGTTCACATTACCGAAAATAAAACCTGAAGATCCAAATAAGCCAAATATGAAAGGCTACAAAGAGCATTTATTTTGCATCTTCCATCGGCAAAAAGGGTATGACATTGAAAATTGCCATGGGTTTAAAGGTATTGTGCAAGATTTATTAGAAGTAGGAAAGATCAAGATCAATGACAACCCCTTAGCCCAACCTAATCAGAACCTTGGGATATATCAGACACCTTTGCCTCATCATGAGGTAAATCAACAAGCAGTAGGAGCATCAACCTCTATGGTTCCTCCCAACCAGGTTAATCATGTGTCACAACTATACCAAGGTTTTGTAGGGGCTATAAGTGTAGTTACCCATGGGCAAAGACAAGAAAATCACACAATCCAAGTAGCGCAAGCTCCTACAGCACAACCTAGTGTGCCCATACAACTAGGCCCATCCATTCCACCTCCACCCTTCCATAATCCAAGTCATCCATCTCATCCAATCATTACCCTAGGAAGCCGGTTGACATAAAGCTTGAAAATGGCATCAACAAAACTATCAATATACGAGCTAATACAACAATCTCCCCCACATCGTGAGGCATTGATGGAAATTCTAAAATCCATCGAAGTGTAATCAGAAGACCCTAACGCCTTCAACACTTTTGTGGGGAGTGTCCAAAAATACATGGAGCCCTCAATAGTATTTTATGACTTTGAGGAGAAGAGTGTATCATCAGATTTACCAGATCCTCCATTGCATATAGTCACTCATATTGATAGAAAGCCATTCAAGAGGGTGCTTATTGATATCGACTCCTCCATAAATCTCATTACCACTCCCACCATCAAGCACCTTAACCTACCATCATCCCATATCACATCATCCACCTTCACCTTGAGGGCCTTTAATGATGCTTTATGCTCAACTATGGGGAACGTAGTTCTACCTATCATCGTGGGGGTGAAGACTATCCATGTACTCTTCCACATATTGGAAGGGGCGATGCAATACAACATACTTCTTGGACACCCCTAGATCAAGGAGATGAAGTGTGTGCCCTCGATATTACACCAATGTCTAAAATATGTACACGAGGGTAAAGTCCATTGCATCCAAGCAGACACTGAGCCTTTTAAGTATTGCAACTTGATCTCAAATCCTTATGAGCCATTACTTCCATCCACCCACCTCTCCATTCAACCCCTCATCATCCGCACCACACCAACTAACATCACCTCATCAAAAGCTCCCATCCTAGAGGAATTACCGATAGTTGATCCTACTTTTGCATCCAAAAGCATCAACTCTAGTCAACCCTCATCCACCATATTTCATTTTTCCACCACACCCGATCATCCTGCTAACCAATCACCAACTTCATTAGCCACACCACCCACTTCACAAATACCATTCACATTTTTAGCCCAACCAACTCCATCAACTAACAATCCCATCAAGCCTAATCCACCTCAAGCTTCACCACCCATCATCTCGTAGATAGGATCACCTATCCGATAGGAGCCATCACCTCCACCTGAACCACAAGCCACCATCGAAGCACCCTCCTCATCCACTGAGCCATCCACATCCCAACCAGCTCAAGTTGTAGTGCATCTTGCCAATCTAAGCATTGGTGAGTACATTATTGAGAGTGTCATAGTTACACCACCTATCCAGTCAGTCAGAGATTATGGTCACCCACGTGACCCACCTTTAGCTATAGGTGTAGTGTACATAATGGGTTCCCAACCTAATCGGATCAATTTTGTATATGGGGGAGTGGATTCTTCATCCGATCCACCTCCTCCTAATGAGGAACCCTTACAAGAGTTTAATGCCAATTTAGAATATCTATCCAACCTAGATTTCCCTTTGTGATATTTTTGTAGGGTTAACTAGTAGGGATACGACCTTGGATGACATGAACAGGGTCCACATCACATTATTGAGCCTGAATATCGAGAAGCACATGATCGCTCTGGCCTAGGATATAGGCCATCTACCTCAAACTCTTCCTTCGAGCATACCTTCCAATGACTCACTCTTGAGTGTGAAGAAGAGGATGAGGAGAGTGATGATTGTGATGATTGTGATGATACTGATGATGAATACCTAGACCCTAACTTTGCACCTTATCTAAATGAGGCTTTTCCAGAGATTATATTGCATACATTCATGATTGGTCATATTTCAAATGTGATTGATCATATTTCAGATGATTATATCTTTGATGAAGATTTTGGGGATTATATCTTCGATGAGGATTTGGGAATTCAAATAGATGGAAGCAAACCTAGATTGGATCATTCGAATATTTGATGGTCCCCAAGAAGATGTGGCCCCTGCAGAGCCCATCGAGAGAGATGAGTGTTACACCAAAATGTTTTCCATAGATCACACCATCTTTCACTTCAACAAAGAGCGTGAGCACCCTGAGCCAGATCCACCACCACCACCTTGGTTGCTCCCACAACATCACCATTCATCCACCTTAGGTCAGTTGCAACCTAGAGAGAGTGAGCCATCACTCCTCGAATCATAGCCACCTCATTTCCACCAAGTTAATATGATTTTTGTTGACTTGTTCACCCCACTCTATAACCCATACGATTTGGTGAAGCTGATTCTGATCGATGCTAGCCTTATCACCATGGATAGGATTTCATCCCCACCATCCATCATCAAATTTATCCTATCCGAAGAGTTGCTATGAGCTTCAAATGCTTACATCCCACAACAACCTTCATCCTCGTCTACTTCAGTTTTTCAAATTAAAGTAGAGGAGGGGTCACCCGAGTCATTTGAGCATGTGGAGGATGATATCCATCTCATCCCAACTCCACATCAGTTGGAAGAAGGTTCTCATATGCTTATCGAAGAATCCATCGATGTGAACCTTAGTCAAGATGCGGACAATCCACAAATCATGAAAATTGCAAAATATTTATCCATAGAAGAGAAAGAGCATATGATCAACGTCTTAACAAGGAAGAAAGAGATATTTACATGGTCATACAAGGACATGCCTAGCCTTGACCCCAATTTGGTGGTCCACAACCTTACCTTAGCTCCAGATGCTAAGCCTTTCAAGAAAAAACTAAGGAAACTTCATCCAACCGTAGCATTGATTGTCAAGGAAGAGCTACAAAAACTATTGGACATGAATTTCATAGTCCCCATTGATTATCTAGAGTGGCTCTCTAACATGGTACCCATTCACAAGCTGAATGGGGGGTACGCGTATGCACCAACTTTCGAGATTTAAACAAAGCATGCCCCAAGGATGATTTTCCTCTACCCAACATCGATCAACTTGTAGACTCTTGCACAGGCCATGAAATGCTTTCATTAATGGATGGTTTCTCAGGATACAATCAGATTCGAATTAATCCTGAGGACCAACACAAAACAATATTTACCACACCTTGGGGGACTTTCTGCTATAGGGTGATGCCTTTTGGTCTTAAGAATGTAGGAGCTACTTATCAACGTGCCATGATGTACATCTTCCATGACTATATGCATAAAATCATTGAATATTATGTGGATGATCTAATTACAAAATCTAAAATATATCTTGAGCATATTGAGGTTCTAGAAAAAGTTTTTGATCGATTGCTTGAACATAAGGTAAGGTTGAATCCTAAGAAGTGTGTATTTGGCATCACATCAGGAAAACTTCTAGGATTCATTATCTCCAAGTGAGGCATTGAAGTGGACCCTGATAAGGTCAAGGCCATCATCGAGATGCCACCTCCAACAAATCTGAGAGAGTTGTATAGTTTACAAGGAAAGATTCAATCTATTCGATGATTCATTGCACAACTCTCAGACAAATGCAAGCCTTTCAATCACTTGCTATAGAAGGGGTGACTTTTTCCTGGATAACTGAATGTCAAGAGGCTTTTGATGATATAAAGAGATATCTGGCTTCACCACTAGTATTAACGCCACCTCATCCAGGAGTCCCTTTTCACCTTTATATCTCTGCAATAGATTTTGCACTAGGGACAATGCTTGCATAGAAAAATGAGAATCACAAGGAGCAAGCAATTTATTACATTAGTCGAACATTGGTAAGTTATGAGATAAGATATGCTTACGTCGAGAAGTTGTGCTTAGCAATGGTTTTTACCACTAAGAAACTCAGATATTATATGCTAAGTAACACTACCTATGTCATAGCTAGAGAAAATCCTCTACGTTACATGATGACTCACACATACAACAACACCCGTACCACAAAATGGATAATGCTTTTAATAGAATTTGATCTTGAATTCATTAGTCAAAAATCCATCAAAGGTCAGGTGATAGCCGATCAACTCGTAGAAGCTCCATTACCAAATGATCAACCACTTCTTATAGAGCTTCTAGATGATTCGATATTTTTCATCACTGAACAAGAAGAACTAGTCCCTCTCGAGGATGATGTTGACATGACACTCTTCTTTGATGGATCAAAGTGCAAAAAGGGACAAGGTGTTGGAGTCATATTTTACACACCTAAAGGAATTCCAATTCCTTTATCATTCAAACTCGACTTCCCATGCACAAATAATAATGTAGAGTATGAAGCCCTAATATTGGGGCTTCAATCAGCTATAGCTATGGGTATTAAATGAATAAGCATATTTGGTGATTCTCAGCTTGTCATTTTTCAAGTGAAGGGAGAGTACCAATGCAAAGAACCAGTCTTGAAACAATATCACAAAGTAGCAATGAAGTTGCTAGAAAAATTTGATTGGTATGAGATTGATAACTTGCCTCATTCGACTAATAGATTTATGGATGCAATGGCTTCTTTGGGATCCTTGATTCCTAAGAATGAACATGGAGAAGTCCAACCACTTATCATCACAATAGTGTCCAAGTCAATAATCAAATGAGTAGAATCTGAAGGTGAGAAGAGTGTTTGTTTGGTCCACGTGGAGCCATACAATTCTTACCTTGATGAGATAAGAGACTTTCTCAAATTTGGGACCCTCCCATTAGAATTTATATGAACTACAAAAATAACGTTCAAACAAAAAGCAACTTGTTTCACTCTCTTGGGGGATGTGTTGTATAGATGTGGCTATGATGGAGTCCTACTTCGATGTCTAGATCCCGTAGAGGCACAATGAGCCATAACTGAAGCCCATGATGGTACTTGTGGTGGCCACTTTAGTGGAATGGCCATTGCAAAGTGCATTTTGTGCATGGGTTATTATTGGCCCACCATGGAAAGTGATTGTTGTCAATATGTCAAGAAATATCAAAAATATCAACATCATGCCAACTTGACTCATGTACCATCACAAGCTTTACAACCCATTCAAAGCCTTTGGCCCTTTTCACAATGGGGCCTAGATTTGATTGGAAAAATTTCACCTACCTCTTTAGGACAACATAAGTTCATCATAACTACCACTAGAATACTTCACCAAATGGGTCAAAGCAATTCCAATGACCACTATGATTGGACCTCGAATAGCGGAGTTTATACTCCAGCATATTATCTATCATTTTGGGATTCCTTCCAAAATAATTTTTGATAATGGCAAGTCTTTTAAAAACAAGGATGTTCAAGCCTTATGCAACAAGTACAATATCCAACATAGTTTCTTGACTCCTTACTACCCACAAGAAAATGGATAAGCCAAGGTGACCAATAAGACCTTGATAGCCATTCTCAAGAAACTTGTCAAAGAAAATCATAGATATTGGCACACTCAACTCCCCTTGGCACTATGGGCTTATCGAACAAGCATCAAAACACCAACTAGGGCAACACCTTTTTCATTGGTCTATGGCACTGAAGCAATAATACCTCTTGAGCTTGAGATCCCTTCTTTACGAGTTGCATTACAAGAATTCATGGATGATGACACAACTAGACAAGCACATCTTGACCAATTAACACTCCTTGATGAAAGGCAGATCAATACCTTAGAACATCTATGAGTATATCAAGATCGCATCAAGCGTACCTATAATGCAAAAGTCCATCCTCATGAATTCCAAGTGGGAGATCTCATTCTTAAAGAGAATCAATAGAACACCAATGCATTGTCGCACTTGAGAGATAAATTCATGGCTAATTGGTTAGGTCCATACATTGTCAAGCAAAAGTTGGGTCTAGGAATGTATAGACTTGCCAACTTAGAAGGAACATTGGAACCTAAGCCATTAAACATAATACATCTAAAGGCATTTTATGCATAGTGTAATTTATATATATGTACATATACATGGCTAAAAAAAAGAGCAAAAATACCAAAAATATTTCATTTGCATCTCATACATCCATCCATGCATTCCACATACATTACATACATGCATTTTAGGTATTTTTTCATACCATTCATTACATTAGGGATCATTTGGTTAATTTGGATGATCACTAGTCCACTATGTCTTGTTGCCTTAATCAGGGCATCTTACATCACTCATCAATCCATCAATCACAATAATTTGCAACTTTCCTTATAATATTTTGATGATTAAGGGATTCACATAAAGTAGGATAGATACCATATAATTGTTAGCAATAATGATTATGCGACCACTGACTATTTTATGTGCATATTTTAATTTTCAAAATATTACAATGAAAGTATCATAAAATATTACATACCACATCAATCCATAAGCAAATTCCAAATATTTTCAATCACTCAGCCACTCCTAGTGTTTTGAGCAACCTCAATTCAAAATCAAACAATATTTAGAAGTAATAAGTTGTTCTTGGTCAATCAAGTTTCCTCTTGGACCACACACATTAAAACACATTTAAAATATTGTGAACCTTGGGGAGAATGAAATCAAAAGTTGCTATTGCCATTAGTGAAAAGTTTCCCTTGTTCATCCAATTATGTGCATGGTCTAGAGTGCTATAGAGTTGACAAAAGGACAAGCTCCACCTTCATCCAAAAAAAAGAGAAAATCCCTTGCTCTTCCTCAAAGCGAGCAAGTATCCCAAAATATTACAAAAGAAATAAAATCCCTTGCTCTTCCTCAAAATGAGCAAGTATTCCAAAAAGCAATAAAAATCAAATTGCTCCATCACAAAAATGAGCAATCCCCAAAATCCAATGCAATAAAATAAGGGAAGGAGCTTGAATCCCTAGAACTCTTAGTATCTCAAAAACTATGGGGTGATCCTCATTACAACAATGGGTTGAATGAATCCCACCTAGCAATGGGGTATCCTTACACATGGTGCCATATCTATCACATTAGCGACCTTCTTTTGTACAGACCTATGGCCACTCAAGGATGAGCTAGCTTATTGGCATAAGTTACAATTGATTAGTTTGACCTAGCTCATAATGGAAAATGAACAATCATTGCACACACAATTGGTCCTTGAGAAATTTGAAAACACTAGGACAACCTTAGCATCATGAAGATCTGTGAGATACATAAATGAGTTTGTTTGAAGTCACTAGGATGTTTGAGTCTTTGTAAGAACACCCTAGATCATCAACCCAATCCACCATACCATTTTCATTATTACATATAATAATCCATGTCAATACCATATATATATGCCCCTGATTAAATAACAAGAATAATGTTGATCAAGTGAAAAGTCTATAACATACCAAATGATCATTAGAATATAAGAATTCATCATTCATTCCATTCATCATCACATCATTTCATATTCATACATACATACAACAAAATAAAAATCACATACACAAATGATCACAATAAAAAGCCATGTATATATATGAATCACATAAGTACAAAATACCCATAGGTTGTATACATATAATAAATTGAGGCTCATAAAAAAATAGAAAATGATAAAAATAGGTAATAAAGTGCTACTAGCTAGCACCCCTCATGACCCCTATGAGGCCCCTAAGTTGATGCCTAGGAACTAGATGGAGCATGTGAGCTAGATGGTCGATGAGACCTCGAACTACTAGGCCTCGACTCAGTTCATCTACTGGAACCTAAAATTGATGAACTAGGAGGAGCAGGTAGAGGAATGTTACATTGATCTAGAGCATCCTCAAGCATAGCAATGTAAGTGGCCTACCTCTGAGTAGTCACCAATTTTGTAGTCTGATGAGTCGCTCGCTTAGAGATCTCAACCCTAAGAGCCATAATGGTAGTAGCATCATCACCCCCACTAGGCCTACTTTGTATCCCATCCACCTCACCCTATAGCTAAGCCACCTCACCCTTCAGCCTCATCACCTTAGAATCTATGCTATCCCACTACACCTACAGTATATCCCACTCCTCCTTCATGTGGAAAGGAGGAGCATCCTATCCTTGATCACCTCCATCTCCACCATCATCACCATCATCACCTACATCTACATCATGGCCTCTATCACCTCCATCACCTCCATCTCTACCACCCCTAGATCCAACATATTTTTTTTGTATACCCATGGTAGACTACCTCCTACCCTCACTACCCTAATGATGCTTTGACTACCTAGGATCGTACTCATCAGTATCCTGATCATCCCCACTACTATAGTCATCCACTACCTGGCTGGGCCTCCATGGAGGTTATACTACAAACCAAGAGTCATAGTTAGTAGTTGTCTCCACATCATCTACATCAAGGACATCCACTATTGCATCATCTATTGCATCATCAATAATCCAAAATTTTGGAGTCAAGGGAAGATTGAGCTCATATCCCCATCACCTATACATCATGGGAGCATCTGGAACTCCCTAAACCATGCCAAACTATCTCATCACTCATGAGAACTAGATGTACTCCATCTCTCACCCATGGCTCCCTACCATCCACCTACCTCATCTCACTCAATGAAGCTGTGCAACATCACCCTCCCAAGTTAGACCTCTCCAAGGTCACCAATATATGTCATCACACATCAAACCACTTAGTCTATCCCAGTATGTCCTAGCACTACAAAAGGGATGAGTAGGAGAAGACTCCTCACTAACTCACCAGCAAAAAGCACAAGGAAGTGAATGATCACAAGCACAAGGTAACCCCTCTGGGTGACCAACTTTGATGTGCTCCCATGCCCAAATCTGGAGCACCAAACTACATCCAAGCCCCTTTCGCTCCCACCTCTTCACCTCATAGAGCTCCCCATACAATTGACATAAGAGAGTGGGAGCCCATGCATAGATCTGAGGCTCTGCTACCAACTGCAATACAAGAGAAACCTGGTTCCAAGGGAACCTCGAGCCCATACTATTAGGAAACAACATGTTGCCTACTATGTACATCATGAAAGTCTATAGTACCCCCAACTTCTGATCCTTATAGAGCTATAGATAAGGAATCCCACCCTTCATGCAATCCACATCCCAATCATCTCCATAGATAGGTCTTAGGGCCTCCTCCTTGTCATGGCCCACCCTCACTGGTAGACCCTCAATAGGAATATGGAAGATGCGATATACATCCTCTAAAGTGATGGTTACCTCCCTTTTCGGAAGCTAAAATGAACCCCTATCAAGGTCCCATATCTCTACCAATGTAGATAGTAGCTCCTCATCTGCATGGATAGTCTCTACTCATCCATAGCCATCCAAACCCATAACCTCCAAAAACTTCCAATCATTAGCTATGAGAGCTTTCCACACTTTGGATATAGTGCGGGGCCATCGATGTCTAGTAGTAATAAATTTCACCTGAAAGCACAAATAAAGTTCACATCAATGCATATTCAAAAAAAAAATAATTAAAAAAAAATTATCACATTCACATCACATAAATCATTAAAAACCAAAAAAACAAATTCACATTCACATCACATAAATCATTAAAAACCAAAAAAAGAATCACATTCACATTTCAAGCATCATAAAAAAACATTTCCATACCCTCTTAGTGGTTGCAAAAACAAAACAAAAAAATTAAAAACAAACAAAAAATTTTCCAACCCTTCTTAGTGGTTGCAAAAACAAAAATAAATTAAAAAACAAAGAAAATTTTTTCTAGCCCCTCTTAGTGGTTGCAAAACAAAAATAAAATAAAAATTTTTCCAACCCCTCTTAGTGGTTGCAAAAACAAACAAAAAATTAAAAAACAAACAAATATTTTGCCAGCCCCTCTTAGTGGTTGCAAAAAAAAAAAATTAAAAAAAAAATAATAATTTTTTTTCCAACCCTTCTTAGTGGTTGCAAAACAAAAAATAAAATAAAAAACAATAAAAAAATTGCCAACCCCTCTTAGTGGTTGTAAAAAAAAAAAAAACACACATACACACAAAAAAACAAAATAAACCTAAACTAAGAGTTTAGGCCACCTACCTCGGCATAGCGGACTTCGACTTCCACTCTAACCGAGCCTCCCACCTCCACCCGCACCCACTAGCCATTCCACTCGCCTCACCCACATCCATTCTCACTCACTCTTCTCAAAATGCTCAGCAAATTCGAACCACAATAATGAAAATCCAAATGGTCCCTTCCCCTTTATATAGTTACTTTTTGTGGTGAAAATCATGCGTTCATGGTTTGCGAAGTGTGTGAAAATGAACACCCATGGTTTGTGATGCCAACGATGGATGTGTGGTTAAGAGGAGGTAAAACCACGCTTGCACGGTTAAAATTCACAAAAAAAAAACCTCTCACAAAACCACAACAATCATCATCCATCACATCATGCATTTTCACAACATCATCATCATCACATCATTTAGTGAACCTCGTATCTAGTGGATTACCCTATACACCTAGCGGTTGCAATGACTAGCAATCCATGCAATCCGGTTGGATGGGTAGCTCACCATAAGGACACTTATCCAAACAATCAAATCACTATGGCATTAAATCAGCTAGATCCCTCAATCTTTGAGATCGGTTGTGTTCGAACAAATTTGCACAAGGTTATCCTTAAGCCCTTTCCGTTGGGTACAAAAGTAGAAACCAATCAAACACAATTTGGTACTAATCAAGAATCACTCGAGTATCAAATTCCCAAATGATTGGTTCCTAAAAACCCATCATTTGGTAGGAATTGCTAAAGTAAAAAGGACCTAGAGCTCTAAACATGGTCGATGATTTTACCACAGCATTTTTGCGCCTCATTGAAACCAAAAGCAAATTCAAACAAACACAAACAATCCCAAACTTGGGGCATCAAGTTGATCAAAATGTCATGCATTTCCATTCACAATCCACATCATTCAATCATCCACCTCCTTTCATCATCCACACTTGGTCAATTGGCTCGTGGGTTTCATCCTTTACCCATTCGCCAATTGAGGGGGTAAGCAAACAAATCAAAATAGCATCAAAATTTTCAAAAATTGGTCATTCTTGTGCATCGAGAAGATTTGAGTCCATCCATCCAATAAAGATAGGTGTCATTGGTTTTTGCACCGCATCGTGTTTCACACAATGCGGTACAAAAAGGGGCATCTGTAGACACCAAAACCTAGGCATCCACAAAGTCACATTTGGCACCCCACATCAAATCCTGCATAATAAAATTATATGCCTAAGTTTAGACTTAGGTGTATGAAATCCTACACATTATCCTATTTTCTAGATTTATTAAATCTAGAAAATCAGCCTAGGATACCCTGCCTACCCACTAGACATGTGTCCTAGCCACCTCACCAACATCCCTTGCCACATCTCATACACCCTTGTCCCCTTTGTCCCTTCACATGGGGTAACCCTCCATATATCACTCCACTTGCATCCACCTCACCCCAGTTAAGTGAGACACCCTGGGTGACTCACTCTAACTGCCCCCTCCATTTGGTAGCCCTGGATTACCACTTGGTAATCCTGGCTTGCCACCTCTCATTTCCCTCCAAAACCCTAAGGGGCCTATAAAGGCACCTTCACCCCATCAACCAAAGGAGGTTGAGCATTCATACCATCAGGCTACCAAAATAGGACTAGAGCATTGCACGCATCCCAAGGAGAAGAGAGATCTGAAGCTCGAAGGTCACGTTTTGTAATGATCTACCACTTAGTCGAAACTGCCCATCTACAGTTACACATTTGGAACTGCATTTGCACAATTTATCCATTGCCCATGTGTGGTTAGCCAGTCACCACCATGCATCCACGATTTCTCAAAGCCAAAACATACAACATAATAGATCAGTAAGTTTACATTTACAGCAAGGCACTTGGTTTATTGTTTTCTATTTTTTGTCTATGTGATCATTTCATTCGAGGGTTTTATTGCATAGCTTTCATATTTGTATACAGGTGCTACTAAACCCCCTTGTGTATTTTCATGTGTATGTAGGAAGTAGGTATCTTGGAGAGCTACTGAAGCTGGAGTGGTCCCTACATTGGATAGCAGAAGCCCACTCACCCCTTGGAGCTATAGCAGAAGGACGAAGGACACCAGTTGCTTGTTTGGAAGACCCTATTCTACCATTTGGACACTTTTACCATACATTGTAATATTGCACCCAATACACTTGGGGTAATTCAAAAGAAATCATTGTAATATTGGGAGATTCAGGCTCCCCTATTTAATACAAAAATAGATCATTATTTTATTTGCAAAGTGTTCATTTGTGTGTACTTTTTTGGTATCATAATTTTATTATAGGATGAATCCACTATTTCTTAAGGTTTAGGGGGTGTTTTGGGTGTCATTCTATTACTTTTCCAAACCATTAATCTAGCCTACATTATCAAACACATGACTATAAATAAACTACATAAAGTAAAATCATACACTTGCTAGAAATACATAAAAATTGGGAAAATTATAGTAATCAAGTAAAATACAGAAAAGACATAAAATAAAGAATAAATAGTGCATAAATGAAATATAGAAACAAAGGAAAGGGGAGGAATACTATTGAGAGTGGGTCCAAGCTTCCAGCATATTCTTCCCAGATTAATTCACATACACCAAATTCTTAGAAATATGAAGATGAACACTCAAATGAATTGTATTGTCGTTTCAAAAGTGATTTTACAAGAAATTGTTTAGGGATCATTTTTCATGGGTGGTCTATGCATTTATATAGTGTACAACCATCCCCCATTACAAACTTAGGTAATTCTATTTCATATTTGTCATTAAAACAAACACACAAAAAAAAATCTTAGATAATGAACACACGCTAAGTTTATCCTCTGCAGAATAAATTAGGTGTGTTCTATTCATCAAAAAAAATATACAATATCCATAGTTTTGTACAATTTATTTGCATGTTTGCTTAATCATTAATGAGAAATAAATAATTTTTCCAGATAATTCTATTGTCTTTCATCTACATATATCATTGGAAACCACTATTCCATTTCGTCTAGAAATAGTGTTCTTGTTGCACTCTACTTCAATGGGAGTCATGTGTCATCCATCCTATCATTGGAAATAAAGCACTATTAATTTTGAAGTCAGGATTTAGGCATCGTTGATCCCAAAATTGGGAGTCAGAAACCTTTGAACTAAAAATTGGGAGTTAGGTGCCTTTGATCCTAAAGTCAGGAGCCTGGCACCATCAAACCCAAAGCCGGGAGTCAGGCACCTTTGACCCTGAAGTTGGGAGTTAGGCACCTTTGTCCCTGAAGTTAGAATTATGCACCTTTTGGATTTTATAACTTCTTTGTTGTGATCACCTTTGTATTTAGTTCTCCACCATAAAACATGAAGTGCCAGGTCCAAATGGGACCTTGATGTAGGTATGTAGAAAAATAGAAAAATCATTGAATATACACACAAATCACACTAAAAAATTATATAGAGAATATACACAATTTTCTATTAAATATATATAAAACTTTCATAAAAAATACATTCTATAAAAAAAATGCCGCACAATATGTTAGTAATCCATACAAAAATATGATCATTTTTCGTGCTCATAATCCCCCATGCTTAACTATTGCAATGTCCTCATGGTACATTCTATCGGTAGTACCCTATTTGGTCAATCACCTACCAGTATGCTTTGTTTCTATGTTTTCTTTACCTAGTTGTGGCTCATTCTCTTTCCTTATTACATTTACGTTTGTCACCTTGTTTTGGCTGATTGGGACATATTTCGGGTGCCTTATTTCATGGACTATGTTGTAGCAATTAACTTGGTCCTACATATATATGTAACATTTATCTACTCCACCTATTTTTACCTATTACTTATTCTACGTATAATCCTTTAAATGTATTGGTAGCCTTATGGAATTTAAGCTCAGCTTACTTCTACTACTGATAGTTTTGGGGAAGCTGGATCACAATTGGAAATTTAGGCTTGTCCTATGATGCATAATGGGATGTATTATGCACTCAAACCCTTGGCAATTTTACCACCTCAGGATCAATCATGGCATCCTCTACATCATGGTCTATTCATCCAACTATTTAGCCTTGTTTTGGTCAACCAATGGTTGACAAGTTTATTGTGTAGCCTTTGTGGGACTGGTTGATCCTTATGGGTGATAATTTTCATAGATTTTCCCTTGCTCTACTTCTATCTAAAAATCAGGGTCAAATATATGTGTCTCATTAGCTAACTAAGTGATATCCAGTTGTGCTTCAAATTCCCCATATGACTATGCCACTCCTGCTTGGTCATCTGGTAGCTAGCCATCAAACTGGGTAGCATCATGTACCCCAACTAACTCCTTAGCCTCAATATCTTCAATTTCTACTATAGAGGGCTTTGTTTGTGGAATTGGACCCTCCTACTCTTCACAATTTGTTTTAGCATAAGCCTTATAAAGTTCCCCTACCTTTGCTTCTATGCTAGCCTCTTTTCTGGCATCTAACCTAATCTGGCTAGAAGTGGTAATATTCTCCTTAGAGTTTGGAGAAGTCATAGGCATATCCACCACCCAGTCTATATATACTGTAGCATCAATATTGGCTAGCTGACTACCCTTTTTTTGCTACATCTATGATTTCAATTGCTACATTGTGTCATATAACTAGTGTATGGTGTTGTACATATCTAGTTGCTTTTCTGTTGCAGCATTTCGAGACACCTCAAAGATATTTTGATCTATTTTGTACTTGTATTTCCAAATTAAGGATTACTCCTTTAATGTATGCACCTATCTTTGCAAATATTCTCCTTGGACTTATAGGTGAGAAGGTTCTCCACAAACCATGTTCTATAGCACCTGGGCAGTAAATTAATCCTCAGTCATACCAATGACTTCCTCATCACTGGATGAATTAGAGAAAACCAAGGATGCTCTCTTTTTCTTGCTTCTTTTCATTGGGTGGTTTTTCATATGAATAGGGCTTGACATGTTTGGTCCTACTTCATCATTAGTATGTTGATAAATAGGGGAGAGAGGTTGACCTACCTCTCCTATTAATTGATCATGATGGGAGGTAGGCACCGACTTTGTTGGACCTGATGCCCCTATAGTTTATTGACTATGAGAGTCAAGTGCCTCTACTATCTCCTCATATTCTAGAAGAATAATATATTCTATGTCTTCTTCAACTGGTGCCTCTTTATGTCCCTCTATGCGGCTAATTAGGGCTAAGATAAACCCATGATATGCCAAGGTAGTAGTTATCCATGCCTGATACTACCTGGTCTCATCCTTTAGGGCACATGCTAAGTAATACAGGATGTTGATATTTTCCCCATGTAATAGATGATTTAGAAAACAAATATGATTTACATTGATCCATGAGTACCTACCTGTGCAGGTGAAGAATCAAGCCACTTGCTCAAAGACTTGGCTCCAAATATTTGGGAGGTACTTTCTTGGTAGTCCAAAATGCGTTAGATACATCATCGACTATCCAAAAAACCTCTATGTATAATTCATAGGGTTATCGTCTTTATATACATAGTTCCCTATTTTAGGGAGACCAGTAATAGTAGCAATGTCAGCCTTTGTGACTAGAATTTCCAGTCCACATATTTGGATGATCTCATCCCTCAATGATTCTACAAATTCTTTGGCTACTTTAGTGTCTTGGTTCTGACTAACCAGGTGGCAGTAATTCATCCATCTGATAGCTTAAAAATGATTCTAAACATCTTTAGTGATCCCCAAAATGTCTTTGGGTTCATTTTTTTTAATAATATGGTTCATGGATTTTCCTCCCATGGTGAATTACTTTCCATTTTTTTATCGATAAATTTTTTTGATTATCTAGAATTTTTTGCAACTTACCCTGGCTCACAGGTTCTTTTAACATATCATCTCAATTTAATCGTATTCATGCAATCAGGTGCTTTGTCACCATAATTAAAATTAATTATAGTGATGCGTGCAAAATATCATTAAAATTATGTGTTGGATATTTAATGGATTATTGTTATAATTATTTACCCAATTGACCATTGACATGTGGATAAATGCATAATTGGGTATGATTATTGGATGGATGTCTATGGATAATGTCATGGCACTATTTATAGAAATGTATTTTCCATGAAAATTATATACATATAAAACATAAAATTGAGTACATACCTCAATAGTGTTTTACAAGTGCATGATGTGTAGATGCTTGTGGCACATACAGATTGGATGTCTCATGATTATTATGATTACCAAAAAAAGTAATGTCGTGCATATTTTCCACATGAAGAAATTATTCTTGGGTGCTGCAATTTTATTTTCATTTGAGGTTCCCTACTAAAAAAAAGGTAAGAAAAATATTAAATTAATACTTTTCCATGGGACGACACACATCCTTCCTTGGAAGTCGTTTTCTAATTATCTTAGAATGTGCAAAAATATCCAATGAAAAATATTTTTATCTATGAGAAGTTTAACTTTGATCACATGGATAAAATGTTGATGTGGATTTGATCGCTTCTCTATGCTAAATATTTATTTTGTATACTAAAAATAGGCACTTATTAGAATGGAAGTTAGGCACCTTATTTTCTAGAAATCAGGTGCCTTACTTCAATATGGGATACAAGTGCCTGTTAGAATGGAAGGCAAGCACATTTTTTCTAGAAATTAGGCACCTTACTTTAATACATGGGAAACAAGTTCTTGTTAGAACGAAATTTATGCGCCTTACTTCAATACATGGGAAACAGGTGCCCGCTTATTGAATATCAAGAATATTATATATATTATTTATTTTTATTTTTTTATGAACTTTCCAATCATGGGATTCAGGTGCCTACCCATCATTGAAACGTCAACTTCTATTGATGTGTCTGTAGTTGAGCGCTTTCAGTTGATCGGACTTTTGATGTTATCCTTTCAAAGACAAAATCAGCATTTGTTGTCTGAACTAGCATGTGAACATTTCTCTCTATGAAAACGTAAAACACCCACACACGCATCCAATCATGATTATCCCCCTTTGGATAAGGATGAGCATAGTCTACTGAAATTAAACCTCATAGAAAGTTGGAAATGCACACATGGATCCTATGCTTGATAGGCCTAGGTTTCCTAGGCTACCTTCAGAGTGCATTCAGGACATCATTCCTACAAAACAAAACACAAATAAATAAAGAAAATGCGGGACTTTAAAAATAATAAATTGTTTTTGGTTCATATGAACAAACATATGTTCACATATTACTAAATTTTTTTAAAATTTCAATCAAGTGGGGTCTCCCCCATGTCTATTCTAGACTCAATCACGTAATTCTTAGGCACATGATATGGTTGTAATCGATTACCATTGACTATCAACATAGTTTTGTTGTTATAAATAGTTCTGACATGCAAAAAACCATTTTTTATCAGTTCAATCACCTCATATGGCCCCATACAGTGTTGCATGAGTTTTCTCTTTCTTTCTTGGAATCAAGAATCATACAACAATGCCCATTCTTCCACCTTGAACTACTTTGATCGAATGTGATGATCATGCCATTAGATTCTCTATTTTTGAATTACGTCTATTCAATATAAAGTATCACATTGATATTAATCCAATTGATTAAGCTATTGAATTTATTCTTTTTATGCTTCATCTAGATTCAAATCTAGTTCTGCTATTGTTCTGAGAGTTATGATTTCAAATTCTATAGGCATCATAGCATTCTTCCCATATACCAACTGGAATAGTGTAAAACCAGTGGTAGTTTTCCAGGTGGTTCTGTAAACCCAAACTACTTATGGTTTTCTCATCGTCCAATTTTTCCTTTGTTGCTGTACCATTTTTGTGAGAATGTTTTCTAATTCACGATTAGTAACTTCTACTTACACATTTTTTGGGAATGGTAGGAGTGATCTTATTGTGCCTGATTTTGTACTGCTGTATTTTTTTTTGGATTTGCTTCAAAGTGAATTGGGGTCCCTGATTAATAGTGATATATCTTGGAATTCCAAATCATGTGAAGATGAATGAAAAAATGAAATTTGCTATAGTCTTTTCCTTGGAATCGTGCTATACCTACACCTTAACCCATTTAGTCACATAGTCAATACAAACTAAAATATATCTCTTACCTGATGACTGTGGATTAATGGGCCCTACAAAATCCATTCTCCATTTGTCAAATGGCTCAATGTGCACATGTGGTTTGAGTGGTATTTCATCTCGGAGAGTTGGTCTGCCCATCCTCTGACACTGGTCACATTGAATCATATGTTTGGTTGCATCCTTAAATAGTGCAGGATAAAAATATCTAGCCTACAATACTTTAAACGTAATTCTTTTACCTATAAAATGGCCACCATAGGGTTCATCATGGTAAGCTTTAAGAAAAAACCCCTCTTCTCTATTAATGTCTATTTTTCATGTGGTAAGAGTGTAGGGGATACTTTACCCATGGCTAAATAATTAGTCATATCTGCATACCATGATATTTGTTCATCAAGAGCAAAGAGATGCTCATATGGAAATTGATCTTCTATGGCTGTATGATCTGGAGGTGTTAACTTGAAAATAAAATCTACAACCACATTATGTTTACCTAGTTTATCAACAATTGTAATAATAAATTATTTCAAAAGTAAAATCCATCTAATAATTTTCCACTAATTGTAGGTTTTTTCATCAAGTATTCGATGGCTAAATGATCAGTATGCATAAAAACCTTGTAACTTGTAATATAATGGAAAAATTTGTTAATAGCATGAACGACTACAAGAAAATATTTCTTTGTGGTAGTGTAATTAAACTCAACACGTATAAGATGTTTACTGACATAATAAATGGTATAAAATTCTTCACCATATTTCTATCCCAGTATTACCCCTATCACATTATTGGATGCATATGCATATATATGAAAGGGAATGGTCCAATTTGGACCTCTCAATACTGGAGTAGTGGTCAGTCTCTCTTTTAAAGTTTGAAATACCTGTTCACATTCATTTGTCCAAACAAAATCTACATATTTTGATAACAATGTGGTTAGAGGTTTAGAAATTTTTTCTGAAATCTGATATAAACCTTCTATAGTATCTAGTAGAGCCAAGGAGACTTCGGATATCTTTCTGAGTTTTAGGAGTGGGAAGATTTTTTATTACCATAATTTTATATTTATCTACCTTTATCCCTTCTCTAAAAATATGATATCCTAATACTATCCCCTTCTACATTAACATAAAATATTTTCCATGACTCAGGGATAGATTAGTTTTTTTACACCTTTGAAGCACTCTTTCCAAATTGGTTGTGGCTTTTTTCAAAAGTATCACCATAAACTATGAATTCATCCATGTATACTTCCACACTTTCTCCAATAATATCATAGAAGATACTCAATACTACCCTTTGAAAAGTGGCAGGTGTATTACACAAACCAAAAGGTAAGAATCGATAAGCAAAGGTTCCCCTTGGGTAAGTGAACATTGTTTTATCTTGATCTATTTTCCCAATCTATATCTGATTGTATCCACTGAACCCATCCAAGAAAGAAAAGTACTTTCTTTCTATTAGGGTGTCAAGGACCTTATCTATAAATGATAAGAGGAAGTGACATTTCTTTGTTACCTTATTGAGAATTATGTAATAAACATAGATACACCACTTTCCCTTTTTTTTGGGCACTACCACCAAAGGTGATACCCACTCACTATCATATATAGGGTAGATAAATACAACTGCTAGAAGTTTCCACAATTTAGTTTTAACAAACTCTTTTATAGTTGGATTCATCCTACATTGTGGTTGCCTTATTGGTCTTACTTTTTCTTCTAGATATATACGATGAGTACAGACTTTAGTAGAAATTCCCCTCATGTCTACATAGTCCCAAGCAAAGCATTTTGGTGTTTGATTAATATCTCTTTTAGGGTATCCTATTGAACAAGTGTCAACTTGTTGTTTACATTCAATATCCTCCCAGGTTCAACCTCAATTTGTTTGATGTGGTGATATTTACTTCCAAAAAGTGGTGATTCTAGAGGAGGGTAGGAGGATTCTCCTTGGAAAATGTGTGACAAAACTCTTTCTTCATCATTTTTATCCTCAAGCTCATACAATGCCATTATTGGTTGAATAATTGATAAATCACTAGTATTCTGATCTTTACAATCAATTTTTTCCAAAAAGTCAACGGATTGTGTAGGTGGGTTAATAATCAGATTTTTAAAATCTTGACCATTAAAAATGATAATTTTTCCATTCCCACAACTTATGTAAGCATCAACTATTGCCATCCAGGGTCTACCTAAGATGAGTGGATAACCACCCAACCCGAACTTTGATTTTAATACCAGGAAATCCATTGGATATTCCCATTCATCTACTGTAACTATAATGTACTCTAGCATTCCTTCAAGGAGCATTGCAGATCTATCAGCCAATTGCATAACAATTTTATTTGGTTTCTGATTTATGAGTTTCAATTTCAGCATAGTATCCTTGGGCATGGCACTAATGGCTACCCCCAGATCTACTAGTGTATTGGGTAATGGATAGCCTTTAATTTTGATAGTTAAAATAGAACTTCCAGGGTCAAAATATTTCTGGTGGCAAGTTTTTCCCAACATGATATTAGCTATCTAACCTACCACATTAATTTCTTTTGTTGGCCTTCTACATTATTTTTTCAGGCATAATTATCGTATGCATTTTGTGTAAATTGGAACATATCTTATAGCCTAGAAAAGAGGAATTGTGACTGTTAAATTTTTATATTGGATAATATGTCAAAATCTGGTTGTACTGGCTTTCTTGGTTCTTTTAACCTTTAAGGAAAAGGTGGAACCTCTTATTTTTTATTTTAAATAATTGGTTCTTCCTCTATTTCATCTACAAGAGGTGATTCCTCAACTTCTACTTCTACATTTTCCTCCTCTTCTACCAAAGGAGCTACTTCTACTCCTACTTGTATTCTTAATCTTAACTATATAGGATTACATCCTTATCTAATATTGTACATTGTAAACATCTCATTTTCCACTTGGTATGCTAACTGGTTTGGTTTGTTGTTAGGATTTGATGTGGGTTGTGCATGAAGTTGAGAAGGTCTCAAAATAGGAGGAGTTGGTAAACTCTGTTGCTAGTGGGACTTGTGGTGCATTCTATGGAGTTGAATTCCATGCATTATAGTTTCTCCACTAAGGTCTAGGCTATTGATATGGCATCCATGGGTATGGATTATAAGGAGTGGCTCCTTGGGGGGTGTTTGTCCAAGGTTGTTGTTGTCCCCACAAACCCATATTGGGTGGCTAAACATGACCTTGATTCATATAATTACCTCCCCCATAGGGTGGCATTACAGCTCGCATGTTGTTTCCCATAGGAGATTGTTACTAGTTTCTCCTATTTCCCATGAAATATACTTCCTCTACTTCAGGATATTCACTAGATTTTGGAAATTGTGGGCACAACTTTATCTTATGGCATTTTTGATAAACAACACATACTCTAATATTGTTTTTTGGACATGCATTTTTGGGGTGCTTCCCTCTACATTTGGGATAGAAATAGGCTAATATTACCTCATTCTCCTACTTATTTTTCTAAAGCATAAGAGTATCCATATGAAGTGTAAGATATGACATCATATCACTCTTGAGGTCTTCTATCATGTTACCTATTTTAGTTTTGGTGACTATGGCTATTGATTTAATATTTTGAGATGTTGGTTTACCTTTCCTTCATGAACAATTCTAACATAAATGTTAGATATCTTCCAATTGATGTTGGTATACATCTCCTCTAGATATCATGTTTAGTTCTTCAAGAGATTCATTGGTGAGTCCTTTTAAGAAGAAACTTCTTAGGGACCTATCACTCAGTTTTGCATGGGAAGATCTTTGCAGTTTAAAGCTATCTATCCCAATATTCTTCTAACGATTCATCTTCCTTTTACATCATATCAAAGATTTTATCTCTAGAATATTGTGCCCTATAAAAGTTTTGGTATTGATCTAGGAATATTATTTTCATATATTCCTAGGTAGTAATCTATTTCTTTCCTAAACTAATGAACCAGTGCAAGGATGCATAAGGTTCAGGGAAACAATTTTAGTTTTTGGTCATCGATCTTGTAGTCTACTAACCTGCATAGAACATCATACTTAAAAAGGAACAGGTAAATATATTTAGTCTAAAATCCTCTAAAAATAGGAAGGTAGGTAGGAGAGATGTGTTTCATTTTTGTTTCTTCTATTGTCTCTTCTATTGGAAAGTTAAATCTAGTGAATGTCTCTTTAGTTTCAGCCATCTTTTCAAAAAATGGGGTATCTACACCTGCTTCTCTTAAAGTAGTCTCTAAAGCTCTTATAACATTTTAAGTATTCTACACAAGAATATCTAAGTCATATGCTGATATAATTCCATCCTCTAAAACTTCCAATATTAGCTATACAACAAATTCTCCTCAGATTGGATTATTCTAAAGTTGCTATTATCTACTATTAGTTCACCATGATTTGGCTATTTTGGTAAAGAACTTTATGCAAAAATTGGATGTTGACTCCAATGCACTGGTGGAGGTGATGGAGGTGAAGAAATTTCAATTTTAGAATCTAGTATAGCTGATTTAGGGGCTTCTTATGAAATAATGTTTTTACTCTTGAGAAAATGATCGTCCGGTCCTCTGGTTCATGGTTGAATCATACAAGATTAGGTGGAAAAAAATTGTAGATAAGTGAACCTAAAATTTTTCGATTCACTTGCTATAGGATAGGATTTTACAGTTGGTACTTCCTTAGAAACAGTGTCAAAATATATCTACATTTAATTTATTGCCTCCATTTAAATTATCAAATTTGGGAAAGCTCGTAAACTTTGTGAAGTACCATGCACAAATTATGCCTATAAAACCAACAGGATGAATCCAATATGTCTTAAGTTTTTGGGTGTGGTTTGTGGTGTCATTTTTTTCCTTGTCCAAAACATTAATCTAGCCTACATTATCAAACACATGACTGGAAATAAACTATAGAAAGTAAAAATATACACTTACTAGAAATAAAGAAAAATAGGGAAAATTATAGTAATCAAGTAAACAGTAGAAAAGATATAAAACAAAGAATAAATAGTGCATAAATAAATTACAAAAACAAAGGAAAATGGAGGAATACTTTTGAGAGTGGATCCAAGCTTCCAGTAGATTCTACCCAGATTAATTAATGCACACAGAACACTTAGAAATATGAAGATGAATACTCAAAGAATTGTATTACAGTTTTAGAAGTGATTTTACAAGAAATTATTCAGGGATCGTTTTTCAAGGGTGGTTTGTGCATTTATATAGTGTATAGACATCCCCGATTACAATCTTAGGAAAGTCTATTTTAGACTTGTCATTACAACAAACATGCAAAAAATAACCTTAGACAACGAACACGCACTAAGTTTATCCTTCGTAAGATAAATTACGCATGTTCTATTTATCAATTAGAATATACGATATCCATAGTTTTTTACAATCAATTTGCATGTTTTCTTAATCATAAATGAGAAATAAATAAATTTTATGGTTCATTTTGTTGTCCTTCATCCGCATATATCACTAGAAACCGCTATTATATTTCCTCTAAAAATAGAGTTCATGTTGCACTATATTTCAACAGGAGTCAGGCACCATCTAGCCTGCCACTGGAAATCAAACACTTTTGGCTCTGAATCCAAAAGTTAGGTGCCATCAACCCTGAATTTGGGATTCAAGTGCCTTTGACCATGAAGTTGAGAGTTAAGTGCATTTTACCTTGAAGTCGAAAGTTAGGCACCATCAACCCTAAAGTCAAGAGTCAGGTGCCTTTGACCTTGAAGTCAAGAGTCAGATAACTTTATCCTTGAAGTCAGAAATTAAGTGCCTTTTAGCTTTCAGACTTCATTTTTGTGATCACCTTTGTCCTTAGTTCTCCATCATAATGCCAGGTCCAAATGAGACCTTGACATAGGTATGCATAAAAATAGCAAAATCATTGAATCTACACATAAATCACACTCAAAATGCATATTATATAATATACATATTTTTCTATTAAATTTATATAAAACTTTCATAAAAAATACATTCTATCAAAATAATATCACATAATATGTTATTAATTCATACAAAAATATGAGAAATTTTGGTGCTCATCAGTGTTTGCGGTGATTCTTGTATTGGATGAATGATTAGGCTCATTCCTTACTCATAAGTTTCTCAAATTTTCATCCAATGCAACTCAGTGGGGTAGGGAATCATGCCTTACTCTTGATTTCCACTCTCCTAAAACTCTCACCTTTGGCTTGTTTATATGTATATAGGTCATTGATCATAAACTTCTAAATATATACCAAGAAGTGTTCGACAAATTTTTTGAACAAACCCTTAATGGTATTAAGGCCATGTCATGGTAATTGATAGTACCATTCTATGTTTTAACCGTTAATTTTGTGATGGAATATTTTGAGTAATATTTCATCATACCCAATATCACTACATATAGGGAAAAATATCCTAAGGTGTTCAAAGGTGTCTTCTTTTCCTTGGTACATATGGAATTTAGGTGTCTCAAAATTTGTGGGAAAAGTACAACTAGCTATGATAGGGTTAATATGTTGATTACACAAGTATGTGTAAGAGTACATGCAATAAGATGATGATCATTGAATAGATTCCACTTGCCATGTCAATTGATCTTACGATGAATTAAGGGTTTAGAATTTTTAATGGAGTGGGATTTGAGCAATATGGGTTGGTTTTTAATAAATTAATAGGATTTTGTAATTGGATAAGGGGTAGGGATTAGATATTGAGGCATATGATGTAAAAATCATATAACTTATCCAAAAATGGTTTATGATAAGAGGATTTGAAGGCATAATGGTTAGAATCGATATGAGTAAGGTTTTGGAAAAATTATATACTAAAACTTGTGATAGGAGGGAGTATATAAATAATTGGTTGAGGTATTGGGATGCTAGGAAGGATATCAATATGTACTTGGTTAGCACTCATTGGTTGAGAAGTAGGCAACTAGTGTTAACCCAAAGTGTGTTATACTAGAGGGAAAGGATGAATGATTTTCAAAGTAGGAAGGGGGATTTTGTGCCCCACTTTCTATATATGTTCTAAAATTTAAAGGGTTTAACTCATGTAGTTGAGATTTGATGTGTTATGATCTACATGTAGAGATCCAAATATAAATTTATTTTTTTTGAATTTGTAGGAATGGAACTAGGATATTGAAAAAGGTCCATAAGGTACCCTTCTATAGTGTAAGTAGTTAAGGGTTCTCCATTAAATATTAATATGGTCTCTATGGATTCCTTATTTCCATGTAGGAAGGAAAACATATATTCTATAGAATTAAAGACTGCTTGCACATGTGCATTATGTATAAGGAAGATGATACCTAAAGAGGATATTCCTCCTCCTCTTCATATGTAGAATTTTTAAATGTGATTTGCTCCCCTTAGATATTAGGCAAGGAAGACAAGGAATTTGTATTTAAAGCCAATCGGTGGGAAATATAGTGAGTGAGATAGTGATTTTCAACCATGGTTTGGAAAATAAAGGGATATTAAATATTATTTATTTTGTTTTCAATATTTTAAAAGAAGTGAAGATATGTTTTTCCCTTATAATGCCTTCTATTGATATATCTAAACCTCTCAATATGTGAAATAATCTACTCCTCTCAACATATGTGGTCATACATGAGATAGCTCTTAAGGTATGTGAAATAATTTGATACATGGGAATGACCTTCCTAGGTACATGACACAAGATTAGGACATGAGAGGTAATCAATATCCTTTTTATGAATCCCATTACCCCACCAAAATATGCTTTCTAGGAGGCTTAACGTACATGTGAGACCCTATGTGGGAGGTTGGTGTCTCGAGCTCACTATATACCCAATATCACCTCAAGGTTCATATGGTGAATATTAAAGGAATCATATATAGCCCCTAGTAGTACTAACCTTTGGATAGATTCTTCTTAATGTTTGTTAATCTATTCTAACTACACATGTCGTGTTTAAATGTTGAATTAATTTTTATTTTAATGTGATGTGTACCTGACTAGTGTTCATTTCAAGTTCACTAAAGATATGGAAATGAAAAAATGCATACCCACACTCAAGGTTATATAGGCATTAATATGAAGCCTACCAATATATATTTTATCATTTAATTAGAACAATTTTTGATCCTATCAAAAGTGAAAATTTTGGATGATAAATGCAATGCACATGAAATTAACAATGTAAGAAAATAAGTGCTAGGTCTATGTGCTTTTTTATTTATGAATAAATAAAGCTTTCTTTATTTTTATTTTGAAGTATGATATCAAGAGGTATACTTACAAAAAATGAAATTATTCTAAGGTTCTACTACATGCATATTTTATTTTATGCCTAGCTTATTATAAGCTAAAACAAAGTCCTATTTCTCTTTAAAAATTTCTACAAAACAAAGTAAAAGATAACAAAAATAACAAAATCATAACATACATTAATGATTAGGCTTGTAACACTAATATAGACAAAATAATTAGGAGATAAGACTTTTAATATGGATTTGTAATGACAAATATGACTTTTTCTCTTTTTACAAAACTTACTAAAATGGTCACAAAACCTAAGAACTCTAATTTGACGATTTGATCTTACAAAGAGTAGAAACCAAAAAATATATATCTGATTTTATAGTCTTGATAAATACGCTATACCAGTATTATTTTTTGCATCACACACTTACAACTCTATGGCACACTTTAGTCTTTGTGGTGCATTTGTAGCCCTATGGAACAATTGTAGATCTATGTTACACTTGTCTTGTACCTATAAAACAACACATTTGTAAACAAAAAGGACAAAAATGATGATCAATATATAGGGTTTGACTAAATATCTCAAATAATAACAAAGTTACTTGGAAGCAAGATCAAATCTAAATTCCCATGTATGGTTATTGATCGAGACAAATGCATAATTAAATAAATCATGTAGAAATATTCATTACATTTAAAGGAAAATGAAATTCTATGAAAGGTGAGAGAGAGAGAGAGAGATAAATATCACAATCAATATAATGAGTTGCCCTTTAATTCTTTATGCAACAAGCTTTCCAAGATATCTCATGGATGTTCTTTAATGGATCTATCAAAATATCTAATAAGAAATGATTGGAAGAAAATCTAGGTCGATAAGGGGTTTAGTGGAATTTCAAGCACTAGGAACCAAAAATTGATTATAGTAGTAGTTATATATAAGCAAGGATTTTCCATTTCCTAAAGTTACCTATAAATGGTAATTTTATAGTTTTCTAATTCCTATTGTAATATTTTTATGAAAGTTGAGAGCTAGCAGCAAAGAGGATGAGGTGGGAAATGAGTGGTTGGAAATTGTAAAGGATTATTAGAGTAATTAGAGATAACTTAGTTTGATAGGGATTTTAACAATAACACACTTACATGTAGTAATATTAACTAATAGCTAAAACCTTAAATTATTCAATTTATCCATTATGGAACCAAGATTTATAGTTGGAAGGCAATGATGGGCAGTCAAGCTTTCACCACCTTAATTTTTAAAATAATGTTTGTAGATGCCTAAAAATATCACTTATCCCCCATCCCATGCTAATGGAAAATTAATTTTCAAATCCACTTTAATTTTGTATTATTTGCCTTAAAATACTATTCATCCACTTAAGCCCCTTTGGCCACTAAATCCCTTTCCTATGCCTTGACTCTGATCACCATGTGACCACCCCTTAAGCCTAACCTAGGGATACTTCACTCTAGTCTACACTTTGACTAGTCTACCTTCCACATAAGCCTAGCTCACCTGAGTCTAACCTTGTTTAGCTCCCAACCTTGATAAAACTCCACATCATAGTCAAAATAAAACCCATGGTCAACCTAAACCCATGATTAACCCAACTATGGTTAAACCTTAACTCTTGCTCCCCTCCACATACCCATGTGCATTCAATATTATAAATGATATTTAAATATGTTTTACATTAAGGCATTATAGATATTGAAAGCATGGATGAGTCTTCCCCCACGATGCCACAATAGGGGGAAGACTTTTATGTCCCATGTATTTATGAGCCATGGCTCATCCATACCCATTTATTGCATGTGGATGGGTGAGGACTTATCTCACCCAAATCCATTTATGAGGTATGGAATCCCATGCCACCTTAGGGGACACCTCATGGGACACCTCACAGGACACCTCAACCCCCCTTAAACTTGGCAAATTCTCTAAATAGGATGTCATTTCCTCCATATTTATCAATCATACATCCACATACCTAAAAACTACAAAAATAACTCTAGACACTAAGTGCACTCAACCATCACTCACCATAAACCACCATGAATACCCACATGTGCTCATTGATAGCCCTTCTTGTTTTGTAATTTATCCATAATTGCAAGTACAATTGGCCATATAGCATGGGAAGGAGCTCTAGAAACATCAAACAAACCTTTGCTACACAACTTTCTTTCATTTGGATAACACAAAGCTAATTGTATGGAAAGGTATGATCAAAAGGTTTGTACCCTAGGGTATTATCCCATTCAGGGATATATTTCAATCCAAAACCCTAAAATAGACTTCTAAACTAGGTAATTAACACTCTTTTTTTATTTTATGTCAATTTTAACATCCAATAGGCTAGTTTTATTTGGTCACTTTCAGAACACCAAGTAAATTAAGTAAGCTTTTTGGGTTTATGAGGTAGGATTGTACATAAGGGTATGATCAAAATAATCATATGGACCCATATGATTGAAAAAATCACTCTAGAAGATATGTCCCTAACATCTAGGTGTAGGTTTCTACATAGTCAACAACAACTCCACTATTATAGGTAAGTTGGGGAATAGATTTTTCCCATAGATATTGCTATCTCACTTTTTTTCTTACCTTATTAGGCCAAACCACCTTACAAAATGATATATCCAAGGTGAAATCACTCATCTTCCATCTATATTTGCATATCACAAAACATGGTTGTACACTATCTTGCAATTCTTGTCTTTTAAATTAGGTTATTGTTTGTTTACATATAAATTTTGGCATAAATGTTGAATTTTTTCCTTTATTCATTGCAAATAAGTTTACAAAAACCAATTCTACAACACAGAAGCTACAAATCAATATAAAATTTTCAAGAAAAATCACCTTTGTTCCCAATCATAGGGATAGGTGTGATCAAACTGAATAGAAAGAGGAGAGTGATCCAATATGAGACACAATTTAGACCCTGATAACCAACAAATTAGTATTCCAAAGTATGGATACCATAGGTAAGCACCTAAAAACCCTATGAAATTGGTTACAAATTGCAAATTTTCTTTTCCAAAATAAAAAAAATTGCTAGAAAATTTAGTATTGTTGTTTTACAAATGCCCCAAGTTGCTTTGGGTATTTTCATAAAATACATTTCTTTGGATTTAATGTTTTAAAAAATGCATTAAAATCACATTATTTATTTTTTAGAATCTTTTAGAAATCCCTTTTGAAAATAATACTTCATAGGTTTTTATGCATTTGTCTTTTAATTAATTTAGCATAAAGGTTTTTGCATGAGGCACAAAGAAAGCCTTTACATTTCTTTATCTTTTTGAACTGAGAATGTATTTCACTCTATATCATACACAAAGCTCTTCCAAGACATATGGCCATGTCCCTAACCATTATATCTTGGCCAACATAGACAAAGTTGTGTTCAAGCAAATATTAGTTGAACTCTCACTAAAATCAAGCGATTTTTACTTCTTTACCTTTAGCATAGATTTTTGTTCATCAAAACTCAACTTTCATTGCTTTCTTAGGATAGAATTTATTTCTAAAAAGCACTTTCTTTCACAAAAATTGAAATGCATATTTTCATTCTTACTGAGATCAATTTTTTTCTTAAATTTTAGCTTCCAAAGTAAAAAAAAAATACTCACACTCATGCATATCTCTCACACGTTGGTTTTATTGGACTTCATCACCAACCACCAATCGAGACCAACAATGTTGGTTTTCATCTCCAACCATTGGATCACCTGCTAGACATCATAGTAGCCCCCATGAGAAATTCTATGAACTTCATCACCAAAAAAATCCTTACCCTTGAGAGCTCCTCAAGGTAAGTTTTATATGACCCTTCTCACAGAGCTACACATAATTAGTAAGTGTGCAACTATCATTATTGACTAAGCCCAATCAAGGGTGAAGTGGAAGTCGACTGGCCTATGCCAGTCTTAGTATTACCTCTTGTATAATAGGTTTATGTTTTCCTCTTTTGATTACCTTGAACCATCCCCATCATTGGACGCCATTCACTTGGTTTTGCATAGAACTCCCTATGTGTTTTTTGGGTATAGTAAAGGAATGTGCATTAATGCACCTGTCTAGATTCTATCCATTATATTTTTTTATTTTTAGAAGTTTCAAAAACTTGAAAAATATAAAAAAATAACAAAAAAAAAAAAAAAAATCAAACCCGTAATTAGCCAATTAAATCCAAAATATAATAGTACTCATAAACACATCCAAAATTCCCCCCTTACTAAATTAATTTTTGTTTGTAGAAACATTTGATTGATTAGTTAATATTCTATTGAAAATAGTTATAAAAACACAAGCACAAGTTTATACATAATCCAAAATCTTCTTGTGCCTATTTTGACACCTTTCTACCTTTGTTATCTAGTTTTCACCTAATATACAGATAGGTATGATCATTTAGATCATACAAATAGGTATGTTTGAGTTTTTGACCACACAAGCATACCTACTCACCTTAGAAATAGTAAAAAGCACTTAGATTGTTACCTTCCTTGGCTGATTTACTCTACAAATCCTAGTTCCATATCCATTCATTTCTCAACCATGTTTTTCACCCATAGTCAAGCACAAGAACAAGAGCATCTTCCAATAGAAGCCTCTTAGGTGAACCCCCCCACATCGAAGCATTCACTAAATAAATAAAAATAATCTATGTCCACTCCACCTCAAGATCTACCCTCTCATTTAAATGATCAATACTCAAATGCCCTATTACAACTTGATACTCTAAAAAATGAGCAATACATAACACAACAAGCCAATTCTAATTAGCCCCTTGAAATCCCTCATGGTAGGGTTCCTTCACCCAACACTTTTCCTAGCATCCTATATTTTAAACTTAGCAAATTTTAACCTTTCATTGCTTATTATGATCAATTTTCATCTTCTTATTCTTCCTGCTCCCAATCACATCTCTTTTTGCAACATCATTCTCAACATATTCTTTATGGAAATAACTCTTATACCCATAAATATTCTCTAGACACTAACATTGCAAACAAATTCATTTATATGGTGTCAACTACTTTGGTTCCTCCTAATACTCACAAAGCTTGCTCTTCAAATATTACCTCTTCATCGCAACACCCTCTCGAAAATACTTCTTCATCTACCACTATGGGTCCTAATATCTCTTTCAATCCACATTTAGGGGCTCCTTCTTATTCTAGTTATTCTAGCCTATCTGTCACATCCTATCCCCCTACTTCCACTCTAGATGCTAATATCCTCAACATCACACTTCTTATCTCAAATACCCTTCTATAAACATATTTTAGTCTAGTGTGCATACTAGTTAACCTCATGGCTATTATAATACCCTTCCTTCCACCTCTTTCAATATTCCACCACCTCCTCCCTTTCAACCAACCTCTCATATTCCTCTATTGTCACCTAAACTAAAATTTCCTCCTTTCCTTAAAAACCCCCATCTATATCCCTCATAGCAATATGTTGTGCCTAAAACCACTAATATTCATCCTTCTATACAATGTAATTCCTTCTCATCACCCCTATATGGTCAAGATTATCTTCTTAATTAGCCTCATATTCCTCCTCATCCTACTTAATGCACCTTCTTCATTTCTCCACCCTCCTAGAAATAAATCCCACCTACCACTCTAGCATTCTAGCCTCTTCATCCTTCACCATATGAGTGGCTATAAATGCACATTCAAACATCTAACCAAATTTTGAATCAATTTCTCATTTAGCAAGATCTCAATCAATAGGCTTCCAATAAACAAGTCCCCCCTCAGTATTTCAATCAAGTCCCTCATCAAGATCCTATCCAAGCCCCCAATCATGTGACCTACCAAACTCCTTTGTATACACCTCCACCTCCTATGTCCAAACCTCAACAACCTCAATATCAACCCCTACCATCTTCTCACCCATATCACCCATCCTATCCTCCACTCCATCAACCCTCACTAGCTCCTTATCAAATAAATAGTGGGACCTCTTACCAACACATTCACCACTCTCATTACCCACCTCCACCACCCTACCATTATAATTACCCTTACTCTTATTACCCAAAGCATAACCTTCTAGACACACTTGTGCACCCTATCCAAGCACCTCAATCACTACCTAACAAATTGCAAATTATGAGGGAACAAATTAAGAACCTAGAGTTGTGAAAAAGTGGTTATGGACCTCAAAATCATATTTATAGCCACTTATGCAATGATCCTATTCATCCCTCTATCACCTAATATACATACCCTTATTGATTTGAAATACCCAATTTCAAAAAAGTTAAAGGTTAGGAGGATACCAAGGAACACTCTAGAAACTATAGATTCACTTGCTACCAAATAAATGGTAGTGACCCTTTTATGCTCTATAAATTTCCCTTATCCCTTGGTATTCAATCCCTAGATTGGTACAACAATCTTCCTCAATACAAACTCTTTATATTCAAGTAACTAGCCAATTCGTTCTTGGAACATTTTCCATCAACATAAAAATGAAAATGTTGCTATAAAATATCTATAGATTATGAAACTTTGATGATGATTCTATCAATGACTATGTTTCCATATGGTGTAGGGTCATCAATGAATTAACCTTATCCATCCCACCCATATAGTTGATCAAGATATTTGTAAATATTTGTGTGTGTAGATACCTAAAACATGTCATGTTTAGGAGAACTACTTACATAGACACATTCATAGGCCATGTAACTAAACCTTGGACTTTCCAAGTATCAAAAGTGGTCCTCACCACTCATCTGGGGCATTCTAGGCACATTCAAGCTTAGCCGCTATAAACCATAGTGGCTGGACCTTGGCCACTCAATATTAGAGCGGCCATACCGTAGCTGCTATAGACAATAGCAGTCAAATATTGGTCACTGCAGATGACAACAACTAAGCCATAAAAATAATTTTACCGACAAACAGGCCTAATCAAGTCTGAAAGTGGCAGTCTACATGCAATAAAGGTGAGCAGGAGTAACTTTGCATTCCCCTTCATGACCAGTTCACATGGAAGACTTGATTTTGAATTTAGACTTTAGTTAACTGGTCTTTAAACATAGAAAAGACAAAATCTTCTCATGCTAACATTCACTACACATGAGAAATTCAATCCTAGAATTTTGAAAATAGATCTAGAGTTTCACACACTTTAAAAGGTGCAAGCCTAAGAGCACCAAGGATCCGATTTTGATCAAAATGAGTTCGAATTAAAGGTCTAATTTTAACATCATGAGTTGAGCATAGTAGGTCATTAAGGAGAGCATATCAGAGAACCTTGGAAGAGCTACAAAGTGCTAGCTGATCAAGGGTTTAACACGAGTAAATCAATCACCATTTCAACATTAGAAATAAGCTTTAATCCATAGAATTGGACCAAGAAAGATAGATTTCACTTTAGCGGCCATTGTCTTGGATAGTGGCTCGTAGGCCTAGCTTAGGGTGTAGACATTAGTTTCATTATTTTGTTTTATTTATATTTTGCATATCATTAGAATACAATCACTTCATTCATTCACATTCATATTAGTAGTTTCATTTGCACTTGCTTTCATTTAAGTATATTCATTGCTAACACCCTCATCCGAGGAGGCAATCCCGGACATCTAAGCGTGTGTTGTTGTTTCATTTATTATAGGGCCATAGGTGCATCTAAAATATACGAAGAAAGAGGATCCCTCTGGGAAATAGACCTAGAGAAGGAGGTATCTATAAGCCCTCATACATTTTCATGTGCATCAATGAGAAGATTTTATAAGCACACCACCCCTGTGCGAGGGGGATATTTTACACATATAGAGGGATTTATATGTAACCGAAACTTGGAAATATCAATACAAGAGCATTCATTCATTTATTTCTTTGCATTCTGGTTGTGTCTTATTTTATGCCTTTAATTTACGATGCATGCTTGAAACATTAATAGATTCAATTAAATCACAAGTAGGAAAGGTCAGCGGGGTCAGCGCGCCACTTCCCCAGGGTCGCTACAGATGGTGATCATGATGGGACTTCCACTAATTTTTTCATTCTTGGCCTGAATACTAACTTGGTTTTTTTGTGTAGGTTTGGCCGCTCTAGTCTACAACAACCAAGAATCATCTGCTCTAATCGATAGAAACTCACAAGCTTAGCTACTCCTACTAACAATGACCAGAATCCAGTTGCTCTAATCGATAGCACCAGAAATAGAGTTTAGTAGAGGGTAGGACCTTTGTTATCTGAGTTGGATCAAAGGTTGGTACAAATTTTCTAATACTTTATGGTTTTTGTATGCTTCTATTTTTCTAAAAATAGTGAACATTAAGAAATATTTCAATTTGGAAAACTTAAAGAATGGAAAAGAATGAACTTGCATCTTACACATCTTAGAGTTTCTTTTTAGATTTTCCACTAGGTTTTGCTAGGAACAACTACATATGCTTGTAAAGTCCACCCTAGAACCCAACGTGCTAGAAACTATGTGTTGGTTTGCTTGCTATAGGGCCTTTATAAAGGCCATACTTGCACCTAATAGAGTGCATTCATTAAATCTCATAGTAGCTATGCACCTTTCTGAAATTGAAATGTATTTTGCATTAGGCATATAGGAAAGAGTCATTGCTGTTGTATGATGCATTTTTATTCATGTAAACTTAAAATGAACACCACACACACACACATCATTTAAACATTAGGGAGTTAGATTTCATCACCAACCCTCAATTTAGTTCGATGACGTTGGCATTCATATCCTTCCACCAATTTTCCGCTAGAGCTTCCTAGAAATGGATTGAATAACTTGCTTATAGTGGTACTAAGTTACTTATGTTCAAACTGTCTCCCACTATTGGAATAATTGGTTCAGAGTGGAAGAGCTAGGTGAACCCCCCACTGGTATTTAAGTGGTGTACCCTAGTATATTTTAAGAAATTATGTTTGGCATGAGTGTTCTTGATTATCACTATGGATGAGTCTCCTCATTCTCAATCCAAAGCAAAAAAAGAAATCAATGAAACAACAAATAATCAAAATACAAAAAATAGTTTAGGGCACACTTAAATTGATAATCAAGATAAAAATTTGCTTGATATTGTTTGGTCATATTTAAGTGCAACACAAAAACTAAAGTCCTAAAACAAAATGGTCAAAACAATAAGTAAACACCCTTGGTCTGATACAGAATGGGAATCTAAAGAAACTCACACCCTTAGGCGAAGCCGTAGTAACATTGAAAGACCTACCTGTAAGACCGTGAGACACAGTTGTACATGTCTAAGGGGTGATAAATCAACCCTTGGGGGATCTCCTCAATAAACCCTAAACATGGAGCAACATCATATAACTACATCACATAAGGACAAAGAGGCTTCACGACCATCCTCATCAAGGAGACATGAGGAGACCTCAAAGGCCTTGTCTAAACACATAGAAAACTCTCAAAGGCATGAGGAGCCCTCAAGAGCTTCCTCCCCACATGGACATAAGAGAGGTTCTAAAACACATTCTTCACACAAGGATGATGAGGATTCCACACCTCCATATTTGTGTAGAAAGAAGGTGACCACAAAGCCTTCATCACCAAAAGGACACATAGGGGTGACAACATCCCAACATTCATATGAAACACTTAGAATAGATCATCCCACTGAAGGGCAAGAAACTAGAGATACATCTAGTCATATACATCTAATAAATGATATCCTGAACACAAGAGGAAGGATTCCAATAGACTATGATCTTATTGGGATAAATGGCATCCCACGAGATTAGCCATGAAAAACAAGACAATTAGATGAGTTGGATCATATTTATTCGAGGCCACCTCCCAAAACCATAGCCACAAAAAAATTTGCATCTAAAAGATCATGAAACATGAATTTTAAGCCCACTTCTCAAACTGGGGGTGCCTTAGGGTGATCCTATAGTTAGCATACAGAGTTAAATCATAGAGACACTCAACAATACACTGAATAAGTTACACTAGCTATCAAGAGCAAAGACACAATAGAAACCTCTTCGAGGAATCTGGGAGTCAATACCACAAGAACAGGGTTAGAAAAGTGTAATTCTTCTATGACAATGCAAATTAACCACATGCAACGGTTATATAATGCCCTGCAAAAAGAGCAAGAGCTTGTAGAAACTCTTGAACATGACAAACAAAGAGAAAGGCTTTTATGCCAACATGAGCAACGGTCAAGCTGAGAAAAAAGCTTGTACCAACCAACAAGAAAATGGTAATGATCATCAAATAGAGAAATGCATTGACTCACTAAGAGAGGGACACACTAGACAAGAAGGAAACCCACAACAAAACCACCCACTAAATCATGAGTGAAATACAACTGGTGGGAAAAGGGCAAACCTAATAGATCAGGATCAGACACATCCTGAATCCCCTCATAGGAGGGAAAAAAATAGAGCAAATCAAGTGGATAGAGGGCTACCTCCATTGCCACCATGAGAGGGACTACAAGAAGAGGAACTCCTCAATTGAAAGGTATTCCAAGCACTTATTGAAAAGATGAAGTCCTTTGATAAATAAGAGACATATGGGAACTAACCAACATTGAGAAAAATACACAACCAACCATTGTGCCCATCAGTTCCTAGCCCTACCTATCCTAAGAACTTTGAGATGCCTAGGCTAGAGAAGTTTAAGAGTGAAGAATATGCACTAGATCATGTTTCCAAATTTATAAATGCATGTTTTCATCTCGAAGACAATGATGCTCTTATGCTAAGGACATTCATCATGATATTTTCGAGCGTGGCCACCCAATGGTTCAACCAATTGCCCAAGCATAGCATATCCAACTTTGAACAACTAGTGAATGCTTTCCTGAAGCATTTCTATTTTGGTGCTAAGAGAAAATTGAACCTTTTGGACCTAGCCAATTTGAGATATTATGATGATGAGCCAGTAATGGACTATGAGAATAGATGGAGAAAAGTCATGGTAAAATTATCATTCTCCGTTCCCACAGAAGAGATCATCTAGATGTTCACTATGAGTTGTTCCAAACACATTTTCCTCTTGCTAAAAATACAAAAATACCCCTCATTTGAGGAATATTTATCACAAGCCAATCTCATTGAGGACATAAAATTAGATGAGGGAACCATAAAAATATGAAACAAGGAGTGGAACAAAAATGACAAAAATAAAAAAATAAGCAGAAGTAGGTAAACCCTACCCCAGTTAATCAAGTGGTATTGGTTGTGCCTAAGGATGGGGTTGTACAGTAACCCTATAATTATCAAGCACAACCCCCACCAACAAATTATGATCAAAATAAAAATTAGGGGAGAAACAGAGAATGCAAACCCCCTCGCTATTTTACACCATTGAAAAAATCAATGCAATCAATATTTAACCAATTGAGTGAGGTGGGAAAGATCAGATTCCTTGATATACCTCTTATAGATCCCAACCATCCTAAACCAAAAGGATATAGGGAAGATTAATTTTTCCCTTATCACAGGATACCATGGTATAACATTGAGGTTTGCATTGGTTTTAAGAACCAAGTGAAAAACATGATTGAGGTGAGAGAGCTCAAAGTTGACAACCCATTAGCTCTCAAAAATAGAGATATGGGCATATACAAAAACCCGTTGCCAAATAATGAGGCCCCTAGAGGGAAATGGGCCCAAGTCAATCAGTTTCGAGTGGATATACCTACCCACGGGTGTGTTGGGATGGTAAAAATTGTCAATATAGCAACTAGGAGTAGATGGTATGGTCAACCACAACCTCCTGCAGCTCCCATTAATGTCCCAACTACACCTAGGTAGAGGTAGGGACAAAACAACCTTCCAGGTCCACCAACCTGACTGGTGGTGACTATTCGGAGTAGACTTGAGCAAAACTTATAAACGAATCCGACCAAGCTATCCATATATGAGCTCATACAATAGTCCTCGAAGCACAGGGAGACCTTGATGAAGATTTTAAGGATAATTGAGCTCCAACCACAATATCCTACTGCATTCACCCATTTTGTGGGACGAGTACTGTTGTTGCACCTTGCTCAACAATCTCCCCCTTTGGAATTTTTGGCAACACATGTGTAATTTCCTATAACTCTTCTCCCCCTTTGACAATAATACCAAAGGGCTACTGCAGACTCCCCCTGAGTCCATGCACAACATTCTCAGGAAAAATTTATTACACTTAGCAAAAATCATGAACATGAGCAAAAAGATAATAAAATACTTAAATGCTCCCCCTAAGAATGTGATCCCTATAGCTAGTCAATTCTTGGGAAGTGTGACCACTCCCAATTTATTGCGAAGGTACTCAAAAACTTCCTTGGGCAATGGTTTTGTGAAGATATCTACTACTTTCTCTGTAGTTGGAACAAAATCCAACTTAACCTCACCTTTCGCAACTTTCTCCTTCAAAAAGTGATGCCTGATAGCAATGTGTTTTGTGCGTGAATGCATAACTGGATTCTTGGAGATGTTAATGGCACTGGTGTTATCACACTTAACTGATATTGGCTCACTGAAGCTAATACCGAGATATTTCAGGGTTTTTTTCATCCACAATACCTGTGTAAAACATGTTGTCGCTACAATATATTCTGCCTATACTATCGATAAAGAAATTGACTCCTGTTTCTTACTGTGCCATGTGACCAATCTATCTCTAAGATAGAATGCACCTGCACTAGTACTCTTTCTATCATCGAAACCTCCTGCCCAATATGCATCTAAATACAAAATAAGGGTGAAGTCTTTACCTTTCGGATACCATAACCCATACTCCATAGTACCCTTGAGGTATTGAAGAATCCTCTTCATTGTTGTCACATGAGTCTCCTTGGGATTAGCCTGAAATCGTGCTACCATGCATACTGCCTACAAAATATCTAGTCTGGTAGCTATCAGGTACAGTAAGCTCCCAATCATAAATCTGTAAATGGTTTGATCAACAGGTGGAGATTTGTCATCCTTGCTCAAATTGCAACCTGTCATCATGGGAGTGCTAACTAGCTTACAATCCTCCATTGTGAACTTTTTAAACATCTCTTTCACATATTTAACTTGAGAAATAATATGCCCTTCTTATTTTGATTAAATTGCAACCTGAGAAAATATGAAAGTTCACCAATCATTGACATTTCAAATTCTTTCTGCATCTTATTTGCTAAATCTTTACACTACTCATCTTTGCTACTGCCAAATATGATACCATCTACGTATACAACAAGAACAATAAGATGCCCATTTTTTTTTTTGACATACAAATTACTATCCACCATACCTTTCTTAAACCCTTGTTGAGTGAGATAGTTGTCTAGCCTTGCATACAATGCTCGGGGTGCCTATTTTAAGCCATATAATGCTTTCTTCAACTTGCAAACCAAGTTGGGATCATCACCAAGTTGGAAACCATCTGGTTGCTCAATATAAACCTCTTCATAAATTGGGTAGTTCTTTTCATAGCTAATTACTCGTTCTCTACCTTCATCAAATTTAACATCGACACTGTTCATAATTTTCTTTAGCCTCTTGTTGTAGCATTTGTAAGCTTTTCTTTTTGACGAATAAACAAAAAAATACCTTCATCTGCTCTATCTTCAAACTTACCAAGATTATCTTCAGTTCTTTTGATGTAGCACTTGCTGCCAAAAACTTTGAGGTATTTTGTTGTTGCCCTTTTACCGAACCACAAATCATAAGGAGTTTTGCTTTCATGTGTTCTCAGCATGTACCTATTTTGGATATACACCGTAGTATGGACTACTTCTTTCCAAAATTTGTCTGCTACTCTGCTTTCAGCCAACATAGTCCGTGCCATTTCCTGCACTGTCCTATTATTTCTTTCTACCACTCCATTCTGCTGAGGTGTCCTGGATGCTTAAAACTATCTCCTAATATCGTATTTTTCACAGTACTCTGTAAACTCCTCTGAAATGAATTCTCCTCCTCTATCTGATCTTAAACATTTGATCCTCTTTCCTGTTTCATTCTCAACTTGGTTTTTGAAAGTCTTGAACATTTCAAAAGCTTCTAATTTATGCTTCAAGAAAAATATCCATGTCATTCTGGAATAGTCATCAATGCACAACATAAAATATTTGTCACCATTTATGCTATGTGTTCTCATGGGTCCACATAAATCAGTGTGTATTAGTTCCAAAGGTTTGCTTGTGTAGTACTCTTTTGTTTTGAATGTGACTCTAGTTTGCTTCCCCTTTTGGCATGAATCACAAATGTTGTTTGCGGGTTTGCTGATGGTGGGAATATCTCTCACTGCCATTTTTGAGTTGATTTTTACTAGATTATCAAAATTGATATGATCGAGTCTCTTGTGACACAACCAATTTTCTTCTTCCTATCCAATAAAACAAGCTCCTTCTAAAGTCTTTTAGAGCATGTACAAGTTGCCATATGTCGTTGATCTAGTTGCTATCAATTTTCCATTGTTTTTTTTTCTAACTTCACAACCCTACTTCTTAAAAACTACTTCATGACCTTTATCACAAATCTGACTTACGCTCAACAAGTTATGTTTCAAACCATCTACAAACAAGACTTCTTCTGACTTAATTTTTTTGTCACTAATTTTAACTGAACCTTTGCCAACTATCTTAGCTCCATCATTATTTCCAAACTTTACTGAACCACCTTCATATTTCTATAAATTCTCAAATTTTTGTTTGTCACCTGTCATATTACTGGAGCATCCACTCTCAAGTATCCATGGTACATATTTATTTTGTGCTTTAAATGTTTTTTGTACGATTAAGGATTCCTTTTCTTCCTTAAGTCGCTATTTTTCTTTCCACTCCATTTTGATAGTAGTTTTGGGCTCTTGTTTTGCCTTTCCCTTATCAATAGCTTGTGTATGTTTTTCGAGAAGTTTTATATTTTGTCTCATCCTATTTGGTTGAAATTTTCTTCCCTGCAACTGATTTGATGCAAATGTACTTCTACAGTTTCTTGCAATGTGCCCAAAATTATGATAGTTATAACATTCTACTTGTATAATTCATCAAAGGAGAAAAAGCATTTCTACTGGTGAAATTCCTTGGTCTTACATTATATTTGCAGTTTGAGATTTTATGTCCATAGCCATTGCATTTAAAATAGAAACCAGAAAAGGGATAATTGAACCTGGGTGATGGTCTTTGCCATGTTGCCGTAGGAGCCATAGGTCTTCTTCTTTGATGTGTGACATTGGTGAATTCATCATTGTCAATTCTCCTTTCATGCCTGGCATTATTGATTTCTTTTGCATGAGATATTTTTCCTTGATCAACCTGTTTCTTATTTTCATTCTTTATGGATTCTACATTTCTAGCCTTTGATCCATTTGATGATTCTCCTTTGATGAAACCCAGACCAAATTTGATGCCTGCAGGCCTTTGGTCATTTATAATCTTATCCAGCTTCATAGAATTTTCTTCGCGTTTGTGATAGCAACTAATTTTGTGATTCATATCTTCTATCTACATCCATAAACCAACATTCTCTTCTTCTAGTTTGTAGCAATAATCTATTTTCATGGTAATTTGTACTTCAAGATCTTCAGATATTTTCTTGTATTCTTTTGTCTATACTTTCAGATTGGTTATGATTTCGTTTGCATCCTCAAGCTTTTTTGAAATTTTCTTATTCTTTTTCCTCTCTATTTTCCACTCTTCAAGTGTAGAGATCAACTCACCTTCTAGATCTACTTCAGCCTTAGGGTTTTCACCACATACTTTAGAGTTCACTCCTTCTTCCTTTTCTGATTTTACTTCTTCAAATGCCATGAAAAGAGCTTCACCTGTTTCCTCTTTAGAATCCTCACCGAAGTTGTCTTCTGATGAACTGGCATTCTTGGAGATGAAACTTTTCTTCTTGAAGTTGTCTTTTCTGAGATTCGTTTTCTTCTTCCAATAACTTCTTTCTTGGTGCGATCCTTCATCATTTTTTTTCTTCTCATTAAGTGGACATTTAGTCACAAAATGCCCAACGCCTCCACAGTTGAAACATTTAAACGGTAGCTTTCCTCTGTATTTTCCTTTTCCCATTTTTAGTTTTCTAACAAAGTTTTCTTCCATTTCATCTGATGTCTCTTCTTCCTCGGACTCTTGTTTTGCATTTTTATTTTTAAGGGCTTTAAAATCCGCTTCTCTGTCTATGGGTTTAGATCTTCCTATCCTCATCTCATATGCAGTAAAATAACCATACATCTCATCTATACTAAAATAATTTAGATTTTTAGCTTCTTCTATCACTGAGACTTTAGAATAAAACCTTTTAGGAAGATATCTTAATACCTTTTTCATGACGATAGTCTTCAATATCCTCGTTGAGTCATCTGATCGCATTAATGATTCCATTAACTCTCAGCATATATGCCTCAAAGTTTTCATCGTCATTCATCTTTAATGCTTCGAACTAAGCTCGATGTGTCTGTAAGTTGGCCTCCTTGATCTTATAATCTCCTTCATGAATACTCCTCAGTTTGTCCCATATTTCTTTTGCCATTTTACAGCTCATGATCTTTACTAGTTCAATATTTGCTAATCCACACATGATAGCATTCTTTGCTTTTGAGTTATTTTTAAATAGTTTCTTTTCATCAGCCTCTTTTGGAGGAGTGATGGGTATTGTGTATCCACTAACTACTAAATCCTATATGTCATATCCCAAAGCACAGAGATATGTCTGCATCCTGATTCTCCAGAACGTGTAATTAGATCCGTCAAACAATGGTGCTTTGTTTGATGAGAAGCCTTCACCACCTACCATTGTGTTACTTCCAAGATCACCCTAGCTAGTTAAGCTTGTACAGGAACTTAGCTCTTATACCAATTGTTAGTCTTACAATGACACTGAGTGGGAGGGGGTGAATCAATGTAGCTCTTTAAACTTGAATTTATAGCTCTTAATACCACAACAATTAAAACTTATTACTAGATACAACAAGTATAACAAAAGAGCATCACACAACACAAGATTTAACAAGGTTCACCAATGTGGCTACTCCTCAAAAATTGACTACTTGGACTACCATCCAAATCCAGCCTTTACAAAGCACCAAATTTACAATCAATTTACCAGCACCCACTATAAGGAGCACCAACCCCTTATTTATCTGCACCAACAGAAAGGAACACCAACCCCTTATTTATATTTGCTTTTGCAAGACCCTGACTGGTCTTCTTCACCTTTGCATTCTCTGTGCACTCTACTTTCTCTGCACAATCACAACACCTGGTCGAACTTCAACCTTTTCACTCTTTGTGCACTCTACTCTCTTTGTGCAATCACTTTGCACACTCTGCTTCGTTACAGTTGAACTTCATGATCATATTCTCCCTTTTGCACACTCTTCTCTATTTACAAATTTTGCACTTAGCACGATTCAACATGACTTGCTCTTTGTGCACAATGACCGTATTTCACACACATTCGACTCACCTTCAATTCTCCAAATAGCCCTCCTTTTATAACAATATTTTTTATGATGGAAACCCTAATCATAGTCAGCTGTAATCCTAATATTAGTTGGCTTTCATAACAACTATAAACCCTAATTTTAGTTGGTTGTCATCGGTCTTCGTCAACTTCAACTCAAGAAGATGTTCGGTTTATCCATCGCTTGATGATTTCATTCTGGATAGACCCTGTAATCGCCATACTAACTTTTGATCACTCTTCATATTTCAGCAATATGAAATCACTCTATAACTGCCCCTGTAAATGTCATAGTGATGTCGGTCCACTGTCATACTTCTCATTTCAGTCGAGTTCTTCTTCTTGACTTGCACATTTATGACCTATCGTGAAAATGCGACATTGTCACGATATCACGACACTTTTCAAACTTACTTTCTCTTTGCTATTTTAGTCATGAAAATGCGACATGTCACGAAATCATGACACTTTTCCAACTTACTTTCTCTCTCTTATTTTAGTCACGAAAATGTGACATGTCGCGAAATCATGACACTTTTCTTACTTGTTCTCTTTCTTCGAACTTGTCGCAAAATCGTGACACTTTTTCCTGCTTTCTCTTTCTCTTCCAACATGTCGTGAAATCGCGATAGTTTTTCCACTTGCCTTTTTCTCTTCCAACATGTCATGAAATCACGACAGTTTTTCCTACTTTTTCTCTCTCTTCCAACATGTCACGAAATCACGAAAGTTTTTCCTGCTTTTTCTCTCTCTTCCAACATGTCACGAAATCGTGATAGTTTTTCCTGCTTTTTCTCTCTCTTCCAACATGTCGCAAAATCATGACAATTTTTCTTATTTTTTCTCTCTTCCAACATGTCACGAAATTGTGACAGTTTTTTTTGCCTGCTGTATATGTCGCGATATCACGACACTTTTCTTATCTTTTTTTTTATCTTTTGCATATGGGCCACTTCGGTCTTCTTGGAAAATCATTGTACATACTCTGAATAACCTTTGAACTCCTATTTTCTACATCTAAATAGCTTTTGAACTTCCTATCCACTGCATCAACAAATCTATCTGACTATGTTGACAACAATGACAATATTGTTGCTGCACCTTGCTCAACAATCTCCCCCTTTGGAATTTTTGGCAACACGTGCAATTTCCTGTAACTCTTTGGTGATGTATTTGCACGAAAACAGTAACAAAAGAAGCTACAGAGGCAAAAATGTCATAATTTCATGATAGGTCATAAATGCACAAGTCAAGAAGGAGAACCTGACTGAAATGAGAAGTATGACAATGGACCGACATCACTACGACATTTACAAGGGTAGTTACAGAGTGATTTCATACTGCTGAAATACGAAGAGTGATCAAAAGTTAGTATGGTGGTTATAGGGTCTGTCTAGAATGAAATCATCAAGCGATGGATAAACTGAACATCTTCTTGATTTGAAGCCGATGAAGACCGATGACAGTCGACTAAAATTAGGGTTTACAGTTGTTATGAAAGTTGAATAAGATTAGGATTTGCAGCCAACTATGATTAGGGTTTTCATCATAAAAAATATTTTTATAAAAGGAGGGCTATTTGGAGAATTGAAGGTGAGTCGAATGTGTGTGAAATACGGTCGTTGTGCATAGAGAGCAAGTCGTGTTGAATCATGCTAAGTGTGAAATTCACAAAGAGAGCAGAGTGTGCAAAAGGGAGAAGACGATCGTGAAGTTTGACTGTAACAAATCAAAGTGTGCAAAGTGATTGCACAAAGAGAGCAAAGTGCATAGAGAGCGAAAAGGTTGAAGTTCGACCAGGTGCTGTTGTGATTGCGTAGAGAAAGCAGAGTGCACAGAGAACGCAAAGGTGAAGAAGACCAGTCAGGGTCTTGCAAAAGCAAAGATAAATAAGGGGTTGATCATCCTTACAATGGGTGTTGGTAAATTGATTGTAAAGTTGGTGCTTTGCAAAGGCTAGATTTGGATGGTAGTCCAAGCAGTCAATTTTTGAGGAGTAGCCACATTGGTGAACCTCATTAAATCTTGTGTTGTGTGATGCTCTTTTGTATACTTGTTGCATCTAGTAATAAGTTTTAATTGTTGCGGTATTAAGAGCTATAAATTCAATTTTAAAGAGCTACACTGATTCACCCCCCCACTCAGTGTCATTGTAAGACTAACAAGTACAAGAATGCCAAGAACCTGTAATTTGATTCTATGATTATGATATTAAGATAGTGCCCACTGCCTTACCAGACCTTCTATTGGACATTATGGCATCAGTCAATGATTTACCTTTTAAGAGGGTCTTGGTCGATACAGGTTCTTCCATCAACATCATCACAACAACAACAATAGAGCACATTAAAATCCCCAAGTCTCATATTGTTTTGAGAGCCTACACATTGAGGGTTTTTAATGATGCCTTATGTAATACTATGGGAATTATGGTCTTACCTATCAAGGTTGGGAATAAGACCATCCCCATGATGTGTCATGTATTGGAAGGGGCCGTGCAATACAACATCCTCTTAGGGTGACCTTGGATAAAGGACATGAAGTGTGTTCCTTCGATCTTACATCAATGTGTTAAGTATGTGCATGGTAACAAAGTCTACATGGTGTTGGCCGATGAGGAGCCATTAAAATATGTCCATTAGGTAGATTTTCTAGGAGAATTTGTGATTCCCTCTACCCCCTTGTACGTTGGACCTTCATCTCTGGCTATGCAACTAAATGAAAAATAAAAAGGGGTGCAAAAAGACCCATTTACATCAACACCTCATTTAGCGCCCAAAATGACTAATGCTTCTAAGAAACCATCAATGTCTAATCCAAAATACAATTAGAAGCTAAAGTTTCCCATGGAGGAGGAAATTAATCTCAAAGAAGAGCTAACCATAGCCATTGAGAGAGGTCCAAATCCCATGGAAGAAGAATATCTCCAAGATCAAGTCGAATACAATGACTACCACCCTGCTTCACCAGTGTTGTTTGTGGGGTTATCCACCTCGCATTCGACTATACACTTGGCCAGTATAAGGATAGGATAATACCTTATGCAAAACATAACATTCATGCCCATCATAGAGTCTGCATAAGACATGGAATTACCAAACGACCTAAGACCACCAGTGGAAATAGTGGTTCCACTTGGAATCGCTCCCAACCAGACAAACTTTGTCTATGTTGGACTAGACTTCACCCATAAGTTGACTTAAGTAGAAGAGCAAAATGATGAATTATTCACTATTAATATTTGTTACCTCTCTAATCCTGAGTTTACTCTAAGATAATTTGAACGTTGCCATTGGCATGATTATGGTCTTGGTATATATGATTATGGGTGAATACGACCATTCGAGCCGCAATACTAGCTTCCCATTGATAGGTTTGGGTTAGGATATCACATCAGAGGTTGAGATGACTCTCTAGAAGAAGCCTTTGATAGATTGAGCTTGGGGTTAGGAGAAGACATCAATTTTATTCCTTATCACCCACTAAGTTCAAGACTTATAAACAATAGGCAAGTGGCCATGGTGAACATACCACCACCCAAAATTTATCATCCAAGACTCACAATTGATGCCATCCCAGTAGGATACAACTCGTGGGATGAAAAGCAAGAAGAAAATGGATATGTGGCAACTGATAATGAAGCACAAGAGGGCTTGGCCTATCATGGGAATCACTATTTATAAATATTTACTTGGTCCATACACAACAAGAGTGGATACATATCAGATGAGAGTGTCTATGAGTGTTGACACCACATTAGGTCATGATATGCTCTCCTTATTAGATGGTTTTTATGGATACAATCAAATCTAGATTAAACTTGAAGACCAACATAAGATAGCTTTCATTACTCCATGGGGGATATTCTATTATAAATTAATTTCATTTTGTATTAAGAATGCTGGTGCCACATACCAGTGGGCCATGACATACATATTCCATGATTACATGCACACAATCTTGGAAGACTACATGGATGACTTGCTAGCCAAATATTTAGTTTGACAAGTTCATGTTGAGGTCCTTACAAAGGTCTTTGAACACCTCATTGAAAACAACGTTAGATTGAATCCTAAAAGGTGTGTGTTTCGCGTAACTTCTATTAAGCTCTTAGGATTCATAATTTCAAGGAGAGGCATCAAAGTCGATCCATCGAAGGTAAAGGCTATACTAGAAATGGCCACCCCTACCAACATTAGGGAGTTGAGAAGCCTACAAGGCAAGGTAGCATCCATAAAATGGTTTATTGTGTAGTTGTCAAACAAGTGTTGACCCATGAACCAATTGCTATGCAAGGATGTCCCATTTCATTAGGATGAAGAGTGCCAACAAGCCTTTACAGAGATCAAAATACACCTAGAAACACTACTAGTATTGACTCCACCAAGGCCAAACATACCATTCTTTCTATACATATCGGCTATTGATTTTGCTTTGGGCACCATGTTAGCCCAAAATAATGTGCAAAACAAAGATCAAGTCGTATATTACATTAGTCACACCTTGGTGAGTTACGATATGGGATATGCATACGTAGAAAAGTTATGCTTAGCAGTAGCAGTGGTCTGTGCAACTAAAAATTTGTGACACTACATGTTGAGCCATACGACCTACGTTATATCCAAACAAAATCCTTTGCAGTACATGATGAACAATATATATCACAATACGCGTATGACAAAGTGGATCATGCTATTGACATAATTTGATCTAGAGTTCATAAGCAAAAATTCCATCAAGGGGCAAGTCATAACAGATTAATTACCAGAGGCACCTCTTTAGGAGAATAAGCCTCTCACCATAGAGTTGCCTGATGATGTAGTCTTCACATTATCAGATCCATAAAAACTTTAAGAACCTAAGAAAGAAAGAAACATGGATTTTTTATTCGATGGTTCAAAATGCGAGCAAGGGGATGGAGTAGGGATAGTCTTTATCACACCACAGGGCACTCTGTTACCCTTATCATTCAAACTAGAATTACTTTGCACAAAAAACAACACAAAGTATGAGGTCTTGATCTTGAGACTTCATACAACCATAGCAATGGGCATTAAAATATTGAACATCTTTGGTGACTCCTTGCTCACAGTAAACCAAGTCAAAGGCCTATTCCAATGCAGGTGTCCACTCCTGAAATCTTATAAGGAACTTACTGACACTATCTAGACCTACTAGAATGGTATGACATTGAGGCAATCCCTTGTACATTGAACAAATTTGCAAACACCATGACATCTTTGGGATCCTTAATTCCATAGAATCCATCTTCTGATTTCATAACCGTTCATGTGAAAGTGCTTATGCACTTAGCAATATAGTACGAGGCTATTGACAATCAAGAATAAGTCAACATGATCCAAAGTGAACCAAATCAGGATTGGTCCTTCATAGTTAGAGCTTTATTGCAAACAACCCCTTGGGAATATTTGATATCTCAAGGTCTTGTAGAGTGTGGTACAACCATTCAACATAGGGTTGTTACTCAATCTGCCTTCTTAGATGCTCGATCACAAAAATAACATGTCATTTTATCCATAGAAGCAATGGCTTATCAGGATTGGCTTTCCCAGTTGTAGGATTTCCTAAAGCTTGGAATAGTACCATAAGGCCTATCGCATGCTAAAAAATGAACCTTTAAACAAAGGGTTATAAGATACATTTTTCTAGGAGATATCCTTTATAGATGATGCTATGATGGAGTGCTCCTTTGTTGTCTTGAGCCCCAAGAAGCATCCTAGGCAATTTTCCAAGCTCATGATGATACATGTGGTGGCCACTTCAGTGGCATGGCCATCTTTGAGTGCATCTTGAGAATGGGTTACTATTGGTCCACTATGGAAAAATATTATTGTATCTTAGGATATGCGTTAAGTGCCAGTATCATGTAAACTTCACACACTTGCCATCACAAGCCTTGAAACCCATCCAAGTAGCATGGCCCTTCTCATAGTGGGGACTAGACTTGATTGGTAAAATTTCTCCCCCATATTCAAACCAACACACATTCATCATAATGACCATAGAGTATTTCACCAAATGGGTCAAAGTGATCCCCTTGACATTGACAACTAGACCAAGGATTGCAGAGTTTATACTCCACAATATCATAAGTCATTTTGGGGTCCCTTAAAATATAATATCGGATAATGGACCATATTTCAAGAACAAAAATGTGTGTGCTTTAATGAACAAATACCATATTTAGCACAGTTTTTCAACACCATATTATCCGTAAGAAAATGGGAAAGTAGAAGCCTCAAACAAGACCATCATCTCCATCCTGAGGAAGACGATGAAAGATAATCATAAGGATTGGCACTTGCAATTTCCTCTCGTATTATGGGTATACAGGACTAATGTGTGGACGTCCACTAGGGCAACACCGTTTTTACTTGTATATGGCACTGAGGCCATCATGCACTTAGAATTGGAAATACCAACCTTGAGAGTAGACTTGAAATATTTCATAGATGATGACACCGCACTGAAAGGCCACCTCAGCTAATGCTTCTCAATGAACATCAAGTCAATGCCTTGGAGCATCTTCGCATTTATAAAAACTGCCTTGCATGAGCATACAATAGTAAATTCCATATGAGGGAATTCAAAGTTGGGGATATTGTGCTCAAAGAAAACCAATAGAACTCAAACCTACCACCACACTTGCGAGACAAATTTGCGGTAAAATGGATAGGCCCCTACATAATTTCATAAAGGGTTGGACCTGGAGCATATAACCTTACATCATTGGATGGGGTTGAAGAGCCTGAACCTCTCAACATCATTCATTTGAAGGTGTTTCACACATAAAATAAAAAAACATTCAAATATTCATAAAATAAAATAAAAAAATATTCAAATATTCATAAAATAAAAAACATTCAAATGTGTCACATAAAATAAAAAAAAACATTCAAATGTTCATAAAATAAAAAACATTCAAATATGTCACATAAAACCAAAAACATTCAAATATGTCACATAAAATAAAAAATTATTAAAATATTCATAAAATCAAAAACATGGTCACTTTCATCAAAATGCTCCAAAGGCATCTTTAAGCCCTTTGGTCAAATCATAAAAGGCTCCAAATGCATATTTAAGCCCTTTGGTCAAATAATAAAAGGCTCCAAAGGCATCTTTAAGCCCTTTGGTCAAATCATAAAAATCTCCAAAGGCATATTTAAGCCCTTTGGTCAAATCAATCATAAAATGCTCCAAAGGCATCTTTAAGCCCTTTGGTCAAATCAATCATAAAATGCTCCAAAGGCATATTAAAGCCCTTTGGTCAAATCAAATAAATCAAAAAGCTCCAAAGGCATCTTAAAGCCCTTTGGTCAAATCATAAAATGCTCCAAAGGCATCTTTAAGCCCTTTGGTCAAATCATAAAAGGCTCCAAAGGCATATTTAAGCCCTTTGGTCAAATCATAAAAGGCTCCAAATGCATATTTAAGCCCTTTGGTCAAATCACAAAATACAAAAACAATGCAAAAATAAAAAATACAAAAAAAAAAACATTTGCATCTTACATATGCATTCACATAGTTGCATTTCATTATAACATACATATCCATTGTATTTCCACATGTTATGATCACATTATTACAAACGATGCCACATTTTGTATCTCAATCAAAATAATCAAAATCCACCTTCATCCATGCATAAATGTGAGTAATTGTGTTCCTCAACACAACCATTTCATGTTGCTATAAGAAACATACTAAGGTTTCGTAGTCATTCAACCATATCTAGTGGTCTTATCAAATTTTGTAGAAAGACACCTTGATCAGTAGAGAGTAAGGTCTAATTGTGATAAAACCTTGGATATTCAGGATCCCATCATTAATTGAAACACTAAAATCCTAGTTGGTACAAGGGAAAGATGAAAGCTACCAAAGTGGTCTAGGTTACCTTAAGCAAAAAGGATTTTTTTTGCTTATCCCCCTGTGCAACCGGTTTAAGGGTGCTTAGAATTGGCAAAAGGACAAGCTTTGACCTATCCAATTAAATCCCTTGCTTAAATCAAAATAAGCAAAAAGCCTGAAACAACACACAAATTCAAGAGCCCAAAGCACACATTCAGATTATCAAAGATTCCAAAAGCCAAAAAAAAAAATAAAAAAAAATAAACAGTGATTATCATCACTACATGAATCCCTTGCTCAAAAAAAAAATCAATAAAAAATAAACAATGATTTTCATCACTACATATGAGCAAACACCTCAAAGAAAATCAAGAAAAGAAGGGAATAGAGCTTGAATCCCTGGAATTCTCAACATCATACAAAACTGGAAAGATAAATCCTTACGCATGATGATATGTCTATTACATTAGCTTCAGGAATTTGTGTAGACCAATGTTTGAATGTGGATGAGCTAGCTTAGGTAACCCAATGCTACCTAGTGGTATAGTCCAACTAAGTCCCACATAATGATTAGATGAACTCTCGAGGATCCCCGATATTAGAAATGGGATGAAATAATCCCGCCTGACATTAGAGGAAATGCCTAAGCTGTATCTATATATATTCATGTGTAGACATAGAGAGAATGAATATCCAGGTACATGGTGAAATGCCTTGCTTTTCAAAAGTCTTGTATGGTCAATACACAACTATTGATAGGGTAACTAGAGTGTTTGAAGTCTCAGGAAAAACCTTAAAAATTCCTACATAAAATAAAACATATCATAAATCACATCATCAAATTTCTTTATAAGCTTCTATAAATTAGGGGGTATTAATAAAATAAACTAAAAATCTATCATATGTCGAAAATGATATTTATATGGCCACTGATTATTTTATATATTTTAAATTACAGAAGCTTATCCAAAAAATACATTCATTCCACACCACTTCATTGCACATATGGATGGCTTAAATAATTAATTCTCATGATTAGAATAATTATTAAACATTCATGATTGTTATACTTTGTGGTATCATCCATTAGATTGTCAAAATCATAGCATATGCATTCCTTGTATTTTAAGTGATTAAAACATAAAATTTCATTCACATTAGATTACACATTGCATACATCACATACATAACGCATTATGTATTACATGCACCATATCATCCCATAAGTTAAATGCACACAATAAAATAAAAATCAAACATGCATTTAAAAAAAAACATTGCATCCATAAATACATAAATAATAACTCATCCATTCACATCTAAAAATCACATCATAATTTGTATATCCAAAAATCATAAAATCCATCATTAGATCACTACATGATACATCACATCATATCACAACTAGTTATATCATATCTCATTCACATAAACATACATCTATACATCAAATCATCATAAAGCCATCATCACATCTATCATCTATCATACATATCAAATCATCATAATGCCATCATCACATCTCATCATAAAAAAAATAACAACAAAAACATGAGCAATAAATGATACACATAATGAGTTAGAACATAAAGAGGTCATATAAATATGTGTGTCAAAAGTATGGATGTACAAAATTGCTCGTGGGTCTACAGTCATATATGTCAAGAAGACCTCAAAAATGATAAACCAAGTGCATCATCAATCGAACATAGGGCATGTTCTCCCGGCAGCATCTCCCCCTATGGTCGTGTCATGAGTAGAGTGATGTGAGCCTACTAGTCTCTCTATGAGAGTTTGAGTCTTCTAGCTAGGATGAATAGAATACTGCCTAGAGGTGGAGCACCTACTGACCTATGAGAAACTTGCACCTGGTGCCTCTCTAGGGACAACTCTGTGCCTCCTAAGCTGCATCTGGATAGAGGCTATATGGGAGACATACTCTTGGATCTACCCCTCGTACTCATCTAAAAATGCCTACAAGTGTAGAACCTCTGCCCCTGAGCCTATTCCAGGATTTGCCTTGATATCACACTATGGAGTAGAAGGAGGAACAACAAATTGCATCTTAACAACATCATCCCTGATAGTAGCCTGTAAAGCTTGGATCTATAGTGTGAGATGCTATATGGTGGCATCTCACTATTGTACCTTAATCTTGATTGAGTGGAGCTTAACCTCGACCTCGTGCAACTATGATCTTAGAGGAGAATCTCTCTCCTCGGGCTCCAACTCCTCCTCATCCTCCTTAGGAGCCTCTTGCTCCTTGATTGCCACTTGCTCTACTGGTTGGCCCCATACCTCAGTCCTGGCTTGGACTTTGTGCCCTATCTGATCTGCACCATCACCTCTGCCATCATCCTCGTGACCCAAGCTACCATCACTACAACACATCCAATCTCCCCACCACTGAGCAAACATCTTTGTAACTCCCCCAAAAACTCTTGGGATAACTATTGGGGCATCATCATGTTGAGCAAGGTGCAGCAACAGTATTATCATTGTTGTCAACATAGTTAGATAGATCTGTTGATGCAATGGACAGGAAGTTCAAAAGCTATTCAGATGCAGAAGACAAGAGTTCAAAGGTTACTCAGAGTATGTACAGTGATTTTCCAAGAAGATCGAAGTGGCCCATATGCAAAAGATCAAAGAAAAATACAAGTAAGAAAAGTGTCGCGATATCGCGACATATACAGTAGGCAAGAAAAACTGTCACGATTTTGCGACATGTTGGAAGAGAGAGAAAAAGCAGGAAAAACTGTCATGATTTTGCGACATGTTGGAAGAGAAGAAGGCAAGTGGAAAAATTGTCACGATTTCGTGACATGTTGGAAGAGAAAAATGCAAGTGGAAAAACTATCATGATTTCGTGACATGTTGGCAGAGAAAAAGGCAAGTGGAAAAACTGTCGTGATTTTGCAACATGTTGGAAGAGAAAAAGGCAAGTGGAAAAACTGTCACGATTTCATGACATGTTGGCAGAGAAAAAGGCAAGTGGAAAAACTGTCACGATTTCATGACATGTTGGAAGAGAAAAAGGCAAGTGGAAAAACTGTTGTGATTTTGCGACATGTTGGCAGAGAAAAAGGCAAGTGGAAAAACTGTCGTAATTTCGTGACATGTTGGCAGAGAAAAAGGCAAGTGGAAAAATTGTCATGATTTTGCGACATGTTAGAAGAAAAAGAGAAAGCAAGAAGTGTCACAATTTCGTGACAAATTTGAAGAAAGAGAACAAGTTTGAAAAGTGTTGCAATTTCAAATATCGGTCACTGCAGATGACAACAACTAAGCCATAAAAAGCATTTTATTGACAAACAGGCCTAATCATGTCCTAAAGTGGCAGTCTACATGCAATAAAGGTGAGCAGGAGTAACTTTGCATTCCCCTTCATGACCAGTTCACATGGAAGACTTGATTTTGAATTTAGACTTTAGTTAACTGGTCTTTAAACATAGAAAAGCCAAAATCTTATCATGCTAACATTCACTACACATGAGAAATTCAATCCTATAATTTTGAAAATAGATCTAGGGTTTCACACACTTTAAAAGGTGCAAGCCTAAGAGCACCAAGGATTCGATTTTGATCAAAATGAGTTTGAATTAAAGGTCTAATTTTAACATCATGAGTTGAGCATAGTAGGTCATTAAGGAGAGCATATCAGAGAACCTTGGAAGAGCTACAAAGTGCTAGCTGATCAAGGGTTTAACACGAGTAAATCAATCACCATTTCAACATTATAAATAAGCTTTAATCCATAGAATTTGACCAAGAAATATAGATTTCACTTTAGCAGCCATTGTCTTGGATAGTGGCTCGTAGGCCTAGCTTAGGGTGTAGACATTAGTTTCATTATTTTGTTTTATTTATATTTTGCATATCATTAGCATACAATCACTTCATTCATTCACATTCATATTAGTAGTTTCATTTGCACTTGCTTTCATTTAAGTATATTCATTGCTAACACCCTCATCCGAGGAGGCAATCCTGGACATCTAAGCATGTGTTGTTGTTTCATTTATTATAGGGCCACAGGTGCATCTAAAATATACGAAGCAAGAGGATCCCTCTGGGAAATAGACCCAGAGAAGGAGGTATCTATAAGCCCTCATACATTTTCATGTGCATCAATGAGAAGATTTTATAAGCACACCACCCCTGTGCGAGGGGGATATTTTACACATCTAGAGGGATTTATATGTAACTTAACCTTGGAAATATCAATACAAGAGCATTCATTCATTTATTTCTTTGCATTCTGGTTGTGTCTTCTTTTATGCCTTTCATTTAATATGCATGCTTAAAACATTAATAGATTCAATTAAATCACAAGTAGGAAAGGTCAGCGGGGTTGGCGCGCCACTTCCCCAGGGTCGCTACAGATGGTGATCATGATGGGACTTCCACTAATTTTTTCATTCTTGGCCTGAATACTAACTTGGTTTTTTTGTGTAGGTTTGGCCGCTCTAGTCTACAACAACCAAGAATCAGCCGCTCTAATCGAAAACAACTCACAAGCTTAGCTGGTCCTACTAACAATGACCAGAATCCAGTTGCTCTAATCGATAGCACCAGAAATAGAGTGTAGTAGAGGGTAGGACCTTTGTTATCTAAGTTGGATTAAAGGTTGGTACAAATTTTCTAATACTTTATGGTTTTTGTATGCTTCTATTTTTCTAAAAATAGTGAACATTAAGACATATTTCAATTTGTAAAAATTAAAGAATGAACTTGCATCTTACACATCTTAGAGTTTCTTTTTAGATTTTCCACTAGGTTTTGCTAGGAACAATGACATATTCTTGTAAAGTCCACCCTAGAACCCAATGTGCTAGAAACTATGTGTTGGTTTGCTTGCTATGGGGCCTTTATAAAGGCCATACTTGCACCTAATAGAGTGCATTCATTAAATCTCATAGTAGCTATGCACCTTTCTGAAATTGAAATGTATTTTGCATTAGGCATATAGGAAAGAGTCATTGTTGTTGTATGATGCATTTTTATTCATGTAAACTTAAAATGAACACCACACACACACACATCATTTAAAAATTGGGGAGTTAGATTTCATCACCAACCCTCAATTTAGTCTGATGACGTTGGCATTCATGTCCTTCCACCAATTTTCCCCTAGAGCTTCCTAGAAATGGATTGAATAACTTGCTTATAGTGGTACTAAGTTACTTATGTTCAAACTATCTCCCACTATTGGAATAATTGGTTCAGAGTGGAAGAGCTAGGTGAACCCCCCACTGGTATTTAAGTGGTGTACCCTAGTCTCTTTTAAGAAATTATGTTTGGCATGAGTGTTCTTGATTATCACTATGGATGAGTCTCCTCATTTTCAATCCAAAGAAAAAAAAGAAATCAAAGAAACAACAAATAATCAAAATACAAAAAATAGTTTAGGGCACACTTAAATTGATAATCAAGATAAAAAATTTCTTGATATTGTTTGGTCATATTTAAGTGCAACACAAAAACTAAAGTCCTAAAACAAAATGGTCAAAACAAGAAGTAAACACCCTTGGTCTGATACAGAATGGGAATCTAAAGAAACTCACACCCTTAGGCGAAGTCGTAGTAACATTGAAAGACCTACCTGTAAGACTGTGAGACACAGTTCTACATGTCTAAGGGGTGATAAATCAACCCTTGTGGGATCTCCTCAATAAACCCTAAACATGGAGAAACATCATATAACTACATCACATAAGGACAAAGAGGCTTCACGACCATCCTCATCAAGGAGACATGAGGAGACCTCAAAGGCCTCGTCTAAACACATAGAAAACTCTCAAAGGCATGAGGAGGCCTCAAGAGCTTCCTCCCCACATGGACATAAGAGAGGGCCTAAAACACATTCTTCATACAAGGATGACGAGGATTCCACACCTCCATCTTTGTGTAGAAAGAATGTGACCACAAAGCCTTCATCACCAAAAGGAAACACAGCAGTGACATCATCCCAACATTCATATGAAACACTTAGAATAGATCATCCCACTGAAGGGCAAGAAACTAGAGATACATCTAGTCATATTCATCTAATAAATGATATCCTTAACACAAGAGGAAGGATTCCAATAGACTATGATCTTATTGGGATAAATGGCATCCCATGAGATTAGCCATGAAAAACAAGACAATTAGATGAGTTGGATCATATTTATTCGATGCCACCTCCCAAAACCATATCCACAAAAAATTTTGCATCTAAAAGATCATGAAACATGAATTTTAAGCCCACTTCTCAAACTGGGGGTGCCTCAGGGTGATCCCATAGTAAGCATATAGAGTTAGATCATAGAGACACTCAACAATACACTGAATAAGTTACACTAGCTAGCAAGAGCAAAGACACAATAGAAACCTCTTCGAGGAATCTAGGAGTCAATACCACAAGAACAGGGTTAGAAAAGTATAAGTCTTCTATGACAGTGCAAATTAACCACATGCAACGGTTAGAGAATGCCTTGCAAAAAGAGCGAGAGCTTGTAGAAACTCTTGAACATGACAAAAAAAGAGAAAGGCTTTTATGCCAACATGAGCAACGGTCAAGCTGAGAAAAAATCTTGTACCAACCAACAAGAAAATGGTAATGATCATCAAATAGAGAAACACATTGACTCACTAAGAGAGGGACACACTAGACAAGAAGGAAACCCACAACAAAACCACCCACTAAATCATGAGTGAAATACAACAGGTGGGAAAAGGGCAAACCTAATAGATCAGGATCAGACACATCCTGAATCCCCTCATAGGAGGGAAAAAAATAGAGCAAATCAAGTGGATAGAGGGCTACCTCCATTGCCACCATGAGAGGGCCTACAAGAAGAGGAACTCCTCAATTGAAAGGTATTCCAAGCACTTATTGAAAAGATGAAGTCCTTTGATAAAAAAGAGACATCTGGGAACTAACCAACATTGAGAAAAATACACAACCAACCATTGTGCCCATTAGTTCCTAGCCCTACCTATCCTAAGCACTTTGAGATGCCTAGGCTAGAGAAGTTTAAGAGTGAAGAAGATGCACTAGATCATGTTGCCAAATTTATAAATGCATGTTTTCATCTTGAAGACAATGATGCTCTTATGCTAAGGACATTCATCATGATATTTTCGAGCGTGGCCACCCAATGGTTCAACCAATTTCCCAAGCATAGCATATCCAACTTTGAACAACTAGTGAATGCTTTCCTGAAGCATTTCTATTTTGGTGCTAAGAGAAAATTGAACCTTTTGGACCTAGCCAATTTGAGATATTATGATGATGAGCCAGTAATGGACTATGAGAATAGATGGAGAAAAGTCATGGTAAAATTATCAGTCTCCGTTCCCACAGAAGAGATCATCTAGATGTTCACTAAGAGTTGTTCCAAACACATTTTCCTCTTGCTAAAAATACAAAAATACCCCTCATTTGAGGAAGCTTTATCACAAGCCAAACTCATTGAGGACATAAAATTAGATGAGGGAACCATAAAAATATGAAACAAGGAGTGGAACAAAAATGACAAAAATAAAAAAATAAGCAGAAGTAGGTAAACCCTACCCCAGTTAATCAAGTGGTATTGGTTGTGCCTAAGGATGGGGTTGTATAGTAACCGTAGAATTATCAAGCACAACCCCCACCAGCAAATTATGATCAAAATAAAAATTAGGGGAGAAACAGAGAATGCAAACCCCCTCGCTATTTTACACCATTGAAAAAATCAATGCAATCAATATTTAACCAATTGAGTGAGGTGGGAAAGATCAGATTCCTTGATATACCTCTTATAGATCCCAACCATCCTAAACCAAAAGGATATAGGGAAGATTAATTTTGCCCTTATCACAAGATACCATGGTATAACATTGAGGTTTGCATTGGTTTTAAGCACCAAGTGAAAAACATGATTGAGGTGAGAGAGATCAAAGTTGACAACCCATTAGCTCTCAAAAATAGAGATATGGGCATATACAAAAACCCGTTGCCAAATAATGAGGCCCCTAGAGGGAAAGGGGCCCAAGTCAATCAGTTTCGAGTGGATATACCTACCCATGGGTGTGTTGGGATGGTCAAAATTGTCAATATAGCAACTAGGAGTAGATGGTATGGTCAACCACAACCTCCTGCAGCTCCCATTAATGTCCCAACTACACCTAGGTAGAGGTAGGGACAAAACAACCTTCCAGGTCCCCCAACCTGACCTGTGGTGACTATTCGGAGTAGACTTGAGCAAAACTTATAAACGACTCTGACCAAGCTATCCATATATGAGCTCATACAATAGTCCTCGAAGCATAGGGAGACCTTGATGAAGATTTTAAGGATAATTGAGCTCCAACCACAATATCCTACTGCATTCACCCATTTTATGGGACGAGTACTTTTGTTGCACATGTGCAATTTCCTATAACTCATGTGTAATTTCCTGTAACTCTTCTCTCCCTTTGACAATAATACCAAAGGGCTACTGCAGACTCCCCCTGAGTCCATGCACAACATTCTCAGGAAAAATTTATTACACTTAGCAAAAATCATGAACATGAGCAAAAAGATAATCAAATACTTAAATGCTCCCTGTGAGAATGTGATCCCTGTAGCTAGTCAATTATTGGGAAGTGTGACCACTCCCAATTTATTGCGAAGGTACTCAAAAACTTCCTTGGGCAATGGTTTTGTGAAGATATCTGCTATTTTCTCTATAGTTGGAACAAAATCCAACTTAACCTCACCTTTCGCAACTTTCTCCTTCAAAAAGTGATACCTGATAGCAATGTGTTTTGTGCGTGAATGCATAACCGGATTCTTGGAGATGTTAATGGAACTGGTGTTATCACACTTAACTGATATTGGCTCACTGAAGCTAATACCGAGATCTTTCAGGGTTTGTTTCATCCACAATACCTGTGTACAACATGTTGTCACTACAATATATTCTACCTCCGCTATCGATAAAGAAATTGACTCCTATTTCTTACTATGCCACGTGACCAATCTATCTCCAAGATAGAATGCACCTGCACTAGTACTCTTTCTATCATCGACACCTCCTGCCCAATATGCATATAAATACAAAATAAGGGTGAAGTATTTACATTTCAGATACCATAACCCATACTCCATAGTACCCTTGAGGTATCGAAGAATCCTCTTCATTGATGTCACATGAGTCTCCTTGGGATTAGCCTGAAATCGTGCTACCATGCATACTGCCTACAAAATATCTGGTCTGGTAGCTGTTAGGTATAGTAAGCTCCCAATCATAAATCTGTAAATGGTTTGATCAATAGGTGGAGATTTGTCATCCTTGCTCAACTTGCAACCTGTCATAATGGGAGTGCTAACTGGCTTACAATCCTCCATTGTGAACTTTTTAAACATCTCTTTCACATATTTAACTTGAGAAATAATATGCTCTTCTTATTTTGATTAACTTGCAACCTGAGAAAATACGAAAGTTCACCAATCATTGACATTTCAAATTATTTCTGCATCTTATTTGCTAAATCTTTACATGACTCGTCTTTTCTACTGCCAAATATGATACCATCTACGTATACAACAAGAACAATAAGATGCCCATTTTTTGTTTTGAAATACAAATTACTATCCACCATACCTTTCTTAAACCCTTGTTGAGTGAGATAGTTGTCTAGCCTTGCATACCATGTTCGGGGTGCCTATTTTAAGCCATATAATGCTTTCTTCAACTTGAAAACCAAGTTGGGATCATCACCAAGTTGAAAACCATCTGGTTTCTCAATATAAACCTCTTCATAAATTGGGTAGTTCTTTTCATAGCTAATTACTCGTTCTCTACCTTCATCAAATTTAACATCGGCACTGTCCATAATTTTCTTTAGCCTCTTGTTGTAGCATTTGTAAGCTTTGCTTTTTGATGAATAACCAAAAAAATACCTTCATCTGCTCTATCTTCAAACTTACCAAGATTATCTTCAGTTCTTTTGATGTAGCACTTGCTGCCAAAAACTTTGAGGTATTTTGTTGTTGCCCTTTTACCGAACCACAACTCATAAGGAGTTTTGCTTTCATGTGTTCTCAGAATGTACCTATTTTGGATATACACCATAGTATGGACTACTTCTTTCCAAAATATGCTCGCTACTCGCTTCAGCCAACATAGTCCATGCCATTTCCTGCACTATACTGTTCTTTCTTTCTACCACTCCATTCTGCTGAGGTGTCATGGCTGCTAAAAACTATCTCTTAATACCATATTTTTTGCATTTTCATGACTAAAATAGGAGAGAGAAAGTAAGTTGGAAAAGTGTCACGATTTTGTGACATGTCATATTTTCATGACAAAAGAAAGAGAGGAAGCGTACGGAAGTAGAACTATCATGATTTTGTGACAAAAGTAGAAAGCAAGACTTCGAAGGCAGAAGTGTCACGATTTTGTGACAAAAGCAAAGAAGTAAAGTACAGAAGCATAAGTGTCATGATTTCATGACAAAAGCAGAGAAGAAGACTTCGAAGGCATAAGTGTCACGATTTTGTGACAATAGCAAAGAAGTGAAGTACAGAAGCATAAGTGTCACGATTTCATGACAAAAGCAGAGAAGAAGACTTTGAAGGCAGAAGTGTCATTATTTTGCGACAAAAGTAGAAAGCAATACTTCAAAAGTAGAAGTGTCACAATTTTGTGACATGTCACATTTTCATGACTCAAGAAGGGCAGGCAGGTAGGATAACAAAAGTGTCGTGATATCGCACAATGTCGCATTTTCATGACAAAGGAATAGAGAAAGCATACGAAGGCAAAAGTGTTGCAATATCATGACATGTTGTATTTTCACGGGCCAAAGCTAAGAGAAAGAGCAAGGAGAAAAAGTGTCGCGATATCACAACATGTAGCTTTTTTGTGGTCCGATGAAAAGAGAAAGAGATAGAAAGAAAAAGTGTTGCGATATCGTGACATGTTGTTTTTTTGGGTGCCAAAGCAAGGAGAAAGAGAGAAAAAGTGAAAGTGTCATGATATAACGATATGTTGTATTTTCACGGTTGAGTTGAAGCCGACAAAGTCCGATGATAGTCAACTAAAATTAGGGTTTACAGTTGTCATGAAAGTCGACTAAGATTAGGGTTTTCATCACAAGAATTATGTTATAAAAGGAGGGTTGTTTGGATATTTGAGTGTATGTTGAAGTGTGCAAAGTTCGGTCATAGTGCATAGAGAGCAAGTCATATCGAATCAAGCTAGGTGCAAATTTTTCTAAGAAAGTAGAGTGCACAAAAGGGAGAAGACGATCGTGAAGTTTGACTGTAGCGAAGCAGAGTGTGCTAAGTGATTGCGCAGAGAAAGCAGAGTGCAAAAAGAAAAACAAAGGTGAATAACACCAGTCAGGGTCTAGCAAAAGCAAAGGTATCTTACTATCAATCTTCTAGTTTCAGAATTGAAGTCCAAGTTGGTACTTGGCATTAGGGGTTGGTGCTCCTTCCAGTTGGTGCTGGTAAATCAGGGGTTGGTGCTCCTTTCTATTAGTGTAGATAAATTAGGAGTTGGTGCTCCATCCAGTGGGTGCTGGTAAATTGTTTGTAAAGTTGTTGCTTTACAAAGGCTAGATTTGGATGGTAGTCCAAGTAGTCATTTTTGAGGAGTAGCCACATTGTTGAACCTCGTTAAATCTTGTGTTGTGTGATGTTCTCTTGTGATACTTTCTTTATCTAGTTCTAAGGTTTCTTAATTTCTATTTTAAGAGCTATAAATTTAAGTTTAAAGAGCTACACTGATTCACCCCCCTCTCAATGTCATTGTAAGACTAACAATTGGTATCAGAGCTAAGTTCCTGTATAAGCTTAACCGGCTAGGGTGATCTTGGAAGTAACACAATGGCAGGTTGTGAAGGCTTCTCATCAAACAAAGCACCATTGTTTGAAAGATCTAATTACACATTCTGGAGAATCAGGATGCAGACATATCTCTATGCTTTGGGTTTCGACATCTGAGATTTAGTAGTTAGTGGATACATAATACCCATCACTCCTCTAAAAGAGGCTGATGAAAAGAAACTATTTGAAAATAACTCAAAAGCAAAAAATGCTCTCATGTGCGGATTAGCAGACAGTGAACTAGTAAAGATCATGAGCTGTAATACAACAAAAGAGATATGGGAAAAACTAAGGAGTATTCATGAAGGAGACGATAAGATCAAGGAGGCCAAGTTATAGACACATCAAGCTCAGTTCGAAGCATTGAAAATGAATGATGATGAAAATATTGAGGCATATATGCTAAGAGTTAATGGAATCATTAATGCGATCAGAGGACTCGGTGAGGATATTGAAGACTCTGTCATCGTGAAAAAGGTACTAAGATCTCTTCCTCAAAGGTTTGATTCTAAAGTCTCAGTGATAGAAGAAGCTAAAAATCTAAATTTTTTCAGTATAGATGAGATGTATGGATCTTTGACTACATATGAGATGAGGATAGGAAGATCTAAACCCACAGATAGAGAAGTGACTTTTAAAGCCCTTAAAAATAAAAACGTAAGACAAGAGTTTGAGGAAGAAGAGACATTAGATGAAATGGAAGCAAACTTTGTTAGAAATTTGAAAAAGAGTAAAGGAAAATACAGAGGGAAGCTACCGTTTAAATGTTTCAACTGTGGAGGCATTGGGCATTTTGTAACTAAGTGTCCACTTAAAGAGAAGAACAAAAATGATGAAGGATCGCACCAAGAAAGAAGTGACTGGAAGAAGAAAATGAATTTCAAAAAAATGCAACTTCAAGAAGAAAAGTTTCATCTCCAAGAATGCCAGTTCATCAGAAGATAGCTCCGGTGAGGATTTTGAAGAGGAAACAGGTGAAGCTCTTTTCATGGCATTTGAAGAAGTAAAATCAGAAAAGGAAGACAGAGTGAACTCTGAAGTATGTGGTGAAAACCCTGAGGCTGAATTAGATCTAGAAGGTGAGTTGATCTCTGCACTTAAAGAGTGGAAGATAGAAAGGAAAAAGAATAAGAAAATTTCAAGAAAGCTTGAGGATTCAAATGAAATCATAACCAGTTTGAAAGTTCAGATAGAAGAATCCAACAAAATCTCTGAAGATCTCAAAGTACAAATAACCATGAAAATAGATTATTGCAGCAAGCTAGAAGAAGAGATTGTTGGTTTAAGAATGCAGCTTGAAGAGGTGAATAAGAAAATTAGTTGCTATCACAAACGTGCAGCAACAAGTATTGTCATTGTTGTCAACACAGTCAAATAGATTTGTTGATGTAGTGGATAGGAAGTTCAAAAGCTATTCAGATGCAGAATACAAGAGTTCAAAGGTTACTCAGAGTATGTATAGTGATTTTTCAAGAAGATCGAAGTGGCCCATATGCAAAATATAAAAGAAAAAGACAAGTAAGAAAAGTGTCGTGATATCGCGACACATACAACAGGAAAGAAAAACTGTCATGATTTCGCGACATGTTGGAAGAGAGAGAAAAAGCAGGAAAAACTATCACAATTTCGTGACATGTTGGAAGAGAAAAAGGCAAGTGGAAAAACTATCACGATTTTGCGACATGTTGGAAGAGAAAAATGCAAGTGGAAAAACTATCATGATTTCGTGACATATTGGCAGAGAAAAATGCAAGTGGAAAAACTGTCATGATTTCGTGACATGTTGGAAGAGAAAAATGCAAGTGGAAAAACTATCACGATTTCGTGACATGTTGGCAGAGAAAAAGGCAAGTGGAAAAACTGTCACGATTTCACGACATGTTGGCAGAGAAAAAGGCAAGTGGAAAAACTGTCGCAATTTTGTGACATGTTGGAAGAGAAAAATGCAAGCGGAAAAATTGTCGCGGTTTCATGACATGTTGGAAGAAAAAGAGAAAGCAGGAAGAAGTGTCGCGATTTAACGACAAATTTGAATAAAGAGAACAAGTTTGAAAAGTGTCGCAATTTTGCAATATGTCGTATTTTCGCGACTAAAATAGGAGAGAGAAAGTAATTTGGAAAAATGTCGCAATTTCATGACATGTCGCATTTTCATGACTAAAATAGGAGAGAGAAAGTAAGTTGGAAAAGTGTCATGATTTTGCGACATGTCACATTTTCACGACAAAAGAAAGAGAGGAAGCGTACGAAAGTAGAACTGTCATGATTTCATGACAAAAGTAGAAAGCAAGACTTCGGAAGCAGAAGTGTCACGATTTTGCAACAAAAGCAAAGAAGTAAAGTACGGAAGCAGAAGTGTTGCGATTTCATGACAAAAGCAGAGAAGAAGACTTCAAAGGCATAAGTGTCACGATTTCACGATAATAGAAAAGAAGTGAAGTACAGAAGCAGAAGTGTCATGATTTCACAACAAAAGTAGAGAAGAAGACTTCCAAGGTAGAAGTGTCACGATTTCGTGACAAAATTAGAAAGCAAGACTTCGGAAGCAAAAGTGTCACGATTTCATGACATGTCGCATTTTTGTGACTCAAGAAGGGTAGGCAGGCAAGATAACAAAAGTGTTGCAATATCGTGCAATGTCGCATTTTCACGACAAAGGAATAGAGAAATCGTACGAAGGTGAAAGTGTCACGATATCGTGACATGTTGTATTTTTGTGGGCCAAAGCTAAGAGAAAGAGTAAGGAGAAAAAGTGTCGTGATATCATGACATGTAGCTTTTTCGCGGTCCGATGCAAAGAGAAAGAGATAGAAAGAAAAAGTGTCGTGATATTGTGACATGTATTTTTTGGGGGCCAAAGCAAGGAGAAAGAGAGAGAAAGCGAAAGTGTCGCAATATCACGACATGTTGTATTTTCACAGTTGAGTTGAAGCCGACGAAGTCCGATGACAACCGACTAAAATTAGGGTTTACAGTTATCATGAAAGCCGACTAAGATTAGGGTTTACAATCGACTAAGATTAGGGTTTTCATCATAAGAATTATGTTATAAAAGGAGGGTTGTTTGGATATTTGAGTAGATGTTGAAGTGTGCAAAGTTCGGTCATAGTGTGCAGAGAGCAAGTCATATTGAATCAAGCTAAGTGCAAATTTTGCTAAGAAAGCAGAGTGCACAAAAGGGAGAAGATGATCATGAAGTTTGACTGTAGCAAAGTAGAGTGTGCGAAGTGATTGCATAGAGAAAGCAGAGTGCATAGAGAAAAACAAAGGTGAAGAACACCAGTTAGGGTCTAGCAAAATCAAAGGTATCTTACTATCAATCTTCTAGTTTTAGAATTGAAGTCCAAGTTGGTACTTGGCATCAGGGGTTGGTGCTCCTTCCAGTTGGTGCTAGTAAATCAGGGGTTGGTGCTCCTTTCTGTTGGTGCAAATAAATCAAGAGTTGGTGCTCCTTCTAGTGGGTGCTAGTAAATTTTTTGTAAAGTTGTTGCTTTGCAAAGGTTGGATTTGGATGGTAGTCCAAGCAGCCATTTTTGAAGAGTAGCCACATTGGTGAACCTCGTTAAATCTTGTGTTGTGTGATGTTCTCTTGTGATACTTGCTTTATCTGGTTCTAAGTTTTCTTAATTTTTGTTTTAAGAGCTATGAATTTAAGTTTAAATAGCTACAATGATTCACCCCCCCCTCTCAGTGTCATTGTAATACTAACACATCCTCATCTGATAACTTTGTGATCCATGGTAGGGGAAGATCTCCCTCTACTGTGAGGAGCCTATATACAAATGGAACAAGAGAAACATATTGTTGCAACCCATACTAACAAAGAAATTGGGAGTAGAATAAATGCTCCCGGATGCTAACCTTGTAGCCGATGAGCCACCACTCACGTCACATCCTAGCCGTGAAACTAACAGGATCATCCCAAGCCAGGCACTTGTGATATGGTTGCCATATGACATCTTCGGTCTTTAGTATAGTAAAAGTAGCAGTGTAGTGGGAAATCTTCCTTGCATGAGGATGGCTCTTGCACCCCTCATTCCCTTGAGCCCATATAGCAGCATAGCATTACATCCACTCCTCTATGAATGTAATCATGGTAGGAAGCCCCTTGGGATGATCTACCTTGATGTGCTTCCATTACCAAACTTGTAGAAGCAAGTTGTAAGCAATGTCGATGTGACCTCATCGATGGATATGGTACAACTCATCATAGCACTAGGTCAAAAGGGACCTCCCCATGCATAGATGATGGGAACCTTGCTATCCATCAGGTCTTGAACCATCACAAGGAGGTTCCATGGGAACCTCAAGCCTAAGCAGTCTCAAATCAAGATGTTGCTGATAACCATCAGCAACATTGCATACCTCTCAGAGAAGATCTTCTCATCATACCACTGCAAGATAGACACTCCTCCATATTTGGTATCCTTGAAGGTCTTCATAGAGCATACTTTAAACACCCAAAGAAATATAGCATCACGATCATTAGTTTTCGAAGAGACAATGGCCACTCCATCAAAAGGAAGCCAAAAAATCCTATACACATTGTCCAGCATAATAGTCATCTTGCTGGTGGGAAGGTGGAAGGTGTTGGTCTAAGGGTTCCACCGATGGACCAAAGCCATAAGGTAAGCCTAATATGACATGATGTGATGCAGCCTAGTGACATACGGGAGCCACAGGCATTGAGCCACTTCTAGTTCATGTCATCCAAGAGAGGTAGAAGGTCATTCATGAGCTTCGGGTCCTAATCCTGGGTAGTGATAATCTAATAGTAAAGGAAAAATAAAGTATAACTAAAATGCATATAAGACATGAATCATAATAAAACATAAAAATGATGTGAATAATGATAGGCTAGTCTGAAAAGGCTAAGCAAAAGAGTAGTAAATGCACCTAATCATGTAGAAAAATCCAAAAACAAGTAAAAAATTAAAAAAAAACGGTTAATCATGCAAGAAAAATAAAAAATTTCCTGAAGAGTTCTCGGCCGCTGTCACCTACAACGGCCAAAAATTGGCCACTAAAGCTAAGAGCGGCCAAGCCCCAATGGTCATATTTTCAACCGTTGGGATTCAAATTGATTGCTGCCAGCGACAACGACCAAGTTGCAAGCCATTTTGGCTACTCTGATCAACAACAACCAACGGGCGATGCAATAGGATCATCTGCCCTAGGTCAGAAACACCAAACAAATATAGAAAAATAAAAAATGGGGATAAACCCACCACATTAAATCCTAAGCTAAGCCTAACTACAGGTTTAATTCATTACCAACGAGCTTAATGAGGTTCATTTGTTGATTACTTAATGTGGTTCATTTTTATCCAAACAAAAACAAGCAAGGTTAAGGATTAGAAGAGTACCCAAGAATATCTGGCTCCTCCACTCGATGATGCCTCACCCTGCGCAACCATGATTCTCCAAGTTGTAGAAGCACTCCAAATTGCAAAGGTCACTTTCACTCCAAAATTTTTGAAAAGCAAAATTGATAGTTGATGAAAGTGAAAAGTCAAAATCCTAGGTCATTTTTATATTACCCTAATTTTGTCTTGGTCGATGTTGTCATCAATGTCCTGTATTTCTTGGCCACTCAGGACGAGGGTGGCCACAACCAGGCATTTGTGGATCATTGGACCTGACAGTGGCCAAGATCCTAGGCAAAAAAAACCAGAATCCCTCCATAATAAGTAACAAAAAATATCAAATAAGCACATTTTTATGACTCATGGTCATCATAATGATCAAAAAAAAAAAAAAAATTACATAAAAACAAATTCTCGAGTAAGCCTCATATTCAGTTACTTACTCTATCGACTTAGCGATTGTAGCAACTTGCACTTCATACAATTTGATGATATGATTAAGTTACCATAAGACTACTTGGGGTAAAACATTCATTTAGGAATTACAATGGGCCTCCATTAATTTTGAAGAATACCAAGATGGTCGAACTGCTCCATAGGTACGATAGGATCATCCTAATTCCCTTATGACATCAAAAACATTTAGCCAAAGTGATCCAATTTGAGCATAAATAGAATCACTCATCCTAACTCCCTAAGAAGTCTATTTATAGCCAGACCACTCCCTAGGATAGGGAAGGATGATTATCATAAACAATTGGAATCACACTTGGATGGGGGTCTCACCCATTAAAAGAACAAATGCTAGAAAGGGACCAAATTAGTCATATTGGTCAAGCGACTTGTCACTTTATTCATTATCATTTTTTCACCAATGCATTGTGTGAGGAGGTAGTTCAAATCTTCAAAATAATCATAGTAAAAATCAACAAAATATCACTTTGATCATATCAAAATTGTGTTCATCCTACGAATCATTGCATACAACAATTACAAAGTTCCCCTTTGTTTGTTGGGGTCATAAGAAAACTATGACATTATCAATTTGTAGCTCTCCTACCAGTCAAAACTGATTATAGCAGCTGAAACTACTTGATTGAGTTTGAGGAATAATTGAGTTAGGATGAAGCTGAAGTTAGACCTTGATGGGATAATTTTAGAAAACTCCAATAGAGTACAAGGTAGGTAGAACAATAAAATAATGTTTTATTTTATTTTATCTTATTGACCCATGTTATAATATAAACCTAGCCTTTGGCCAGAGTAAGAAGTTGTGCAAAACCTTGGACATTGGTTGTTATGTCTTGAAGCATGAACCTTAAACATGCCCCATCACATATGAATATAGAGGTAAACATAACCTTTATCACATTTGAGACATCACCATCTATGGAGCAGAGCAATATGCCACCCGACCACCGGGTGGTGGTCAAGTTTAATAACGTGTTGTGTGCTATTTAAATAATGGTTTATACCACAACACAATGCATGTGGTATTATTAATATCCGCATATGAGAACCAATGTGAAAATATTTAATGGTTCAAGGTATATGCGATAATAATAGATCATAGGGGATCTTGTGAAGATAAATGGTTGAGAAAAGATTGATATAATGGTATTATGACCTAATTTTCTATGTGCAATATTCTGTGGTTTTATTTTTAGAGAATGCATTCATTAAGCATATTATAGCCTTGGTAATCATTTTGCTATTACTGACAGAGTTGTTTATATATATATATATATATATATATATATACTTTGTAAGGAAGAAGCAAGTACTTAGAGACTACTTATGTTCAAGTCTTTTCCTCCCACTATTGGAACCATTGGTGAATCAAGTGGAAGAGCTAAGTGAACCCTCCATATTTTGTGGGTCTTAAGCGGTGTACCTTAGACTCTTTTGAGGACCTCACTTGGCATCTGTGTCTCTTGAAGTATGAACCTAACATAATTCAAGTAATAGTCAATAAGTTGACTAAGGATGTATACCAGGGGACATCAAGGATGATGCACTGGTGGTGGTAAATATGTTTTCCAAAAAGTTATTTTAGGATATATGGATATCATGAAGTGATATTTATGACATTATATTTTATCTTTGATGACACATGTTTTCTATGAGGTTAACTCATGATAAGGTTCATCAAGTCATAGGTCAAAACTCCTTAGTGAAATATTTTGATAAATCTACTTGCATTTAGACTTGTTGTGTCTAAACTGTTATGGAAATATAATTTTATATAATCTTTATGAAAATAAAATAAAAAAATGTTGAACAATGTGCCACTTGTGGAAAAATGAGGTTATGAAAACCTATGTTCATATATGCTTTGTATTGTAGGTAAACACAGAGGACTGTGTTTATTTTAAGGGGGGTAGTATGTCATGACCCTCCCTTGGTAAGTTTTTTCATATGATGGACTTATGAATTGTTATGTTTATTTGAAGATAGATTAAATGGCATTAAGTTGATTATTTGCAATGTATGATTGGTTTATTTAAGAATATGGTACTATTGATAGTCTACATTAGTCTACATGGTTGTAGGAATAGGAATCCTTCGGATAGAGTGGACGAGGGAGTCACCACTGAGGACAAGAAAGAAGGAAAATATGGATGAAGATCCATAATGGTCTTAATGATGATTTAATATTAATTACAAGTTTAATTAATTAATTGTGATTAGCTTTAATTAGATGATTTGATTATTTAGCCTATTTTTGTAAAATAGGAAATTGAGTTGGAATTGGGTGACAAAGACCCATTCCAAACCAAGGGAGGAGAAATAACATCTTCCTCTTGGAATAAAATAATATTTTCCAAATTGACCCCTCCTCCAAATGAAGGGAGGAGGATTAACATCTTTGCTAATGGGAATTTAATATTGATTAAATTAAGGTATCTTACTATTTCAATAGTAGTCCTTTTAAATTTAGCAAAGGGGCCAAAATTAGGGAATGACTAATGGATTTGGACACCCTCCAAATGAAGGGAGGAGGATTGGCATCTTTTCTAATGGAAATTTAATATTGATTAAATTAAAGCATATTACTATTTTAATAGTAGTCTTTTTAAATTTAGAAAAGGGGCCAAAATTAGGGAATGACTAATGTATTTGGACACCCTCCAAATGAAGGGAGGAGGATTGGCATATTTGCTAATGGGAATTTAATATTGATTAAATTAAGGCATCTTACTATTTCAATAGTAGTCCTTTTAAATTTAGCAAAGGGGCCAAAATTAGGAATTAAATAATGCTTTTCAAAATAGACCCCCTTTTCAAACCAAGGGTGGAGAAAGGGCATCTTAATTAAAGCATTATTAAAATAGGAGGTATAAACCCTTTTGATGGCAACCTTCTCCAAATTAAGGGAGGAGAGTAAAAGGGGGCCATAATGGAGGATATTTCTATCATTTAATATTAACTCACCTTTATGACTCATAAAGGGAGAAATTAATAGTTTAATAAAGGCATCTTTCAAGAAGACCTTTATATAAGCCTAAGAGGGCTTAGTTGGGTTAGGCTAGAATGAAGCACAAGGAGAAGACTAGGCTAAGCAAAGCATGAGGAGGACTTGGAGGCTAGTATGTGAGAGCAATGAGTTAAAGGGGGATTTCCCTCATTTTTTCTCCATTGCTTAGGGAGTATGCTCTCCACTTTTGTGGATCAAAAACCAGAAAGCTTTGTGAGAGCAATGAGTTTTAGGAAAAGTCTATATTCTGGTAGAGGTATTTAGCCAAGGTAACCTTGGGAGTATGAGAGGGATTCTTGGATAAGCATGAGGAGCAAGACACTAGGAAGCTAGCATAAGGAGAAGGCTAGAAGGAGGCTAGAAGGACTTAGCCAAAGTGCAGAGCTTGGAAGATTGAATGGAACGAGCATTTGGAGTTCAAGGTTGGATTATACCACCTTATTTACCTTTGTTTTTTTTGGAGTTTTATTATGCTTTGGAAATGAATGATTGTTTTTGTATTTCTTGCTTATGAGTTTGAACCCTTCTAAATAAATTTATGGAATCGGTTCTCTTTCCTTTGAATATAAGGCAATTAAAAGTTAATTTAGTCTTTAAATTCTTTCAATCAAATAATGTGGTTTTCAAATTGTTCTATTTGGATAATTTGGAGTTGTTATGCATATTTTTATTTGGATGGAAGAATACATTAGACTCTTGGAGGAAAGATGTTCCTTGAGTGTGGATTAAAATATAGAGGTTATCTTTAGGAGGATGAACATGGAGTTCACCCGAGGGAATTTATGGGGATTCCCTCATTGTTCTTGAAATGTGAGTTAAAGGGATCAACTCATGATGTGGAGCATAAGAAGTATGGGGTTCTTGTGCACCCATGATTTGTACTAATAATTTGAGAGAAGGAATGGTGTGATCCCTTGTAAGAATATAGTAGAGACCAATTTGACAAGTAATGAAAATTAGACCTTGTTGTAGACCTTTGACCAGGGTAGGTTAAATGGATGGCCACATGGTGACCAGGAGCTAGGTGTGAGAGAGGGCTTAGGTAGCCAAGGGGGCTTAGTGAATAGTAAATGAATAGTGGAAATGTGAATAATGAATAGAATAGTAATTCTAGTGCAAATGACTAGAATTTGGTGTCTGCAGATGTCGATTGCATGTAGGAGGATGAACATGGAGTTCATTCTATAGTGAATAGTGAATAGTGAATAGTGAATAGTGAATAGTAAATAGTAAATAGTAAATAGTGAATAGTGAATTATAAATGAATAGTGGATATGTGAATAGTTGATAGGGAAAGGAAAACCCTATTGTTTGAAGACTAGTTGACCTTAGATATTAAATGGACTAATCTCTTCTTTTGGAATAATTAGAGATTAAATGGACTAATATCTTATTTTGGAATAATTTGAGATTAAATGGATTAATATCCCCTTTTGGAATAATAAGAGATTAAGTGGATTAATCTCCCTTTTGATTTAATGAATGCATATTATTTTTGAAAGGCAAGTTTTATTGTATTTTGGAAAATGAAACTTGGTTTTCCTTACAAATGAGAAGGTCTTGTTTTGTAATAAAAATAGTTAATGAAGATGGATGACTTAGATGAATGTATTTATGTTTCCAAATGATATGATTAAATGCTTGAATCTATGCTTAGATTTTGGTTAAGAAAAATCTAAGAAAAGTATAGGTTTCTCTTAGAGTGTCCCTTAGAAATTAAATGAATGTCTAAGAGAAGTATGGACTTCTCTTAGTATATCATTTAATCATGGTTTGCTTATTGAATGGATGTAACCATTCATAGATAGGAACTATGGAAGTTCTAAACTAATGATAGAACTATGGAAGTTCTAAGTTATGATAGAACTATGGAAGTTCTAAACTAATGATAGAATTGTGGAAGTTCTAAGTTATGATAGAATTATGGAAGTTCTAAACTAATGATAGAAGTATGAAATATCTAAGTTATGATAGAACTATGGAAGTTCTAAACTAATGATAGAACTATGGAAGTTCTAAGTTATGATAGAACTATGGAAGTTCTAAACTAATGATAGAACTATGGAAGTTCTAAGATGATGATAGAACTATGGAAGTTCTAGGTTTTTGATAAAACAATCTTTGGGAAAGAATGAATGTGGAGTTCATTCTTGAAGGGATTATAGGGTCCCTTCTTGAAATTTATTTTATACAATATGATATGAATGTAGAATTCATTATTGAAGGGATTATAGGGTCCCTTCTTGAAATTTATTTTATACAATATGAACATGGAATTATAGGGTCCCTTCTTGAAATTTATTTTATACAATATGATTGTTGAAAACATGATACCTTGTTTGATGAAAATAGGTTGTTACTAAATATATTTGGAAAGAATGGTGTTCTTTCGTAACATAAAGAATTGTGGAAATTCTTATGTAATATATGGATGCTTTTGGAAAATGGAATTGTGGAAATTCCTTAAATTGATTGTATTGGAGAAAATTATGATTATATAATGAAAATATATCTTTGAGGCTGGTTTTTTCCTTTAAGGGTTTTCCCAAGATAAATGTGGTGTTATATTTGATACTTGCATCTACTATTTTAGTTTATTGTATGCTCTTTAATGAAAGGTTATTAATATGAAATATGCATAGTATTTTGCTAAGATGGAATATGAATGAAATCATGTCTTGTTTATATGATGGAATGTTTTATATTCACTTAAGAATGCTTTAGTTAATGATATTTGTCCATTGCAATGGTTTTATGAAATATTAAAGGAATATAATATGCTTAGAGATATGGTAAATTATATGTGGTTTATTTATGTTCATGTGGGGTACTTGGGAATACAATGCTTTAGACATCCTATCCAATACCTTATCAAGATATTAGTCACAAGGATGTGTCTACCAAATTGTTTGAATGTATATTTTGGGTTGTAGCCAAAATGTTTTTGGGTTATAGCCCAAATAATAGTTAGAGGGAGATAACTAGCAATAATTGGCAATAGAACATTTCAGGTTGTAGCTCGAATGTGTATTTAGGGTTATAGCCCAAAGGTGTTTGAGTTGTATCTCAAACAATTTTTTCCATTCCAAGTTGTATCTTGAATGTACATCTTGTGTTGTAGCCCACATATGTATATGTTGAAGCCCAAAAGACAATAACTCTAAGCTACAAGACATTGATCAGTCCTGTCCACTTGAGTGTCGTAAGCTACGATCGATCTCAAAAGTGGTTATGCCTTATGTGAAATGGAAATATCTTGTGAACCTTACTTGTGCAACCTTTGCTTGTGAATTCCACAATTAAAAAAATATATTCTCTCTTGGGTTGTTTTGAGTTGATTAATGATTGGATCATTATAGTGTTATCACAAAATATTTTGGTAGGCTCATGTTGAGTCTCACAAAAATCCTTCAAAATTCTCCTCAGAAAAATCCCTTTTGTACAAGCTAAAAAAAGAGCTTTATATTTAGCTTTGGTAGAAGACAATGCCACTATACTTTGCTTCTTGGATGACTAATAAATCAATCCACTTCCCATGGTGAAACAATACCTTGTATTGGATTTTTAGTCATCAATAGAACTCCCCTAATTTGAGTAAACATACCCAACCAGCCTAGAAGTTCTTAATGATATGAATTGTATGCCATGATCAAAGGTTTCCTTCACATATCTAAAGATTCATTTCACCGCTTACATATACATTTTAGTTGGCAAGCTCATAAACTAGGAAACTAGTGAAACCTCATAGGTAATATTGAGTCTTGTGGATTAAATATATATTAAATCCACTCAACATACTTCTGAAATTCTTCTCATCAATAAGAGGACTCCCATCCTCTTTCATAAGATTCTCCCCACTAGTAATAGGAATATCAACCACCTTGTAGTCTAGAAGTGAAATTTTATTCACCATATCTTGGGCATACTTCGCTTGGCATATGAAGATCTCATATTTAGTTTTTTGTACTTCCATTGCAATAAAGTATTTTATTTTCCTAGATCAAACATCAAAAAATCACTTTTCATGCTCTCCTTTAAGTCTTGCATCATAGCTTTGGAACTTCCTATAAAAATGAGATCATCAACATAAAGGTAAACATAAAATATGTTAGTGCCAACAATTTTCATGTAAAGAGTTGGTTTATTTTTTCTCCTTTCAAATCTATTTTTAGAGAACCATCCATCTATATTTGAGTACCAATATCTTGAAGCTTGTTTCAGCCCATGAAGTATCCTTTTCAACTTGTATACACAATGCTCTTTACCATTTATTTCATAACCTTATGGTTTCTCCACATGTACCTCTTCTTCAATATCACTATTCAAGAATGCACTCTTGAAATCCATTTGGTAAACTTCCCATACTTTCTGAACATAAACTAAAAGCATCAATCTAATAGCATCTTGGCGATCCATAGGAGCAAAGGTCTCCTCATAGTCTATTCCATATGTTTGTGTGTATGTTTTTGCTATTAGTCTATCTCATGTTTATATATTGTTCCATGACTATGGAAAGTGGTCTTGTAGACCCATTTTGTACCAGTGAAATCCATGACATTGGTAGGATTAATGATATTCCATGTATCATTTCTCTCAATGGCCTCCATATCAACATTCATGAACTCAACCCATTTCATATTTAATATCTTCAATATTATTACTTTATTGAGTTTGAATTCTTGTTGTTCTCATATAATAGTTCTAATCCAACATCTGACTTGCAGGATGTGGAACCAACAAACTCTTTTTTTTTACTTGGGTTGAAATTGGTGGTAAACTAGTCTCTTGGGAAGAGCTAGTATTATTGTGATTAACACTAGGAACTTGTGGAGGATCTTGATTGAACTTAATTTATCCATAAAAATGCTACCCTCATTCACTAATAACCTATGAAATATTCTGGTTATGATCATAAAACACATCATTCTAAAAAATTTACAATCCATAGAAAAAACAATTTCTATACTAACAAGACTGAAAAATTTGTAAACCTTACTATCATCACTATAACCTGTTAAAATGTGAGGCTCACTCTTGGGGTCTATTTTTTTTATTTTAACATCATAAATGTGAAAAAATGCTAAAACACAAATATTCTAAGATGAGCTACCATGGGGTTCTTACCATACCATGCTTCATAGGTTGTCTTATTTTCTACTGCCATTTTGGGACTTCTATTTAGGATGTAGATTATTGTTTGCACTGCTTCATACTAAACTTCATCTTCAAATTCTTTTCCCCCAACATGATTCTTGTTAAATCCATTATGGTCCTATTCTTCCTCTCTACAACACCAATTTTTGTAGTGTTTAGGGAGTGGTAAAATACCTTTTATTCCATGCAAAGAGTAAAAAACTAGAAATTTCTATGAACAGAACTCCCCACCTCTATCAGTTCTTAGCACCTTGATAAAACAACATGATTCCTTTTCAGCCAATGCCTTGAAGGTATTGAAGGATGGGAATTACCTATATTTTATCATCAATAAGAAAACCCACATTAGTCAGGTAGCATCATCAATAAAGAAAATAAAAAATAAATTATTGCCTATGTTAGGATAAGACATGGACCCACACAAATCTAAATGTACAAATTCCAATTTATTGGTAGCTATCCATTTATAGATTGGAAAGTTTTATCTATGGTTTTTTCCAAATATAAATTCCTTGCATGCTTCCTTCAATTTGGATTCAATCCTTTAAATTCCTTCAATCATCTTATTCTTAAAAAGAACATACAAAATTCTAAAATTTAAATGACCATATCTATAATGCCACAACATGCTTAAATCCTCAATAGTGGAAAAGCAATAATTTTGATTTAACATATTTTTTCTCAATGGAAACATTCTATTTTTTTTACATAATAAAAATTCCAATAAATTTGTTACCTAGTTTCTTTTCATATATCAAACATTGTCCATTATTGAAAAGTAGCTTGAATCCTTTCTCTACTAGTTGTCCAACACTCATGAGATTGTGGTTCATGATTGGAGCCAACTAAATATTACTGATGTCACTTTTACCATGATTTGTGTTGATAGTCATAATACATTTTCCTTCTACATGAATCACCTTACCATATCCTAAGTGAACTTGTCTCTTGAATGAACCATCTAGCTTGTCAAATAAATCCTTAAAACATGACATGTGGTTGGAACATCCTAGATCAAGAAACCACATATATTTTTTATCATCCAAATATGAATTACATGAAAGAGAATAATTAATTTGAACATAATTAATCTAATATTGGTAGACCTTTTTATCACCACGGTCTTGGTTTGAATTTACTTGGTTTTTAGCTACTAGTTTCTTGCAGTCTTTTATCATGTGACTCAATTTCTTAAAATAATGACAAGTGATGACCTTATGACCATTCCTATTTGAATTTGATTGTTTTTTCCATTTCTTATCTAAAATTTGATAAAAAAATTCATCAGTATTTAGTTTTGAAACCTATGCTTTAGTCTCTAGTGCATTATTCAAGTCATTTGAGTAAATTTTCATTTTATCCTCATGGGACAATAAAGAATCCACTAACTCTTCAACCTTAATTTGGTCCACATACTTACACTCCTCAAATGTAATTACAATATGGAGCCACTTTGGAGATAAGGATATCATAATATTTCTTATTACTATTCTATATTCCATGACTTTACTATACACTCTCATTCTATGCACTATGTCATTTATTCTAATACAATATTCTCCAACATTCTCATCGTAATGCATTTTCACATTTTTAAATTTGATTCTAAATGTGGATATATTTCATGATCTTAACTTTTCTAAGAATTTATATGATGTATCAAAGGTTTTCCATGCCTCATGGGAATTATTACAACTAATTATCCTTGGATAGATGCTTGGATCTACTGCACTCTACAAGTAGAATAAAGTTGGAGAATCATTATTTTCTTCATCTTCCAATGTCTTCTTTTGGTCTTGAGGAAGAACATTCCAATCAGTAGGAGGGGTATATGATTGAAATATAATTTTCCAAACTCCCTTACATACAAATATCCTCTTTAATTAATCTCCCCAGTACTCAAAGTTATCTCCTTTGAATGTAGGTATATTTAAGGATGTACTATTTGTTGCCATGATAGCAAATGGATAGCTATAAATATTTCTAATACAAAATATTGTAAAAGATATTGGGAATAAAAATATTCACCCTCTCTTGTTGTAGCTTCACCTACAAATACTAAAATCATACTAAGAACTCTGCCCTTATACCAAATGTAAATTCTAGTGGTGGAGAGATCCAAAAAAAACAACAATAAAACAATTTTGATCTAAGATAAAATGAACATTAATGGAGCATGGATATCATCCAAAAATTTTCCAAGAGTTTTTAGTGATTAAGATAAGACAATTTTTAATATCGAATGATAAAATATCATTAAAAAAGTCTCCAATATCTTTAAATTATGTTTTTGGTCCAAAACATGAAGATAAATCTAGAATTGAATAAAAAATACACACAAAAGACTTAAAATTGCTCCACAATAGTGCATCCAATGTGTGCTCTAAAAAATGTTGATTCTTATTTTTAAAATGAGTCCAATTATAATAATAAATAATGATAAATCATAATTGATCAAATTGAACTCCTAAAACAACTCAAGAACTTCTAAAAACTAGCTCTAGTCATGTCCACCTTGCATGGTGCCTTTTCCAGTTAATTCAAACTCTTGATTGACATAAAATAATGCACCCATTTTTGAGATATTTTTACATGTGTTAAATTTCTATAGTAATTCTAGTTACAAATCACTTAACTAGCCTTGATTTGAGGTGCTCTCTTCATGAAGATAATTTACCTAGAAATTAACTCCTAGTTCACTCTACTTTCTAGGAATCAATATAAAACTTGACTTTAAATCAACCTAACTATCCAATCTGATATAGATTGACTTATTAACCGATTCTAAACTTGTAATAACAATGTTTATATCCTAATAAATTATTTAAAATATAAAACTAAATTAATAAACAATAATTATGGGTGACTTTTGACATCACCCTCAATAATGTCCATATTCCAGTTGGCTCAAGCTCTCCTTCCAAAGAAAGGTCTTCTTATTTGCTTATTTATTAGTAGGTAGGTGTGGTTGCTCCTATTTTTTGATATCATTTAGGGCATAAATTGTTTGACCCAGGTTAGAAGTTTGGAGGATCATGGCCCCTTTCTATTCCTTCAATTATTTCTACAGCTAAATAACCACTTTCAACCACTTCCATTGTTTGGGTATTATGAGGGCTTCCCCAATGGGTATTGTCACCATGGACCTCTTTAGATGATACACCACATCAAAAATTTTAATACACAAAGAATCTATCATCACTTTTAGCATAAGGGGTGTGCTTTTTTATCTTATTAGAGGTAGTACTAATGCTTCTACTATATCAGGATATGTTCTAGTAGTGATTGGGATGGTCTATGTCTCATTCCTTAGAGGTGCTAATTTTAGAAATTCCCATTAAATCTTGGTCTAATTGGCATATTTTGTCTAGATATATGACCTTCCTAGATTTAAGGGTTCTACATTTTCTATAATGGTATATTCCTCTTCTTTATCCCCTGGTGGTGAATACCTACTCTAAGACTAATGGAATAATCTTTGATAGGATAGTCAATAACTCTAGACTAAGCATTCAAGTTTTTGATTGAGCATTCATCCTATCGAAGGCCAATGGTTTGATTACATGGTGTTTGTTTCCAACCAAAAGGATAGAGTTATGGCATTTTAGAGGTAGTTAGAAACCTTACCCATTTTATTTGGAGGATTTTAGGCTACTTATATAAGGGAAATCAATATATTATATTTATAGGGATGTGATACTATTAAAGAAAACTTCATTATGTTCCATATTTAGATGAAACAACCATCATAAGGGTTGAGATAATGGATTTGGAAAGTTTTCGAATGATTTTGATTGGTGATGGGTTATAGTCATAGAGTAGGGGTTTTGAATGGAGGGAAACAATGGTGGAGGTGGTCTATTAGCTATATTTCCTACTTGAATTAGGTATTTATCATTTTTGATGGTTATCATATAGGCCTTTGATAGTGAATTACCACCCTTATATTTTACCATCACGGTAATATCAAAGTAAGTAAATGAATGTCATACCTAGAGGTGGCGAGATCCCCTCAAGGACCCTTTGCTAATTCTTAGTGAATGAAATGTTCAAATCATCCATCATCTCCATAGGTACCGTATTTATAGGCATCAATCGTTCCAAGAGGGATGCTCCATGTACTTTATATCTATACTACTTTACCAAGAGATCCAAAAATTATCTCTTACTTCTAATTGATAATGAGCTAAGGTTGAGATACAATGTCTTTATCATTTTTGAGTGTAAGGTCTGAGGACCTACATAGTTGTAGCCTACGGGTATTTTTGTACCACTATGTACTCTATTATTTACACATATATATGATATCATCTCTTATGAATCATTGTGTTATGATTTTTGATTTGTGTTTATGGATGCATTAATAGATGTAATGCCTATTATGATGTTATTATGCTATGTGATGTAATGATGACATGCAATATGTATATGATTGATGTATTACTAGATGTTGTGATCTATATGTGTAGATGTTCTATTATGTATGCTTATATGGATGCAATGGTGAATGTTAAATGCATGTTTAAATTTGTGTTAATTGTTTATGCATTTAATCTATGTTTATATGATATGGTGAATGTAATGCATTAATTACATGAGGATGGTCTAATGCAAATGAACATGTATGCTTTAATCACTTAAAACATAAGGAATGAATCCAATTTGTATGTAACAGACTAATGGCAGACACCACAAAATGTATGAGAATCATGAATGAAAATATTAATCCTTATCATAATAATTAATCATTTATACATTTATATGCGAGATGAGATGATGTGAGATGTAGGGGATTTCACTATAAGCTTTTACAAACTAAAATATAGGCATAAAATAGTCAGTGGTCATCTAAATATCATTGTTGATGTCCATCCAATATCTATCCTATCTTATGGACACCCCTTAATAAATAAAATTTCATAAGAAAAAATCTGATTGTATGATGAGATGATTTGTTTCTATAAGAGAATTTTGAGGTTTTCCATGACATTCAAACACCCTAGTTGATTAATTAAAAGTTGTATAGTGACTACACAAGACTTCTGAAAGATTCAAGCCTGTTAATGAGACCAATATATTTAGTATCCCTATGTGTGTAAAGTGAATACATTATATGAGGCATAAGACTACCTCATTTCTAGGTAGATTTCATTCAACCCATTGTTGTAATGAGGATCACCCTATGGTCATCATGATCCTGAGTTTAGATGTAGTTATACTAGACTACTAGGCAATACAAGCCACCTAAAGCTAGCTCATCCATAATTTGGCATTGATTTGTACAAAAAAAGGTCACTAATATGACAAACATATCACCACACGTAAGGCTACTCCATTACCAAACGGGTTTCATTCAACCAATTTTTGTAATGGAGATCACCCCATGGTGTTTGAATACTAATAATTCCATGGATTCAAGCTCATTACGTCCTTCTTTTCTTTTAATTTCTTGGGATACTTGCTCATGCTTATTGGTGAAAACCATTGTTTTTTTTGTATTTTTGTTTTGTTTTTGAGCAAGGGATTTGCTTAGTGATGAAAATAACTATTTATTTTATTTTTCTTTGGAAGTTTTTCTCATTTTGTGTGGGAGCAAGGGAATGTTTGGGTAGGGGGGATCTTGTCCTTTTGTAAATGATCAATATTATAGACCATGTGGATAATAATATGAGCAAGGAAAACCTTTCACTTAAGGTGACTAGGACCACTTTGTAGTGTCATCTTTCCTTGTTCAAACTACGATTGTTAATTTTTAAATTGTGTTGGGATTTTTACATATGCAAGGTACTATCAAAACTAGACCTTACCTCCAAAAATCCAAGATAGCTTTCTACAAAATCTAAAAAGAGAACTAGGGATGGTTGAATGACCAAAAAACCTTAGTATATACCTTATATAAATTGGTTAAATGTGTTGAAAACACAGTTACTCACAATGGAAATGTGAATGATAAGGATGTGGGTTCATGATTGACATACAAACATGGTTTTATTCATAATAATATAAACACAACTTATCCTAATGCAAGTACAATGGATGAATATACCTAATGCAATGTAACTGATGAGTGCATATGATGAAAATGCACAGTGTGAATGCAAATGTTTTTGTGTTTTAATGTTTTGAATTGTTTTTTTCATGTTTTTGTGTTTTTTGATTTGTTTGGATTTTTTTTTTTTAGGGGAAGGGAGCGATACCTTATATACCCCCAACATGTGTGGTGATTTATGAACATGGAGAAGGTGTGATACCTTCATAATATCTAATTGATATCATTGCTTATGATGTGGATGGTAGGGAATGTGTGTTACCTTGAATACCCCCATTGTGCATTTCATCCGCTGTAATATACTTGGCCTGACTAGGAAGAGTGATGGAAATCAACTCTCCTTGTTGTGGCACAAAAATTTGCACAATGTCAGTGTCCCAATGGGGTAATATACATGGCCCATATATGGATAAAGTCTTCTTATCTATAAGGTCTTGGACAACATATCTAAAAAAATAACACTCGCTAATGTCATGACCTCTCATTTGGTGATAGAGGTAAGAATGATCTTCCCTATATCTCTTAGTCCTAGGCCTGTTCAGGTTGAACAGGGGTGTGTTTGGCAAGATTATTTCATCCATTTCTTACAACTTATGAAAATGGTAGGCATGGGCTTGGTTAACGGAGTCCACATACAAAATTGGTGTTTTAAGCGTACAGGACGTAATGGCCAATTTTGATGAGGTAGCTAATTTACATGTATCTCGATCTCTTGCTTAGGTTGCTCTTTTTGTTTTTCTGGTGTAGGCATAAGGTCATTCACTATGCTCACTAAATGGTTTTTGATAGTGATAAGGTCATCAATTCAAAATTGATTCTTCTTGAGCATATTTTGTATTTATTCTTGAAGGTGTGACATGATTGAATATCACAACCATCTAGTCGATAGTACAGACAATGTAGATCTTATCTATATCCTTTAAATTTTGGACAGTATGGATATGAGATGCAAATTTTGGGTAAATTAATGTTCTTCATTTTGCATAATAGATTGAGTATCGATTCCATAGGTTCAGGCATAGGTGTATAAATGTGAAGCAAAGTTGCATTAAAACAAACACATACCATCCATAAAAGAAGGGAAAAATACCAAAATTAGCCAAAGCTTTCTTAAATTATTGTTTTGAAAATAAATATTACACAGAATAACTACTTAGAAATTCAAAATTCCCCCCCAAATACCCTATTTTCCCTTTTCCCACCTAGAACAATCTATTTGAAATTTGAATTTTAGGGGTAAACTTCCCGAGGTCATAACTCATCGCTCGTTGCTCAAAATGACTATTGGCGCATGTTTTAGGAAATCTCTTAAAGGGGTTGGCGACTTCCATATTTCAGCCCTTAAAAATACCTCTAAGGCCTTCAAAATTGACCTCCAAGTTTTACTAGCAATATTTTCACTAGTTTTGATAGGGTATGAGACCTTAAAAATTATATTTCTCCCAAACCACTTAGGATATTGGGATGATTCTTTCAATTTTGGGTCTATTTCTCCATACTCTAAAAAACTAAATAAACTTTAGAACAAAATGAAATAAATAAAAATTTGGGTGATGCAATATCACTCTTACACCATTGGATGCTCCTGCATCAAAATGAGGGGTGATCGATGTGGCCAAATCTACACTTGATCTGGTTGGGGTTGTTCTTGTGGTTGTAAAGGAGGTGGTTTGGCATTGGATGTGGTTTTCTTTTGTAGATACATTATTATTATTTGGTATATTATTTGTTGTAAAGCATAATTTTGATGCTTCATTTGTGTTTCCATCCCATCTAAGCGATCTAGAATATGTTGTAGGATTGATGGCAATGATTGCTCGCTTTTTATAGGTGATTGATAGGATGGTGTTATTGTAGCAATGATGGATGGATTTTTAGGACTCTTATCCTATGTTACCAAAATAATTTTTCTAATGAATCCTTCACCTACATGAGGTATGCCTACCTCATTATTCTATTTAGGAAGCTCATGACAAGAATCTTGTGCCATATCATTAGGTATCAAATTAGGAATGGTACCCATGAATGAAGATTCTACGGGAGAAAAACCTATGTTCTTCAATGACTCAATGGCCAATGTGAATGTCATGTTTTGCATTATGCACTCATCTAGCTCAAGGCTAGTCGACTAAACTAAAGCATGAGGTAGGATGGAGGCCAATAGTCTAGAGGGTGCTTACTTGGTTGTCAAAACTATTATTTCCTTCTCATATTTATGTGTGAATTTATCCTATTTAATAGTTATAGAATATGTGGAGGGACCTCCTTGATTGGATCTTCGAGTTTTATCCATTAGAGGATCTTGATGATGTGTATGGGGTATAAGGAGGAATCCATAATGATGGTGGATATGAAATAGGTGGTGATGGCTTGATGACTTATCGTAATGATAGAGCTAAACATTTGATGATGTCATTCAAGTGGATATTCCTATGAGTAAATGGTGAAGGAGGTTCTTGCAGCTCATCTATCTCTTTATAATATTTAAAGGGATCTGGATCAGTGTATACCACATGCACTTGATCTTGGTGTACAAATTTTAGGTGTTGATTTACTATGGATGGAATGCATTACATGTCTCTGATTCAAGGTCTTCCTAATATTATATTGTATTATCTTTCATCCTCTAAGATGTGGCACAATGTAGACATAATATTTATTCCAACCTGAATGGGTAGGACTATTATACCAAAAATATGGGATATGGCATCATTAAAATCTCGTAGTGTAAATGTGGATGTGTTGATATGTGATGACTAAAGGTTGATATGTTCTAGTAAAATGGTAGTAATGATATTAATGGATAAACTAGCATCAATCAAAACTTGTTTATACAAAATTTGATTGACACTAGCTATGATATGCAATGGTGAATCGGGCTCGTTAATAGGTGTAGCACCCTAAAATTGGCACAGTAAAACCTTAAATAATTACAATTACTCTAGTAAATATTCAAATTCAAATTTCAACCCCCAAAACCGCTCCCAAACCGTCGTTTAACCCGTTTCCTCCTTTCCCACGCCATTTTTAGAGTTTGTTTTGACCGTTTGATGATATCGTCGCCGATCAGACGATATCGCCTCAGATCGGATGATTTCATCTGGGCTAGGACGTCCAGACGATCTTGTCCCAAAACTAATTTTTCACAATTAGCCTCTATTCCAACGGCGTCTCTAATCTGGGCAGAAGCGTGTCTACGCCGTTAGAGACCCTCCCCATTGGAGATCTCCCAAATTGGGATGATCTCCAACCTCCTAACCTCCCTCCTAAGCCTATTTAAACTTAGGACTCCCCCTTGGCATCCCCCTGGCTGAATTTTCCTATAAATCGACCTTCACACGCATTAGAATAATCTGTATTACCATCTGCATTTGTTGCATCCAATTTTCTTGCAGGAACCTTGTCATTTTTTAGCCAGAGCAAGCTTACATCGTCGTAGACGATCCTGTTCAGATCGGAGACGATCCTATCAAATTAGAGATGATTTCGACTGTAGTCTGCATTGGGGCAATCAGTGCCCAGAGTTTGCACTTTTTCCTATACTTTGCTGCTGTTTTATTCTGCATTTAGTCAGTTTTATTGTTATTTCTTGTTATCCTGCATCTTGGAGTTCACCCATGTAGTTTAATCGCATAATAAAATCATGATTAGCTATTAAAGTGTTGCAATTTACTTGCATTTCTATTTGGGATTATCTGTTAACATCCTTATTGTCATTTTACATCATTATCCTCTATTAGCATTGCTGCATTTTTTGTATTTTGTGTCTATTTCTCTGTTTGCAGGTCTCTGACGAATTCGTCTGACGAATTCGTCAGATCTCAGACGATCCTGCAGGTCGGAGACGATCCTGTCAAATTCTAGATGATCCTGACTGCTTCAAGAATCAGAACCTCCATCAGACATCCGGATCAGGTATGGCTCTTTAATTTAGCTTTTTCTCTCTATTTTCTGTTCAAATCTGTTTTTTGTATTTCATTTAGTCTGCATTTTCATAATAGAACAACTTAGATTCATTTGGCCAAACCTAGGACTCGAATGTTTAAAGATAAAATTGAACACATTAAACACATTCCCAACCTAGGCATGGAAACTGCCATTCAAACGTTTCCTGGTGAACCCACCATCCATCGAAAAATCACCATAATACACCTCCCCCGAGAGGCGGGACCTTCGCAAGGCCTCTCAGTCCGAGGTATCGTCCCATCCTTTTCCCATCCCCCTTCCGGGCATGGATCCTATAGCCTGAAGGTAAGGATGTGAAAAATTTGGAGCGATACATTTTGGTGAACCCGACGTGAATGCATTTAAAACCTTTTGAAAACAAAAACAAAAAAAAAATATAGATGCATTTAAAATCATTAGAAAACTACTAAGTTGCATATCATGTTTAGATGGTAGCTCCTAAGAAAAGACTAGCAGTTACTATAAATGTTGAAAACCAATTAGCAGCCATAGAAATCAATTCTGTGCTTAGTGTGCCTGAAACAGATAGAAACCAACTTTTGTGGGACGAACTTGATAGGAGACTAGGTGTCATTTCATCTAGGTCAACAGAACTTAAACAAATCAAGAGGCTTGTCCTAGATAGAATCCTGGATCCTCATCAACTCGTCTTTTATCATGAACTTCAGAGAGCTTGCCATAGATGGTTAGCTTATAGGAGAGCTCTTGTGTCTTCAGAATTGTTCACCTTCGAGGAATACCTCGAGAACGCAGCCACTATACACCAATTCCTAGGTCGTATAGAAGACCAAGAGGTCATTCTTACGGATAGGGAAAGATGGAATAGAGTTCCTAGAGCTGTGTTATATCGAGAGTATTGCCACGAGCTTTACTTCTACCTACCAGAGTCTAAAACAGATAATATCACTATAGCACTTTTTGTCAAATTCTTGAAAGAAAATTTTCAATTTGAAGAAGAACATTTCATGACTCCTGAAGAACTTGAGCCCATTAATGATATTTATAAATTGTTTATAGAAAACTAGATCATTGCTTTCATTATTATTATTTCTTGCGTTTTGTGTGTTGTTTGTTATCTTTATAATATTGTTATTAAAACCAAAAAAATAAGAAAAACTAAAAAAACATAACAAAAACCAAAAACATTTTATTTTAAATATTATAGTAGGTATATAATTAAAATATATACCTCTTAAGCTTGTTGCATATATATATATATATATATATATATATATATATATATATATATATATATATAAATATATATATTTGCTGAAATCTAAGTTTAAGCACAATGCCTAGACTTAGGAATGGTAAACAAACTGATGAAGAAGAAGAAGATTGGTTAGGAGACAAAACAAAAAACCCAAATGTCCTTCCTGAGGATCCAATTCCAGAAGGAGAAACTCTAGATCAACCAGAAGATGACCTGGTTGAAGACGATGAACAACAAGAAAATCTTAAAGAGGAAGGATCCTCATCCCCTAGAATAGCTCCAGATGGAACTATTGCTTTTGATAACTTAGATCATTTCTAGAAATTTTTCAATAATAACATTGGTGCTCTTAATATGGCAGCTCGTATTGATAAAGAACAAATTAGTGATACTCAAGCAACCATGGAACATGTGTTTAACGTGCACACTAATCCTTTGTCTTTTATCGATCAAGAAAGTGATAAAGCTGGACCATCCAATACGGATATGGCCACTATGATTCAGAACATGCAAAAACAACAGGTTACCCAACCTCCTAAGGAACCTGTTATTGAGCCTAAAATCATTCCCACACAAAAGAAACCTTCATTCACTGCTTTATTTCGCCAAACTATTGATCAATATGCTTCAAATCGACAAAAACCTAAAATGAAGCCAAACACCAATTTTCAACAATCTGGGATACAACACAATACAACTTCAAGACTTCTTCATAACACCCTTCCTACCAACAATTTACACAATAGTAATATAGCATCTAATCTTCAAGTCCCTCCATCATATGCTCACCAATCTCATATTAATGCCCTACCAAACCAATATGGTGGGCAAACCAGTAATCTGGAAGCCATGGTGAAACAGTTAGCTTCGCGCATGGACCAGATGGATCCCTACCGTCCCTCGTACAATTATCGAGAGATATGTAGTCAGCCTTTGGATCCCATAGTTGTAGCACAACCGTACCCTAAACACTTTCCCATGCCCGTTCTGCCTATATATAAAGGAACCGAAGATCCCATAGAGCATCTTCGCATGTTTAGGATAGCATGTCATGATATATCACATGATGACTTGCTATTACTAAAAATGTTCCCAAAAAGTTTAGGAGGAATGGCATTAGAGTGGTACTATCAATTGCCCACTCATTCTTTGAGAAATTTTGAAGAAACAGATGAATCTTTTGTCCATCAATTTAGTGCCTACATCGAGAGGCATGTAACCATTAAAGATTTGTACAACTTAAAACAAGACAAAGATGAATGTTTTGCTGATTTCTTAGCTAGATGGAGGCAGTTGACAGGAAAACTGCACTTTGTGCTACCTTATAGGGAAATGTTGGACATTTTTATTAATAATTTGCAAGAACAAATATCTTATGAGTTATCAACTGCTACTTTGACTACCTTCGATCAGGCTATAGACTTAGCTCGAAGAGTAGAAGATGCTCTCATTAGGAGAGGCCAACTTAGGAAGAAAGATGATGAGAAAACATCCAGAAATCAATATAAAAACAAACAAGTTGTGGGTGACGGAGTCACTGACAGCAGAAATGTTGCTAATATCAATGCAACGAAGACAACAGAAAAATTTATATTGAAACCTCCTGATAAACCTCCTCGAGAGTTTACTAGATTGAATCAACCATTATCAACTATTTTACCTCAATTACTCGAAAGAGGCTTGATTCAATTACCAGCTATCCGGGAACCTGATCCAACCATACCCGGATACAGAGCTGACTTACACTATGATTTCCATAGAGGGCCTGGACACTCTACCAATGCTTGTAAAAGGTTGAAACATAAAATACAAGATCTGATTGATAATAATGAAATGGAGGTGCAAGCCTTCCAACCTAAACAAAATGCTCCTAATAATGCTCAAAAGAACATTCCCCAAAATCAAAATCAAAATGCTAATCAATCATTAGACATATTTCAACATCCTTTACCAAGACATGGTAAAGAGGTGGCCAATCAAATTGAGCATCATAATGTTCCTCCTCCTACCCGATATGTAGGAACTATTAGCGGACATTTACCTAATCATGATTTACAAAAATTTGACACAACTTTATCCATGGTCACGACCAGGCCCCTACATAATATTCAAATACCGGATCTCAGTGATGTAGAATCAGATACTGAAAGTGAAATAGACATCACCTCAAACCAATCGAATAGTTCTAAAAATGAATCAGATCCTATTCAACCTATCACAGATGCTATGATTCCAGAAGAACCATTTCCTAGAAGAGTTACTACTCGACCCTCTTCTAATCAATTCCTTTCTAATGAACAAGCTATAAATGCTAGACCAAGACCTATTCAGCATCCTCAATATAACATTGTAGGTACCATCGGAGTTGTTACCAGACAACAAGCTCAAAATTCTCAACAAGAACCAAATCAGAATGATGGATCAACTCCATTTGTTTTGAAAAATCCCAATAAAGGGAATCATGCTCCTAATGTTCAACCTAAACCCCCTTACAATATTAATGAGCAATTATCCAATACTACAGCCAGAATTTCTCTTTTGGACCTATTAAGATCTTCTCCTACCCATAGAGATGAATTAATGCTTACATTAAGCCAAATGATGGTACCACAAAACATTCAACCTGAAGCCATGGCCAATACTATCATCACTAGAGAAGTCGATTGTATTGACTTTCGAGATAAAGATATACCACAACATAGTTTACATAAGGATAACCCCTTATACATTACTGCCTTAATTGGAGATGTAGCCATTAAAAGAGTCTTGATTGATAATGGTTCATCTTTAAATATTTGCACTTTTGATTTCTACCAAAGATTTGGGTTTAGAAGTGATGAAATGAAGAAAACTGACATGATCATAAAAGCTTTCAATGACGAAACACAAGAAACGTGTGGAGTTATTACCATCCCATTGCAAGTTGGTCCTAGAACCTTAGATACGACCGTGTTTATTGTACATTGCCCCGCATCGTACAATATACTCTTGGGTCATCCTTGGATCAATGCAATGCGGGTTGTCCCATCAACTTTACACCAATGTGTTAAATTCGAATTTAAAAATCAGTTGGTCACTATCCATGGTGATCCTAGACCCTTTGATATGTGTGCCTTGGCAGAACCTGTTGGAGTTCAATTTTGCCCTGCTCTGTCATCCACACATCCTAATTCTTATTTTTCATCTAAAACTATGAAACACACACCCATAACTTCATCTATTTCTCCTCCATTAATTTCATCCTCATATATAGATCAACAATCTTCTAAACAAACCACTCTAGAACCTCAAAAAGATCTTCAATCCACAACCAATCCTTCATGTTCCATCCCTATAATTTCAAAACCTATAGACCCATCTATTAACGCCTCCACATTATCTACATCTATCATACCTTCCACATCTAAAGATATAGGGAATGATCCTTCTACATCTTATGCTCTTTCTGATGAACTCTTACCTGATTTATCTCAAATTCTTATATCAGAAAAAACAAATGCTTCTATGCAAAATTCCATTATCTTAAGTAATTTGCCGCCATCTCCTCGTACTTTGGGCCTCCCACAACCTATGGGAAGTACTTACCAAGTCGGGAGTTGTGCCTTCATTTATAAAGGATATGACTAGGGAAGAATACCTCGAAATATCAAAACTCATCATGATGGATATGCTCGATGTTATTTTACTAATGAGTATATTAAAGCTAAACCTATAATGCTTAAAATGGGATATAAAGGGAAAGGCTTGGGACCTTTCCAAAATGGTATGAAAGAACCTTTCGAGGTAGAACCATGGCCCGCTCCGCTGTGGTGTGGGTCTATTTCCTAGTAAGGGTCAACCCTTCCCTTTTGAAGATGATGATCAACTCATATGTTATCAAGATTATTTGGATGGGCATGATGATTCGCCTCTACAAAATCAGCCATTTACATGTAATATGCTATCCATAGCTTATCCTGAAATGATTGCTGAATCCGATGATGAGTTGGAAGGAGATATTTTCCATGATGTCTCCGTTGAAGAGATGTTACACAATGGTTTTTATTTTGATGGTTCTATACCAACTATAGCCCAGCTTGAGGCCACGACTCCTCAAGATGACTTATCTAAGTTAACCTTAAAAGAATTACAAGAATTGGGCATCTCACCCGCCCCACCTAATTTTGAAAGAGATCTACACATGGAAGTAGAAAACGTCATTAAAGTTAACATTGGAACTGAGGATAATCCTCACATAATCAATATTGGGTCAGAATTAAGTCAAGAAAAACAAGAGCAATACATTGCATTTCTTAAAGAATATGAAGATGTCTTCGCTTGGACATATGAAGATATGCCAGGTTTAGACCCTTCCGTAGTCATGCATCACCTAGTAGTCCATCCGGATGCTAAACCTGTTAAACAAAAACTTAGAAAAATGCATCCCAAAGTGGCTTTACTAGTCAAAGGGGAATTAGAAAAACTCTTGAATGTTGTTTTTATACAAGCTATTGATTATGCTGAATGGATCTCGAATGTAGTTCCAGTCACCAAGAAAGAAGCTACCAAAGTTAGGGTTTGCACAGATTTTAGAGATATTAACGTTGCATGCCCTAAAGATGATTTTCCTCTTCCAAACATGGATCAAATCATTGATTTTACTGCTGGGAGTGGGATGATGTCCCTAATGGATGGATTCTCTGGTTATAATCAGATCAGGATAGCTCCTGAAGATCAGGCTAAAACAACCTTTATTACCCCCTGGGGTACCTTTTGTTGGAAAGTGATGCCATTCGGCTTAAAGAATGCAGGTGCAACCTATCAACGAGCTATGACTTATATTTTTCATGATATGATGCATGATATCCTACATGATTATGTAGATGATATTATAGCTCGCTCTATTAATGAAGATAATCATTTAGATGATTTGAGAAAAGTTTTTAATCGGTTAAGGGAATATCTTATTCGATTAAATCCAGCCAAATGCATATTTGGAGTTAAGTCCGATAAACTATTAGGGGTTATAGTTTCTTTACGTGGCATCAAAATTGACCCTCTTAAGATTGCGGCTATCACTGATATGCCCGCACCTACCAATATATCTGAATTACGAAGTTTACAAGGTAAGCTTCAAGCTATCCGTCGCTTCATCGATAAGTTGGTGGACAAAACCGGTCCCTTTCTTAAGCTCCTTAAGAAGGATGTCCCTTTTAATTGGGACGACGAATGTAAGGAAGCTTTTGAACTTCTCAAACAATACCTCCTTAACCCACCTGTGCTTTCACCGCCTAGACCTGATCGTCCGTTTATCCTGTATATTTTAGCTTCAGATTTTGCTTTAGGAGCTATGTTAGCTCAACTTGATGATGAGAAGAGAGAACGTGCTACTTATTATATTAGCCGAACTCTAATTAGTTATGAAACCCGCTACACAACGTTAGAAAAACTATGTCTAGCAGTCATCTTTTCTACGCAAAAATTATGCCATTATATGCTTAGCCAAAAAACGTATGTCATTGCTAAATATGATCCCTTGCGGTATCTTATGAGTCGACCTTATTTATCGGGTCGCACAGCCAAGTGGGTTCTTGCTCTAAGCGAGTTTGAACTCGTGTTCATAGGACAAAAGTCTGTTAAGGGTCAAATCATAGCAGACCAATTAGCTGTTGCACCCTTAGAGTCTACCCATCCCCTCATCATTGAGTTTCCTGATGAATGCCTTCAATTAGAGGCCGACCATATTGAACAATGGTCCTTATACTTTGATGGAGCCCGATGCATGAGTGGGGCTGGTGCAGGTATTATTTTAATATCTCCACAAAAGCACATTATACCTTTGTCCTTTAAATTAACATTTTCTTGCACTAATAACACTGTTGAGTATGAAGCTCTAATCCTTGGATTACGAGCCGCCTTGGCTCTAAAAATTAAACATCTGCTAGTTTTTGGTGATTCTCAACTTGTTATAAACCAAATTAATGAAGTTTATCAGACCAGAGATGATAAACTGCGCCCATATAAAGCCTATGTTTTACAATTAATGTCTCTATTTGATCAAGTTACCTTGGAAGCTATTCCTCGAACTAGCAACCGTGCAGCTGATGCTATGGCCGTAGCTGCATCTCTTCTGCCCTTGGAGTTAGATGACGAATATGCCACTATCATTATTCGTCGACTCCAGGAACCCGCTTCAAATAAGTCATGCTTAGAACCTTTGGATGTGTTTCTAATCAATGAAACTACTCTTGAACCTTGGTATACGGATATATTTGATTTTCTTCAAAATGGGACTTTCCCTACCAATTCTAATAGAAACCAACGTCGGTTATTACGTAGACGAGCAAGTCGATTTGTAATAATTGGCAATACTTTGTATAAGAGATCTTTTGAAGGTATCTTATTGAGATGTTTGAATCTAGAAGAATCCAAATCAGCCTTGAGTGAAGCCCATGATGGATCTTGTGGAGGACACTTCAGTGGTAGTGTCATTGCTAAAAAGCTCCTTAGGATAGGATACTTTTGGCCTACCATGGAGAATGATGCACATGATTATGTGCGCCATTGCGACAAGTGCCAAAAACATGCTGACCTTGTCCATGCCCCTGCACAAGAACTATAGGCTATTTCATCTCCTTGGCCCTTTTCAAAATGGGGCTTAGACATTATTGGCAAAATCAATCTTGTGTCATCTGATGGACACAAATTCATCATAACCGCCACCGAGTATTTCACGAAGTGGGTTGAAGCTATGCCTTTAGCTTCCCGCACTGGAACACAAGTCTCTAAATTTATTTTTAATCAAATCATTTGTAGGTTCGGAATTCCTGCAAATCTCATCTCCCGATAATGGAACTTGTTTCAAAAATAAAGATGTCAAGAAATTATGCCAAAAATATAAGATTCAACATCGCTGGTCCACTCCCTATTATCCTCAGGGTAATGGCCAAGCAGAAGCTTCAAACAAAACCTTAATCAAAATTCTCAAAATATTGGTCAATAAATCTGGCCGCGACTGGCACATTCAATTATATCCAGCCTTGTGGGCCTATCGAACTAGTGTTCGAACCCCCACTGGAACTTCACCTTTTGTTTTGGTTTATGGCACTGAAGCCGTTTTTCCCTTTGAATTAGAAGTTCCTTCTTTGGCTCTACTACTTCAAGATACCGAAGTAGGAGATGAATATCGAAGTTGGCAGACTCGATCACTGGAACTCCTAGATGAAAAGTGCATCAATGCTTTGGAGCATCTTCGTGCCTACCAAAACAAGCTTAAAAGATCATATGCTAAGAAAGTTCGTCATCGATCCTTTGAGGTCGGCGACCTTGTTTTAAAAGAAAATCAAAAGAATACTAATGCAACTAAAGACCTTAAAGGTAAATTTGAGCCCAACTGGCTTGGACCATATATTATCACTGCTAAATTTGAATCAGGAGCATACAAATTATCTACCTTAGATGGTAAAGAACTTAAAGAACCCATGAACATTTTGCATCTTAAACGTTACTATGCATAAAAATTGGTCATTTCATCATTGTATATATTTGTTTAAAATATTTCAAAAAAAAAAAACCACTGTCTTGTATTTCTTTCAATTCATAAACTTAAAAATCTAAAACTTAAAATTAAAAACACCAAAAACATTCAAAATCATCAAAATCTTCAAAAACATCTTTTATTTTTTGTACTTCTCAATTTGTGCAATATTGCAGTTATATTTTCAAATTATTTTGGATAAATTAGCATTTATTTGGAATCCCGCACTTTCACATTCACATGAATAAATATCTTGATTTTATTTGGCATGATTACTAATCTCTCTTATATCAAAGTCCACAAAATTCAATTAAATAAAGTTTGAGCACAGAGAATTGATCTTGTTATTTACTTTAGCCAAGCATATCCTTTCACAATAAAATGATTATATTTGTAATATCCATGCTATGCTACATAGTAGAAGTGGTTTCTTGAGTGAAAAGTTTCCCCTGCTATCCTATCATGCACATGGTCTAGAATCTTTGAGAATTGGCAAAAGGACAAGCTCACCCCTACCCGAAATAAAAATCCCTTGCTCTACAGCTAATCCGAGCAAGTATCCCTAGAATAGGAAGCAAAAGAAAAAGAAAAATCAAGCAAAATCATTTAGCACTATTTCAGCATTATCTCAAATATCAAAGCAAAAGATACAAAAAAAAAAAAGAGAGACAAAAAGAAAAGAAAGCAAAAGAGCAAAAGCAAAAGCAATAAAATCCCTTTCCCTACCCCTTGAAAAGAAAAGAAGGGTTGATGAGCTTGAATCCCTGGAATTCTCAATTATTTGAAAACTGTGAGGTAAGCCCCATAACAGGTGGTTTGTGCCCAACCCGCTTGGCCTTGGGTAACTCCTAGCGTGGTGATATGTCTGTCACATTAGCGACCTTCTTTTGTACAGACCTATGTCTGCTTATGGATTAGCTAGCTCTTGATAACCCGACTTACATAGTAGTATGGTATGGTTATATGCATCTCAATCATGGTTAATGAACACTTATTTGGTTAATTCAAATCACTTGTATCATAATATCTTGCTCAAACCTGGTAAATGAACAATGCAATCGCACACACATTTGTATTTGAGAGATTTTGTGTATCATTATGATAAATCAAGATTGGAAATGAACTCACATATGCACATGGGATTCCTTATAAATCTAACTTTTGTCTTTAAGATACTTTGAAATATATTTTTGCACATTGTCTGGAATAATTTCATTTTCTTCTCTGAGAACAGTTGTTTAGTATAAAGACAACCACATGTATTTACCAACAAATCAAAATCATTTTTCAAAAAAAAAATGCAATAAAGTTCCATATAACTTTTGACTTTTGCGACGATGGTATAGTTCCAAAACCAAAAGTGGATTTTTATGCCTAGCACAAGTCCTCATCTTCATATTTTTTGTTTATTTTCAAAAATTAAAAATCAACCATGCAATAAAATTATTTATTTTCTTCTTTTGGATTTCGCGATGATGGTATAAGTCTATACCTAAATATTCTATGCCTAGCGCAAACCATTGTATTAATTTTATTCCCCATTCATTTAAAAATCATAAAAACATATGACTTAAATCATTATGTTACACAATTATGCTTTCAAAAGAACGAACATTATTACTATTTCATGTCATTTTGTCAACATGCAAATTTGCAATGATGGTATAATTCCTAGGGAATTATTCAAACATTTTATCACACTTAGGAATTTATGCCTAGCAAAAATCATTTTCTAAAAATATTTCATGCATAATATTTTCATGAAAAGTCTGAAAACAAATCATCATCATCATCATCATTTGCATCATCACAACAAAGTCTTAAGACAGTCTCTTAAGCACTCTTTTACTTTTAACAATATTTCTATACTGGGATTAGCTTGACGACCGAGTGAGCGGCGACTCCATGAAATGGTCTATAACAATGACAATGTCCTTTGAAATTATTGTTAGAAGTCCCTTTTATTTTTTTATCAAATTATCATCACAACAACCAATTTGTTTACATCAGATTATTTCATTTAAATTTTTAAAAGCATGACATTCAAACCATAATATTTCCAAACGACATAATTACATGAATCATCAAATCAATCACACTTCAAACATTAAAGCATCATAAAAACATATAAACAAGTCATATCATCATAAGACAAGTCATATGATCAAAAATATCATATATATATATATATATATATATATATCTCAACAATGTATGTACATCATATCAAAACTAGATTGGTATGCCACAATCTACATCTTGGCATACTCAATCCTCTCAATCATATATCCTCTGTGTAGTGTCTCGAGAACCCCTCGAGCTCTCAGCCTCATCTCCTCCCTCGCCTTGAGGTGGACGAGGTGGCCCCATCACAGTATGTGTGGTACTGCGAGTCCTAGTCCTCGATCGGGATGAAGTCCTCGATGACCCAATCCTGATAGGGTCCGCAATGTCGACTGGTAGTTGTACCCTCTGGCCCTCTAGCACCATCTAGAAGTAGATACCCTAGTAGAACACGGTCTGAGCAATCGACCATGCTAGCTCCTGAGTGCTCGCTCCTCCGCTCCGTGCTCTGAGGCGTGCAACCTCATCTCTGAGTTGTGTAGCCTCCGCTCGATGTCGTGCAGCCTCATCCTGTAGAGTCTGCACCTATGCCTGGAGATGGACAGTATCCACCCAGATAGTAGCCATATCACTACTCTCTCCTGTGTCCACACCCTTGCCCTTATCAAGCGATGGTGGAGATTCAATGTTCACTCCGCCCTTCTCCAGGGCGAAGCTTGGATCTCCGCATAGTCTCATCATAGCGTGGCCCTGATTGGCAGTAGGTGTGATCAACTGTCCTTGTATGGGGATCCTCAAAATCCTCCATACATCCTCTAGTGTGGGAGTCATCTCCCTTTTTGATAACCAGAAACATGAATAACCTGGATACCACCTCTCTGCTAGGGCTATCAATAGCCCCATGTCTGTAGACACTTGTGGCATATCTGCCACGTGCTGCAAGCCGACCTACACCAACTAATCTCGCTCTGCCTAAGACAGGGTGGCCAAGTCATCCCTTAGTCTATCGTATTTCCATTCTCGGCTCTTTAGTAATCCTCTCTGCAACATAAACAACAAAACAATCAAAAATCATCAATAACAATCATTAATCAAACATGCATTAAAAATTTAAGTAAAAAAACTTTAATTTCATATAAATAACGATATCGCCCACAATTGGATGATATCGTCCTAAATTTGAGCAAATTCATTTTCTATTTCACATGAGGGAATCATCCCTTATTGGACGAAATCGTCCCCCTATTGCCGATTTCGCCCTCGAATGAAATCGACGATATCAAGACGATTTTGACGAAATCGAGACGATTTTGTCTCGACGACGTCGACAGCCCAAAAACGGTCGTGATGCTCAAAAATCAGTCAAATCTAATCTAAAAAGCATGAAATTCTAAATTAAAGCATTCTAAACTAAGTTTAGACCCTTACCCATAGCCCGCGTCAGACATCTATCGATCTGTGTGTTGTCTCGACCATCTTGTCTCCATAGCTCTAAAAACTAGGAAAATGAACAGTAACAATGAATTAGGGTTTTACCCTATTTTGCTTAATTTTATTCAAATACAATTACAAATATTTTAAAATTTTGCTTTTCCGTGTTTTTACCTCAAACGTTTGATTTGGGTAAAAACACGGAGGGGGCACCATAGTAAGCTGTCATACGATTCGACCTAGAATCATCACCTAAAAATGGGAATAATTTTTGCTTTCTCGTAGATCGAGAAGAACTCATCTTTAATGCATTTTCTTTGGAAAATTCGCTAAAGAGGGGGCAAAATGTAGCACCCTAAAATTTGCGCAGTAAAACCTTAAATAATTATAATTACTCTAGTAAATATTCAAATTCAAATTTCAACCCCCAAAACCACTCCCAAACCATCGTTTAACCTGTTTCCTCCTTTCCCACACCATTTTTAGAGTTTGTTTTGACCATTTGACGATATCATCGCTGATAAAACGATATCACCTCAGATCGGACGATTTCGTCTGGGCTAGGACGTCCAAACGATCTTGTCTCAAAACTAATTTTTCATAATTAGCCTCTGTTCCAACGACGTCTCTAATCTAGGCAGAAGCATGTCTACACCGTTAGAGACCCTCCTCGTTGGAGATCTCCCAAATTAGGATGATCTCCAACCTCCTAACCTCCATCCTAAGCCTATTTAACCTTAGGACCCCCCTTGACTTACCTCTGGCTGAATTTTCTTGTAAATCAACCTTCACACGCATTAGAATACTCTGTATTACCATCTGCATTTGTTGCATCCAATTTTCTTGTAGGAACCTTGTCATTTTTCAGCCAGAGCAAGCTTACATCATCGCAGATGATCTTGTTCAGATCGAAGATGATCCTGTCAAATTAGATATGATTTCGACTACAGTCTGCATGGAGGCAATCAGTGCCTAGAGTTTGCACTTTTTCCTATACTTTGCTATTGTTTTATTCTGCATTTAGTCAGTTTTATTGTTATTTCTTGTTATCCTGCATCTTGGAGTTCACCCATGTAGTTTAATCGCATAATAAAATCATGATTAGCTATTAAAGTGTTGCAATTTACTTGCATTTCCATTTGGTATTATATGTTAACATCCTTATTGTCATTTTACATCATTATCCTCTATTAGCATTGCTGCATTTTTTGTATTTTGTGTCTATTTCTATGTTTGCAGGTCTCTGACGAATTCGTCAGATCTCAGACGATCTTGTAGATCGGAGACGATTCTGTCAAATTCCAGATGATCCTAACTGCTTCAAGAATTAGAACCTCCATCATACATTCGGATCAGGTATGGCTCTTTAATTTAGCTTTTTCTCTCTATTTTTTGTTCAAATCTATTTTTTGTATTTCATTTAGTCTACATTTTCATAATAGAACAACTTAGATTCATTTGGCCAAACCTAGGACTTGGATGTTTAAAGCTAAAATTGAACACATAAAACACATTCCCAACCTAGGCTCGAAAACTGCCATTAAATTTTTCCTGGTGAACCCACCATCCATCAAAAAATACCATAATACACCTCCCCTGATATGCGGGACCTTCGCAAGGCCTCTCAGTACGAGGTATTGTCCCATCCTTTTCACATCCCCCTTCCGGGCATGGATCCTATAGCCTTAAGGTAAGGGTGTGAAAATTTTGAAGCGATACAATAGGGGTTGGCATAATCTTCTACTTGTGCAATATCATCACAAGGTCCTTGTATTATTAGATATTATTTAATGAAAAATTGGCAAATAATACTCTTGAAGCATATTTTGATGTTAGGATTTTTCTAGAGAGGAGGGACATTTTTTCGTAGGACTGCCCAAACTATCGAACTTGTTTCGGCCATATCTCACTCATCCGGACTCGGATTGAGCTAAAATTTTGAGGGTAGATGCCTGAAAAACCCTAGAACGTCTCCACCAATTTTCATATCATTTGGAGCAACACAGATCCTAGCGCATCCCTATGTGTGAACGAGATTTTTGGCAAGCGGCTATGCGAGGGTTTCATCTGGGTTGAGTGCAAGCAGCTCCAGAGGTTGGTTTTTAGGGCCTTCGGGCCCTAGCGGCCAATATTTTTGTGGTTTATGCTCAATATTTTAGCAGGAAATGTTGCAGGGGATCCAATATGGGTTAGAAATTTATCTTTCAATAGATCATACTATGAACTTGAGTGACAACGACTTCCAATTTGCTGCACAAAAGAAAAGTGAAAACCATACCTTTCCACGACGTCTAGGGCAAGGATTAAAGAGATCACGAAACAAGTTTCAAGTAGTTGATCAAAAAATGGCTCATATCTCAAGTGAATCTGGTGCTAAGGTGCACCCACAAAATAATTCTACTATGAAAACCCCTATCAAGGGTAAGAATTTTGAAAACTCAGCCCCAAAAATGAATTTTAGGGATGCCCTCCATGGTGGACAGCCTCAGCCCAATGCTAATATCAATCTTAGGGCTTCCCATAAACCTCTAAGAATGCCTAATATTGATCCCAGGAAAATGGAGTCAGGATGTCTTAAAGCAGCTGATGGAACTCCTATTGTTAAGCTTGATATGGGTAACATTCAGACTGGCATTGAAGATTTGGAAAAAAGAGGACTAATTTGTCGGTTCGTGGGTTTTCGTCCGAGCCTATCTGCTTTCAAAGTCTGGGCTGCAAAAAGCTGGAAAACTAAAGGTGAGTTACAAATCTCTATTTATCCAAATGGTTATTTTCTTGTTTTATTTGCTAATAATGAAGATAGAGAGAAAACTTTTCAAGGGGGTCCTTGGTTTTTTGGAAGGGCAGGGCTTTTCATGAAGCCCTGGCATACTAAATTTAAAGTCGAAGAAGAGATGCCTTCTATAGCTCCCGTGTGGGTTAGACTCTTTGGCCTCCCTATTGAATTTTGGAATCCTACTATTTTTTCTTCAATTGGAAACTCTTTAGGAACTTTTATGATGTCTGCTGATTGTACTCAAAATTTTGAACATATTATTTATGCTCGGATTTGTGTTTTAATGGATTTTGACAAACCCCTACCTAAAAATATCACATTACAATTTGGGGAAGACACTTGGGAGCAAGTAGTGGACTATGAGAACATTCCTTTTCGTTGTAGAATTTGCCATGAATATGGTCATTTGGCCAGTGCTTGCCCAAATAAAATTCCTGATCAAAAGAAAGAAGATATAAACTCAACAGGTTTCCAAATGCCTAAGAAGAAGAACACTCAAAAAAACCAGTTATGAAGGATCAATCAAAGTCATCTGCTAATATGTTTGAAATCCTTTCCACAAATGATGTCCCAAGTGAGGAAGAGGAAATAATGGAAACAAAAATCTTAGAAACACAATTTAAATATGAAGGGAAGAACTCAGAGACAAACCAACAAATCAAAGGTTTTCAACAGAAAAAAGGGAGAAAATTTACACAAGAAAAACAATCTTTTAAATGTCAAAACTTCAAATAATACAGGTCCCAATATAGACTCCGTTGAACCCTCTAGTAAAATTTTGGCTGTGTACGAGCATTCTTCAAGGTTAGAAGCCATCTCATATTCAATTGGAATAAGTCAAGAAATAGGGAAAAAAACTGAAGATGGATTCTAATCAAAAAGCAGGTCGCAAGACCAATCAATATCATATGGTAAAAGAAGGTGAAAAGCTTGTAGAGGAAGGTAAGATTAATGCCCTTCCCAAATTTTTTAGCCCTGGTATTAATGAAGATCATCACTTGGAATATTAGAGGACTCAAAGGGAGTCTTTCAAAACAAAATGAAATTAGAAGAATGATTCAGATAAATCATCCACATCTTGTTTTCCTTCAAGAAACAAAGATGTCAATGGAGGATATGGACTCAATTGCCAGTAAAATTTGGCCAACTGGAAAAGTGGTTTCCCTAGTTCCCATGGGACTTCTGGTGGCATTGCTTGTCTTTGGGACCCAAAAGAGGTAGTTATTCACCATATGGTTGGCATTTGGGGTCTGTTGGCTATAGCTATTCAAAGTAGACATTCCAACCAAATTATGCTCTGCATTACTGTTTATGCTCCGACTACTTTGGAGGAAAAAATAAGACAGTGGAAGGATATAACTCATATTATCTCTCATTTTCCTGAAGCTTGGATCTTGATCGGAGGAGATTTCAATACCATCCTCTCTCTGGATGAGAAAATGGGGGAAATAGAAATTTGGACAAAAGCACTGACCTCATGAGCGAATATATTGCAAACCTCCATCTTGTGGACATCCAACCAGATAATGGCCTTATGACTTGGTCTAACAGAAGGCAAGGCTTAGCTTGTATAATGGAGAGATTGGATAGGTTTTTGCTCTCTAAAAATTTCTTAATCCATGGTCACATTCCTAAAGTGAAGACTCTTAATAATGTTGGTTCGGATCATTGGCCACTCATGGTGGAAATGTGGAAAACCAATGTGAGTTTCTCTCCTTTTCATTTTCAATTAATGTGGCTTAGAGACATTTCCTTTAGACCTCATGTGCAACAATGGTGGAAGGAAGGTAAACCTAGGCATGGGACTAAGATGTTCTATTTTGCCAAAAGACTGCAATACATTAAATCCAAAATCAAGACTTGGAACTGGAAAGAGTTTGGGGATGTTCATAAAAAAACATGAAGTTATTGCTCATCTTGAAAATTTGAATAAGAAAATCCATTTAGATGGCCTCACAGAGAAGAGAAGTGCAGATGAAATTAAACTCACAACTCAGTTAGAGGAATGGGAAAAAAGAGAAGAAATCTTATGGAAGCAAAAATCTAGAATTCAATGGCTCAAAGAAGGAGATCGAAACACAAATTTCTTCCACAAATCTCTTCTAGCTCGAAGATCTCACAACTTTATTTCTTCCCTAAAATCAGATTCTGGAGATGTTGTTTATACTTGGGATGGCATGAACTCTATTGTTGTTGATTACTTTTCCAATATTTTTGTTGCTACTCCTCTTGACTCAACTTCTCAACAAAATGTTCTTCAAGCAATCCCTTCTCTTATCACTTCTGAGGAGAACTCTATTTTGACTGCTCCTGTTACTATCAATGAGCTTCAACAGGTAGTTTTTAAAATGCAAAAAGGAAAACCCCAGGTCCTGATGGTTTTCCCATTGAGTTCTACCAAGAGTTCTGGGATATCCTTCATGTTGATTTATTAGAGGTGGTGGAAGAAGCCAGGAAAGCCAAAGAAATTTTGAAGGTTATCAATAAAACTTATATTACTCTTGTTCCAAAAGCTCAAGAGGTTGATCATATCTCAGCTTTTAGACCTATTGCTTTATGTAATGTTCTTCTCAAAATCATTACTAAAATCATGGCAGAAAGGTTGAAGCCTCTTTTGCATAAGATTATTTCCCCAGAGCAAGGGGGTTATGTGGAAGGGCATCAAATAGTAGATGAGATAGTTCTTGCTCAGGAAGCCATCCATTCCATGGATATGCAAAAATCTCCTTCCATGTTCATTCGGTTAGACTTATCCAAAGCTTATGACAGAGTGGATTGGCACTTCCTTATCAAAGTTTTGAGGCAATTTGGTTTCTCTAAGGATTGGATGGATTGGATTATGGGATGTATCTCTTCAGTTTCCTACTTAGTTCTTATCAATGGCAGGCCTTCTCAGTCATTCCCAGCTTCCAGAGGTATTAGGCAAGGTGACCCGCTATCCCCTTATTTATTCATCATTCTTGTTGAATGCTTGGGTAGGACTATAACCAAAAAGAGGGAAAACAAAACCCTTGAGGGAGTTACCATTGCTCATGGAGCTAGACCTATCTCTCATCTTCAATTTGTGGATGACTCTACTCTTTTAGGTAAAGCTACAGTTAAGGAAGCTTCTAATATTAAGCAAATCATTAGCTATTTTTCTAAGGCTACTAGGCAGTTGATCAATGAAGACAAATCTAAAGTTATTTTCTTTCACTGCTCTACTAGACAGGAATCCATGGTCTTGGATAAATTAAGATATAAGAAGACCTCCCTTCCAATCACTTATTTAGGTATTCCCATAAATATTCAAAGGCAAAAAAATAAATATTGGAATTGGTTGTTGGACAAAGTCAAGAAGAAAATTGGAAAGTGGACCAACAGGTGGCTTTCTTCTGGGGGTAGAATCACCTTGGTAAAATCAGTCCTTCAAGCTATTCCTATTTATGTATCTTCCATGTTGAATATTCCAAAGGTTGTTCTTCGAGAACTGGATCAAATCAGTCATCGTTTCCTTTGGAGTGGTACTAAGGAGAAAAGAAAATGGGCCTTGGTGAAATGGGACACTTTATGTCTTCCTAAGAATTAAAGGGGGTTAGGATTCCGGTCTTCTATTAATAACAACAAAGCTTTAGCTGCTAAATTATATTGGAGGATGTTGCATAACCCCAATGCTCTTTGGGCCAATAATCTTCATGCTAAATATGCTGAGAACAAAAGTCCTGAAGACCTTGTTCGCTATCAACTTCCTACCAAAGGTTCTCCCATTTTAGCAGTTCTTAAGACTGGTGAGGATTTGATAAAGAAAAATTTATTTTGGATCATTCATAATGGTCAATAGGTAAATTTTTGGACAGATTCTTGGGATGGTCACAAGCCTTTGATAACTCAGTTTCCCGATTGGAGGCCTTGGATGGAGGAGCTTCACCGAGCTAACTGGATAAAGGTGGCTAATTACTATCGGTACCATACTGGTAATTCAAAGGTTGGTAGATATTGGATCCCTATTGAGGACTGGCCTATTCAAATCCCAGAAAGGCAAAGACAAGATATCCAAGGCATCCTTCATATGAGATCTCTCTCTTGGTCCCATGAAAAATATTGTTTTGGATGGAACAACACTACTAAGGGTGAGTATTCAGTTGCTCAAGGTTATTTGACCTTATGCCATAATAATCCCAACCATTCTTCTGACATATTTTCTCAATTGTGGGCTCAAAAGCTCTGGCCTAAGGTGAGGTTCTTTAATTGGCTTTTATTGCATCGTAGGGTGCTTACTGGTGAGCAACTTATGAAGCATGGTTTTCATGGCCCTTTTAGATGTGAGATGTGTGAAGAGAATGTAGAAACTCTCAACCATATTTTTATTGAGTGTACTTTAGCCTCTGAGCTATGGAGGAGAATGGCCACTTTACTTGGCTTACAGTGGTCCAATTTTTTTACTTTTGAATAGCTTTGGAGGGATTGGCCTAATCAAGAGGGTGTTGATCATTTTATTAGGCAGTTAGTTTGGATGGGTTCTACCATTCTTCTTTGGAATATTTGGATTGAAAGGAACAACCAAATTTTTAATCAAGATAGGAAGGATATTCACTATATTTGGCAAAAGACCATAGCCAACTTAGTTGAATCAGTCCATCAACTCCTTAATCACCCCCAAAACTCCCACCAAAGATGGGATCAAGTGATGCAAAGATTGAAGATTAAATCTTCTAAGGGCAACCAACTTAAAGGGAATGTGAGTATTAGTAAGATGGATAGGACAAGAAATTGGCAACCTCCTCCTAAGGATTTTGGAAAATTCAATACTGATGGAGCCTCTAGAGGGAACCCTAGAAAAGCCAGTGTGGGAGGAATTGGTAGACTTTCAGATGGCTCCCTGGTTTTTACTTTTGCTGAGAATTTGGGTATTCTTTCCAATAACCTTGTTGAGGGGTATGGTATCCTCAGAGGCCTTCAGGAGGCTACTAAGGTTGGATGGGAAAAGGTGTTAGTTGAGTCTGACTCTCAACTTATGATTAATCTTTTGAAGACTCCTTCCAAGAATCATAAGGTTGATTGGAGAATAAAAAGAATTATTGAGAAGATTCAATTAATCCAGATGGGATTTTTGAAAGTTGATTACAATCATGTGGTCAGAGATCAAAACAAGAGTGTTGATGCTTTAGCTAATTGGGCTTTGGACAAAGGTGATCTTACTTGTTATGGCCACCCTCCTAGATGGTGGGCTTCACAAATTAGGGAAGCTCTTCTTTCTATCATTTCTTTGGATGGCTCCAGTTCTGAAGGTACCTAGTTTCTTCTTGCTTTTTTTTTGCTTCTCTTTGGTTCATTCAGGTTTTTTTAGTTCCCTAGCTCACTCTTTTCTTTCTTTTGTTTCCTTTGTTGTTTCTTGCCTTAATAGTCTTCTGGTCTAGATAGGTCATTGTTATGTTCAATTTTTTTTTTTTTTTTTTGTTTAGTTTTTTAAGGTGTGTGTGTTCTTTTGTTTTGTTTTGTTTTTGTGTTCTTTGTGTTGTTTTTTGTTGTTCTTGTGTTTTTGTTGTTTTGTGTTTTTTTATGTTTTTTGTTATTGTTCTTGTGTTTTTGTCGTTCTTGTTCTTGTGTTTCTCTTTGTTTGTGTTAATTCGTGTTTTTTTGTGTGAGTGTTTTCTATGTTTTTTGTTTTTGTTTATTGTCTGTTGTTGGTTGTTTTTTATTTTTATTTTTATTTTTTTTAATATTTTAGGTTTTGGTTGTGTTTATTTTTCATGTTTTTTTTGGGTTATGTCTTTGTAGTGTTCTGTTGTTTTTGTCTTGTTTGTGTTTTGTTATGTGGTTCTTGTGTTTTTCTATGTGGTTCGTGTTGTGGTTTCTTTTATCTTATTGTGTGTGTGTTTGGTTGTGCTTTTGTTTTTGACACACTCAAGGAGCATGTTTTTTATTTTATTTTATTATTTTTGTTGTTATTTACTTATTTTTTTACTTATTTTTAAATTGGTTTTGTGTGTTTGTTTGCTCCTTGAGTATGTCAAAGGTGGTAGGCCAGGTCCGAGTCCTGGGCATTTTTGGTGGAATGGATACCCCTGCCTCCTTGGGTCTTACCCGAAAGTGGCATCCCTTTTGGGATGTTTTCCACAAATAAAAAAAATATTAGATATGATTTAATTATTGTGCAAGTTATAACCCATCATTAGTTTTTATTGGATTTATCCTTCTTCCTGTCATGATATTAATAATGCTAGTGAAACCCTCATTAGGAAGGTCTATATGCACCTCATTTACATGTTCTATTTGATCTTTCTTGACCTTATGATTAGTAAGGTATCTTTAAATATGTTTATTTTTTTATTGTCGACAACAAGAGGGTTGTTGATTTGTAGTTGATTTTTTCTAGTATTTTTTGCACCAAGTTTTTAAATGAAATGCAAATTTGGATATCATGGCCATTTTTTTGAAGATATCTACAATATAGGTCTTGCCTATGCCCTTTAGGTTTTGTGCAATTAGGATTGAGGGTATGCACCTTTGGTAAGATAATAGTCTAGGCCTCACATAATCGGTTGAAAAATGACTCCAAAGATTTAGGTAATGGTATTTAAGTTCAAGGCTATGCAGGAAGTTCATGAAGGTGATGCATTCCTCGGGTGAGAGGCTAGCGGCTAATTTGAGGATGTGTGGATTTTCTTGATCATCATCGATGTCTACATTGATAGTGTCCTTGATGAGCATGCGAGATCTCTCATGTGACTGTTCAGGGATAGAAATGAGATTGAAGTCATAAATGTCCTCACTAAATTTTTACTCATCGTCTATGTTAATGCCTGTGTGATGGACCTAAGGGGTTTGGGATGACATGAATGAGGAAGGGACATTTGCTTCCCACAAGACATGAAGAGAGAGAAGGAATTCTCCAAGTATTGGTATGTGTGATATGTGTGGGAGATCGATAAAGTTTGGGTTTGGCGTATTGTATCGAATCCATTGGTGGTTGTAACAGAGGGGAGAGCATAAGTCTACCTCAACCATGTTAATCGATACTATAGGTGAATTAGGTGGGGTAGAGTTTGGTGAGGAAGGTTAGATAGTTTGTGTGCATCTTAAGAGACTCAAGGGAGGTCGCAGTACAACTAGTGGTGAATGAGAATGAGAGGCTGCTCTTTGTAGTTGTCTATATATAGGTGGGAACACAAGAAAGCATATCAATGGTGGATCGGGTGATACTGAGTCTGGCTCTATCTATGGTGGATCAGGTGGAACTGGTTCTGGCTCTATCTATGGTGTAGCCAGAGACAAGGTAGCAAAGTGTTCTGCAAATCTATTCATATCATAAAATGAGGAGGTATCGGGCGTAGGAGATTCTTGGAAGAAATCATAGCGGATGATGATGGTTGATGTGAGCGAAGGCATGTCTTCTAGCATGTCTATATCAATGTACTCTTCCAAGGTGTGTGTTGGACATGGAGGAGGATGTAAGGATAGATCTCAAATCTCATATTCTAATGTATAGATGATGGTTGGGCGATAACTTAGGCCGGTTTTGTTGGTGGGTGATCAGACATGAGGGTTAATGGGTGTACAAAGCCCTTGCTCATAACGGCCTAACCTAAACCCATGCCAATGAATATGTTGTAGGTAACACAAGGTAAATTTAGGGTTGGCTAGGTGTGTAATTGCATCACCAGAGTTGGATTGTGGTGGTGGAGAAGTTGGTGAGGGGATCAAAGAGTCTACTCCCACATACACAAATTTGGTGTGGTTTTCAGGACTTCCTAACTATATGACAGTTTTTATAGTCAACATCGAGGCTGAGGGACGGTAAAAATCTTGGGTATATTGGATAGGGATGTTGCATACATAGGCATCATGTACATTATAGTCTCCTAGGACATTTTTTGTCATGAATATGAATATGCATGTTGTGGCACGCTCTGGCAACTAGGGTGGCATATCCAAATTAGATGAGGAAGGAGAAAGTTGGGATTACTAAATGGTGGCAGTTGAAGGGTGTGGAGATTCATCCAAATTAGGTGTTGGTTGTTTGGATTCATGATGTTTGGTTGCTTTGGCTTGAATATGTTATTTGTTCTATGTAGGGTATGGCATCGATGTAGGTGCAGGGATGCATGGAGACATGAATATCTTAGGTTTAGATTAAAATATAAGAGGAGGTTTTTGCAGTGTAGAAAGGATGGGGGCTTCCATATGCAAGGGTGGAGGAGGTAATGTAATCAATGGTGTGATGGGTGGCAATGGTTGTTGTGATACCACAGGTGGAAATTAGAATGGTAGAGGTTGGTATGATTGTGGAGGACACAAGAACGGTGGTGAGGAAGGCATAGTATCAATTTTAGGTTCCTCATAAGATGATGTTAATGGTGCAAATATCGAGGCTTATGTTGTTTATGAACACTGGGATGTTGGGGTGGAAATTGGGAAGGATATCAATGCTCCTATTGACTGGTGAGAGGATACAAGGAATAGTTGGGAGGATGAGAATGAAGGTACAGGGGGAAGGTCTATGACATTACAAAACTTAAAGGGGTCTCCATCGGCTGGGACACAATGAACAAGTCCATTGTGGATGTAATTGAGGCAATGGTGCAATGTCTATGGGACACACTACATGTCTCTAATCCAAGGGAAACCGAGGAGAATATTGTATTGCATTTCTCCTTGGATGATGTGAAAGAGGATGGGGATCGTATGGATGCCTACATGAATGGGAAGAACTATGGATCCTACGGTAGGTCTCATGGAACCATAGAAAGCATGCAAGTTTGGGGAAGGTGTGGTGAAATGGGCTAAAGGGAGGTGTAGGTGATGCAAGGCTACTATGGATATGATGTTGATGGATGATCCCATGTCAACGAGTACCCATTTGTAGGTAATATAATTGATATTAGCTTGTATGTGGAGGGGAGGATTGGCTCCTTCAACAACAAGTTATATTATCTCGTGGTCATAAAAACTAATTGAAGGTTGAAGGAATCATGGGATGTTCCCTATGAAATTGACAAAAGCATTTATTTCATGTGTCTCTAAGTCAATGAAATTTAGGATGTCATTCAATTCCTCACGATGAGGTTGAGACTATTGTAGGATATCAAAGATGGATAGTCGTACAGGGTATTGCGTAGCTGATAGGTTAGACTACCATGGATGGTAATCACATTTTGAGGTGGTGGTGGTATGGTATTAGGCATTTAGGGTGTTTGCAAGGATGTAAATTGTATAGGGGGATAAAAAATAGGTGTTGTATGGCATGACAGGTACCGTTGGTTCCTCGTAGTAATTTTGATCATACATACTACTCCACGTGATGGAGTATCACGCTAGATATTGTTAACATAGCGAGGTGGCACTGGAGGATTATTTTGAGGTTTAGGGGGATTGGGTCCTCTATTATCCGATAGAGGGTTTTGGAAAATCCCTTGGTTTTGGTTCTATGGGGCTAGAGGGTTTGCTACATGAATAGTGCCCCTATTGATTAGGTCTTAAACTTACCCTTGGAAGGAGTGGCATGAATTGATATTATGGCCATACTACTTATGGAAAGGATAGAAGAGTTGCTCATTATAGTCATGAGGCTTAGGTGAATTTTGATTCAATGGGCATATCTAAAGTAGAACAAGATGGTTGCCCTCATACAATCTTTGGAACAAGACTAGTAACAATTCAGATAAGGATGTAACGTTGCACAGTGGATCCTATGGGAACATGTCATGGTATTTCTATGGTTAAGCTGGGGTAGGAGAATTATCTTGGAGTGCTTGCGGCTACGGTGTATAGGGTGGAGGAGTCGGTACTAGTTCTAGGGTAGCAGCTACGACTTGGTTGTTTTACGGTGGTCATGGGTAAGGTTGATTCGATGTGAGTCTATTGAAGTGAAAGTTGGAGTTATAGTTGGATTTGGCTTTCAACTTAATCTTCCTAGACTGGACCTTAATATCTTTGATCACTTTTTCTTGTGAGATAGCATCTTCAAAAGTATGACTTTGGTGAAGTTGGAGGGATGTGGAAATGTGTTTGTGGCAACTCTTGAAAAAGAGTGTCACAAGCTTCAAGGTGGGGAGGCTATGGGCGAGGTCATGGATAATCACTCTCCATATGACAACAAACTTAGTAATGGGTTCATCGTATGTCTGTCATAAGGCATAGACATAAAAAAATATGGTCTTTTTCTTGATGTTTATGGAAAAGTGCTCTAAGAAGGAATTGGCTAGTTGCTCAAACGTATACAAGCTATGGCATGGTAGCATGTTGTAGCAATCCAATGTTGGCCTGGCAAGGTACAGGGAGAAGGTACACAACATAATGGTGTTACTACTATGAAGATAGTAGTAGGATGAGCGGTAGTTGTTCACATGTTCTCTGGGATCTTCCTTACCTATATACTTGTCAAATTTTGGTATTTTGAAGAGATAGGGATAAGGAGGAATAGGGACTGATGCATGAACTGGATTGTTGCACACTTCATAATAGCAAGGCTTTTGTGGCCCATAGCTAGAGGTGTGTAGGTTCAACATTTTGACTTCATCTTGCAAGAGTTGAAGTTTGGGTGTCATAGGAGTCGAGGGTTGGGCTATGGTAGGCTGACCCTATGGATGTGGTGGATATTGGTATTGTTGTTCTTCACAATATTGTGGGGAATACTATTGTGCCTGATCATGATAATACGGGTGTTGTGTGACATGTGTTGTCGTGTCTACCTACACACTAGGTTGTGGAGTAGGTGTCTGTTGAGGAAAATAGTATTATGACTAGGCAACATGTGATTGTGGCAGGGGTACTTGTTGGTTTGGAGCCTGTCATACTGGTTGAGCCATGGGTGGTGATGAAAAAATTGGAGGAGGCATAAAGAAGCTAGGTGCAACTGGTGGTAATGTAGGTGTCGGTACTACTAGTGCTAGGGGTGGTCAAGATGAGGTATTAAAAGATGGGATCTATCTTTGCCCTGGAGGTTAGGAAGCAGGGAAGCTAAACTGTGTGGAATAATTTGGTTGAGTGGGTGGATAAGCTTTTAGTGTCAATCCATAGGTAGGATGGAGATGTGTAGTGGGAGCCTAAAAAGGAATAGATGGTGGTATCCTAAAAGTCATTGTAGGCAAAGGTGGCTCCAAGGGTTGGGTGTCGTACACTCCAGATACCTAGGATATAGGTGGAAAAGCTTCTGAAAACATGGGATAGGCTACCGAGGTAGGATATTGGGTTGAGGGGAAAGTGTAGGTGTACACTCCCACTTGGGTTTGCGCATATTGCTCCTAAAGAGGCTACTAGGAGGTACCCTTAGATATGGTGAAGAACGGATCTTGGGAAGAGGATGGTTGGTACTCTTGTGAGGAATATGGGTGTGAGGTTTGAGGGAATGCTTGTGGTTCCTTCTAGGAAGGGATATGTTATGCAATTTGTAAGGATGGCTTTTGGCTTCCTACAATAGAGGAGGATGGTTCAAACACCATTCCTACATTAGGGGAAAATGATGTGACCTCAAGACAGGTACGGTTTAGGAGGGAGGAATCATTATCAAATAGGGATTGAGATAGATTTTGGAAGAAGGGATGTGTAAAGGTGGGTGAAGTAGGCATGACCTCCTCATCTATGGTTAAGGATGGAGGATATTGTCTTGGCATTATGTAGATCACATGGTCATAGAATGTGGTCAGTGGATTAGGTGAGGATGGGGTTGAAAGGAGCGGGTAATCTTCTACAAGTGAAGTAGCAAGGATTTCACTCAAATTTGATGTCTCCTCATGAGGCATCTTGTGTGTGAATTGTACATTAGATTCTATGCATGAATTATATGTGTCTATGATCCTCTCCTTCATGATCGAAGGAGTAAGAGTGGACTAACTAGAGGAAGGGGGAGGCCATTACTCCATGGAGCATGCTTGCTCAAGTGCTCTACTACGAGTAACAAAAGGCATAGTGGCATATGAAAAAGGGGTTTTTAAGAATAAAACCTGTGTGATGTAGACTCAACTGTGTCTAATGTAAGTGTAAAGTAAGTGACATGCTATGTGTAGCAAGACAATATATGATGTAATGTGTTGAGACCGGTCCATGATCATGCAAACAATGGTAGACTGGAATCAATTCTAAATGCTGAGAAAATAAAAGTGTTTTGTTCATTTTGTGTGTTTTAATGTTGATACTCCCTATGTATAATCACAGGTAATGGAGTGAATACTCTAGCAAATCAATAATATCATCAATAGCAAACCTCCTACAACACCCAAAGATGCACAAGATATAATGGTATCACAATGTGCAAATGGTGACATGTATGGAAGGTGTAGTAAAATGATATCCTAAAGGGGTGGAACTCACTATGCTAAAGCGAGTCCGCTAAATCCTCTCACAAAAAGAGGTGGTAATATCTATGACGTGCTAGGCATGGTCAACAACCCCATGCATTTGCTTCACCCTCGATTAGGATTAGTCAATAGCGATAGTTACCATATCCACAAATTATATTAGCCTTGTGGACTAAGGCGTCTAATCCTGTCCCACTCTACAGGTAATTGTTGGTGATGAAATCCAGGGCCCAATCACAAAAGTGGGGGATTTTTTGATGATGAAATCCATAAAACCACTCGTATGGCTACTAGGTGTCTAGGGGGGTGAGTTGATGGAGAGTGCAACTCGATCCACACCAGTCTTGAGTGATGGATTGGGGATGAAGTCCAATCTCACCACTTGTTTAAATACCACATGAGTGTGTGTGGGTTTCCGTTTTGCTATCGGTGTATGCAAGGTAAAAAACTAACTAGTTGCCTTTTCAAAATAAAACTAATCCTAATGCCTTTTCGAAAGCAAATGATTAGATAGCTTACATTATTTGCAATGAGATGGTCTAGTCCTAAATGCCTTTATAAAATAAATTAATATAATTTGCAAAGCAATGGAAACATGTAATCCAAATGTGTTTGGAATAGTGGGTATTAGGAAACCCTAACTTGAAATTTTTAGAATGCAAAATTCTTTCAAAAATGTAATAGGGGATTAGAAACCCTGATTTTACTTTAGAATGTAAAGTTCCTTTTAGCAATGGAATCTATCAACGAAGGAAGAATAACCTAGGCTTATACTACATGCAAAAATAAAAGACAAATGCAAATTTATTTGAGAAATAAATTTTGTACACTTTTTGGAAATTTTCAGGTCCTAAAAAGTTTATAAACCCTAAGGATTCGATGACTTTGCAATGAAAACAAAACTATGTCTAGCAATGATTATTTAACTAGTTAGTGAAATTTGTGTTTCCAAAACTTGCAATAGAGGCAAAAAAAGTGAACATACCTACATTCTAATGCTATGGGGGGTTTTCTTGGCCCCTGAAAAGATCACACAAGTTGACTTGGGGGTGTTTGAGGCTTATGCACTCAAATCGCCATCTGGGGGTCGAATTAGGTTTAGAAGGCTCAGATCTGATATCTAAAAGTCTAGAGGACTTTTTTAGGTTACATTGAGGTCTGATATAATAAGATATTTAGGTTTTGGGGTCTAAAATGCACTTCACCACCTGGGGGGTGAATTGGGAGCAAGTTCACGGGTGAGGGGTGAATCAATTGTAGAGGCTTCAAATCAGAGTTCTGATGATCTAGGGTGTTCCCTAGGGTTTTGGAGGTGTCTATGGAAAACAAATTTGATACGTGCAAGACACAAAAATAGAGGATAATGTTAGATTTACCAAGAAAATGAATCTAGCACTATCCGTTGTGGGGGTCCCACTAGGCGTGCTAGAATGAAATGGTCAGAAAATGACATTTGATAATTTAACACAAAACACAATGATGCATTAAACAAAGAGATTGTGATTCCATTGATATTAAAAGATACGTGTTACAAGAGGGACATGATGCCTTTTTTCCATTTCTCTTCCTAACAATGTTACAGTCAATTTGATGCTTTCTTTGGTCATCCCTCAGTGTAGGTGGGCTTCTTTGTATGTGGGCCACCACTAGGTTGTTGTTGGTTTGATGCTGCTTTCCCTCTTCATATTTGCTACATAACCTGTGAATAACCTACAAAAGGGTGTTAGTACGATGGGGGGCTTGCCTTAGTCAGGCCCCATATTTATGAAGATGAAATGACCATAAAAACATAACAAAACATGAAATAAATTGTCTAGAAGGTAATAATAAGATGAAATGTAGCTTACCACCCAAATCTAGAGTGATTTGGGGCCTATAGACCCAATTCACCACTTGGGGGATGAACTAGGGCCAAATTCATGGGGAAATGGGCAATATGAGTTGTGAGGCTTCTTCTACAAAATCCTTTTGGTGGGTTGACTCCTAGGTAGCTGGGGTGCCTCTGTGTACCATTGAGATCCAACTATGTGTGCTAGGAAATGACTGTTCAATATTGGTTTTCCATTTCAGCAGAGTAACTATGCTTTTTTGAAGTTGTGAGTCAGATCTAATTAGGGTTTTGGGACCCATTATTTATAGGCAAATACAAGGTGCAAGGGGGGGTTAGGTATACTAAACCTAGGTTTGATTCTAACTAGGGTTAGGTTAATAAATGCAATGTGGCAACATCATATTCCTTATGAGAAATATCTCATCCTCACACATGTGTGAGGATGGATTAGGTCTAATCCTTATTAGGAGGTGCTTAAGTCAATTTAGGACATGATTAAAGAAATATCTCAACAAACCCTAATTTCACACATGTGGGAGGATGCAATTAGTGCTAATTAAGATTAAGGGTTCTTTTAATCAAATTTTCCCTAAAAAGGTGACTTAAGTGAAGTCAACATTAAATTAGAATTTGGTAATTGACTTATTAATTGTTTTGGTTAACTAATACCTCATGGAGGCCTCAATTGTGTATGAATAGACTATCGAATGATATCCCAATGCACCGGATGTGATTTGGAAGGCTTATGAGGGTTTAGGACCTGAAAGCCGATGGAGTGATACATGGAAGTCTACATATTACTATGGCAAATTATGGAAATCTACATATTACTATGCATGACTACGCATGACTACACCTGACTACACATGACTATGATAGCCTACAATATCCTAGGGATGTCTGGAATCACCTATGGATACATAGAAGTAGCAATGTGTGACTTTTGTGTGTCTACAAATATATGAACATTTTCTATTATATAATGTGATACATACCATCTAACATGGTAAAAAAAAGTGATTGGTGATAATGTTTCTTCTAAATTCAATAATTAGATTATTAGACAAAAGTACAAATTATAATTATATTGAAGATAATCATAGTTTGATTTTAACACGAAAGGAGTAATAAGTTATACTATTAATTTTGTGCTACAAGTTGGTATTGTTTGTATAATTAAATTCAAGGTGGAATACACATGCATAATTTACCTACAAGGGATGGAAAATCTAGCCCTACTTCATTATCCACATTTCTCATGCTTCCATTGAAGTACATGAGGTACATTCTGTTAACAAAGATAACATTTTATCCTTCTTCTTCTTTTATTTCTTTTTCATGTTCCTCATAAAAAGGTATTGAACTCAAAGTGTATATCCCAAGGTTATGCACAATGGAAAATATTCACAAATTGGGATATTAGGATTTCCAAAATTAAAAATTTGTAAATATGAGGACCCTCGATTTTGGCCCCTTCGCCTGAAATTTTTGGGACCAATTTGTTCTTAGGGTCAATTCACCATAATATATATCCAAAACATGGGCATATTTGTACTCGTTGGAAAGCTCTTTTCAATCCTGATCTAATGGTGGTGTTTTTATGAAGTTATAAGGTGCTTTTATATATCAAAAATTTCTCCAAATATGACCTTATATTTTAGGTCTTCAAATGCCCCAAATTTTGGTATGAAGATGATTGATTTGATTTTATTAGTATTCATCTTGATTTACCTTTATTTTGATTAGGATTCACCATTTTTTTACAAGTACATTTCATGTCCAACCCCTTATGCATAACCCTATTATATACCAAGCCTAGAATATTCAAAGAGGATGTCTCTTTCTACTTGTTTCTATCAATCATTTTATTTTTAGTTGGAGTATAATTCTTTTTCCTTAGATTATTTTTGTGTCTATAGATACTATTCATATTGTGCATATTTTTCCTATGATCTATTTCTAGTTTTTGGATGATGTGTTTATTTCATTTATTTATAGAAAGCATAGTAAAATCCAACATGATTAAAATTAGTTGAATATTAACTCAAGTCATTCATGGTATGAATTTTCTTGAGATATTGATGAGTGACAAGCTTTACATGTCTAGCCTTCATGTTTTTGGATCCACTACATGAGATTGTATTTAAAATATATAAAAAGTAAGGTGAAGTTGAAGAGCCATCATTGTACTCTTTTCAAGTATTCTAACATCTATAGGTCTCATCATTTATATGATCCTAGAAAAATAGGATATCCTTATTTAGAGAGATGAAGTCTTTGATGAGGCACTTCCACATACTCATTTCAACACTCTTATTATTTTTGTTGATTATTCTTATCTAATAGCTCCTCTAGCGGTTCTTTCCCCTTAGATATTCTCATTGGTACAACCTAGTTGTTTCAAAAATTTCAACCCCTAGTGAATATACATTAGTATTTTCTCTTTATTGAACTTGTGTTCCTTCAGTATCTTCTCTAACACCTAAAATATTAGATCCAAAGAAAATTATCTTGATCCACCTATTCTATATATGATAATATTGGATGTTGAGGTGGATGGTAACTTTAGGTTTGATATTCTAGTACAAAATTTTCATGTTTTGTCTCCATGGGATGTGCAATAGTCCTCCACATTTTATTCAATGTCCATGTGTGCTCAAACTCTCCTTAAGGAGGCTCATCATATTCTCTTTTAAGAGTGTCATCAAAAGGATCCCTTTTAGGACTAACTATTGAAAGTTGATAATTCTAGGATCCCCTCTCTTATTCCTAGGCTAACATTTTTCTAGAGTAGAAGCATGCTATGCTTGCTAAGTATGAATATTTAATGAAGAATCAATCATTGGAGCTTATTCCTCTTCGATAAAGGAAAAATATTATCTGTTGTAAATGGGTATAAAATATAAAATTTACTTTTCATGGTCAATTTCATAAGAACACATAACATCTAATTGCAAATGGAGTTTTCAATAGGAGAGAAATGCTACTCAAAGACCTTTGTTCCAATTACCAAGATTGAATTGTTTTGGATGATTCCTCCTATAGCTAGCTCTTATGGATGGAAGGTGTATGAAATGGATGTGAAAAGGCATTTATTTATGGTGAGCATTAGGAGGATATATATAAATAAATAAATAAATAAATAAATAAATAAATAAATAAATAAATAAATATATATATATATATATATATATATATATATATATATCAACCACTTTATTTTGAGTTTGATATAGTTGAACAGGTCCTTGTATGGACTTAAATAGTATCATCATGCTTGGTATGAGAAGATCCATTACTTATTTCTTAGCTATGGATTTTGGCACTATAAGGTACAATATGCTATCTATATCAAGCATTTGGATATTTAAACCTTGGTGATTGTGTTGTACATTGATGATCTTCTCATTATCAAAAGCTCCACATTTTTATTCCAAGATATGAAGTCATGAATTCATGAGACTTTTGAGATGATATATTTAGGTATTTTCCATTACATTTTAGAAATTCAAAGTGATTGGTCATGTAGCACCCTAAAATTGGCGCAGTAAAACCTTAATAATTACAATTACTCTAGTAAATATTCAAATTCAAATTTCAACCTCCAAAACCGCTCCCAAACCGCCGTTTAACCCGTTTCCTCCTTTCCCGCGCCATTTTTAGAGTTTGTTTTGTCCGTTTGACGATATCGTCTCCGATAAGACGATATCGCCTCAGATCGGATGATTTCGTCCGGCGTAGGACGTCCAGACGATCTCGTCCCAAACTGATTTGTGCATAGTTGGACTCTGTTCCAACGACGTCTCTAATCCGAGAAGAAGCGTGTCTGCGCCGTTAGAGACCTCCCCCATTGGAGATCTCCCAAATTGGGATGATCTCCAACCTCCCAACCTCTATCCTAAGCCTATTTAATCCTAGGCCCTCCCCTTAGCATCCCCCTAGCTGAAATTCCCTGTAACTCGAATCCTACACGCACTAGACCATCTTAAATCACTGTTTGCATTCGTATTTTTTCAAGTTTGTTTGCAGGAACTTCATTGTTTTTCAGCCGGAGCAAGCTCAATTCGTCTCAGACGATCTCGTACAATCTCGGACGATCTCGACCCAATTCGAGATGATTTCGACTGCAATCCACATTGGGGGCAATCAGTGCCCAGAGTTTGCATTTCTTCATCCTTTTTTCGTTGCATTATTCTGCATTTAGTTAATTCTATGGTTATTCTTTATTATTCTGCATCTTGGAGTTCACCCATGTAGCTTTAATGCATAATAAAAGCATAAATTGTCATTAGATCGTTATAATGCATTCATGTCTTAGTTTGATATTATCATTTTAATGTTCTTACTGCCATTTTACATCATTACCCTCTGTTATCATAGTTGCATTCTCTGTATTTTGCATCTATTTTTCTGTTTGCAGGTCTCTGATGAATTCATCTGACGAATTCGTCAGATCTCAGACGATCTTGTTAGATAGGAGACGATCCTGTCAAATTCTAGGCGATCCTGATCGCTTCAAAAATTAGAACCTTCATCAGACATCCGGATCAGGTATGGGTCTTTAATCCATCTTGTTCTTTCTATTTTTTTGTCCAAATCTGTTTTTGTCTTCATTTAAATCTGCATTTCATATAGAATAGCTTAGACGCATTTTGGCCAAACCTAGGACTTGGATGATTAAAGATAAAACTGAACACATCAAACACATTCCCAACCTAGGCATGGAAACTGCCATTCAAACGTTTCTTGGTGAACCCACCATCCATCGAAAAATCACCATAATACACCTCCCCCGAGAGGCGGGACCTTCGCAAGGCCTCTCAGTCCGAGGTACCGCGCCATCCTTTTCCCATCCTCCTTCCGGGCACGGATCCTATAGCCTGAAGGTAGGGATGCGAAAAATTTGGAGCGATACATTTTGGTGAACCCGACGTGAATAACATAGGCATATTTCTGATTCAAAAATATAAAAAAAAAAATATATATATATATATATATATATATATATATATATATATATATATATATGTATACAAGAAAAAAAAATAACAAAATCATCATTTCAAGTTTGTATGTTTTAGATTCAATTCTAAATAGTAGATACTAAATATTACTTTTAGAAGTACTAAAGAAACCATGAGTTTTTACTCAAATCAATATGAGCCCATCAGTAATGTTGGAAGAATTCAGCCAAATACATTTGTTGATTATGACCAACCTCATCCCTATTCAACACCACCTCCATCACACTTTTCTCATTTTTCATCCTTACCCCAACAGGACAATCCCTTTTCCAATCCTCTTCATAATGATATTATCTATTCTCCCATATATCCATATTATGTCTATCGATCCACATACAATCCTCCTCCACCATTTCAATATTCTTCTTTCAATACAACACATCCATTTCAACAAGAAAATACTTATTCTTCCAATTCTACCATGCACTCACCTCATACTTCGCAATCTTCCTGTCATCATTCTACCCATAATAAAGAAAGTAGAGGTGAGAAACCATTAGGCCCTTTTATGACTGAATTCCTAAGGCACGTATCAAAAACCTCTCGAAAACCTTCATCACGTAAATTTACTAAGCTCAATCAACCAATGGATATAATTCTCAAGTATTTACTTGACACAAATAGGATTGAACTCCCTTCCATAAGACAACTTGATACCACAGCAGATTGGTTTAAACCTGAGCTACATTGTGAATATCATAGAGTAGATGGACATATGACACAAAATTGTAAAGATTTAAGATGTGCAATTCAAGATTTGATTGATGAGGGTCTTTTTAATATAAAGGAATTACAATCTACAACTGATTATAAATCTCCAGTAAACAATCAAACTCCTACACAACAAATACCAATAATCAATCAAGACATGGGGATCTCCCAAGAACCCCTATTCAATTATCAACAACAAGAAACCAATCAAATATTGCATGTTAATGTGTCCCATCATGATGATATTATTAATATTGTAACAAAAACTACAAATGAGCAACCTCAAGTTCAATCAACTCAATCCGATATTCAAGAGATGGATTCCTCATTTGACCAACCTTCAAAACTATCTTTGGCTCTAGAGAATGATCCAAAATGGAATGTAAGCATAGAAAGCTCATCTTTAGAATCAAAATCTCAATCTGAAATCCACTTTGATAGCCAACAACAAGTGATTAATCCTCAAGCAAAGATATCCCTTTTAGAAGTATTACAAAGTTCTCATAAGGAAACTTTGTTCAAGATACCTAGCCAACAATTTGTTCCTCATCATATTTTCTCTAAGAACATAATTAATGGTGTAAACCCTCTTGAGGTTAACCATATTTCATTCTATGATGAGGAGATTCCTTCCTCTACTCCACAAGAAGACTCCTATCTTTACATTACAGGATCTAGTAAAGAAACACTTGTTAAAACTATCATGGTAGATAATGGCTCCTCTCTTAATTTATGCACTTATCAATTATTCCAAAAACTCAAATTAAAGGAAGAAGATCTTAATGAATCAAATGTTATTATAAAATATTTTAATAATGAAATTCAAGAAACATCAAGTTCTATACATTCTCCATTGTCACAATTACCTTCTATCCATCATTTTTCTTCATCCATATATGATCATCCTTGTTTACCAAATAACACCCATGCATATCTTTCACATATACTCCCTCCATCTTATCAAGACTTGGAAGATAGTGATAAGAATGAAGAACTTTCTTATCCTTCTGATATTTTATTTTGTAATATGATCAATTTCATACATATAAAAGTCAAATCTTTTGCTACATTATTCTACATTATAACAAAGCTTTTGTTATCACTACCTTTTATTCATCACCTTTTGTTCTTACCTTCAACACAACCAAATTATCCTTCAAAACCTCCTTTGATTTTGAAGCAACCTTAGACATGCTATACTCAAATAACCTTGTATAGTGTATATAGATCATCTTGTATATACCACAATTCTCATAATTTAATAAAACATATAAAAATTTCAAAAACAACAATATTATTCATTCTCTCAAATCATACACAAAATAAAAAAAATAAAAATATAAAAACATCAAAATCATCAAAATCTTCAAAAATATTTGTTGTATATATTTACTTCTTGAAGTATTGCAGTTATATTTTCAAATTATTTTGGATAAATTAGCATTTATTTGGAATCCCTCACTTTCACAAACACAAAAATAAATATCTTGATTTTTATCTGGCATGATTACTAATCTCTCTTATATCAAAGTCCACAAAATTCAATTAAATAAAGTTTGAGCACAGAGAATTGATCTTGTTATTTACTTAAACCAAGCACATCCTTTCACAATAAAATGATTATATTTGTAATGTCCATGCTATGCTACATAGTAGAAGTGGTTTCTTGAGCGAAAAGTTTCCCCTGCTATCCTATCATGCACATGGTCTAGAATCTTTGAGAATTGGCAAAAGGACAAGCTCACCCCTACCCAGAATAAAAATCCCTTGCTCTACAGCTAATCCGAGCAAGTATCCCTAGCATAGAACAAAAAGAAAAAGCAAAGTTCAAGAAAAAGAGAAAAAGAAAAATATTATTTTATATCATTACAGCATTATCAAGCAAAAATACAAAAAGAAAAGAAAGAGAAAGCAAAAGCAAAAGCAATAAAATCCCTTTCCCTACCCTTTGAAAAGAAAAGAAGGGTTGATGAGCTTGAATCCCTGGAATTCTCAATTATTCGAAAACCGTGAGGTAAGCCCCATAACAGGTGGTTTGTGCCCAACCTGCTTGGCCTTGGGTAACTCCTAGCGTGGCGATATGTCTGTCACATTAGCGACCTTCTTTTGTACAGACCTATGTCTGCTTATGGATTAGCTAGCTCTTGATAATCCGACTTACATAGTAGTCTAGTATGGTTATATGCATCTACATCATGGTTAATGAACACTTATTTGGTTCATTCAAATCACTTGTATCATATTATCTTGCTCAAAACTGGTAAACGAACATAGCAATTGCACACACATTTTGTATTTGAGAGATTTTGTGTATCATTATGATAAATCAAGATTGGAAATGAACTCACATATGCACATGGGATTCCTTATAAATCTAACTTTTGTCTTTAAGATACTTTGAAATATTTTTTTGCAAATTGTTTGGAATAATTCATTTTCTTCTTTAAAGTACAGTTGTTTAGTATAAAGACAACTACATACATAATAGAAAAAATCAAAATTTCTTTCAAAACCATACAATCAAAACACACACACATATATATATATATATATATATATATATATATATATTGTCGACTTTCGCGACGATGGTATAGTTCCAAAACCAAAATTGGAATTTTATGCCTAGCGCAAGTCCTCATCTTCATATTTTCACAATTATTAAAAATCAACCATGCAATAAAACTATCTCTTTTTTTTTTGGATTTTCGCGATGATGGTATAAGTCTATACCTACATATTCTATGCCTAGCGCAAACCATTGTACCAATTTTTATTCCCCATTTATTTGAAAATCATGAAAACCATATGACTTAAATCATTCTGTTATACAATTATGTTTTTTAACAAAAAGCATGCACATTATCACTATTTCATGTCATTATGTCAACCTTCAATTTTGCAATGATGGTATAATTCCTAGGGAATTATCCAAAAATTTTATCACACTTAGGAATTTATGCCTAGCAAAAATCATTTTAACATTATTTCATGCATACTATTTTTATGAAACTCTGAAAACAAACCATCATCATCATCATTTGCACCATTGCACCAAAGTCTTAAGACAGTCTCTTAAGCACTCTTTTACTTTTTAACAATATTTCTATACTGGGATTAGCTTGACGACCGAGTGAGCGGCGACTCCATGAAATGGTCTATAATAGCGACAATGTCCTTTGAAATTATTGTTAAAAGTCCCTTTTATTTTTTTATCAAATCATCACATCACAAACAACCAATTTGTTCTATCAGATTATTTCATTTAAATTTTTCAAGCATGACATTTCAACCATAATATTTCCAACGACGTAATTACATGAATCATCAAATCAATCAATCAAAACATTAAAAGCATCATAAAAATACATAAGACACAAGTCATATGATCAAAAATATCTCATCTATATCTGTATCAACCATAATATACATCATATCAAAACCGAATCGGTATGCCACAATCTGTACCTCGGCATACTCAATCCTCTATCAAAAATAATAAATACTATATATCAATCTGTGCAATGCAATCTGTAGTAGCTAGCCTCGAGAACCCCTCGAGCTCTCAGCCTCATCTCCTCCCCCGCCCTGAGGTGGACGAGGTGGCCCCATCGCAGTATGTGTGGTACTGCGAGTCCTAGTCGTGGATCGGGATGAAGTCCTTGATGACCCAATCCTGATCGGATCCGCGATGGTAGCCGACAGTGGTAATCTCTCCTCCTCTGGCACCATCTGGTGGTATAGTGTCTGATAAAATGTGATCTGGGCAATAGCCCGTGCTAGCTCCCGAGTGCTCGCCCCTCCGCCCCATGCTCTGAGGCGTGCAATCTCATCTCTGAGCTGTGTCACCTCAGCTCGGTGGCGTGCAACCTCATCCTGCAATGTCTGCACCTGTGCCTGGAGACGGACTATCTTCGCTCGGAGAGTCACTGTCTCGCTGCTCTCCCTAGTGTCAACACCCTTGCCCTTATCGGGCGATGGTGGCCTCTCTCTCTATGGAGAAGGGGGTCTCTCCTCCCTCCTCTCCCATTGCCACGGCCTCTGCTGTGCCTGTGGTCTCCTCTTCTCTCTCCCGCCATGACCCTGGGCCACCTCAATGGCCGCCTGGCGCCGCCTCCCCATCCGACGCACAACTGCATGAATCGGACCCTGAGCCCTCGTCATCCGAGGAGGGCGGATGCCTGTGTACCAGGCATCATAGCCGTCGGCTACCCTAGCGTCGTCCCCATCCACTGGCTGAATGGGGGCATCATCTACGTCTTGACTCTAGAATCGCTACATATCTGGAGCCCCGCTAACTATAGTGTTATCCCGGACAGTCCGAGAAAACTCGTAATCCCTGAGAGATGGGATCCCCTGCTGTAGACCGAACTACCTCAAAACTCGGTCGTAGCGATGGAGCTCCACCTCTCCCCTCTCCATCCTCAGCCAGTAGACTCGCTTGATGTGAGCCAGCTCCTGTCCATCCTCGGCCCACCCTGGATGATCTCTCCAAGGCCTCCAGGTGATCTGGTCGAAGACAAGGTCATCAAGTAGTCTCTGGGACATCGGCAGATCTATCCACCGCTGTGACCCTCTCCGGAGCCACCAGTAGAAAGCTCGGGGCCTCTCCCCATCAATCCCTATCAATGGGAGCCCTATCGGCCTTCGCACCACAATGTGCTCCCAGCACCAAACCTGTAGAAGCGATGTCATAACCAGACATCGACCGCCCTTGTACACGACCCCATGCAGGATCCTATACAATCGACATAGAACAAAGCTCCCCCAAGCAAACCTGTAGCCATGGTCTCTCATGTCACAGACCACATCTGCCAGTACCCATGGTACCCTGCATCCGCTCTGGTGGCACAACAGAAGTCCACCTACCACCCCAGCCAAAACCCGTGTGAGTCTCGATGCCCCAGGCATCTGATGCAGCGACTCGATGTTCACTCCGCCCTTCTCCAGGGCGAAGCTCGGATCGCCACACAGTCGCATCATCGCGTGGCCCTGATTGGCCGTAGGAGTGATCAACCGTCCTTGTATGGGGATCCTCAAAATCCTCCATACATCCTCTAGTGTGGGAGTCATCTCCCCTGTCGATAACCAAAAATAGGAAGAACCCGGATACCACCTCTCTGCTAGGGCTGTCAATAGCCCCATATCTATAGAAACTTGTGGCATCTCTGCCACATGCTACAAGCCGACCTGTGCCAGCTGATCTCGCTCTGCCTAAGACAGGGCGGCCAAGTCATCCCTCAACCCGCCATATTTCCATTCTCTGCTCTTTAGTAATCCTCTCTGCAACATAAACAAAATCAACAATAAAAATCATTAATAAATCATTAATTAAAAATGCAAGTTAAAATAAGTTCAATTTTATAAAATGATGATATCGTCCACAATTGGACGATATCGTCCCAAATTTGAGCAAAATCGTCTCCGATTTTGCAAGCCGAAATCGTCCCCCTTTTGACGAAATCGTCCCCCTTTCGTCGATTTCGCCCCTAGACGAAATCGGCGTACCTCGAGACGATTTCGTCGAAATCGAGACGATTTCGTCCCGACGATGTCGACGGCCCAAAAACGGCCGCGATGCTCAAAAATTGCTCAAAATTCACCTAAAAAGCATGTAAATTCAACTTAAAGCATTCTAAACTAAGTTTAGACTCTTACCCGTAGCCCGCGTCGGACCTCTGTCGATCTGTGCGCTGTCTCGACCATTTTGCTTGCAGAGCTCTAAAAACCAAAAAAATGAACAGTAACAATGAATTAGGGTTTTACCCTATTTTTCTTAATTTTATTCAAAACACAATTAAAAACATTTTAAATTTTTTGCTTTTTCGTGTTTTTACCTCAAACGTTCGATTTGGGTAAAAACACGGAGGGGGCACCATAGTAAGCTGTCGTACGATTCGACCAAGAATCGTCGCCTAAAAATGGGAATAATTTTTGCTTTCTCGTAGATCGAGAAGAACTCATCTTTAACGCATTTTCTTCGAAAAATTCGCTAAAGAGGGGGCAAAATGTAGCACCCTAAAATTGGCGCAGTAAAACCTTAATAATTACAATTACTCTAGTAAATATTCAAATTCAAATTTCAACCTCCAAAACCGCTCCCAAACCGCCGTTTAACCCATTTCCTCCTTTCTCATGCCATTTTTAGAGTTTGTTTTGTCCGTTTGACGATATCGTCTCCGATAAGACGATATCGCCTCAGATCGGACGATTTCGTCTAGCGTAGGACGTCCAGACGATCTCGTCCCAAACTGATTTGTGCATAGTTGGACTCTGTTCCAACGGTGTCTCTAATCCGGGCAGAAGCGTGTCTACACCGTTAGAGACCTCCCCCGTTGGAGATCTCCCAAATTGGGATGATCTCCAACCTCCCAACCTCTATCCTAAGCCTATTTAATCCTAGGCCCTCCCCTTAGCATCCCCCTGGCTGAAATTCCCTGTAACTCGAATCCTACACGCACTAGACCATCTTAAATCATTGTTTGCATTCGCATTTTTTCAAGTTTGTTTGCAGGAACTTCATTGTTTTTCAGCCGGAGCAAGCTCAGTTCGTCTCAGACGATCTCGTACAATCTCGGACGATCTCGACCCAATTCGAGACGATTTCGACTACAGTCCACATTGGGGGCAATCAGTGCCCAGAGTTTGCATTTTCTTCATCCTTTTTCCATTGCATTATTCTGCATTTAGTTAATTCTATGGTTATTCTTTATTATTCTGCATCTTGGAGTTCACCCATGTAGCTTTAATGCATAATAAAAGCATAAATTGTCATTAGATCATTATAATGCATTCGTGTCTTAGTTTGATATTATCATTTTAATGTTCTTACTATCATTTTACATCATTACCCTTTGTTATCATAGTTGCATTCTCTGTATTTTGCATCTATTTTTCTATTTGCAGGTCTCTGATGAATTCGTCTAACGAATTCGTCAGATCTCAGACGATCTTGTCAGATAGGAGATGATCCTGTCAAATTCAGAGGCGATCCTGACTGCTTCAAAAATTAGAACCTTCATCAGACATCCGGATCAGGTATGGGTCTTTAATCCATCTTGTTCTTTCTATTTTTCTGTCCAAATCTGTTTTTGTCTTCATTTAAATCTGCATTTCATATAGAATAGCTTAGATGCATTTTGGCCAAACCTAGGACTTGGATGATTAAAGCTAAAACTAAACACATCAAACACATTCCCAACCTAGGCGTGGAAACTGCCATTCAAACGTTTCCTGGTGAACCCACCATCCATCAAAAAATCACCATAATACACCTCCCCGAGAGGCGGGACCTTCGCAAGGCCTCTCAGTCCGAGGTACCGCGCCATCCTTTTCACATCCTCCTTCCGGGCACGGATCCTATAGCCTGAAGGTAGGGGTGCGAAAAATTTGGAGCGATACAGGTCACACTTTTGGATCATCATTTCTTAACCTAAGTGTAACTTGGACCTTGTATAGAAACATAGGAGGAGGATTGCAAGCCTTATTTAACCCTCTTAACCTTTAGTTTTAAGGTATGAGAAGACTGTACTAGTATGTTATGGATGTTATATATCATTAGTTCATTATTAAGGGCCTTATATATCTCATCCACACTTAGATGGATATTGCAATTGTTGATAGCCATTATTCCAAGTATATGCATGGACCTTATGAGAGTATTTGGATACCAAGCAAGTTATTCCTTTCATATAACAAAGGTACATACCAAAATGGTATTCAATACCAAATTAGAGTACCTTTTATTTTGACAAGATTTTTTGGTGTATGATGTTAGTGATTTTGGACTAGTAGTGTTGCATTATCAAGGTTTTCTATCTTGGCTCTAGATCTATCTCTTAGTGTAGTAGATGATATCCCATTTTTTCTAATTATTTTATGAAACCTATATATTATTCTTCTAATGAGGCCATCAAAAATCTTCAATGGATGATCATAATTTTGTAGTAATTGGGTATCCCTCGATAGTTTTGAGTCACTCTTCATGAGCATTACTTAAAATATAGTATTTCATCACCATGCTAAGCACATTAAGGTTTGGATGAAATATGCTCAATGAATTTATAAATGTAGGATGCTTGATCTAGTATATATCATTAACAAAGTAATTAGAAAATATCCTAATCAAGATTACATTTATAGTACATTTTGTTTAATTGTAGGATTTTATTGGAGTAGGAAAGTGTCCCTTAAAGGGAGACTACTAATAAGGGTATCTTAATTGTGCCATTTAGATTATGTGGGGTGTTGCAATATATGGTGTTAAGATTCAATTGATGCCATGACTAAATCTTATAATATATTTATTATATAGACCTTTGGCCTTTGCACAACTTATATCGGTGGGTAGACTATAATATTTTATAATAAAAATTTAGGTTAGTTCTTTAACATTAACCTACAGATAACATATAATCAAGTATCTACACCCTTTAATCCAACCATTCCATTAAGTGTTGGAGTGTTTCTTTTCTTCATTGAGATTATTTTAGTATTTATAAACACGTTTCATATTGGTTTATGTTCTTTATATGATTTGTTTCTTTTTTTGGATAATGTGTTGATTATATTTATTTATTAAAAGTATTATGACATAGAACACTAAATTCATAGTGAAATCATAAGAAAATTTGTGAGTTATATTCCTATATCCCTTGGGTATCTCATTAGTATTAAGTATCCTCAAAGGACCAATTTAATTTCCCCAAGCTTGAAAATGAGGTTGAGGTTAACCTTATCATGTTTGTTGGTTAGCTACAACATTAAAAAAATATGGAATTAAAAATAAGTGTGAGGAACATCTAATATAATATCATTAACATGAAGGGATTGACATAAGAGAGACTTTTAAGTTTTGGATATGCAATACTAAGACTTTATCAACTACAAAGTTCTAAACTAACTAAAACAAGGTTAGTGGGATTTATATTAAAACTTTGAAAGACAAATTTTGATAGCTAAAATCAAGGAAGCTCAAACTAAGTTTTGGCTAAGTGGTTTGGTCAAATAGTTTTGAGTCCTAACATTAGCAAAAGAGCAATAGAAACCTAGTGTCTAGTATGAAGTAGACTAAGTCGATAGTGATGTTAACAATGATAGATAAGCATAAAAATTTGAAAAGAATTTGAAATGCACCTAGCTTCTTAAAGCAATATTTTTTACTAAGTCTAGTATTTGACACAATAGTGGAGCCTTTCGAGTATATTTATTCTCAATTCCAAATGGTTTAGAATTCTTACATTAGCAAACGCATTATAAAACCTAGTTTAAAAAAATTATGAAAGCAAAATTGTCTAAGGTATAAGTTGAACCCCATATCTGGCAAAGCACTTCACCAAGATAAGAAATCAAAGAAGTGTTGGATGATTAGAGTACATACCAAAATGGCACGTACTCTAGATGAAGGTATGGCAGCTACCACTCCCTCAGATTAAGCAAGAGTGAGCCACATTAGCACCATAATACCAATTCAGTTATGATAGTCATAGAATCCTATGGTCTAGATGAAGGTATGGTAGCTACCACTCCCTCAAATTAAGCAAGAGCGAGCTACATTACCAAAATAATACCAATTAAGTTATGATAGCATGAATTAAAATTATAAAACACACATGTTTCAATAGCCTATCGAAACTAAAATACACTCTTTGAACTATGATGACAAATAACTAATTATAATTGTAAATCTATATATACTAGAATGCAAGTCATTCTAATGGTTGACTCTTTAGAATTTACAATTAACATAGTTGTATTGATTGAGGATTTATGCATTTTGAATGAAGATTGGATTGTTGTCTAGACTCTTTATCAATTCTTGTGCTAAACATATATGTATGTCTTACTGAGTAGTTAAGCATTTATATTAAAACTAGGAATAGATAATTTTGCTACATTTATTTTGTATTCTATATTTCTATGTGGATTTACCATTATAGTTCTAGAATAACTTAGCAATGCTTGGAGTTATTCACGTTTAATTATTATAATAGCATAAGGAAATTAAGTTATTATGTTAGGTGGTTTAATCTAAATTTTAATTGCAAGACTCTCTACACTATCTCTTGATGTTGTAAAATCCGCACCACTTTCAGTCTAGTTTTCTAACCCTTTGAATTTTTTACTTTAGTCTATAACCCCCCATTATTTAGATTAGCTAGGCACATAGGAAGTGACATTATTCAAATGTTGACTTAGATATCCATGTTTCTAAGCTATCCAAGCTCTTGGTCAAAATCTTGAGGTTGCATCTCACTCATTCACTCACCTAGGTAGATTTTGGAACCAAGAGTAAAATTGGCATGCCTAGTGGGACACGAGTGTCCCAATTTAAAAACATATTCTACCCACCATGCTACCTGGAGATACCTAAAATATATTATATTGAGTAGAATCCCAAAAAGCTTCATTTCCAACCCACATAATCCATTTTATCAGCTCCAGATATAAATCCATGGATTCCTTCAATAATAGGTAATTTTCTACAAATATCTTCATAATGGGTGTAACTATCTCGATATGAGATGATAATATTTTTCCCATCGTCTTGACCTAATATGATCACACAAAATAAAAAACAAAAAAAATAAATCAAAATCAAAGGCAGGTAAACTGCTTGTTAATGGCCACGTGCAAGCCAAAATGTTATGACTTTCTTGGCATCGGCTATCAATCATCTGCTAACAACAATCAAACCTATTAGCAAAAAATATTCTCGATCACCTCCTCCTTTCCCTCACCTTCATCTTGCCAAGAGGCCTATAAATTGGCATCCTCCTCCTTTGCAAAAGAGGAGAGAACAAAATCAAATTTTCTTGCCATGAAGTGTTATCAAGAATCTACTAGAATTTTTTGCTAAAAGAAAAATGCTGCCAGATTGTTGCCAAGGATTAAAAATCACACCCATTTCTCTTGTGTAATTATTCCTCATAGTTCCACTAGTCTTTTGTGCTCGTTTTGCCATTCTCTCGCATGCACCCCATCTTCAAAAATCTCTATACATCATCCTGAACTCTACCTGGACCTGGTCATGCCAAGGTGCAAATATACTATAACAAATATCTTGTTTTGAGATGGTCTATAGACCAAAACCATCTTGACCTGAGACAGTCATCATCGATTTACCAAGTGACAAGTTTTTTTGTTTGCATTATAGCTTAGATCTATCAAATTTCATTTGCATTTTAGCTTAGATATTTGATACTCCATGCATTTAGTTGTTTTATGTATTGTTTCATATTTCTAGATTGGATATAGGTCTAAATTTAGTGGAATTTGCATATGTTATTGATTCCTTGTTGTTCCCTTTGTGTGTAGGTGACATAATGCAAGGGTAGAAAAAGACTCCAGATCTAATCCTATGTGACGATAACAAGAAAAATCACTCCTCAAATGATGTGTTGGCACAAAAAGATCCAACTTGCACCAAGAGACATTCCTTCTTAAGAAAAGGGGAATCAAACCCCTTTCTTACCTTTGTATCATTCTGTAAAATACTCTCAATAGGATTCTCTTATAACACAAAGCTATATTCAGATATTTAGATATTCATATATAAAATTAGTTTTTATAGCTTTAGTAGTTTTTTCATTTTATGGTGCAAATTTTCATCCTTAAAATGATGATCACAGTAGGATAAAGTCCCACCTTTTCAACATATTTTTGTTTGCTATATCTATAATATTAACTAACTATTGTTCATTATTTTGACTGTAGGTTTTAGGATTAATCGTTTGTAGTTGATATAATATATTTTAATCCCTTTCTTACCTTTGTATCATTTTGTAAAATCCTCTCAAGAGGATTCTCTTGTAACACAAAGCTATATTAAAATATTCATATATAAAATTAGTTTTTATTACTTTAGCATTTTGTTCATTTTATGGTGCAAATTTTCATCCTTAAAATTATGATCACGGTAGGATAAAGTCCCCCCTTTTCAACATATTGTTATTTGCTATATCTATAATATTAAATAACTATTGTTCATTCTTTTTACTGAATCGTTTGTAGTTGAGGTGATATCTATTTTGAAATAATCTCTACCCAAGATGGTCTTTGTTTTGAAATTTTCTCTACCTAAGATAGTCCATTCAAAACTAAATTTTACATAGGTTTTCATGGTTAGGAACCTTTTTTTTCCTGTCTATTTTCCATATTCTTGAAGATAAAAGAGCAAAAAAAAATAAAAAATAAAAATAAAAGTAGCTGAATTCATTCTTTTTAGTGTTGAATTTATCATATTGTGACCGTCTCTGGTCGATATGGTCTCTATATGTTATTTTATTTTTCCTACATTGATGCATGTTAAAGGATAGATAATCATTTAAGGAGAATACTAAATTTAAGGATAATCATTGAGGTCATTGTGTGCTCCTTGTTTTAATTTTTTAATAAAATTGAATCACACACTCACTCTACATTTAAACTTCGGAAATATGGATTTCATCACCAACTATTGATAGTAATATTGTGATGTGTTCCTTCATATCCCACCATATATTACCTCCCTAAAAGTCATAGGAGCCCCCACAAATAGTTTTTTAGACTTCATCATCGAGAAACTCCCTACTCTTGGGTACATCCTAAAGTGGATTAAGTTTAAATGCCCTTTAACCATAGGGTTTAATAATTAGTGGAACACAACTATCATTCTTATACAAGACCACTCGAGGGTGAAGCAAAATACCAACTAGGCAAGTAGTAATATTTAGACAGCATGGCCCCTTCTTAGGGAGGTATTTTATTATTCTTGCAAGGATACCTATAATCTATCTATCATCATAGAAAGCTATATTGATCATTTGTGTCGCATTCCTCAATAGGGATTGTGTGCAAAGTAATTTTTTGTAGCATTAATTCCATCCACCCTAGTCATTTTAGGAATAGGATTTCAAACAAAACACCAAAAACACATAAAAAAATAATAAAAATAAAAATAAAAATAAAAGAAAATATTCCTCAAGCAACAACAACATTAACAATAAAACCATATTTATTGGTTGCTTTGCTTTCTTTTTTTATGTAGTTTATAAAGTGCATTCCATTTACCTAACCTATAGTTATGACACACAGTCAAGCTCAAACATGAGCAAACACCACCAATCCACCACAAAGAGTCATGGATCATTTTCAACTAGATAAACAAGGCAACTTGCCTAATGTGTTGTCTCACCAAGACCTTGACCCACCTAAGTGGCAACGTGTCCAATATGACTCGAACATCATCTACAATCACACTAACTCTGGCATGTTGAGCATTACTATTTTGGATCCACCCACATCCCCCATCAATCATAATATTGACTATCCAGATATCTCCACCCTATGTTCCCTCTATAATGACACTTACTTCTACACTAAACCAACTAGGAGGCTATTGCTATACATTCACATTCTATATTGCCCTACATATCTACTACATCGAGAACAGGTGTACACACCACACCAAAATAGGGATGCTTAAGCTACCATATCCGAATGCCCATGGCTGAACCATGAATATGATTATGTGGACATAAATACTGGCTAAAATCATAACAAACCTTCCATGTTTGCTCATGCATTAAGGAATTTTATCTTAATAATCCTTCTATTTCTTATGATAAATGACACAATCTAGTTTTTTGTGCTTCTAAACCACCTACCTATGCAGAACCAATCATTCACCTCAAACATCAGGTTAATATGGCCTCGCGTGGTTCTAAAAAATAAATTGTCAACTCTTCTAGTACCGATGCACAATTCTCACATATTCACATCACTGATACATGCATGGACCACCCTCGTACAAATGACTAGGCCAATTGCTTTCATCATGTATCCAAGCCAATCCTTGGTCACCAACAACATTTACAATGAATAATCCACCAACCTCCACCCATGCCTATGCATCAGATTCAAAAAATCCAACATCATCAAGAGCACCCAATACAACACCATAATCTCTCACCTCACCCAAATTAAAATATTCTACCTTGTATATGCCAAATCCATCTCACCCCCAATACCATAGGCCACTACCCACTTATTACTAGGCCACTACCCACTCATTACCAAGAACCACTTCCACTTGAACAACATCAACCACTCCCCTATCAGCATGAGTACAAAGCGTATGAAGAACTTCAACTAGAATACCCAAACCAAATCAATATGACTAGATCATAGAGGGATTGGGTAGGGACATGGTGATTTGAAAGAAGGTGTGGAATTCAAGTATGTGGTCAAAACAGAATATTTTCATTTGGTTAGCCATTCATAACAGTATTTTGACCTAGGATAATCTTTATAAGAAGGGTTTGGTGGGCCTAGAATGGTGTGTGCTCTGTTATGGGATGGTAGAATCTATTGACCACCTTATAGTTTGATGTCCCTTTTTTGGTTGGATCTGGGAGCAAGGTGAAAGGTTGTTTAATTTGCTCTAGCCTGGTGATGTCTCATTGTAGCAATTTTTTTATCTATGAGGCTCTAGGGGGTGGGTGTATAGTCTACCCTTCTAGTTCATTGTTTCAAGATCTTTACATTGTGGAAGGTGTGGTTGGAGAGCCATAGGTATATTTTTATGATGAGTGCTCATCCAAGGATTCAATTCTCTTGAGAATTTTGCTCAATATTAGAGAGGTTGTATGAGAAATCAAAGGCTCCTAGCTTATACCCCAAGACAATGAGTTATTATATCTTCTTAGAATTATGACTCATAGTTGGGTTTAGTACGAATAATTATGTAATTAGATCTCAATAATAAGGAAGGATACTCCTAAAAATATGGACAAGGAAGGAAAGTGGAAGCCACCACCAATAGATTAGGTTAAGTTTAACATCAATTGTGTTGCTCATAGCAATCTAGAGAGGTAGATATTTTAAGGGTAGGTCATACGCACTAAGGTATGATGGTTTTTAACTTGCATTAGGGCATTAGAAGGAACAACAACATGGTGGTAAAGGCCATGGCCATTTTTGAAGGCTTAGCCATGGATCTTAAGCAAGGATATTCAATAATTGAGGTGGATTCTAACTCTCGACTCCTAATCAATATGTTGAACAAGTAGGAGGAGGGGGTGAATGGAATGGAGGGTTCAATGGATCTTGGATAATATTATGGGTTTAAAAAATAGAGTGAAAATAATTGTTTTCCATGTGGTGAGGAAAAAGAACAAAGTTAAAAAAATATTGGCTAATTAGAGAGTAGAGAGAGGTCATCATTGGTGGCATTATGGTAGGGCACAAAACCTAGGGGAGAGTATATGGACTTGTAGATTTTGCTTCAACAAGATCACCCTAGTTATGGTGATGGAATAAGTAACAATGTGGCAAATCCTATGTTTCCTTATTAGTAATTGTTTGAATTATTGCGTACATGGGAAGGTGGAGATAGGATAGATAAAATACAATGGAGATTAGCAGGATGAGTTGGTGGAATTGTAGGAAGTTGGAATTACCACTACAAATGAAGACCTCTTGAATGTGGTTTCAACAGGATATGCAATATACAAGGAAAATAAACTAATGGTTTTGTCTTACTTTAGTTCTAAGGAGTCGTACTCTAATATGTCATTCAGTGATTTGGTGTAGTAATGTTTTTTTTCTGTAATTTTTGTCTATTCTCTAATTGGGCATTTAGCCTTCATGAGATTGTAGGAATGTATATATGGAGGTACTTTGATTTGGGCATTTAGCCTTCATGAGATTGTAGGAATGTATATATGGAGGTACTTCGAGGCTATGACCCATGTATGGAAGGCCTTACGACTATGTAATCTAGTTTTTGTTTAATACGATTTACTCTTTTTCACTAAAAAAAGAAAGTAGGGAGTTAAAAGGATTGCTAATTCAAAGGTTTAGAAAATGATTTTGAAATTTTTAAAATTTTAAAATTTATTGTTTGAGTGGTTATTTAATGTTTGTGAAATTTAATGTTATTTTTTAACTTTCAAGATAAAAGGTTTTCAACTTCAAAGGAATTAAATCGTTGAATTTTAAACTTTAATTATCATGGACAAAAATGATTTGAGGTTCATAATAAGAAAGAAAATATTGGAAGTTATTAAATCTGGCATAAACAAATTTATTGAAAAGTCTAATGGCACACTAGATATGGCAATGCAATTCATCTATAGAGAAGCAATGAATGAAAGCTTTGAAACATTTAAATATTATTTACATTCAAAGCTTGTTGAAGCAATTGATAATTCAAAGGATGATATTATGATACCTATTGATATAGGTAGTATAATATATATGTCATTATTTTCACTTGAACTTGATAAAGATGAAAAAAAAAGAAGAGGAAATGATTGAAACTCTGAAAATGAAAATAGTGATTTATCATGATACAATTGAGTCAAGTGAATCATACTTAAAAGCAATATTTCATTCTTCATGCAATATTTACATTCTAAGTATATTAAATTCAAGAAATTATTATGATGCTCTAAGAAAATGTTCAGATATTATAGGACAATATCAATATTATAGGTATGCAAAAATAAAAGAAGCACATGAACCAAAGGGTAAAGATATTCATGAACATCTATCATAAGTACATAGCAAGGAAGCAAAAAAAATGAACTAAAGATAAAGAACAAAGCAAAATATCAAGTAGCTCATGAAGCAAAGATTGAAGAACCTAAAAAAGAAACTTAATATGGATCTCAAGTAGAAGATCATGCACAATGTAAAGTTACCTAATCAAAGGTTGAATATGAATATGAGTATTTAAGACTAAAGTCTTCAATAACCAAATAATGTAATATAGGGGGATGTTGGAGAATATTATATAATTTGGTATATGACAATGTATCCTGATGGTACCTTTATGGTACAAATATAAATATGTAATAGATTAGGGTTTGAGTCTATAGTTTATATGAGAGTTTTATATTTATGTAAGTCTCTATGTGCAGAATATGCACAAGTGTCATGTAAGTGTAATGTGCAAGGTATGCACAAGTGTCATGCATGTTAGTGAGTAACTGTAAAGAGAGAAAGTGCACAAGTATCATGTATGTAATATGAATATGTGCACATGTGTCTTGTATTAGGAGTGAATGTAGGAGAGTAAGAGTCATGTAGAAATGTGCAAGTGTCATAGAGTCATGTGTATGTAAGTAGAGAGTGAAGAGTATTGTATACAAGTGGCAAGATGAGAAGACAAAGGACAAAAATAGGAAAGGCTCCAACTCTAAGATATGAGAGGAGTGCCATATTAAAGTATTGAAGATTCACCTTTCTATGTCTATTTTATGAAGATAAAGCTCCATACAATGTAAGTGGGAAAATGGTTTGTAGAAATCACCATATCAAGCATTCATAATAAAGCTTGTATACATATTTTTGAGCAATATTATTGTAAGTATATTTCATGCTTGTACATGAATTATTTTGACCATTTACATTAATATTTGATATTATAGTATATATTATTATAATTTATATTGGCCAATATATACTTTGATTGCTCATATATTTAATTCTACTCTTAATTAGTGATATTAAGACCTGAAATTTTATATTGGGACTTGATATTGTTTGGCTTAAAAGTCAATAGAAGAAAATATAATACCACTAGATAGGGATAGAGTTACTAACAAACTAGTTGTATAAGGTCATGAATGTGTGATTACCATTCATGTTATATAGGAGCACCTTTCATTCAACCAAAGTGGAAAAATCATTTTCATGAGAATATCATGAAATACTATTTTCTTTAGATATCATCATCTCATGGCATTGCCAATGCAGACACCATCATCTTGTGTTAAGTTAGCACCGAAAGATATTACTGTTATAAAAGTATTTTCACCTTGGTTGACATTGTATTGTGATATGGAATATTACCATCTTAAAGGACTGTACTCATAAGATATTGTCATTCCAAGAGTAAGCTATGCAATTTTTGTAGGCTTCATCATGAGAATTTATCTTATTTTATTCTAATTATCTTGAATGATATCATCTAATGTTAAAGACATCACTGTCTCATAAAATTATCATTCAATTGAACATTGTCATGCAATAGAGGCAAATGACAAGCAAGTTGAATCATTGTACAAGGGTGTTTTCCATCTTGTATGCCACCATCATAAGATATTATCATATTATACTCTATCATCTTAGGCCTAAGATGTTCCCATATCGTAATACTACCATCCTATGATTTTTCTTACTATCTTGAACATTTGCATATTGCATGTGTGATTATTGTGCACCTTGTGGTAGTGGTTTAAGTTGATAAGTTGTTGCTTGATAAGTCCATCCATAGGAGGATTCCCTTCTCTCATCTACATCAATGTGCTACATAGACCTTGATCTCTACTATATGGTTATGTTATAGTAGGATGAAAGAAGGTTTAAAGAATGATGTATGTACAATTCTTTTCAAAGGTTAAAATTTTAAAAAATCAAAATGAATATTTGGAATACCAAGTATTAATAAAATATTAGAAAAAAGGAGGAAATTAAATTTAGGATAAATAATTTATAAGAGATAGTAGAAATTAATGGAATAGACAAAGATACTTATGGGTAAGAAAAATAATTACTTTATAAATATCATGATGGATTGATAAAGGAAGATTAGTATTGGTCCTAAAAAAATAAGAATATTTAGCATAAGGAAGGGGATATAAATACTATTTTTCAAGCTATAGTAATATTTTTTATATAATGGGAGGGCTCTGTAGGTGACTTCCTTGGGAAGTCATGTTCCACTTCCCTACATCCCTTACGTGGCCCTGTCCTAGGTCTCAGATCCTGTCCCAACTTCCCAGGAACTTCCTTTACCCTTCCTCCTTGGCAGGATGGTGTTGCAAACGATCTCCTTGGGATGGGAGGTCACTTATCCATTTTTCTGCCCCTTTCCTTACCCTTTTATAGGGTTTTATTATGGTGTTTGGGTTTTTCCCTGGGACCTTCCTTGGGTTTTTTGGGTTGCTTCAGGGATTTCTTTCCTTGGAGTTCTTAGTTTTTCCCAGGTTTTTGTAGGTGTCTTCTTGATGCTAGATTTTTGTGGTTCTTCAATTGTGGAATGCTAGGGTTGTGGGAGAGTGGCTTCATGAGTAGTTTTGTACAACATATTTTTTGGTCTTCAGGAGGATCATGTGCCTTATACTGACTCTGCTATTCAGGATTCAATGTTGTGGGTTCTATGGAATTTCAATATTTTTTGTGGCCTTGTTTAGGGCCTCTGGTTTGCTTACTACTATGTTCTTGTAGGACTTCCTCATATATTCCCCTGAAGCTATTTTTTGGTGGTACTGAAGGGTGTCTAGGATTTTTTTTTGCTTTCTCTCTATTTGGGATGACCTGTTTCTAACACATGCAGTTGGGTTTCCCTGTGAATCTTTCCTTTTGGGTTCCTTGGGAACTTTTCCCTCTCTTTCCTACGGTTTGATGTTCTGCATCCGATGCATCCTCTATTCTGTTGACATATTTGTTGGCTCCTTTATTCACTACAAGAGGATTTTATGGCCTGTGGAGATCATCAAATTATTGATCCACTTTCTAGGCTTGTGAGGGATGTGAATTCTTCTCAGTTTGATATTCTTGCATCCCTGTTTGTTTCCCATAATTTCTTAGGAAATATTCACTGCATTTGCAGTCTCACTGCTCCACCCTTTAGTGTAGGGTAGTTTTTTGATAATGATGGTTTTCCCCTATGTGAGATGTTCAAATCTTCTAGTTTTTAGTTTTCCCTGTGTGGGATGTTGTTTGAATCCTTTTCCCATATTTGGGGTTTGTTCAAATATGTCGCTCTGGTGGGAATGTCCATTTTTAATTTTTTCCCTTTCTTTTTCCCACTTGGAGGGTGTTTCAAATTGTATTTTCCCACTTCCTAGGCATTTTCCCACTTCCTAGGCAGTTTCTCACTTCTTGGGTGTTTCAATTTGTAGTTTCCCATTTTTTAGGCATTTCAATTATAGCTTCTCGCTTCCTGGGCAATTCAAATTGTAGCTTCCCACTTCTTGGGCAATTCAAATTGTAGTTTCCCACTTCCTAGGCATTTTTCTGCTTCATGGTAAGTTTCCCGCTTCCTAGGTATTTCAAACGATAGTTTTCCACTTTTCAAGCATTTCAAATTGTAGTTTCCCACTATGTAGGCTTTTCATTTTGTTGTTTCTCTCTTCCTGGACATTCCCCTTTTCCTTCTTGGAAGCTTTCTTATTGCCTTCCTGAAGGTTTTCCTGATTTTTTTCCTCATGACTATCCTAATATCCATCCTTAGGCTTGTTGTAATCAGGTTTTGGGTCCCTTGTTAAAAACCCACTTTTTTAATTTTAAGCTGTCATTTTTTTTTAATTATAAAATAACAAATATGCAACTCTATATGGAATAAGCTTCAAGGAGGAAAAAATATATAAGGAAGGAAAAATTTAATTATTTTAAAGATATGTTGTTAAAAGTTGGATAAGACAAGCAAGCTCAAGGTACAATTTTAGAATATATTCCATCAATTATGACACAAGAACAAAATGAAAGCTCGGTAAGCAAGATATTTGCAGAGGAGCTGCAAGAGGTAGTTTTATCATTACAACCTAAAATGTCTCTTTTCCATGAGGAGTTTCCTATAATTTTTCTTCAATTTTTTTGTAATTTGTTAAAGAATGAAAAGTTGGATGTGGATGAAGAGGCATGTAAAAGTAAAGCTACAAAAATTGAGATAAATACCAACTTTATTACATTGATTCCCAAGAAATGCAACACAAAATATTCTAATTTTTTTAGAAAGACTTTGTACTATGATTTATATGATAAAATTAAAAACTATGAAAAATAGGTTAAAATAATTTTATATTATTTTATGTCTTAGGAAAAAGGTGCTTTTATTTATTATAAATAAATTATTTATAGTATATTCACTACACAAGAGCCCATACCTTTTTTTTTTATTCCATGAAAAATGAGGTATGCTTATAAATTTGAATATGAACAAACCTTATAATAGGGTTTGGAAGTTTTTTTTACATATCTAAAAAAAAATGGTTTACAACAAGGTTCATGTTGTGAGACATGGTGGTGCTCTCAAATAAATATTAACACAACATAAAAAGGAGAAAATTAATAGAAAATAAATTTGCACAACAACCCTAAATAAAATACTTCATCAATATTTATATTTGTACATTATACTTTAATACAATTACATCCCTCCCCCGCTTACCCCTCCCACACACACACATTGTTATTTTGAGTGTGTCAAGAGACTCTTGGGGCTTCACATTTAATAGGGAATGAAATTTAGGCTACCATGTTGGCCCTTTTGCTTGACATGCAACAAGCATGGATAATAAGCAACCCACATACAAGTTCTATCCTCCTACGATATTAAAAAAATATTTGTTTAGCCTGAATGGTTCCTTTTTAGGACATCTACAAATATAACTAATTAGGAAGGACATTCGATACAAGATCCAAACTAAATATCTATGTTCTCATATATTATAACCACTAGTGGTCATTTAGGATAAAAATATTGAGGTTTAGAGAGGGATCGTAGTATTAATAAAAGTGATAGGTTGAATGCGTAGGATCCTCGACATGTTACTTGATACTTTCTAGGATTACCACAACCCTAGAACTTTTAATTATGAGGGAAATTTAGGCACTTAAAAATATCTAATTTATCTTCTACATGTTAAAATAGGATAGATGCACAATAGTAAAAGACAGATAACTAGGAAAAAGCCTTCAATGTGAGTATTGTAAAGATATATCTCCATAACATATTACCATAAGTACGAGGGTGTGACACCAAAACATATTTTTGTAGAGTACGATGCCCTCTTAGATATATTATGCTACAAGGGTTTATGTAATCTTGTCAAATGTCTAGGGGAATGTGCTTGATATATACTCAAATGACTATAAAAAATGAAAACCCCAAACAGTATGGAGTATAGTGTTAAAAAATATAAAATCTCAACTACAAAAAAATGCATGTTTTTCAAGACTAAAAATTGTTAGAACAAAGCCTAAATGTGTAAATATATCCCTATGGGAAAAAAATAGTACAAATTGAGATTTTATTAGTGATAGATAACAAAACTATAATATAGCTTCTTATCTTCGCAATTGTGTGTGTCTAACTATCCTAAAATTTCCTATATATGGGAATATTGAGTGATAGGTAATCTTAAGAGTTACATAAGATGTATCACTCTCAATCAAACACTTATATTATGATGTATTGTTCTAATATGATTATATAACACTTATCACAAGAGTTACTTGAAAGATATCAAAAAAAAACTTTCCATATTACGTGGATGAGATAGACGAAAAATTCCTCATATTTTTTCCATAAATAAAAAATATTAATATTTTTATAAATAAAACACACTTTAAAAAAATAAAGATTAACATACTTATTAAGATCTATAATTTTGATTCATAGCATAATAATAAGATAAAAAAAAATTCATTTTGAAATGAGAGTCAAGACACAAGTAGAATAAATATGAAATGTAAAAAACATGAATAAATACATATTTTGAGATAAAATATCAAGAGATATCATATGAACCAAAAACTATATTTGCTATTAGCATTAAAATCATAATAAAAATAAGAAGATACACAATTTTCCACTAGTGCTTACAACTTTCAATAGCAAACAACAATATGGATCCCATCAAGGAACGAACTATTTTCCCATAAAGGTTTGAAATTAGCACTTCTATTCCTAGGCCATCCCCAAGTAGATTCCCTTGAATGTAATACAGATTATTGTAAATTTTCATATATCTCTCTTAATTAATAAGATAATTATATATCTAAATTTAATCTAGTTAAAAGCTATAACTTGAAAATAAATTATACAATATATCTCTTTTCCTTGTGGGAAAAGTCATCCATTGTTATTTTTGTTAAAAAATTAAACCAGATTTGACACCTCTAACAGATTTTATCTTCTGCATAAATCATTGAATTTCACCAAATTTTATTGTACTCACATTCATTATTGGTAGCTCATGATTTTATGGTAGTTGTTCGAGAAGTTTTTGGTAGCATGATTTTCATCTAATGCATGTTAGTGTGTTGGTTAGATTTTATCACATTTTCCTCCATATCTGAATCTATATATATGAGTCCCCGACATTAGTTTGGTAGCGAGGAGGAGAATAATAGGAGGAGAAAATACGAAGGAGGAAGAATTCAAAAATTAGAGCAAGGAGGTGAAGTTGTAGCTCTCATAGACTTCTATTTGAGTTGATCCTACAATAGTACTATTTTCTTGCAGATGATTGTAAAGCTTCTGAAGGAAGAAGAATCAGGTGATAGGATTTGTATTAAGTACTATAAAACTACAATCATAGTATTTTTATATTTATATTAATATAAGATATATATGTAGAGGGGAAAATTGCCCTACTGTGTACATTCCCAAACAAAAGGTTGGATCTGCAAGGAGGGAACCTTTTGTGGGGTAAACCACGAGGGTGTGTTGTACTCTACACTTGGTGCTAGGGGAAGGGTTCACCAAGAACTCACTCCAAGTACTCAAGATATTCAGGTTTGTTTGATGTATTGAGTTTTAAGAAAAACATCTAATTTTGGCCTTTCTAGATCTATGCTATGAAAGATAAAGGACAATACAAAAAATAGAATATAACAGCTGAAAATAGAATGCAAGCATACAAGAGCTAGCCTAAAATGATTATGTATTTTGAATGCTCACTAACCTAGGGTTTTATTCCAAAAAACCTTTAAAGCATAAATATGCCAAATAAATGTACTTCAATTATCCCTAGATGCAAACTAAATGCTTTTCACTTTCAGATACCTAAGAAATTAATAATTAAATCAAATCTTCAACCAATAGAATTATTAGAGCGCTTATCTAGACTGGTGGTTGATTTGTTTCTACCTCTTGTCCAATGATATAAAAAATACCTATTTCTATAAGATCACTCATGAAACACTCAAAAATAGAATTAGCATTAGGAGGCCTACTTAGACCGCTGTATAACAGTCCTTGGAGGCAAAGCAATCAAACTCCCTAGGTCCTTTTAGATGACCTTTTAATACAAAATCAAAAATTGACCTTTGGAGAATTAATCATAAAACATAAATATAGTAACATAAAATAGAAAATATAATGTAGCAGTATAATCTAGATGCAGAATGGAATGCAACAGTGAAAAAAGAATCTTGAATTTTTTCTCGATGTGCTCTCGAGAAAAATTGTGCCTCGCTTGGAGCGAGGGTGATAACACAACAAAAAATTCATGCCTTGCCTATATGGGGTGTGATTTTACTTCTATAAATTGGTTTACCCTAATTAGAGCAAGCAAAGTCACACCTCACTAACATCGGGTGCAATGTCACTATATATTAATAAAAAATAAAAAGTGAGTGTAGAAGATGAAATAAATGCCAAAAATAAAGTAAGCAAACCCTAATGGACATCGTAGAAGTAGGAAGAGAAGACTAAAGTATCCGAGTGGCCACTCTATCTCTCTGAACTACACCATGGATCCACCAATTCATAGCAAATCAATCAAATCCATGCAATAGAATATCAAATCCAAAATTCACACTTTGGGGTTAGCTTGCAGCAGAAGAAATCAAAGGAAGAAGAGCAAGCTATCATAAAAATTTTGAGCTTAATCAACAATCAAATTTTTGCATTAAGATCACATATCAAAAACTTACATTTTAAATTTTGCATATATGATTTGGCGAGAACATCCTTCATTTTATAGATGAAATTGGAGGGAAAAAGGTAGGCAAAATAAACCCAAAGTAGACGCTAAAACATGGTGGAGGGTTTAAACCTAGGTCTATGCGGGCCCAAAGGAATAAAATAAAAAATTATGTTAAAAACAACGAATTCGCACCCCGTCCTAAAAGGGTGTGATATCGCTTGCACAAAGTAGAGCCTCATGAAGATGGTGCACGATTTTGCTAAAAAATATATAAAAAACAAATATATGGGTGAATACGCCTACCCTTACCTTTGGTAGGGGTGGGGGACCTCTTAAAATCACTAAGGAGGATTGCCCACTCAAAAGTAGGTCAATTTTCTATGTCTACATTTTTTCCTCTCTTTGATGTATTTATGGCCTAATGCATCAAAGAAAGGATGTAGGCACATGCACTAGGAACCAACAAGAAAAAATGGGATGGATGGTTTAGAATAAAGGAGTGGTGCAAAAATGGTGTCATTTCGGATACTTTTTAATTTGCACATAAATCGAGGCATTAGGGACATTAATACCTCTATAGGTCAGGGTTCCCCCTCGATTTTTTATGGAAAAATGACATTTCATAAAAACTCGAAAGAAATAATGCAAAAGAAGAGAGAGAGAGAGAGAGAGAGAGAGAGAGAGAGAGAGAGAGAGAGAGAGAGAGAGAGAGCAAAAATAGAGCGAAGAAAAAGGGATAAAAAGAAAAACAAAAAATAGGGTTAAAAATATAAACGAGGGTAAAACCCAAATTCATTTTTACCACAAGGAGGAGAGAAAACAGAGCTCTGGGAGAAAAAGAAAATGGCACTTCTGGTTCATCAAGTGGCAACTATGAAGGGTGATTCTAGGGCTCAAGAATGGATAAGGATTTCTTGTGACCCTCTTTTCACTTTATTTTACATCAATTTTCATGATTCAATTAGGGTTTTGAGAAATTTTTAGAGGAAATTACTGTAAAAATCAATGGATTTCGTGCCATGACTCGGGTGTGACTTTGCGTCCCAATTATGACTTCACCTTGGGTGAAGCATGATGAAATCATACCTAGAAAAAAATGGACGTAATTTTGTGAAGTTGCACCTAAAAAACAATAGGAACGATTTCACGAAAGCAAAGTTGTGCGCCCTAAAAAGAGGACGTGATTTCGCAAAAACTAAGAAAAAAGAAAAGCAAAATAAAAAGATAAAAAGGAAGAAAAAAGAAATAAGTGAAACCCGAACTGTAAATTTCAAATTGTAATTTCCATATGCTTAATAAATGATGTTGAATTAATTTTAATTTCTTTAACTTTATTATGGAATTGATTAAATTTTATTTTATTTGGTGAATGCAGCTAGGTATTCTTGAGAGTCAAGAGTGGCAAGCAGTGGCTTTGGAAAATATGGATGTTCTAGGGTAGGTGGAGAGGGCTATATTGGAGGTGGTAGGGCTAGACCATGTGGTGAGGATGCCACAGATAGATATGAACAGGGCTATACTGATCGCCCTAGCAAAGCAGTGGTATCCGGAGACTTCTACTTTTTGGTTACTGATAGGGGAGATGACCATAATACTAGAGGATGTGTGGCAGATCTTGAGGATCCCCATTAGGGAGAACAAGGTATATAGGACACGTGGGAAGGCAAACACTCTATAACATTTTTCCATAGGTTTTACTAGCTAGGTGCAAGAGGGAACCATATCATTTGATGACCTGGTTGGCTGTTACGAAATAGACCCTATGATCATAGTGCTCTTAGGGGTTATGGATGGTCTCTTGATATGCCATACTAAAAAATGATACTTGTCATGGGTATTGGCAGGAGTAGTGATAGACATGTGATATCAAAGGGTTCAATTTTCATGGGGTATTTATGTGTTGGCCTGCCTATATAAGATGTTGTACAATGTCATGTATAAGCGACATACATGATTGGTGTGTACAACTTTGCTCCAGGTGTGATGCTAGGAGCACATCGTGGTGTGGAGACCATTAACAATACCAGGACCATCACCTGATCCAGAGTGGGTAGCAATATATATATGTCCAAGATATCTAGAGAGGACTACGAAGGCCTATGCAGGGAACTTGCCACTAGCGAGGTGAGTTATCAATGATCTTCGAGATGTGCAACTCATCTGGTAGCCATGGAGGCTTCACCCTGGCTAGGTAGATGATAGGATAGAGTTGGTGAGAGTGAGGAGGATCATATGGTTGAGGTAATATAGGGGGGAGCCGAAGGTACTTTAGTTTAACTGAGTCCTACAACCTTGGGGGCTATTGGTAGCAGAGGGTGACCCGAGATCTAGCACAGATCGAAGGTGAGATAGACCTCACCATATGGGCCAAGGAGGACACAGATGATCCTCCTTACATTGACCCAGGGGTAGGTGATGCAGGGGTGGTCATCGGGTATAGGTGGTGGTATAGAGGAGTCATGCCCAAAAGGATCTCCCTACTCATACCAATAAAGAGGCATCAGGTGATGGACTTAGACATGCAATAGGTATTTTAAGAGGTAGCTCACAGGGCTACAAAGAGGGCATAATAGACTCCTACTGTGTCAAGATAGAGGCTAGCACGGGTTTGGATTCAGGTGGTAGAGGAGACCATTCCAGTAGTAGGGATCGAAAAGGTAGGGGTGGGAGATTCCTCAACATAGGTAGAGGGTCCATAGGTTATATCCTAGGGCAACATACACATCAATAGTGGTGGGATGCTAGATCCAAGGGATATAGGAGCTACAGGTATAGCTAGATTTTCTACAAACATAGATGGCCTAGTTGCAGGTTGAGAGGGACACTGCATTGACAAAGGTTACCTGGTTGTAGGGAGAGATATCCCAGCTGAATGGAGAGAGCCAATGGTCTAGGGTTGAGGGGATGGTTATCATTTAGAGCAACCAGGTAGGGAACATGATGTATCTCCTTCAAGCAGAGCTGTAGTGTATTGGTGATAGGTTGGTGATAACCATTCGAAGGGACATGTTTTATGAGGTGGCTTACTATGTATTTGTTCCTCTAGATCATAGAATTGAGTCACCTCCATCCCTTAAATTAGCTAGCAGGTCATGATCATGATCATGGGTGTCAATGACATCTCAACAATCGATTGCACAACTGAGGTTACCTCCACACTAGGGAGAGCTAGAGGGATCTGTCTCTCAGAGCTAGGAGAGGATAGGCTAGGGATACAAATGATGCACTAGTTTTTTATTGTGGTGTGCATCCCTAGGTTGATTGTACCGAGTCTAAATTGTGGTATACCAACGTCACACGATGTACTCTTTTTTCTACAAGTAATACATAGTTGTGGATATTATTGTGGTCCTATGTGTTTTATGTGTAATGATTTAATGCATGTTTTTTATATATTTTGGTTTCTTTTATTTTTAAGTGTTTTTATGTATGCAAACTATCCTAATTCAAACTACATGAGGATGAATGAGTGCAAAAGAAGCAAACAAGAATAATGAAGAAGAGGGAATGAAATCAAATAAAATAAGAGAAATAAAGAAGAGGGGAAAAAATATAATGGAGAAGAAAGAAAATAAAGAGAAAAAAAGAGAGAAGAAAGAGAATAATAAGAGAAGTAAGATAAGAAGAGAAGGAAGATAATAAGAAGAGAAGGAAGATAAGAATAAGATAATAAAGAGAATAAGAAGAGACAATAGGGAGGTCCAAAGGTCAAACATAAAAAAGGAGAAGAATGAATGATCCAAAGTATAAGGCTAGCATAGGTTGCAGCGAACCAGTGTAGCCAGACACTATGGATCATATAAATGAGGTAGCTAGACCCACTATGGGTATAGCACTTGCATCAATGTGAAAAAGTGTGTGGAGGTTTGACCCACTATGGGTGGTTGCTCCCTTATTGACTGTTGTGAGGTGATTACCCACTAGGATGTATGCCGAGGTCTACTAAAAATGACCAAGGAGCTTATCTTGTAATGGGGTGTTGAGCCTACTGAGTCAAAAGAGAGTATGACCCAATAGAATATCGTAAATAGTGCAATACCCTAGGATGTATAAGTATCCCATATGGGATGTAATATGTGTAAAAAAGGTTAATATGCAAGTGCTATCCCATATTGGGACTTTGAGAAATATTTTGCACAATAAGAGTCATCAACATCATGAAGAAATCGAGAAAAAGAGAAGAGGTGATTTATAAGAATAAAAATAAGAAGGAAGGAAAGAATCCCTAGGTGGATCTTGCTAGGCATTAGAGTCCTAGTGAAAAGTGCAATGCATGTGAGCTATGACCTAACTAGGTATCATCACATGCCATTGTCACAAGATCCCCAAAAATCTATATGAGCAAGTAGTCATTCACAATCAATCATGCATTTATGATAAGAAGACATGCATGGTGTTAGTTGTAGATGTCAAGCAATCATGCAAGGATGAAAATCAATAATGCAATATGAGCAAATGAGTGGATGCAATGGAAAATGAAAATGCAACTATATGAAGATTTTTTTTATTTTATATTTTTTATGGAGAGTTAAAATCAATGCAAAGCCTAAATGCACCATACATATTATCAAAATAAATAGGTGTGCCATGAGGTTTTGGATCAAAGACATCCTCAAAATCATGGAGAAGCTCTTTTAAGGCTCTTCGTTCAACATCTATGGCACGATAATCACAATATTTTCTAATAGCACCATTCTTTTTAACATAAAAGACATCATACAAAGATTCATCATTCTCTAGCACATAAGCAAAGTTATCTTTAGAAAATATAGAGCCAACCATATTACAAGACATTATCTTTGAAGGAAAATAAAAATTAACACTTTTATTATCATCTATTGATAAATTTTGATACTCCATGTATTCTACATAAGTCATAAGATGGTCATCATCCTAAAAATGCATAGGTTGATTCTTATTAGGTATAAAACCTATACCACATCTCCCAAGACAAATCTCAACATCCAAGGGTTCTTGAATACCCTTCTGTTGTGGTCCCAATCCTTTACCTACATATCCCATACCGTATAGGATCTACTTAGGAAGGGGATAATCATTAGTGAGATAGCATTGAGCAAAAGAGTGCTCATTGAGAGATGGGTTTCTACCATGGAGCTTCTCTTTGGAATCCATACCTTCAACTATGAAAGAACATGTGCCAATGTGTATAACATCACCCTTCTTATGAGGTAATCCCATAGTTTAGGGTGAAGGTGGTAGCTTGGCTAGATCCATAAGAGGCTCTTGAAGAAACTGATTATCATGATCCAAGGAGAAATAATGGGTTTTATGTTCCTCACTCACTTTTAAACTTTGAAGATGCTCAGAAATTTGAGATGAGGAACATGGAGAAATTATTGAAGAAATAGAAGGACAAGAATAATAATCGATTTGAGCTAACTCTATATTTGAACATAATTCAAATGGTTGAGGGTCACCCGAAATGGTGATAACTTGATTCTTGAATTTAAACTTGAGACACTGATGAAAAGTAGAAGGGACAACCTTCATTGCATGGATCCAAGGTCACCCAAGAAGAAGATTAAAATATGCATCACAATGTACCACATAAAATAAAGTATCCAATATTCTCAACCCTACTTTTAAGGGGAGAGATATGACACCACATGCCTCTTGGGACTCATTTTTGAAAGCTTTAATGATGATATCAGTTTTTATTAAATATTCCTCTTTTAATCCAATTTTTTTAAAGAATTGATATGTACACAAATTGAGGGATGAACCATTATCAATCGAGACTCATTTGATAAGGGTATTTCCAATAAGTGTGGTGATGTAAAGTGATGAATATCCATGTGATTTTGATGAATTTTTATCATCATATGAGAATGAGACATGATGTATCCCAAAATAATCTATAGTGTCAATTATGGCATCAGGAGGGATATATGGGAAAATAGATTATTGTTGTAAACATTTCATTAAAGCATTTATGTGATCTAGAGAAGTTTGCAAAATTCTAACACTAATATATTTGTTGGAGTACTAGCTAATTGCTTCTAAAGATCAAATGAAACCTATGACTATGGTCTCAAAACTATAGGTGGAATCCTCGTAGTTGAATATTTTCTATGATTCTCCTTTAAGACTAAAATGGACTGAGATATTGAACTCTACTTTTTTTATGTTGTTTATTTTGATCATATTTCCTTGTAGTCACCCCAACCATACCAACTACATTTCTATGGTGTAGGGAATCATCTTGATGAGCCACCTGATTGGTTGTTTGTTGTTCATGCTTAGGTAGGGGATCCTTAAATATCCCCATATCTTGATTTGTTGTTGGATCTTGTTGGGTAGGAGTTTGATTATTTATTGATTGGATATTTCCTAAATTGATACATCTTGCATCAATAAAATCTTGAACCACATGCTTCAACTTCTTACACGTATTTGTCCAATGTCCTTCTATAATATGGAAAGTGTAATATTGACCTACCTTATACCAATGAGTTGTAGTGTCTGGTTGTATAATTGGAGGTAATTATATTGCCTTAGCATCCAATAATTGTTTCAAAACTACTTCCATAGGTATATTAAGTCTTGTGAAGTTTCTTTGAGGAGGCTTCTAAAGTACAATATTTTGTAGGTTGTTAGTGACATTATTAACATGCCTACTATCACTATTGCCTCCTATATTTTTATTCTTATTTTGAGACTTAATTGGCTTATCTTATTTAACCTTAAGTTGACCTCTTCTAATGAGAGCTTGTTCCACTTTTCTTGCTAACTCAATTGCTTGATCTAAAGATGTGATAGTAGTAGTTTCTAATGCATAAGATAATTGTTCTTGTAAGTTACCAATGAATATATCAAGCATATCTTTTTGAGACATAGGTTGTCTTAATCGGCCAACTAAACTTCTCCAACGAGCTAAAATTTTTGAAAATATTTCTTCTTTACTTTATTTTAAATCATATAAATATCTCATAGTCACTTCCTTTTCAATGTAAGCACTAAATTGATGAACAAACATATCTGTAGTCTTCTCAAAACTCTTCAAAGAATAGTTGGATAACCGATAATACCATTCTAATGCCACTCCAACAAGACTCTTTGGAAATATTTTCAATAAGATCATATCATCATAAATAAGATCATGGTAAGCTATTATGAATCCTCTCAAATGCTCTATTGGATCTTCAATCCCTTTATAAATTGGTAAAATTAGCATAGAAAAATGCTTGGGATAAGGTCTAGTAGAAACAATAGGATCCAATGGTTGAATACACATTTCCTTATAATTATAGGTAAACCTTGAAGGTGGAATCATATCCATCCTTAAAACCAACTGATTCACAACACTTGTCAAATTTTGCATTTATGAATTATTATTATGTATGTTCCCCAGAATTCCCAAAGGAGGAATGTATGTATGTTGAAACCTTGATGTTGGATTCAAAATTTGGATACCTTGGTTGTATGTGGAAATTTGGGGATAACTAACATTTGGTGGAATAGAAGCAATGGTGTTGATATTAGTGGATGCAGGAGGAAATGGAAAGCAATTTTTTGGGCCATTACTAGTTAGAGGGACTTGCAGATTCCCTCCAACATTGGTGGTATTAGTAGTGGCACAAGTCACTTGGTTCTTAAAATTGTTTTGATGTAAGGATTGAGATGTAGAAACACCATGATGAAGCAAAGGAGACATATTGGGAGGGGAAGGAGTAGCATCCCCTTTTTCAATACGAGCTTCTCATTCCACATATTCCAATAGTTTTTCCTTATGAGCTTTCATGAATTCCCAAATGTGATCAAATGATGAAAATACATAACTTCCATTAGGTCCAACAAAAGGATCAAGATTAGTTTTAGTTTCCATGTCTACCTCTTCTTGTTCTTTTGGATCTATATTAGGGTCTTCCCTATCAATATGATCATCTTCCAAAGGAACATAATCAGACTCTAGTTGTTTCCTTTGACTTCTAAGGAAAGAAGCCATTAGAAGTAGTGAAAAACAAATAGGGGAAAACACTAACAAGTAAATTTTAATTAATTAAAGATTTTTCAAATAGAATTAATGATCTTTCTTAGTGTTTAAAAGAAAAGGAGGTGTTCACATTGGGTTCACTAAATATGTAGAGGGGGAAAACTGCCCTACCACATACAATTCCCAAAAAAGGATGGATCAGGTATAAATCCTTATGGGGTGAACCACGGGGATGTGTTTTACTCTACACTCGATCCTAGGGGGAGGGTTCACTAGGAATGGTTTAAGGACACGCTCCAAGTCCTCATGATATTTAGTAATTGTTTGATGTATTTAATTTTAAGAAAAACACCTAAGTTTGGGCTTTCTAGATCTATGCTAGGAAGTATAAAGGACAATGCAAAAAACAAAATATAATAGCTAAAAATAGAATGCAAGAATACAAGAGCTAGCCTAAAATGATTCTATCTTTTGAATGCTCACTAACCTAGGGTTTTATTCTAGAAAACCTTTAAAGCAAAAATATACCAAATAAATGCACAAAAATTATCCCTAGATGCAAACTAAATGCTTTTCACTTTCAGATGCCTAAGAAATCAATAATTAAATTAGAACTTCAACAAATAGAATGATTAGAGCACTTATCTAGACCGGTGGTTGATTTAGTTTTTTCTTCCTCTTGTCCAATGATATCAAAAAAAATACCTATTTCTACAAGATCACTCATGAAACACTCAAAAATAGAATTAGCATTAGCGGGCCTTCTTAAGACGTTGTGTAACAGTCCTTATTGAGAAACAATGGTGAAATTGTTCTATTGATCAAAAATGCATACATAGTTTTATAGTTCTTGAAAGAACTAAAAATAGACACGGTAGTTGAGAGAAATCCTCTTAAACTTATTACAACAAACTAAATTAAAGATAGCTCTTATCCTAACAACATGCTAATCTTGGACTATGTTCAAACATTAATCAACCAAGCCAAAACCTCAACGTATGCTAATCAAATTAACTAGAAATATGTAAATCAAAACATTAAACTAAAGCTAAATACTAGGACTTAATACTTAGGACTAAGGAGGCAATGTTGAAAATATTCCAACATTATCCCCATTGATACTAAATACACTCATGCAAAAGTTCTTTAAGCATCACAGATTTGGAAGAAAAATTTTCTCTTACGTTTCCTCCAATCTTGAATCAAGAAATCAGAATTTACAAAATGCTTATGGTTGCACTCCTTCCACTCTTCATGTGAAATTTCTTGCAAATTCTTGAGTGCCTTCTTTTTTTGATTAGCTCCCCCTTCAAAAAAAGTATCTCCTCTTGTGTTTTTCATCAACCACTCTCTTACATATTTATCATTATGGTCTTTAAACCATACTCTCACATTTTGATCTTCTTTTACATCTTCAACACTAAAAAATACTCCACGTGAGTATTTATAATTAATCATCTCACATAGATGATTATACCATAAAACTATTTCACATAATTCCACACAAAATATCACAATAAATATGGCCATATAATGACCAACTACATATGAAACATAAAGTTGCTCCTCACACAAATATTCTCTCACAATAATGACTTTACAATAATCCTTCTCCCAAGGAATTTTGAACACATCATTCTGATCCATGTGACCCAAGTTCTCTATCACTGTATTCTCTCTAGGAAGAATCTTCATCAAAGTTGTCTCAATGATACAATCACCCTTCTTTTCATTCCTGCTCACAAAAAATAAATCATGAATCATAAAAACATTGCTTTTAGTATGAGTAGATTTGGTGCTTCCCATAAATTTATTTTGTAGAAATTCTCCTTCAGGGTATGTTGCTTCAAGATCAATCATAAACTCTTCACTAAGAGTTCTCCTCCTTTGTTCAATCCATGTTGGTGTGTTGAAACACCATTCATTCAAGCAATCATAGATAGTTGCCTTTTCAAGACAACTCTTTTTCTGCAATGTAGTCACTCCAAGTGAGTGATCATCATCCATGAGAGATGTTTTCTTTGCCATTACAAAAATAAAATCAATAATCTCATTTCCATTTTTTGTTTCTATCCCATTTGCCCTCTCACTTTCCATATCCCAAATGAGAGAGTCTTGTGTGTTCTTTTCTTCACACAACACATCCTTCACCCTTGATGAGTGATCTTCAAACAAGAAGCTTATAGCTTCCATTTCCTCTTCATAAAAATTTTCTTGTGGATCATCATCCCACATTACTTTATTTGTTCTTTCAAGAGAGCACACATCCATTCCAATTGAATGGTCTTCAGGCCAATGATCATCCATGAACATTGCTTCTCCGTCATCATCTTCTTTATTCTCCTTCATGAGAATTGTAGGTGAATTCTCCATAATACACTCTTCATTTATCTCCTCCAGGAGACATTCTTCATAATACATTTCACTTTGATGGTCTTCAAGCAAGGAACACTCCAATGTGAGTGTTTCTCTTCCTTCATCTTCAAAGTCTTCTTCCACTTTTGAGTGGTCTTCAGTACAAGGTCCTTGAGCAATTGTCTCTCCATTGATACATCCATCCTCTTTTCTATCAATGTGAATGCTTTCCAAGCATGCCATTCCTACAAAAAATTTATTAGTACAAATTTTCTTTTCATATTTTTCTCCTAAAAGAAATAATTGACTATTACAATTTTCCATGCCATTACAAGACATGTTTGCAACTATGGGTGTCTCACAATAACTCTCTCCAATGAGAGCTATACAAGGCTTCTTCACCTTCTCATCCTCTTCTCCATGAAGGGATTCCTCATATTCGTATCTCTTCTCTTCAATAATTTCATCATCACTCTTTTCTTCAAACATGTATATTCCTATTCAAGGAAGAATTTACCATCATAACAATGTGTCTTCATATGAGTCTTGAAAAGACTCTTCAAAAACTCCTTCAAAAGGATCTAATTCAGAAACTTCTTCAAGGAAGCAAGGCTCCTCCTTGCGTAAACAATATTCATGATTGTCACACATGGCTTTATGGGTGTCCTCATCAAACCCATAAGTATCCTTCAACACTTTCCATGCCATTGTAGTTGATCTAAAATTGGCTATGAGAGGAAAAACATTATTTTCCATTCCTCTCCTCAAATCCATAAGAGCTAAGCAATTTGCATTTTTCTGCTCCTTCTCTTTTATCTCGACACCTTGTAGATTTCTCCAATAGGGTTCCTCATAGCCTTATTGAACTATATCCCATAAGTCTTGAGCCTTCAAGAAGGTCTTCATCATTATGATCCAAATAGCATAATTATCTCAATTGAATTTGGGTACTTCCAATCCTTTATACATGGTGGTCATTCTGCAATCCACCATTCATCAATCTTCCACCTAGCTCTCAGAAACTCCTTTCCTGTAGACTTCTAATATACTTATCTAAAAATCCACTAAATTTCAGAAGCAAATTCACACAAATGAGAAATATGTGATCAATTTACTTTTGCCCTTTTTAGATCTTAGAGTGTTTTTTAGACAAATTCAATGTTTTCACATAAATCAATCCATACAGATCCAAATCACCTAAAATTTTTATAGCATCCTCTTGATACAATTATCTAACAACCCTAAAATTTTTATAAGCAAATACCATAGGATTCATGATATATTAATTATTTACTCGAGATATTCCTTGTAAATCTGCTGAGTGCTGGCCACTTGAGTTTCTGACAAAGTGCGTGTTTCAGATATCTTCATGCCACTCTCCATAGGTTTGAATCCGTCTAAGCAAACCTACTCTGATACCAAATGAGAAACAATGGTGAAATTGTTCTATTGATAAAAAATGCATTACATAGTTTTATAGTTCTTGAAAGAACTAAAAATAGACACGGTAGTTGAGAGAAATCCTCTTAAACTTATTACAACAAACTAACTTAAATATAGCTCTTATCCTAACAACATGCTAATCTTGGACTATGGTCAAACATTAATCAACCAATCCAAAACCTCAACGTATGCTAATCAAATTAACTAGAAATATGTAAATCAAAATATTAAACTAAAACTAAATACTAGGACTTAATAATTCGGACTAAGGAGGCAATGTTGAAAATATTCCAACACTTATAAGTGCAACAGTCAAGACCCCTAGGTCCTTTTAGATGATATTTTAATGCAAAATTGGAAATTGACCTTTGGATAATTAATTATAAAATAAAAATACAGTAATAGAAAATAGAAAACAAAATGCAACAGTATGATCTATATGCAGAATGAAATGCAATAATGAAAATAGAATCTTGAAATTGTCCCTGGTGTGCTCTGGAGAAAAATCATGTCTCACTTGGAGAAGGTACGATAATGCAGCAAAAAAGTCATGCCCTGCCTAGACAGGGCATGATTTTGCTTCTACATATTGGTTTACCCTAAGTAGGGAAAACAAAGTATTGCCTTACTAATGTCGAGTGCGATGTCACTACATATTAATAAAAAATAGAAAGCGAGTGCAGAAGATGAAATAAATGCCAAAAATAAAGTAAGAAAATCCTAATGGATATTGTAGAAGCAAGCAGAGAAGATTGAAGTACCCGAGTGGGCACTCTATCTCTCTGAACTCCTCTACGGATCCACCAAGTCACACAACAAATCAATCAAATCCACACAATAGAAGATCAAATCTAAAATTTGCACTTCAGGGTTAGCCTGCAGTAGAAGAAAGCAAAGGAAGAAGAGCAAGCTATCATAAAAATTTTGAGCTTAATCATAATCAAAATTTCACATTAAGATCACATATAAAAATATTGCATTTTAAATTTCGCATATATGATTTGGCAAGAACATCCTTCCTTTTATAGATGAAATCAAAGGGAAAAATACGGGAAAAATAAACCTAAAGTTGACTCTAAAACACTTTGGAGGGTTTAAACCTAGGTCTAAGTAGGTCCAAAAGAATAAAATAAAATTAAATAAAAAATTAAGTTAAAAACAATGAAGTCACGCCCCATCCTAATACAGTGTGATATTTCTTGTGCGGAGTCGCACCTCATGAAGATGATGCACGATTTCACTAAAAACACTAGAAAATACAAAAAAAAGGTGAAGAGGCCTACCCTTACCTTTGGCAGGGATGGGAGACCACTTAAAAGCATTAAGGAAGATTGCCCACTCAAAATTGGATCAATTTTCCATGTCTACAACATACTTGTATATTTCGGAGCTTTTGCATAATATAAATACCTTATGTTTTAATATTCCTAATTTGTGATGAAAAACCCTTTTGAAGGCCTAAAATATATTCAAGTGGATGTTTTATTTATTCTTGGAGGTATTTTAGAGTTGGGTGGATATTTTGATTAACCCCGCCAGGCGAACATTTGGAAATCCCCACCTAAGTTTCCTTTTGGCATCCTCTACCCATTTCTCGGGTGGGACATTTGAATTTGATTCTCGGGTGGATGTAAGAGAAAAACCCACCCAGTTTGGGTTGTACTTCCCAAGCTAAGTTTGGATGGACTTTCTATTAAACCCTGCTCAAAATAATTTCACCTGATTATTTTTTGTCACACTCCCATAAGCTCTCGCTTGAAGATTTATTCTGCCCAAATTGAACTTGTGCTTTCGTCGTACTCATGTATGCTCACCATCCTTTAAAATTGGTATAATAGCTAGCAACTACCCATGGAATATAAGAAGTAATGGCTTCTAGCAGCAATTATTTGCAGTTGTAGATCCCACAGTTCAATGTCAAGAACTATGTGTTGAACAAGGTGCAGCGACAGTATTGTCATTGTTGTCAACACAGTCAGAAAGATCGGTTGATGTAGTGGATAGGAGTTCAGAGGTTACTCAGAGTATGTACAGTGATGTTAAATGCTCATGAGGATGTTTTTGATGTTTTGGTAAATTTTTTACAGGTTGTCCATGAAGACCAAAGTGGCCCATATGCTAAATATCAAAGAAAAAGCAAAACAACACAGAGAAATAAAAAGTGTCACGATATCGCGACATGTCACATTTTTGCAACTCAAAAAGGACAAGCAGATAGAGAAAAAAAAGTTTCACGATATCATGACATGTCGTATTTTTGTGACTCAGAAAGGGTAGGCAGGCCGAGAAAGAAAAAGTGTCGCGATATCATGACATGTCGCATTTTCATGACTCAAAAAGGGCAGGCAGGTAGAGAAATAAAAGTTTCACGATATCGCGACATGTCGCATTTTTGCGACTCAAAAATGGTAGGTAGGTAGAGAAACAAAAGTGTTGCAATATCGCGACATGAATACCAGGATGGTGAAACTGAAGACTGTAGAGTGACATGGACCCATAAGGAATCTTTAATGATTTGAAATCATTTAAGATGGTCGTTACATATGGAAAGAAACAGACGCATGCCCATGTGGAGAAAATGAACAGTCATGGAAGGAGAAAGAAAACAGTTGTTAAAATAGAAAATGAACAGTCATAAACCAAAACACATGCATGCATAAGGGAAAGATAAAATGAACAGTCATGTAAGGAGAAAACGAACAGACATGCAAAGAGAAAAATAATAGACATGCAAAGAGAAAACGAACAGTCATGCAAGGAGAATACGAACTGTCATGACCGAGAAGAGGAACAGTCATGGTAGGAGAATATGGTGTCAATTCTTTGCATGTAACGTGTTTGAAAAAATGCCTACTCTATATATACAAAAGGAGTTACATAAAGAAGGCGTTACAATTGACAAGTGGCGCATGAGAATATGAAAGGAGTTACAACTGGAGTTACAAAGAAAAAGGATGGTTATAAAAGGAGTGTTGCTCGGAGAATTTTTTTTTGGAGAATTTATTCGATGAAGTGCGCGAGAGGAGAGCGAGAGGCGAGCAAGAGGCGAGCAAGAAGGATGTGTGTTTTGTGAATTGTGGGAGATGTTGGGTAAGCAATAGACCAGTTAGGGTCTTGTAAAAGTGAAGGTATTTTTATGTCAATCTTCTAGTTCAAAATCGAAGTCCAAGTTGGTGCTTGGCATTAGGGGTTGGTGCTCCTTCCAGTTGGTGCTAGTAAATCGAGGGTTGGTGCTCCTTCCAGTTGGTGCTAGTAAATCGAGGGTTGGTGCTCCTTCTAGTTGGTGCTGGTAAATCAAGGGTTGGTGCCCCTTCCAATTGGTGCTGGTAAATCAGGGGTTGGTGCTCCTTTCTATTGGTGCAGATAAATAAGGGGTTGGTGCTCCTTCTAGTGGGTGCTGATAAATTGATTGTAAATTTGGTGCTTTGTAAATGCTAGATTTGGATAGGAGTCCAAATAGTCATTTTTGAGGAGTAGCCAAATCGGTGAACCTCGATACATCTTGTGTTGTGTGATGCTCTCTTAATATATTTGCTTTATTTGGTTTTAAGTTCTCATTGTTTCTACTTTAAGATTTAAAGATTTTAGTTTTAAATAGCTACACTAATTCACCCCGCCCTCTCAGTGTCATTGTGAGACTAACAATTTGTATCAGAGCCATTTTCCCTTGTCAGGCTAAATCAGCTAGGGTTGATCTTGGATTTAGTATGCAATGGCAGGTGGTGAAGGCTTCTCATCAAACAAAGCACAATTGTTTGATGGAACTAATTACGCATTTTGGAGACTCAAGATGCATACATATCTTTGTGCTTTGGGATACGACATTTGGGATTCAGTAGATAATGGATACACAATACCCACCACTTCTCCAACCGATGCTTCTAGTAAGAAACTATTTGAGAATAACTCAAAAGTAAAGAATGTTATCATGTGCAGATTAGTGGATTGTGAACTGGTAATAATTATGAGTTGTAAAATGGCAAAAGAAATATGGGACAAATTGAGGAGCATTCATGAAGGAGACGCTAAGATCAAGGAGGTCAAGTTACAAACACATCGAGCTTAGTTCAAAATATTAAAGATGAATGACAATGAGAACATAGAGGCATATATGCTGAGAGTTAATGAAGTCATTAATGTGATTAGAGGACTCAGCGAGGAAATTGAAGATTCTGTCATCATGAAAAAAGCATTAAGATCTCTTCCTCAAAGATTTGATTCTAAAGTTTTAGCTATAGAAGAAGCTAAAGATCTAAAAACTTTTAGTATGGATGAGATGCATGGTTCTTTGACTGCATATGAGATGAGAATAGGAAAATCTAAACCCACAGACATAGAAGCTGCTTTTAAAGCCCATAAAAATATGAAAGCAAATCAAGAATCCAAGGAAGAAGAGACATCAGATGAAATGGAAGCAAACTTTGTTCAAAAACTAAAAAGGGGAAAAGGAAAATACAAAGGAAAGTTATCGTTTAAATGTTTCAATTGTGGAGGCATTGGGAATTTTGCAATTAATTGTCCAATTAATAAGAAAAACAAAAGTGATGAATGATCACACCAAGAAAGAAGTGACTGGAAGAAAAAAACAAATTTCAGAAAAGACAACTTCAAGAAGAAAAGTTTCATCTCCAAGAATGTCAGTTCATCAGAAGACAACTGCAGTGAGGATTCTGAAAAGGAAACAGGTGAAGCTCTTTTCATGGCACTCAAAGAAGAAAAAATAGAAAAAGAAAAAGAATGTGATGAAGAAGAAATTGATGCAGAAGTAAATTTGGAAGAGGAACTAATTGCAGCTCTGGATGTATTGAAGATAGAAAGTAAAAAGAATAAGAAAATTTCAAGAAAGCTTGAGGATGCAAATGAAATCATAACCAGTTTGAAAGTACAGATAGAAGAATCCAAGAAAATATCTGAAGATCTCGAAGTACAAATAACTATGAAAATAGATTATTGCTGCAAACTAGAATAAGATACTATTAGTTTAAGAATGCAGATAGAAGAGATGAATCATAAAATTAGTTGTCATCACAAATGTGAAGAAATTTCTATGAAGATAGATAAGATCATAAATATCCAAAGGACTACAGGCATGAAATTTGGTTTGGGCTTTGTCGAAGGAGAATCATCAAATGGATCAAAGAATGAAGATAAGAAATAGGTTGATCAAGAAAAATTGACTCATGCAAAAGAAAGCAATAATGCAAGGCACTAAAGGAGAATTGACAATGATGGATTCACCAATGTCACACATCAAAGAAGAAGAAGATTTATGAATCCTACGACAACATGGCAAAGACCATCACCCAGGTTCAATCATATCTTTTCTAGTTACTGTTTTAAATGCAATGGTTATGGACATAAGATTTCAGATTGCAAGTATAACGTAGGACCAAGGAATTTTACCAGTAGAAATATTTTTTCACCTTTGATGGATTATGTAGTAGAATGTTATAACTGTCATAATTTTGGGCACATTGCAAGAAATTATCGAAGTACATTTGCATCAAATAAATTTTAGGGAAGAAAATTTCAACCAAATGGAATGAGACAAAATAGAAAATTTCTCGAAAAACATGCACAAGCTACTGAAAAAGAAAAGTCAAAACAATAGCCCAAAACTGTAATCAAACCAGAGTGGAAAGAAAAAAATTGATCTAAGGAAGAAAAGGAATCCCTGATTGTACAAACAACATTTAAAGCACAGAATAAATCTACGCCATGGATACTTGATAGTGGATGCTCCAATCATATGACAGGTGACAAATATAAATTTGAGAAGTTATAGCAATGTGAAGGTGGTTCAGTAAAATTTGGAAATAATGATGGAGCTAAGATAGTTGGAAAAGGTTCAGTTAATATTAGTGATGGAAAAATCAAGTCAAAAGAAGTATTGTTTGTGGTTGGTATAAAGCATAACTTGTTGAGCATAAGTCAGATTTGTGATAGAGGTCATGAAGTGATTTTTAAGAAGCAGGGTTGTGAAGTCAGAAAAGCAAATAGTGGAAAGTTGATAGCAAATGTATTGAGGACATCGGGAAACCTGTACACTCTCTCAGAGATTTCAGAAGGATCTTGCTTGATTGGACAGGAAGAAGAAAATTGGTTGTGGCACAAGAGGCTTGGTCATATCAGTTTTGACAATCTAGTAAAAATTAGCTCAAAAAAAGTAGTGAGAGATATTCCCACCATTGGAAAACCATCAAATAGCATTTGTGCCTCATGCCAAAATGGGAAGCAAACTAGAGTTTCATTTAAAACAAAAAAGTACTACACAAGAAAACCTTTGTAACTAATACATACTAATTTATGTGGACCCATGAGAACACAAAGCATAAATGGTGACAAATATTTTATGTTGTGTATAGATGACTATTCCAGGATGACATGGGTACTATTTTTGAAGCTTAAATCAGAAGCTTTTGAGATGTTCAAGGTTTTCAAAAACCAAGTTGAGAATCAAATAGGAAAAAAGATTAAATGTTTAAGATCAGATAGAGGAGGAGAGTTCATTTTAGAGGATTTTACAAAGTACTGTGAAAAATATGGTATTAGAAGATAGTTTTTAGTAGCCAAGACACCTCAGCAAAATGGTGTGGTAGAAATAAAGAACAGGATAGTGCAGGAAATGGCACGGACTATGTTGACTAAGAGCAAAGTAGCAAATAGATTTTGGAAAGAGGCAGTCCATACTGTGGTATACATCCAAAATAGGTGCATGTTGAGGATGCATGAAAGCAAAAATCCTTATGAGTTATGGTTCGGTAAAAAGGCAACAGTAAGATAATTTAAAGTTTTTGGCAGCAAGTGTTACATCAAAAGAACTAAAGAAAACCTTGGTAAGTTTGAAGATAGAGCGGATGAAGGTATTTTTCTTGGCTATTCGTCAAAAAGTAAAGCTTACAAATGCTACAACAAGAGGCTAAAGAAAATTGTGGATAGTGTCGATGTTAAAGTTGATGAAGGAAGGGAATGAGTAATTAGCTATGAAGAGAACTATCCAATTGATGAAGAGGTTATTGAAGAATATGAGGAAAAGGAAACGAAAAAGAAACAAAAAATTGACTCAGATGATTCAAACAAGGATTCAGAGGTGGAAGAAAATAAGAAATTCAAAACAAGAAACTGGCAGAAAGATCATCCTAGAGAGCAAATAATTGGAGACCCCATAGTTGGTTTTTAGACAAGAAGAAGAGTAGTAAGCAACTACTCTCTATTATCCAGCATTGAGCCCAAAAATGTTGCTGACGCAAGCAAAGATGAAAGTTGGATGAAGGCAATAAATGAAGAATTAGATTAGATCGAGAAAAACAAAACTTGGGAGTTAGTACCAAGACCTGCAAATAAAAATATAATCGATACTAAATGGATCTTTCAAAACAAATTGAATGAAGATGGACAGGTAGTCAAGAATAAAGCAATATTGGTATGTAAAGGCTATGCACAAGTTGAAGGTATTGACTTTGACGAAACCTTTGCACCTATGGCTAGACTAGAAGCAATTAGAATGTTTTTGGATTTAGCAGTTTACAAGAATTTCAAAGTTTATCAAATGGATGTGAAATCAACATTTTTGAATGGTAAACTTGAAGAAGAGGTTTATATTGAGCAGCCATATGGTTTCCAACTTGGTGATGATCCCAACCTGGTTTGCAAGTTGAATAAAGCATTATATGGCTTAAAACAGGCACCCCGAGCATGGTATACAAGGCTAGACAACTATATTACTCAATAAGGGTTCAAGAAAGGTATGGTGGATAGTAATTTGTATGTCAAAATAGAAAATGGCCATCTTATTGTTCTTGTTGTATATGTTGATGATATCATATTTGGCAGCAGCAAAGATGAGTCTTGTAAATATTTAGCAAATAAGATGCAAAAAGAATTTGAAATGTCAATGATTGGTGAACTTTCATATTTCATTGGGTTGCAAGTTAATCAAAATGAGAAGGGCATATTTATTTCTCAAATTAAATATGTGAAAGAGATACTAAAAAAGTTCACAATGGAGGATTGTAAGCCAGTTAGCACTCCCATGAAAACAGGTTGCAAGTTGAGCAAGGATGAAAAATCTCCACATGTTGATCAAACCATGTATAGATCTATGATTGGGAGCTTACTATACTTGACAGCTACCAGACCAGATATTTTGCAAGCAGTATGCATGGTAGCACGATTTCAGTTTAGTACCAAGGAGACTCATGTGATAGCAGTGAAGAGGATTCTTTGGTATCTCAAAGGTATTATGGAGTATGGGTTATGGTATCCAAAATGTAAGGACTTCACCCTTATTGCGTATTTAGATGCAGATTGGGCAGGATGTGTAGATGACAGAAAGAGCACCAGTGGAGGAAGGACTTCACCCTTATTGTGTAAGGACTTCTATCTTGGATACAAGTTGGTCACGTGGCATAGTAAGAAATAAGATTCAGTCTCCTTATCCACAATAGAGGCAAAATATATTTTAGTGACAACATGTTGTATGCAGGTATTATGGATGAAAAAAACCCTAAAATATCTTGATATTAACTTCAGTGAGCCAATTTCAATTAAGTGTGATAACATCAGTGCCATTAACATCTCAAAGAATTCGGTTATGCATTCTCGCACAAAACATATTACTACCCGGTATCACTTTTTGAAGGAGAAATTTATGGACGATGAGGTTAAATTGGATTTTGTTTCAACAACAGAGCAAGTAGTGGATATCTTCACAAAATCGTTGCCCAAGGAAGTCTTTGAGTACCTTCGCAATAAATTGGGAGTGGTCACGCTTCCCAAGAATTGACTAGCTATCAGGACCAAATTCTCAAGGGGAGCATTTGTGTATTTATTTATCTTTTTTCTCATGTTTATGATTTTTGCTCAGTATAATAATTTTTGCCTGAGAATGTTGTGCATGGACTCAGGGGGAGTCTACAGTAGCCCTTTGATATTATTGTCAAAGGGGGAGAAGAGTTACAGGAAATTGCACATGTGTTGCCAACAATTCCAAAGGAGGAGATTGTTGAGCAAGGTGCTGTGACATTATTGTCATTGTTGTCAACATAGTTAGAAATATCGGTTGATGTAGTGGACAGGATTTCAGAGGTTACTCAGAGTATGTACAGTGATGTTAAATGCTCACGAGGATGTTTTTGATGTTTGGGTAAAGTTGTTACAGGTTTTCCATGAAGACCGAAGTGGCCCATATGCAAAATATCAAAGAAAAAGCAAAACAATGCAAAGAAAGAAAAAGTGTCGTGATATCGCAACATGTCACTTTTTCGTGACTCAAAAAGCACAAGAAGGCAGAGAAAGAAAAAGTGTCACGATATCACGACATGTCGCATTTTCGTGACTCAAAAAGGGTAGGCAGGCAGAGAAAGAAAAAGTGTCATGATATCGTGACATGTCGCATTTTCACGACTCAAAAAGGGCATGTAGGCAGAGAAACAAAAGTGTCGCGATATCGCAACATGTCACATTTTTGCAACTCAAAAAGGGTAGGCAGGCAGAGAAACAAAAGTGTCATGATATCACGACATGAATACCAAGATGGTGAAACTGAAGACTGCAGAGTGACGTGGACCCATAAGGAATATTTAATGATTTGAAATAATTTAAGATGGTCGTTACATATGGAAAGAAACAGACGCATGCCCATGTGGAGAAAACAAACAGTCATGGAAGGAGAAAATGAACAGTCATTAAAATAGAAAATGAACAGTCAAAAACCAAAACACATGCATGCATAAGGGAAAGAGAAAACGAACAGTCATGCAGGGAGAAAATGAACAGACATGCAAAGAGAAAAAGAACAGACATGCAAAGAGAAAATGAACAGTCATGCAAGGAGAAGACGAACAATCATGACCGAGAAGACAAACAATCATGGTAGGAGAATATGGTGTCAATTCTTTGCATGTAATGTGTTTGACGAAATGCCAACTCTATATACAAAAGGAGTTACATAAAGAAGGTGTTACAATTGACAAGTGGCACATGAGAATATGAAAGAAAGAGTTACAACTAGAGTTACAAAGAGAAAGGATGGTTATAAAAGGAGTGTTGCTCAGAGAATTTTTTTTGGGGAATTTATTTGGTGAAGTGCAGGAGAGGAGCGCGAGAGGAGAGCGAGAGGTGAGCAAGAAGGATGTGTGTTTTATGAATTATGGGAGATGTTTGGTAAGCAATAGACCAGTCAGGGTCTTGTAAAAGTGAAGGAATTTTTATGTCAATCTTCTAGTTCAAAATCGAAGTCCAAGTTGGTGCTTGGCATTAGGGGTTGGTGCTCTTTCCAGTTGGTGTTGGTAAATCAAGGATTGGTGCTCCTTCTAGTTGGTTATGGTAAATTAGGGGTTGGTGCTCCTTCCAGTTGGTGCTAGTAAATCAAGGGTTGGCGCTCCTTCCATTTGGTGCTAGTAAATCAGGGGTTGGCGCTCCTTCCATTTGGTGCTAGTAAATCAGGGGTTGGTGCTCCTTCCAGTTAGTGCTGGTAAATCATGGGTTGGTGCTCCTTTCTGTTGGTGCAGATAAATCAGGGGTTGGTGCTCCTTCCAGTGGGTGTTGGTAAATTGATTGTAAAGTTGGTGCTTTGCAAAGGCTGGATTTGGATGGGAGTCCAAACAGTAATTTTTGAGGAGTAGCCAAATCGGTGAACCTCGGTACATCTTGTGTTGTGTGATGCTCTCTTGTTATATTTGCTTTATTTGGTTTTAAGTTCTCATTGTTTTGGCTTTAAGAGTTAAATATTTAATTTTTAAAGAGCTACACTGATTCACCCCCCCTCTTAGTGTCATTGTGAGACTAACACTATGATTATTGGAGAATTTAAATGAAGATCCTGTTTGGGTCTGTGGAGCTATGGGACCTAGTATAGAATAGATCTGTCCTCAAATCTGCACCAAACTCTATCCTCAAATATGCTCAACAAGTCCACATAGAAGTTGATCAAATCTAATCAAAAAGTCCACATAGAACTTGCTCAAATATACTCAACAAGTCCACACAGAACTTGTCCAATCTACTCAACAAGTCCACATAGAACTTGTCCAATATTTTCAACAAATCCACATAAAACTTGTCCAATCTGCTCAACAAGTCCACACAAAAATTTTCCAATCTTCTCAACAAGTCCACACATAACTTGTCCTATCTACTCAACAATTCCACACAGAACTTGTTCAATATGCTCAACAAGTCCACACATAACTTGCTCAAATATGCTCAACAAGTCCACACAAAACTTGTCCAATCTACTCAATATCTGTATTGTAAGCTTCCACAAAAGCTCACACCAAATCTATCCACAAGTCTTCTCAAATACTTGCCTCAAATCAACTCAACAAGTCCACATAGAACTTTTTCAATCTCATAGAAACATAAAAAGAATTGTTAGAGACTCAATATGCTCTATACTAATAACAATGCTCAATTTCTTTAAATCACTCTCTTAGAAATATAAGGATAAATATTAGGGACTCAATATGCTTCAAATTCAGCTCAATGCTCATAACTTTCTCAACTCAATTCGGAATGTAGAATAGTTTGTTTTATGGAACTTGAATAATCACTTCACACATCCACTTGACTAGGCTCAACCAACTTTACTGAACCAATCACTCAATTAAATAATCCTTACAAACCCTAGTCCAAGCATATGATCACTCATTCAAAATGTTCCAACAATGCTCAACAACAAATCTCACATAAAAATTATACTCATGTTATTTTCAAACCCTAGTTCAAGTTCTTTGTTAAACAACTCATTTCAACAACAATGCTTATAAAATAACTCCCACATAACAATGATACTCATGTTATTTTTCAAACCCTAGTTCAAGTTATTTACTCAACAACTCACTTCAGTAACAATGCTTATAAAAAAACTCTCACATGTTCTTTTCAGACCCTAGTTCAAGTTCTTTGCTCAACAACTCACTTCAATAACAATGCTTATAAAACAACTCTCACATGTTCTTTTCAGACCTTGGTTCAACTTATTCACACAACCAATAGTTTCAAAAATAATGCTTATCAAACAAGGTTTTAACAACACTTATTTATTCCAGAAAACCTTGAATCATTCACTCAACACACTCAATAGGAAAACCTAATCAAGTTCTTTTCACTCCAAACTTATTTTCCAAAAAACCAATCAATCAATTCAACTATGGAAGAATATGCTCATACCTTTTTCTTGATTGGAGGATGATATTCAAAACTGCCTTTAGAGAATACCTTCTTCTTTGCCAAGTGCCAAGGGTTAGATAACAAGGGTTATACTTCACAAAATACAAGAATAGCTCAATTTCATGATGCACCTTATATCTCCTCAATAGCAATATTTAACAATAATATCTTCAAGAAATTTCCTTTTCAAAAAACACCTTAAATTTCTCAATTTCACAAAATTGATATTCCAACTTAATTTCTATCTCCTAAGGTAAAATAATATTTACCTTAGTAAAGCACTTATTTACCACTTAGGTAAATAAATTAATATCACCTTATAATTATGTAACCTTCGCACAATTAATCGAATTCCACAAACAACTTTAAAACCTTAGCACAATGATCAAATATCACAAATATTCCCTTATGCCTCCTAAACCTTAGTATTATGCAAAAATCAATATTTAAATCATAAAAACCTTTGGTGAACCCCCTTTCACATTTTTTGGGTTTTGACCCTATGCCTTCTCCCTCGGTTGGCACCTTAGCTGTGGCTTCCTAGCCATGTGAGCTAAGAGCTCCATGTGCTTAGCTTAAGCCCTAAGGTAGCTTAAGTCTCTTCACAAAGGCTTCAAATCCTTTGGCCTTCTCATACGTCTAGCGCTAAGATAGACTATGAGTGCTTCTCCCTTTGCTTTGTTCCTCGCTTGAACACTATGTGCTACCTCAATCATGATGCGCTACCCTGATTACATTGTGTTATCCTACTTCGATAATACACCACTCACAAATTTTGGAGGCTCTAGGTTTTTCGTTGTATAGTAATTCGCATTGCTCTCTTCCCTAGGGTTTGTATTAGGGTTTAAATACCCTTCATTTGATTTGCATACAAAATCGATGGATGATTCGACTTGATGATGTCGGCTTGTATAAATTATAATTTATAATTAATTTAAATTCAAAATAATTTAAATATTATATTTTTTTTTTTTAATTTGTGGAAAACATCCCAAAAGGGATGCTACTTTTGGGTAAGACCCAAGGAGGTAGGGGTATCCATTCCACCAAAAATTCCCAGGACTTGGACCTAGCCTACCACATTTGACATACTCAAGGAGCAAACAAACACACAAAACCAATTTAAAAATAAGTAAATAACAACAAAAATAATAAAATAAAATAAAAAACATGCTCCTTGAGTGTGTCAAAAACAAAAGCACAACCAAACATGCACAATAAGAAAAAAGAAACCACAACACAAACCACATAGAAAAACACCATAACCACATAACAAAACACAAACAAGACAAAAACAACAGAACACTACAAAGACAACCCAAAAAAAAACATGAAAAATAAACACAACCAAAACCTAAAAAATAAAATAAATAAAATAAAAATAAAAATAAAAAACAACCAACAACAGACAATAAACAAAAACAAAAGACATAGAATACACTCACACATAAAAACACGAAATAACACAAACAAAGAGAAACCCAATAACAAGAATGAAAAAAACACAAGAACAATAACAAAAAACATAAAAATAAAAATAAAACAACAAAAACTCAAGAAAAATGAAAAACAACACAAAGAACACAAAAATAAAACAAAACAAAAGAACCCACCCACATTAAAAAAACTAAACAAAAAAAAACAAAGAAGAAAAAAGAAAAAAAACAATGAACAAAACAATGACCTATCTAGACCAGAAGACTATTAAGGCAAAAATCAATAGAGGAAACAAAATAAAGAATAGAATGAGCTAGGGAACTAAAAAAAACTGAATGAACTAAAGAGAAGCAAAAAAAAAAAAACAAGAAGAACTAGGTACCTTCGAAACTGGAGCCATCCAAAGAAATGATAGAAAGTAGAGCTTCCCTAATTTGAGAAGCCCACCATATAGGAGGGTGGCCATAACAAGTAAGATCACCTTTGTCCAAAGCCCAATTAACTAAAGCATCAACACTCTTGTTTTGATCTCTGACTACATGACTATAATCAACTTTCAAAAATCCCATCTGGATTAACTAAATCTTCTCAATAATTCTTTTTATTCTCCAATCCACCTTATGATTCTTAGGAGTCTTCAAGAGATTAATCATAAGTTGTGAGTCAGACTCAACTAACACATTTTCCCATCAAACCTTAGTAGCCTCCTGAAGGCCTCTAAGGATACCATACCCCTCAGCAAGGTTATTGGAAAGAATACCCAAATTCTCAGCAAAAGTAAAAATCAGGGAGCCATCTAAAAGTCTACCAATTCCTCCCACATTGGATTTTCCAGGGTTCCCTCTAGAGGCTCCATCAGTATTGATTTTTCCAAAATCCTTAGGAGGAGGTTGCCAATTTCTAGTCCTATCCATATTACTAATACTCACATTCCACTTAAGTTGGTTGCCCTTAGAAGGTTTAAATATTATAAATTTAATTTATAAACTTTAGACTTTAATAAAAAATTAAAGCCCTCTTTGAGTTAATATCAAATTGTCATTTGCACTTCACTGGGTTGATGAAAAATAATTTCGCCACCTTGGTTTTAATAAAAATCTCAATTTTGCCATCACAATATTAGAGAACTATCATTATGGTTTTAATAAAAAACCTTTTAATGTGCCACCATGGTTTTAACAAAAATCCTTATAAAAACATATTTGGACAACTTTTCTCCATCTCTTTGCATTGCTTTCTAGTGTTAATAATGATGTACTCCATGGTATTAATGACAAATTCTTGTGTTCACTTTGGCATAAATGAGAAGTTTTTACCTTGACATCAATGACAACTAAATGAGCTGAAAATATCTAACAGAATGATATCTAAGGCCCTGGGTATCTATAGCCATAAATCATTTTTATAGGCTAGTTTGGTTAACCATTCTTTTGAGTTATATTACAGTAGAGATCTCTGTGATTAGACCTTTGGGATATTTTTTTATAAATGTATTAAATTGGGTGTTTCCCATAGGGTTATTTTCCATGTTGTCACTTTAAAATTTTCATCTATAACATGGGTAACTATGTCTAGTTGTGGTGAGTTTCCAAGACTAGAATTGGATTATCATCTCCACCCTTGCACTTGGTCACTATGGATTGGTCTAGTGGTTTTGGTGGCAACCAAAACTTAGCTTCTTTCACATCCTTAATAGGTTTCCTTCGTGAAGTCCTTCCTTAGGTATGTTCTTAAAGGTTGTGGTATCCACTTTTTGTATTTTCTTTCTTTTGTCTCTTGATTTTTCTCTTTCGCCATAGAGGTTGGGGATGCTTTTAACAAGCCAACAATCCTAAAAATTTGAGGAATATATTACATCCAAAGTCCTTTTGAGCTACTCCATTCTTCCTTGTCCTTCAAGTATTAAGATCCTCTTAGGGGATAGAAGGAACTTGTCTTTCCACCTCCATACATGGATGCCTCAGACCCTCATTTGCCTTATATGAGGAATGGAATTTAGTCACTAGGATTCACTAATAGTGTCATCTAGGAATTACATTGAGGATTTGAGAACACCCTCAAACATGAAAAGGAGCTAGACCCATGGAATCACTCTTTGAGGAGGAGAAAAGACCATTGGTTCTTGATGAAGTAGTTCCCTATTAAAGGTGGGTCTCATTTAGCTATCATCAAAATGGATTAGGGGTTCAAAGTATTAATAGAACCTACTCTAGCCACCACTAAAAAGACTTTTGAATCCTTTTATTGGCTCTATTTTGGTAGGTCAACTAATCTTCATGGTTTATGGAGCTTTAGATTCAGTGTTTGTTGACAACATGGATTTCTCCTTGGTTGCATATTGGATGGTCTTCTAGCTTTAGCTACTTTGTGAGTAGTAGGAGCTTTGGGCCCCTTTATTTTTGTTTTAGGTTGGTGCTCAAATTAAAATCACCTTTTATGGCAAGGTTTTCTTGATGTAGTAAATTTTCACTACAACCTTCTTGATTAAAAATCATCAGGGATGATTGGTAGTGATGCAAAGGTGCTAACTACCTATAACAAGAAGTTGAAGGTGGATTAGTATATTGGTTGTGTGCCTCAAATAAATTTATTGCCTATAAATATATCAATGCTGAATTTATAATTTATGAAATTGTACCTTTTGATAGTTCTAGGTCAAATTTATCAGGGAAGACAAAAATTGGGTGAGAATGACAACTTGCATGAATCTTCCATTTGAGGTGGTGAATTCATTGTTGGAAAATTCATCTTCAAGGTGGAAAATGTGTTAGATGTTTATTTGGCTATAAATTTTGGGTTTAGAGATATGAAATAAAGTTATCTTAGTTGTTATCTAGATCTATAAATTGGTTAGGCTAGATGACCTAATTTTAGGTATCTACAGTCTCATCATTTATCCAAAGGTGACCATGACAAATTATTCACCATAAGAGCTCACCTCACCGACATTTTTTCTTGGGTTATATAATCGATAATGGATCACAAAAGAATTTGATTATGATATCTATTGTTGATAGGTTGCATCTGTCTTTGGAACTGCATCCTCATCCATACTCACTTGGATTGAAGTATAATGGTTCCACCTCATACATCACATAAACTTGCATGATGCCCTTTATACTTGACCCAAATTTTATGGATAGGGTCACATGTTATGTGACTCCAATTGATTGTTATGGTCTTCTTCTTGGAAAACCCTATTAGTATGATAGGATGGCTCAATATTATTATTTTAACAACACATACACCTTGCTTCATGATCGTAATATATATCTTATTCGTTGCATCAAGCATATCACATTTTTTATTCAATATGCTTAACCATAAAATATTTTTCTCATATTTAGTAGGCCGCAAGATACACAAAAAACAGTTGCACTTCCTCCTCCTTTCAAGGATTCAATCCCTCCTTCACCACTAGAACCGCCTCCTAATTCTCCTATTACTCCTCCTGTTATGCTACATCCTAGCATTGAGTGACTATATTCCATACAACCTCCTTTATCCAGGTAGGTTCCTTTTTGTAGAAGACACAACAACATTAGTAATAGGCCATTGGTCCTCATTGATTTCCTCCTCTTTCTTGGGTTGGTGACAATAGAATTGACCTTATAAAATGTGAATTAAAATACAAATTGCTTGTACCAACATGGACCCTCTTAGAATCATAGATACCATCAATTCTCCTATTAGTTTAAAATCTGATTTAGAGCTTTTACCTAATCCTAATTGAGTTCTACATTAGAATGATTGTTCTTCTATCGTAAAAGCATTGGAACCCAATGCTTCTATTGTTAGGAGGTATGATAAGGACATCTAGTTAGGCTTAGGTTTATTTATTTTTTTGCTATGTAAAACGTGATATTCTAGATACTCACATTGGATATAGTTGTTTATGGCATCCTTGTAGATTAGTTATAGTTTTTATTAGTAGTTGTTGACTATATTTCATAGATATCTTGTTGGAAATCTACTAGAGTTAGGTCTAGTTAAATTTTATTAGCTATCTATAGTTAGTTGTTTCTATTTCATTATATTTTTATGTGCTCCTTTATGCTTATTTATGCATGTATTCATAATACAATAATCAAATTTTGCTCTTAATATTGAGTCCACCCTTGGGTTTGATATCAAGCAAGGAATTAAAAAATCCTTAGAGGTATAATTTTGGCCTAGTCATCATGACATAAGTTATATACTTAATAATGATGAAAATTTACCTACTTCCATGTTTTATTGTGAAATATTTACCTATGAGGAATTCACCTCTAGCTTAGATTGAGATGATACTAACAAAGAACCTCCCCTATTTCTAATCACCTCCTTGGATAGTGTAAACCTTATAACCTTAGTGTATCTTGAATAGTTATCCACCAAGGAAGACTATGAACAAGGGAGTTTGCTATATGACTTATCCACAATAAAAAAATTTAAGATAAATTTTTATTTGATGGGTCTCTTACCCACATAACCAATATTGAACCTCTTGATCCTTTGATCTACCTAATTAAGAATTTACACCCTAGATTGAGGTCAAGATTGGATGACTTAGAATTTCTTATAAACCAACCTTTAGATATGGCCAACTCCTTATCTAAATTCTATTGTGTGAAAGATAAAAGATAGAAGTGGGACAATATTAAGAAAATGTAGGGATAGAGAGTGTGATAATTACATGTAAAACATAGATAATAACACATATTTTAGTTGAAAGAGCACTAACCATTTATTACAAGCAATGCCTAACAAAGAAAAACACAATTAAATTTATATAGAAATATACCAAAACTAGATATCAAAACATCCAATATTTCAAAAAATATATTCAAAATAAGTCAAACAACTTAAAGCCTAATAGATCATATTTTAACTAAAGCATAAACATAAATGTTGAAAGTGCAAATATTATCATAATCAATAATTCTATACACTTCAATTGGGAGAGGTCAAACAAATATTCATTATATTTGGATAACATTAACATACAAATTACAAAAGATAAACTCTGAATTATTTGACCCTTTATATTAAGGAGCATTCCTCTATTTATACTATTTGCTAAGCTAGAAATGAAATTGACTACTATGTACAATCTTAAGCAAATATTGATTGTGTATAATCATATATGATCAGGCACCATTAAGTGTCATCAACATGTTCAACACATTCTCTATTTTTCCTTTTGTGGATATGATTTTTAGGATCTTAAATTATAATTTTCTAAAGTGGTTGTCATTTTCATGTGTTGACAACTATAATTTTGGCCTAACTGCTTTGGTTTGCGACTATTGGTTGTCTTTTCCTTAAAACACATTCAAATTACAAGCATGCCAAACATTTTGAAAATAAATGTCATCATTTATGTTTAGAAATTTTAGTTTGGAACGTTTCTTTCCTTTGATATGCATTGTGGTCTATTTTTCTTGATTAATACAAGCATGTCAAAAATTTTAAGTGTTAACATCACCCTTTTTACTAAGAAACTCTAGTTTGGGATGTTGCTTTCCTTTGACTTACATTTTTTACCTCTTTTATTTCTTACTATAGGATTTTCACAAGGTAAATATGTTTTAGAGCTCACTTTGACATTATCTTAGAAGTGTTTTGGCTTTTTGCCATTTATAATGAATACTCTTTGCCCCACAAGCCTCTCATTAGTCTAAATATTTTGAAGTGCCTTGTTAATGTCACTATGAAAATGTTTTGGCTCACTCCTTCTAGGATTTAAATACTCTCTTCTTGTCAGACTATAGTTTTTTTAGTGCCTAGCTGGTGTCACATAAATTTTTTTTTGACTACTAAGAATTTGCAAGTCTAGTTTTAAAGCATATGAAGTAAGTCTAGATAAAAGTTGTTGGCTCCAAAGAATAAGTAAAATTTAAGTAATTTAAGGTTAAAAATTGCTTCCTTGGGCTATATAAGAATGGATTTTAAGGAATAGTAGGTTCAAAAAATGAGTCATGAGTTTGGAGAAGCTTTTGAACCTTGAAAATAAAAAAATTTAAGAGAAAAATATAAGTCTAGTAATGTGTGTTTGAACTTATGGATGTTGGCAAAGAATTTGACTACATTATTGGCACCTCAAGAGGAATTTTGCTTTGAAGATTTTGAACCTAGATGGCATTATTCTTGGGATGTGGGGTCTTGATTTGCTATATTTGAATCCTCTCCTTCTATTGTAGGGTCTTCTCTTTCCTCCATGTTGAATGCAAGATCTTTGACTTGTAGACCTAGAAATTGTTTGGCTTTATCCCACTCATGTTGTATTGGTGTCAGGAATATTTTAGCCTTCTCATAAATAGATGTTAAGTGAAAATATTTATTATATGAAGTGGATTTTTATTTCTTACCCATATCTACGACCTTGGTATGTAGTGCAATTAGCTAATTTATGAAATCAAAAAAATTGTCTTTGTAAAATTTGTTTAGCCAGTTATAAAATTCAGTCAGGTCTTCAACTACCTTATCAAAAACACCTTTTAGCTCATCCATAGGATATGTATATCCATATGATACCAAAATATATTGGATTCCATCACTAATAATTTCATTTACTATGCTCAAAAATTTTCTTTTGATGATAATGAGTGAATTAAAATCCTCATATCTTTGTTTAATCATTTGCTCCTACTCAATGAGCTTTATTGTGATCTAGTACATTATAACCCTCTCCTTAATTGATGAAAAATTCTAGCTAGGAATTTTATTTAGTGCATCCATGATGGCATATTATTTTTATCCCTTTTTTATAATAGTATTCTAGATGGCATTGAAGTTAGATTACAATTATTAAGTAGTTTTCCAATAGTGATCAATAAACTCTAGGGTTGAGGATGAGGTCTTAACAACTTTTAAAAAATGACCCTAGGATAATTTATTGATTATACAATAGACATATATGGAAATACAAGAGACTTAAGTTTGATATTTGGTTTTAGCAAGTTCTTGGTTTTAGGTCCTACATTGTTTTTAGAAAGTCTAGTTCTCAACATCCTTCTCTTGTAATTTTATTGGAATCAACACCTCCTTGATAATATGTTGTATTTGATGGATTTGATTCTTCAAGGTATTTTTCTATGTATTTTAATATTAAAGGATCATAGAAAACTATTTTTATTTTTATTTTTCCTTTCAAAAATTGGTTATAATTTAGACTCCATATACATATAACACATCACCAAATGTGTGTTTCATCTAAGCTTTATCTCCAATTGTAACATCATTTGTGTGTAAAATATTTATTGTTATTTGGAAGTTGGATTTGGTCAATTAGGATGTTGAATTTGACATAGTGGGAGTCATGGACACAAAAATATATTTTCTTTTCTTGGGTTCTAGCATGCTCAACATTATTGTTGGCATGGTTTTTGACTATATTTTTATTTTTATTATCAAGCCATGCTTGTGCATTGGCTTATTCGTGCTAGAATTAGTTTTGGATTGCTAATACTAGGATATAGTTAATTATATAAAGGGTATAATGCAATAGAGGGAGGGTAGGTATACAATCTATTGGGGAAGTGAGAGATATGGTTTGAAGAGCTCCAAAATATGGAGGACGTGTAGGTCTAGGAGCTTGAATTTTTTTTGAAAGTGTAGTACTTAGTTTAGGATGTATCCTAGTGGATGCATTTTTTTGGGGGATGAGCAAGGAGAAGAATTATGTGGATATGACTGATTGGAGAATAAGGTGGTGGAGATGATGTACCTAGTCATTGCACTACTACTTTGAGAATTTTTTCAATAGGTGGAGGTATTACTTGGATCTTGACTTTCATTATTTCTAGACCCTGCTACTCTAAGGAATATTCCACACTTTTTTCTTTGTCACTCCCTTTAAAATACTTTTCATAGGGATTTGGGAATTTTATGGCCAGGAATTTATTAGAAAATCTTGGAGAGTCTCAACACCCAGTCTAGAATGGCCCCTATTATGTGGTTCTTGAGGGGGATTTACAATTTTAATTACTATGGGGCCTAGACTGCCACTAGTATAATATATTTTTGCCATCATCCTTATGTGTATAATATAAATTTGTTGGATAATCCCTTTGGATAAATGTGATGGTGGGGCTTGTTGCCATATTGAAGTGGAAACATCCAAAACATACTCTACTTGTTTTGAGGATTTTATCTCTTCTTCTAGATATTCATCTAGAATGTATTGACCCTAGTCACTCCTTTTTGATGGATTTTTAAGCATTATAATACCACAAAATATTACAAGTTATCTTCAAATATAACACAATTCCCCAAATAGCCAAAATAATAAAGGTCAAATATAATATTATAATGAGTAGAATAATATGATAAAATTAATATGTATATCAAGGTTTATAATAAATCAAACAAAATTCAATTATATGCTGAATTATGAATGTAAATAGCCTACATCATTCATGTACCATGCTCGAAGAAAAACTTACAATATAAATTGTTCAATATGTATACAAGCTTTATTGCTTCTCTTTCTGTTACAACTTGACTATGAATACTAGATTCATTTCTTCTATTGTATACATTCTATGGAGCATTATCCCCATAATATAGCCATAGTAATATGATTCTTCATATACTTGACTATTGATGTACATATGCATAGTCTAATGACTCTTGGCTTATCCATTTGCCACTTACATACTTGATGAACACTTGACTCTATAACATTTGCACACCTTTACATTACTCTTACACTTTAATTGCACTTCTAATCTAGGACACTTGTGCACATATTTACATTACATACTTGCATTATTACATACAAGAAAATTGTGCACATTTACTCAACCTATGCTTGCACTCTAAATTACATGACACTTGTGCATTTCATGTGTATTACATATTTAAATAACACTTGTGCATTTCCTACACATTCACACTTACATAAAAAGAAAATATAACTCACACTCTAAACTATAAAATAATCCTAATATATTATTTACAAGTGTACCATGAGGTACCATGGGGGTACATTAGCATGTGCCAAATAATGTAATATACTCCAACAATTTGTTTATCTAGATATTCTTCACCAAAAATTTCATCATTTTTTTCATTAGATTTTGTTTTAAACCCAAGGTATTTAGTTTCCATCTCATATTGGACAATCCACCATTCTTGAATCTTCTTTTTATTCTAGTGCATTTCTTCCATTATTTTCTTTTTCTTGCCCATTATGACATGGTTGGGTTTCTGCTTAGGGTCATAATAATTTTTCTTCTCATAGAATGTCCTCCATGAGTAAGATTTATCTTTGGGATTTGTTTCAACTTTTTCTTTTTCTTCTAAATACAAGGGGCTTCTTATTCAACTTTACAAGGATGACATTCAAAATACCATTCAAATAATAGCTCCACTTGGATGGATTAATTTTTAGTTGTAAACTAAGGAGCCTTTACTTAAAAAAAATAGTCATCTTACAATAATTGACAATGATTGGTCCATAACTAAAAGTAAAGGGATATAGAGAACTTTTATTAGCTCTAGCACCTAAGTGGGCATCAACATAGTCTATCTAGAAGAAAAATTCAATGCAAAAAATATAGTCCATGACATAATACGATAACAAGATTGACTCTCTGATAAATCCATATATTCTTATAATGATACCTTCTAGTATGAGGTACTAGTCTTCGATCTATGTATTAGTTGTCTACAACTAATTCTTTCCTCCCTTTATTGGTTGGGGAATCTCTCCCTTTATGTATGATATAGTAGGGCCAAGAAAAAATGTATTAAATTTAGAAAATAATTGGATTTCCAAAGGGGTGGTGTTCAATCTACTACAAAAAAAAACCCTATCGTCATTGAATTGCTCTTGAATATTGAGTTCCAATAATATTTATCCTTTATTGAGTAGAAAAATCCAATTTGGGTAGGATATATATTGAAAATTCCTACTAATCAAACTCTATGAATTGTTCATGAATTTTAGAACTAAATAATTGATCCTAATCAAAATAAATGGGGTTTTGGGGGTTGTAATAGCCTAGGGCATGGTGTAGACACAAAAAATTGATCAACTTTAGTGGAAAATATTCCTAGAACCTCCTTGGATACCCCCTAGACTTTCATAAGGCAAGGGTTAGTCTTATTCCCCCTATTTACTCTTTTTCTTCGTCTATGTGAAATCACGCTTACCCTTGATGGGGTGCGACTTCGCATAGGTGAAATCATGATCAAACTTAATGGGGTGTGATTTCACCTTTTTAGGTTTTGGTCTAAGAAAAACCTAATTCTTTGGGTTTGGTATGTTTTACATCGGCCCTCCTTGGTTTTCTTGCTAGTATCACTATCAAATCCACTATGTAAGGAGGGTTTGAATTCACTCTTCACACACAAGATTTTTTGTACAACGTTTGATGAGTTAATGCTAACAATAATTTTCTCACAAAGTATTCTTATTCGGTTTGCATCATTATTCTTCTTTCACAAGCAAGTTAACTTTGGAGTTTTAAGTTGATTGGTTTTCTACTGCATTTGGATTTTTGATTGTTGTTGCTTGCTGTTGGTGGATTTATGTTGAAGTCCTAAGGAGAGATCAAACATTCAGGATGTCTCAACCCTTCTATTTTGCTTTTGTTCTCTCTTCCAGCTGAATTCACTCTTTTGCATGCATATTTAGATTTGTAGGATGACATAACCGAGTCATCACACTTGTATTTTATTTTTTTACTCTCTATGAAATCATTCTCAACTCTCTACGAGGTGTGATTTCACTTATGTGTTATCATGGTAGCCAATTATAGGGTGTTATCTCACCTGATCCAAATTTTGGGGCAAATTGTTGTCCCATAATTTCTCATTATATTTTATACTACATCTAGAGCATAGTAGTACATTCTATTTTGTGGTTCCATGTTTTTTATTTTGTTGCATTGTATTATGTTTGTTTTATTCCAAAGGTCAATTTTTGCTTTTGTTTATTAAAGGTTAGCTAAAAGGACCTAGGGGGATTGACTGTTATACCTCGAAGCACTACTATATAGGGGCCTAAGCATGCCCCCTAATGATAATCATATTTTTTAAGTGTTTATCAAGTTATCTTGCAAGAATAGGAATTGTTGATAGCATTGGATAAAGGAATAAAGAAAAATATAAATCACCGGATAAGATAATTATTTTGATTAGTATTTAGGCTGTTTATTGAGTGCTTTATATTTTTTTTGTAAAACCTAGATCTAATTTTATAAAATTAATTTCTAGGCATTTGAAATATAAACAACATATAGTGAGCACTTAGGGTTAATTATATTTGTGCATTCCTTCTTAAGCCCTTGCTTATTGTTTGTTTGCAACCCTAGGTTACAAAAGCATTCAAAAGAAGAATCATTCTAGGGTTAGCTCTTGTATTCTTGCATTCTAAATTTTTACATTACCCTTTATCTTTTATAGCATAGATCTAGAAATGCCAAATATAGGTGATTGTATTGAATAAAATACATCAAACATTCTCAAAAACCAGAGGACTTGGAGTGTATCTTTAATCCATTCATGGTGAACCCTTCCCCCCTAACATCAAGTGTAGAGAAAAAAATACCCCCATAGTTCACCTCAAGGCTTTCTATTGTAGATACAACCTTGAGAATCGTATGCAGTAGGGTAGTTTCCCCCCGCTACATATTTGGTGAACCCGATGTGAACACCTCGTTTTATTTTAAAATATTAATAAAGATCATTAATTTTGTGTGTTAGATCAGATTATTAAAAAAAATAATTTTTGGTGCTTGTTTTTGTGGGTCTTAGTTCTCTCCTTTTGCCTTTATTCTTTCTCTCTTTTTCTAATGGCTTCCAAATTTGGGAATGGAAGAAGGATTTTAGGGTTTAATGATATTTTTTAATAGAATTATCAAGTTGATAGATAAAATCCTAACCTTGAAGAAGAAGATATTGATAATAGTCTTGATCCTATTAAGAGACCTGATGGGAACCTTATTTTTAAATCCTTTGAGCATGTGTGGACCTTTTATAAATATCATAAGCATGCATTGAATGCAACTTTAGAGGAAGAAGCCCTACTTGAGGAAGTTAAACCATATTATTTTAACTCCTTGAGTGAATCTTTAAATAATGGTAATCATGTTCACCATCCAACTTATGCCACTACTATAACCACCAATGTTGGAAGGAATCTACAAGTCCCTCCAACTAGTAGTTCCATTCAAAATTTTCAATTTCCTCCTCAATCTACTTATCTCAACACTAATACCTCTAATCCACCAAATATTAGTCATCCTCTTCAACAACATACCACATACCTCAACAATATCAATATGTCCAACAATCCACCTTTAGGGAATATGGGAACAGTGCATAACGATGATCCAGAAGTGCAAAATCTAACAAATATGGTAAAGCAGTTGGTTTCAAAATTTGAGATGATTCAACCTTCAAGTTTTACTTATAGATATAAGGAAATGTGTAATCAACCATTGGATCCTATTATTGCTGCTAGACCTCATACTAAGCATTTTCATATACCAATTTTACCTAGCTATAATGGGATGGAAGATCCTATTGAGAACTTAAGAAGATTTACAACAACTTGCCATGATGTCATTTACAATGACAAAAATTTCCTAAGAGTCTTTGTGGCATGGTATTAGAATGGTATTATCGGTCACCCAATTATTTCTTGAAGAATTTTAAATAAATAGCAGAATTATTTGTTCAATAATTTGGTGCTTATACTGAAAAGGACGTGACAATGAAATATGTTTACAATTAAAAAAAATATAACTTTTTAGAGTTCTTGGCTCATTGGAGAAGTTTGGTTGGACGTTTGAGATATACTTTACCTCCAAGGGATATGCTTGAGATATTTATTGGTAATTTACAAGAACATTTATCTTATGCATTAGAGACTACTACTATTACATCTTTTGATCAAGCAATTGATTTAGCAAGAAAAGTATAACATGCCTTTATTAGAAGATGCCAACTCAAAGTCAAAGAAGAGAAACTAGCTAAGTCTCAACATAAGAATAAGCATGTAGGAGGTGATAGTGGAATAGATAGTAGGTCTGTTAATAATGTCACTAATAACATACAGATGATAGTACTTTAGAAACATCCACAAAAGAATTTTACAAGGCTTAATATGTCTATGGAAGTGGTTTTGTAACAACTTTTAGAATCCAATGCAATTGAATTACCTCCTATAAGGCAACCATATACTACAGTTCATTGGTATAAGGAAGGTGAACATTGTGCATATCATAAAGTGGAAGGACATTGGACAAATGAAGTTGAAACGTTTGGTTTAAGATTTAATTCATGTAGAACATCTTGATTTGGGAAATTTACAACAAAAAACATTTATTAATCAGAATGTAACGAGATAGGTAGCTAATCAAGTATCTTACAAAATTGTACCACACCATTATGATAATAACATGGTTGGTATGATAACTACTACTTTAGAAAAGATAATACAAAATCAATAGATGCAGTAATCTCAATAGAAAATCAATTTCTCAGCAAATATCTATCTTTCAAAACTGTTATCAAATTCTCCTACTCATGGATAAGCCTTAATAAATGTTTTGAAGAAAAAATATGTCCCTCTAGATATTTTCCCTAGTGATATGGCCAATGTTGTAATATCTCTTGGGATACATCATCTCACATTCTCGGATGTTGATATTTCTTTCTTAGACTTGCAAAAAGATTCTTCTATTTACATCATTGCATTTATTGGGGATACTTTTATCAAAATATTTATGATTGATAATGGTTCTTCCCTTAATTTATGCACATATTATTTCTTTCAAAATTTTGTATTAAAAGAGAAAGATATAACTAAATCTCATGATATCATTAAAACTTTCAACAATGAGTCCCAAGAAGCTTATGGTACCATATCACTTCCCCTCAAAATTGGACCTAAAATTTTAGATACATTTTTTTTATGTGGTATATTATCTTGCATATTTTAATATTCTTCTTGGACATCCTTGCATCCATGTGATGTAGGTCATCCCTTCTAATTTTCATCAATGTGTGAAATTAAAATTTGAAAATCAATCTTCTTTTATCTTGGGCGATCCTCATCCATTTGAATTTTTCTCACCAGATGATCTAGATCAGTTTCATTCATCAAATTCCTTATCTAAAAAACCCAAAAAACCTAAAATTTTTGATAAGCAATTACTAATAAATGTATCATATTAGGATCAAGAAAACTCTTCTTGTCAAGAATCTCTCTTAGATAAATCTCATCAAAGCTTAGAGTGGGATGTTGAGGATGAGGGGTCACCCTATCCCTCTTTGTCAGTTATAACCCTTGATAAATTTGCCAAAGATGAGGACGCACCTTAGAATGACATCTTAATTGACGAGTCTATCCCTTGCATTGTACAAGTTGAATCTTCTAGATATCAAGTGGACTTTGGTTCTATGTCTCCCGAGGAGCTTGAGAACTTAGGAGTTATTCTTGCCCCGCATCCTCTTGAGGATGACATGTCCATCCTTATTAAGGAGACCATAGATGTGAAATTAGGTTCTGAGGAAGCCCCTAGAATCCTTAATCTAGGTAAAGCCTTGTCCTGTAGCAAGTGTGAACACTTAATTTATTAAGTGGTTAATTTAGTGTCTAGGCTAGGTTAGAGTTGTCGACTAAATTGTTTAAATAAGTGGGCATGATATTTTTGAATTTCTCTTCTATCCTCCTTATCCCTCCATTCTCTCCTATATTCCCTCTTCTCCCTTATCACTCCATATCCCTTCCCTGTTATTCCTCCAACCTCCCTTCATCTTCTCCTTCGACTTCCTCCCTTCCCACTTCTCCTCTAACCTCCTCTCCCTTCATATAAATTAGATGTATTTCCTATAGTTTGTGAATAATGTAATAGCTCTGCGAGATCTGGAATAAAGAATTATTTATTCCTATTAATTTTCCTATTGCCACCTGGTCCTGGTTTCATATTTGGTATCAGAGCCAGCCGGGCAAGCGTGCTGGGCATGAATCCTTAGAGCACATGGTGAGTCAGCTAGGCGAGCGTGTTGGGCATGAATCTCGAGGGCACATCGTGATCGAGGAGCTGGGTGAGCAGATCAAGGAGGTGGTAGAGCGTAGAGCTAGGCTCAGTTTTTGAGGTGATTGACTACATGATTTTTGAGGTGACACATGGTAGGTAGAGCAACCGCTGACGTGGTAGAAGCACATTGGCAGAGTGCTGATTGGGCGAGCCGAGATCTGACATGGCGAGCCGAATGCTGATGTGGCGATCTGACATGGATGTTGATGTGGTGATCTGAGGTGGACACTAACATGGCGAGCAGAGGTGGTGAGCTGACGTGGTAGATCAAACGTGGTGGATCGGGCATGTGCTGATGTGGCAAAATTTTGTTTGTCCACATGGCGAAAGCAGATTGGCGAAAGCAGATTCATCTGAAGCAGAGTTGGGGAGTGATTGCCCAAAGGCAATCAAAGTTTAATGCGCTCGCGCGCATATTTGAAGACCAGTTTGTCTTCCTCCCACTCAATGTGGGATAAATCCGCATTTTTTTTTTTAAATCGTCGCCCATAGACGGAATAAGGAACCGGTCGTTCCTTTTACTACCCACCGAAGCGCGTAGCGCAGTTGGTTGGGTTGTTTGGTTGTGGCACAGAGGTCCCGGGGTCGAATCCCGTCGGGGTTAGAAACAATACAATTTTTTTTTTTTTTTTTATGTGTTCGTTGATCAAGGATTTATTAATCCTTGGAGCCATAGTCCTTCCACCGGAGCCGCGTGGTGCAGCGGCTAGAGCTTTCGGGTTGGAAGCGGAGGTCAGCAGATCAAATCCCGTCGAGGATTTTTCAAAAAAACAAAAAGGTTTTTATTTAATTTTTTCATTATTTAGTTTTTTTTTAAGTTTTTAAAAATTATTTAATAATTTCCATATATTTTTATTATTATGTTTTTTAAATAAACTTTTATTTAAAAAAATATAATTAAAATATATATAGGAAATTGTTAAAAAAATTTCTAAGGGCTTTATTAAAACAAATTTTGGAATTTTTTTTTTTTTAAATTGTGAAAAGTGGAAAGTGAAAATTTGCATATTGTGAACCTGGAAAAGTGATGAGAAGTCTTCTGGAACGCCCATTTAGCTGCCCCTTGGAACCCCGTTCAAGGGTTAAGTATTGTGATGGAAAACATGAAGGTGCCAAGTTTCAATGGATATGATTATGCTATTTGGAGCATAATGATGAAGACCTTCTCGATGGCCAAAGGCCTCTGGAGCATTGTCGAAGAAGGATATGAAGAACCACCACAATGGACCTTGATTGAAGGTGACGAAAAGCAGGAGAAGAAGGAGCAACAATATGCAAATTGCTTAGCTCTTATGGATTTGAGGAGAGGAATGGAAAATAATGTTTTTCCTCTCATAGCCAATTGTAGATCAGCTAAATTGCATGGCAAATGTTGAAGGATACTTATGGGTTTGATGAGGATACCCATAAAGCCATGTGTGACAATCATGAAGATTGTTTAAGCAAGGAGGAGCCTTGCTTCCTTGAAGACGTTTCTGAATTAGATCCTTTTGAAGGATTTTTTGAAGAGTCTTTTCAAGACTCATATGAAGACATACATTCTTATGATGGTGAATTCTTCCTTGAAGAGGAAGACATGTTTGAAGAAAAGAGTGATGATGAACTTCTTGAAGAGAAGAGAGACGAAGATGAGGATTCCCTTCATGGAGAAGAGGATGAGAAGGCAAAGGAGCCTTGTATAGCTCTCATTGGAAAGAGTTATTGTGAGACACCCATAGTTGTAGACATGTCTTGTAATGGCATGGAAAATTGTAATAGTCAATTATTTCTTTTAGGAGGAGAAAAATATGAAAAGAAAAATTGTACTAATAAATTTTTTGTAGGAATGGCATGCTTGGAAAACATTCACATTGATAGCAAATAGGATGGATGTCTCAATGGAGATACAATTTCTCAAGGACCTTATAGTGAAGACCACTCAAAAGTGGAAGAAGACTTTGAAGATGAAGGAAGAGAAACACTCACATTGGAGTGTTCCTTGCTTGAAGACCATCAAAGTGAAATGTATGATGAAGAATGTCTCATGGAGGAGATAAATGAAGAGTGTATTATGGAGAATGCATCTACAATTCTCATGAAGGAGAATAAAGAAGATGATGGTAGAGAAGCAATGGTCATGGAAGATCATTTGCTCCCTTATATTGAAGACCATTCACTTGGAATGGATGTGTGCTCCCTTGAAAGAGCAAATGAAGTTATATGGGATGATTTCTCAAGTTTAGAAGAGGAAGAAGAGATGAAGGGCATAATTTTCATGCTCCATGATGAAGCTTATCTCATGGATGAGATAATGAAAGAAAAAAATAATGATGAAGAAGACTATCTCAAGGAGGAGATAGAAAATAGTGAGATAGTCATTAATAGACTTAATGATGTATTGGAGACATCATCAAAGGAGATTGATAATTGTATTGAAGAGGCAATTGTGGATGTTGATCCACAAGAAAAGTTTGATGAAGAGGAGATGGAAGCGATAGGCTTCTTGTTTGAAGATCACTCATCAAGGGTGAAGGATGTGTTGTGTGAAGAAAAGAACACACAAGACTCTCTCATTTGGGATATGGAAAGTGAGAGGGAAAATGGGATAGAAACAGAAAATGGAAATGAGATTGCTGATTTTCTTGTCATAATGGCAAAGAAAACATCACTCATGGATGATGATCACTCACTTGGAGTGACTATATTGCAGAGAAAGTGTTGTCATGAAAATTGCTATGTAATTAGCTATTGCATAGCTATATTTTGTTTGAAGATCTGTGTAGAAATATGTGAAATTGTAATATGGCAAAACCATCTACATCATATGATGCATTGTACATACTCAGGTGGAGTATTAGGAGCTGAAATATGGTTTGAAGACCATAGAATGAATGATAAAAGAAATGTTTTGGATTCGTTAATGAGAACCAATACTTGTGGCATTCTGGGAATACCATCATTTGAAGGAGTATTTGATGAAGGGGGAGTAGCTCATCAAAAGGAGGCACTCGATTACTTGCAAGTAGCAGCAATAACAAATATGCAAGAAATCCCACACAAACAATGGAAGGAGTGCCTTGTCCATGGATGATCATGAGAAATTGATAAATTTATTAAGAGAATATCAAGATATTTTTTCTTGGTCATATGTCGACATGCCAGGGCTTGATCCCTCCCTTGTCATGCATCATTTGGTAGTTAAACCTAGTGCTAAGCCTATTAAGCAGAAAATTTGGAAGATGCATCCTAAGGTTGCCCTCTCAATCAAGGAAGAGCTCCAAAAAATCCTTGACGTCAATTTTATAAAAGCTATTGACTATTCTGATTGGATCTCCAATATCATTCATGTAACTAAGAAGGAAAGAACAATAAAAATATGTATTGACTTATGAGATATTAACTTAGCATATCCCAAGGATGATTTTCCCCTACCCAACATATACCAGATTGTAAAATTCACTACCAAATGTGGAATGCTTTCACTTATGGATGGTTTCTCATGTTACAATTATATTATAATTACCCCTAATGATCAGGCTAAGATAAAATTCACTACTCCATGGGCAAAATTATACTGCAAGGTCATGCCTTTTGGCCTAAAGAATGCATAAGCTACCTATCAGTAGGCCATGACTTATATTTTCCATGACATGATGCATGATGTCCTCTAGTATTATGTGGATGATATTCTATCTTGCTATATAGAATAAAAGGATCATGTCTATGATTTAAGACAAATATTTGAAAGGCTTAGGAAATACAAGGTTCACCTTAAACCTGCTAAGTGTGTGTTCAGAGTCATATCTAGAAATCTATTAGGCTTCATAGTTTCTAGGTGAGGCATTGAAGTGGATCTCGCTAAGATAACATCCATCACTGATATACCTCCTCCTCATACCCTAACTGAACTATATAGTTTGCAAGGTAAACTTCAATCTATCCATCAGTTCATTGTCCATTTAGCCAATAAGTGTCAAATATTTCTTAAGATTCTTAAGAAAGATGTGGTATTTCGATGGGATTCTGAGTGTCAAAAATATTTTTATGATCTCAAAAAATATCTCACCTCCCCATATGTTTTAGTTTATCCTATGCTTAGTAGAAATTTTATGGTTTAAATAGCATCCACTACTCATTCTATACGATCCATGTTGGACCAACATGATGATAAAAATAAAGAATGAGCTATCTACTATATTAGTAGAAATTTGGTTAGCTATGAAACTAGGTACACTCCCTTAGAAAATATTTACCTTACCATAGTGTTTTCTTCTCAAAATTTAATACACTACATGCTCAGCTATAAGATATTGGTAGTTACAATGTTATATTATTTGCTCTATTTAATGTCTAAACCCCACCTTTCAGGTTGAGCTTCTAAATGGGTGTTGGCCATTTGTGAGTTTGACTTGAATTTTATAGGTCAGAAGGCTATTAAGGATTAGGTAATTACTGATCAGTTACCCTTAACTTCCCTAGAAGCTACCCATCCTATATTTTTTGAGTTTCTCGATGAGTGCTTCAATGTCAAAATTGAAGAGTCTAAGTCTTGGACTTTATTTTTTTATGGAACCCAATGCATGAAGGGCATTGGTGTTTGAGTCATTCTGGTCACCCCACAAAATAAAATCATCCCCTTATTCTTCAAACTTAATTTTTCTTGTATGCAAAACACTTCAGAATATGAAGCTTTGATCCTTGGTGTTAGAGCTGCTTTAGATTTGTAGGGTAGAGTTCTATTGATCTTTGGTGACTCAACTTGTGATTAATTAGATTAATGATTTTTATTAGACTTAGGATGATAAAATTAAACCTTACAAGGATATTGTTACTAATTTTTTGTCCTTGTTTGAATGAGTAAGCATAGATTTTATCCCTATATCCTCAAACCACCATGTGAATGTCATGGCTACTACTGCATCCTTATTCCTTATGGAGTTAGAAGATGATTAAGTATCGATTATCATTAGACAACTTCAAGAACCTACATTTCTTGGTTCTTGTCTTATCCCTCTATATTTTATGACCATCGAAGCTTCCCCATATAAGCCATGGTATAATGACATATTTAATATCCTTAAGTATGGTTTGATGCCTGATGGACTAGATCGCAATCATTTTAAGCTTTTGGACAAAGCAGTGTGTCGATTTGTCATAATAGAAAACATCTTGTATCGATGTTTTTTTGAAGGTATCCTCTTGAGGTGCCTTAACTCTGATGAAACCTAGCTTGCTCTTAGTGATACTCATGAAGGTTCATGTGGAGGTTATTTTAGTGGTAATGCTATTGCTAAAAATCTCCTTCGAATGGGGTATTATTGGATTCCATGGATAAATATCCATGCAAATATATTCGATGCTGCAACAAGTGTTAATGCCATGATCATCTCATCCATATTCCTTCTCAGCACCTTCAGTTTATATCTTTCCCTTGGCTATTCTCCATGTGGGGGTTGTACATTATCGAGAAAGTTAACCCAATGTTTTCATATGGTCACAAGTTTATCATTACTACGATTGAGTATTTCACTAAATGGGTTGAATCTATGTCCCTGGCTACAGTGACTAGAACTCAAGTTTCTAGGTTCATCTTCAACCAAATTTTTTGTATATTTGGGATTCCTTTGATGATTATTTCTGACAATGACACTCCTTTCAAGAATAAGGATATTTGTAATCTTTGTGCTAAGTACAAGATTCAACACAGATGGTCAACTCCTTATTGCCCTCGGGGTAATGGGTAAGTTGAAGCATCCAATAAGTCCTTGATCAAGATCTTGAAGAATTTGGTTAGTAATATCGATCATGACTATTATATCCAATTTTATCCTACCTTGTGGGCCTATCGTACTAGTGTGCATACTCCTACAGGGGCCTCACTATATGTTTTGGTATATGGGGATAAGGTAGTGTTTCCTTTTGATATTGAGGTTCCTTTGTTGCACATATTGTTGCAAGATGCCATGGTTGGTTATGAGTATCATGCAAATTGGTTACACCAACAGGATCTACTAGATGAAAATTGTATTTCCACCTTAGAGCATTTGAGAGCCTATCAGGATATACTTTAGTGATATTATTTTAAGAAATTTTGCAATCATTCTTTTGAGGTTGGGGATCTTGTCCTCAAGGAAAAACAGAAGAACATCAATGCTCGTGTTGATATTTGAGGTAAGTTTCAACCCAATTGTTTAGGGCCCTTTTTCATAATGGCCAAGTTTGGATCAGATGCCTATTTTTTGGCTTCTTTGGATGGTAAATAACTTAAAGAACTTATGTATATAATACATTTAAAAAGATATTATGCTTGATCTATCATCTAAATTTTACATTTTTCTTAGATAGTATTTCATATGTTTGCCTACTAATAATGCATGATTGCATATCATAATTTGCATGATTACCTAACATTATGTTTCTCTTGCATTTATGCTTTTCATAATTACATTGTTGCTTGATCATGACTGCTTGTTCATATAAATTTTTGGGGATTCGCAATAGTGGCATGTGATGATACCTAGTTAGGTTATAACTCACATGCATTGCACTCTTCACTAGGATTTTGATACCTAGAAAAAATCCAACCTAGGGCTTTATGCATTTTCATCCCTTCTTCTCTTCTCATATTCTTTTTCTCTTTTTCTTCTCTTTTCTTATTGTATTCTTTGACTTTAATTTTTTTTATAATGATCATCATTTCTTGTCAAAGTCAAGGAAGGCAACCTATTTTTGGTATGCCCTTATCCTTGCATATTTTACTTTCTCCTTTGTCTTTTTTTTTAGATAAGTATATACCTTTTTCTCTCTTTTGCTTGCACATTTACTCCCTCTTGAATTTTCACTAGCTAAAAATTCAAGCTAGGGGCACACACGTATATTTCTTTGCTCCTTATTTTCTTCCTCTTATTTCTTCTAGCACATACACACACTCACTTTATGTTATAATCATAAGGATTGTTCTATATTCTTACACACCCCTATCGGGTAGTACCTTCTTATACAACATTCACACTAGAAATAATGTATTCCCCTATCGAGTTACACTTCTTTTGACTGAGTGAGCTCAACACCCCATTATAGGATAAGCTCCTTGGACATTTCATCAGGTCTCGATATACATCCTAGCAAGTAATCACCCCACAATAGTCACTAGTGAGCAATCATCCATAACAAGTTACGCTCTATCATTTGATTATTTAAGCAATCACCCATAGCATATTACGCTCCATATTTTTACCCATTTTTCCATATTAGCAAGTACTACATCCATAGCAGGTTTTTCACTCCACACCTGGACCATTCTTTTAGGCATAACACCCTTCATTCAGGATTCTTTAATTGGATTCTCTCACTTTCTATGGTTTATCTTTGGATTCTTCTTATTCTTCTTATTCTTTTTCTATCATCCCATATTCTTTCTTTCTCTTCTTCTTTTCATTCCTGCATTACATTCTAGTTGCATTAGATCCATGTTGTACCTAGTGATATTTGCTCTATTGTTTGTTTGATTGTTTCATTCTTCATGTTTTGCTCTTTTTATCCTTGATTTTTTTTATTTTCTTGAGGAATATTCATTCCATACTATTGTTTTTTTTTTTTTTGAATTTACATGGTGGAATCGGTAGCTACCATGAATCCGGGCAGGCTGTCCAACTTTTATGGCTGCCACAATATTCTGCACTATCCGCCCCGAAGCCACCACACAGATCTTCACGCAGTCTGCCCCTATAACCACCATGCCATAATTATTTTAAATCTTTTACGCCATTGAAAGCACTAGGAAAGGGACAAGCGTTCAGTCTGACGAGGCCCGAGATTTGAACCTTGGACCTCTGCCCCCCTTATGGGGTTTGGATGAACCAATTGGTCTACACCTCGGACCTATTCCATCATGTTGTTGCCATTATACAACTTACCCCAAAATTGGGTACCAATTGAATTTTATTAAAAATTTTGGATGTATTTCAAATTGTTGTTTTGTAGTGATTATTGTTTTGAATTAATTTTAGGTGTTTGCATGTTAATGTTTTGTTTTCTTGTGATGTTTTTTGTTTTCATGGTTTTGGTTGTTTATTTTAAATCAAGCCGCTATGTATTTTTTTTATTGAGTAAATACTTCTTATACACATCCACCGTGAGGATTGAACCTAGGTCACATCACCGATAATACAAGTGGCATCCTTGCCGGTAGACCACACTCACGGGGATGCCTCTATGTATTTTACTTTCATTTTTTATTAATCTTTATTTGTTTTAAAGTTTAACATTGTGATTTCAAGTGTTTCAAATTTTAAACTTTAAATTTTAAATGTTTAAATATTTAAATGTCTTAAATTACAAAATTTAAAAGGGGTGTAATTTAATACATGTAAATTAAATTTAGATATTTCAATTTAATTAAAATGATTAATAAAAAAATGTTTTTTTTGTAGGTTTTTCAAGGTAAGCATCATGGTGTGTAAGGCAGACTAGTGGACTCATACAAGGCGGTCAAAAAAGGTGAGAATCAAAGAGCCACCTAGTGGCTTGGTTGAATCAATTGTCATAAGAGGTTTTTGTGATTATAAAGTGCTTTTCACATTATCCTCAGTGATTGTGGGATAAAATGAGCATCACATATATTAAGGTGAAGCTATATACAGATGTCAAGATGAAGAGATGATGTATCTGAATTCATTGTCAACTTCGCAAGGACCATGTCTAATGAGATATTATCAAAAATATGGATTAATGAAGTGGACCGTGGACTGATATGAGATGTCGAGTAGGCCACCTACCTTTCATGTCAAATTTGAATGGCCATGTGCCAAACTATATCAAGATATCAAAGGAGGAAATGAGCACTAGGTTGTTGTATTATAAACAAATATGTGTGAATATGTTGTTTTATAGGAGTGACCAACCTACATCATGTAGATGTGGACCCAAAAATATGAATCATTGTGGATGAATTAGTGTTTGATGGCACTGGGTAAAATGTGACACAATAGAATGTAGTTTTATGGATGATTTTAGTTTACGGATTGAAAATGAATTGAAATGGATCATTTATCCACCACATACAATCAGATTTTAGGTAGACATAAACGTGGACAACATGGATGACTATGCAGGGATTACACAAAAATAATTCAAAAAAATTAAAATAAAGTATTGGAGTATTCATAGCACAATGAATAGTCAAAGTAATATTTGAACCCTATCGGATGAAGGACTGTGACACAATTTTAAGGTAGATGTTGGAACTCGAACATCCATGCAGACCGATGAAATCTCATTGATGTAGATGAAACATAGGTACATTTATATGAGGTGATAGAGGTATGTGTAGCCAAATCATAGGGGTGTCACTATCATTGAAGGATACCTGCGGTGTGCACATTTGGGATCACTAGGATGATGATTATCCTATGTTCATGCTGCTCATACGAATAGATGTTGATGTCTTATTAGAACTAGATAAACATCGTAATGTATTTTTACATGCTTCAATTCAAAATGTTCAACAGAACAAAATTCCAAATTATTTTTCTATAAGTATTATGCACAACAAACATACAAGCATGTATAGGTTTGGGGCAGCGACAACAATGTAAACACAAGCATTTCACAATCAAATCGAAAGCTTTACATCATAGTGATAAAGTTGTATTTTGCAACTACGTTGGATGCAAGCGATTTTATAAATGTTGAACATTTTGGGTCCTTAAAGTTAAAATTTTCATCTATGTCAAGAAATGAAGTCATCATTAAATTTCAAGGAATCTGTCAAGAAACAAGTTATCATAGTTGTCATTGATATTTTGTAATAAGCTTCTAATAAAATCAAGATCAAAAGGAACAATGCAAAAGTTAAAGGCAAAGGGCTCCATAATATTTTTAAATATTATGTGGAAGCAAAAGTTAAAAGTTTTTTCTTTAAAACCAATGATGACAAAAATAAAAGGTTTTTCTTTAAAATCAATGGTGGCAAAAATAAAAGGTTTTTCTTTAAAACCAATGGTGGCAAAATTTAAAAGGTTTTTATTTAAAACCAATGGTGGCAAAAATAAAAGATTTTTCTTTAAAACCAATGGTGGCAAAAATAAAAGGGTTTTTATTTAAAACCATAGGGTTTAAAGAATTAATTTATAAAATTTAAATTCAAAAGAATTTAAATATTTTATAAATTAATAAAGTTTCGAAGGAAAATCGAGCATCGATGTTAAGAATAAATCAAGCGTCGACGTCATGCATGGAGGAAGATATTTAATATAAAGGCTAATGCCTTGGAGGCATTTCATTCATCCTTTTGCTCGATGATAAAAATGTGCAATTGTGTAAGGAATAAAGTATAGCAAAATTTTTGTTTATGCCCAACGAACGTAGCCAAGGTGTGGCTAAGAGACAGTAAACATAGCCAAGGAGTGGCGCAAGGTAGAAAACACAGCCAAGGAGTGGCCAAATATAGAAAACATAGCCAAGGAGTGGTGAAAGGCAGTGAACGCATCCAAGGAGTGGCTAGAGATGGAAAATGTAGCCAAAGAGTGGCGCAAGGCAGTGAACGTAGCCAAGATTTTGCCAGAGGCAACGAGTGTAGCCAAGGTGTGGCTTGAGGTAATGAACATAGCATGGTGTGGCCTGAAGCATGCGAAGGCATAAAGTGTAGATACTCCAAGGGAGAACACATCTCCATGGTGGTGATAGCCAAGAGGAAGTCTTTTGGAAGAAGAAGCGCTTCATGCGTTAATAAAACTGGTAACATTATTGTGAGATTTAATTTTAATTTAGGCTAAGGTTGAATAAAGGAGAAATAAGGTTGTAATTAATTTGATGAATGCCTAAATTAAAAAGAGTAGTTTTTATTAAGTATTGAGGTGAAAATATTTACTTGTGGGTAAAATATTTTTACCTTAGAAAAGGGAAAGATAAATTGCATTATTTTATCAAAAGAATTATCTTTAATGCAATAATAAGTTTAGGGAGATATAAGTAGAAATAGCTTTGGGCTTTGATAAACAAAGTAGTAAAGTGACTTATGCTTGAGAGGTGAATATTCAAAATAGTATGGTGTTGGATATTATTTTGAGATTGGAGTAATAAGGTATACTCATGAATTAATATATGCATTGTATTGTCATCTAATCCTTTTGAGAATTCAAAAAGTAATATTGTGTTATTGTGGCAGATTCTTGAAGGTCATTTTTATCAAGAAAAATGTATGGGCATATTATTAAAAGTTTAAGTTGATTGATTGTTTTATGAAAAATTAGTTTGGAGTGAAAAGGACTTGATTAGGGTTTCCTTTTGAGTGTGTTTGAGTTATTGCTACAAGTTTTTCTGGAATAAAGAAGTGTGATTAAAATATTTTTTTATAAGCATTTTTTTTGAAGCCATTGGTTGTGTGAAGAGCTTGAACTAGGGTTTGAGTATCATTTCTATGTGAAGACTATTGTATAAGCATTGTTGTTGAAGCCATTGGTTGTGTGAAGAGCTTGAACTAGGGTTTGAGTATCATTGCTATGTGAAGACTATTTTATAAGCATTGTTGTTGAAGTGAGTTATTGAGAAAATAACTTGAACTAGGGTTTGAAAAGAACATGAGTATCATTTTTATGTGAGGATTGTTGTTGAGCATTGTTGGAAATATTTTGTGTTGGAAATTTTGAGTCCTCTTAGTCAAAGTTGTCATTGATGTCACCTGATAGAGTTATCACTCTTATTAAGGAATTCGACAAGAAATAAAGTCACCCAAGTCATCCAAGAAAAAGCTTCATCAGTGCAGAAATGAAAGGAAAAAGGCTCCATAATATTTTAATATTATTGGGAGCACAAGTTAAGTGATTGGTTTATAAAAACCCAAGATGGGTTATTGCAAAGGTTAAAAAGGAGGTTTAATAATTATTTAAATTCACAAGGAATTTAAATTTTATAAATAATATTTAATTATACCAAGATTGGGCATTAAGACAAGGTTCTAAGGTTTAATTAAATTAAACCTAAGGTTGGTTATTTTTAATTTATAATATTTAAATTTAAATTAATTATAAATTAAAAATCACGCTGACGTCAAAATCATTTGAAGTGCTGACGTGATTGCAGAATAGGACAAAGGCATTATATAAATGCCATCAAAAACATTTACCAAGGCACCCCTTGCAATTATTATTCGAAGTGCATGCAAAAAGGTTTTGTTTTTTGAAGGCCTTACGATTTACGTAAAGGCTAAAGGTGTGAAGGTTTGGATGCTCTAAGCACAAAGGCTAGCATGGCCTAAAGGTATGTTGGCTTGGTACTAAGGATGAGTTACTGCATTTGATTCACGTGAGGCCTTTTGGATTGCAAGGAAAAACTGCTTGAAGCACTTGTTTTTTGGAGGAGCACTATTCGTCGAAACTTTATGATGGACGTGTCATTTTAGACATGTCAGGGCGCATGGCCTAGTGACGGCTTGGTTGCGGCTAAGGCATTGGGAAGGAGGACATCAAGGAATCGAATCCCACCGAGGTTAAGGTAAGTGGATTTAATTTTTTATGTTGTTTAATATTTTAATTTTTGCCAAGGTTCCGTAAGGAGAAATAAGGATATGGTATGCCCTAGGAATGATAGAGATTTCTACTGATTTTATTTTTGGAAGTATATCATATTATATATAATTGGAAAGATTTTTTTGAGAGCTATTTATTTGGATTGCTTAGAGGGAGAAATGAGATATATGCAAGGAGATATTTTTGGTTTTTTCAAGGAGTTTCAAAAGTAAGTTTGATTCATTCGTTTGAGTGTTTATTTATTGCATAAGAGGGTATGGTGCATTTTATTGAGTACGAGTAATAAGGTGTTATTGAGATATTATTTTTATTATTGTGTTATTACTCAAGACGTCTAAACCTTATTGAGATTGGAAAAAGAAAATGTGTTGAGTTTGGCAGATTTAGTGGACAACTCATAAGGCATCAAAAAGGTATGGGTAATATTCTTCATTGAATTATTTGGGTAATTGATTTCTGAAAATATCTTTGGAGAGAAAAGGATTGATTGTGGTTTCCATTTTGAGGAGTTGTTGGTTCAATGCTTCAAGGCTTTCTAGTTTGAGAGTTGTGATTAAAACTTGTTTTATAAGAATTGTTGTTGAAGCCAATTGGTCATGCAAAGAACTTGAACTTGAGTTAAGAACATGAGTATCATTGTTATGTAAGATTTATTGTTGACTATTATTGCAAACATTTTGAGTTGGTTGATACATGCTTGGACTAGGGTTTGTTGAAAGGATTATTCCTTGAGGTGATTGGTTGAGTAGAGTTGATTGAGCCTAGTCAAGTAAATGTGTGAAGTGGTTGTTCAAGTTCCATGAAACAAACTATTCTATATTCTGATTTGAGTTGAGATTGAGATTTGAGAAAATAACATATAGAGTCTCCAATAATTTTCTTTATGCTTCTATGAGATTGATTGGGATTTGAGTATAGAACATATTGAGTCTCTAAAAATTCTCTTTATGCTTCTATGAGATTGAATTGAGATATTGATTGAGCATTGAGTATAGAACATATTGAGTCTCTAATAATTCTCTTTATGATTCTATGATATTGGGCAAGTTCTATGTGATCTTGTTAAACTGATTTGAGCTAAGTCTTTGAGAAGGCTTGTGGATTGATTTTGTGTAAGCTTTTATGGAATCTTGCTATGCAGATTTGGACAAGTCTTAGAGAGGACTTATTAAGCATATTTGGACAAGTCTTGGAGAGGACTTGTTGAGCATATTTGAGTAGGTTATGTGTGGACCTATTAAGCATATTTGAGTGGACTTGTGCTAGACCGAATGAACTATGTTTAGTGCAAGAGATTGAGAAGATTTGTGCTAGACCAAATGAACAATGTGTAGTACAAGATATTGAACAAAGTTGTGCTAGACTGACTGGATTGTGCTTAGTACAGTATTGATATAGATATTTGTAGGTGACTGAGTATAGAGGATAGAGTCTCAATGGATAAATATCCAGCAACCAATACCATTGAATATATATCTGAGTGAGGAGTCTTCAAGTGGAGATATATCCACCAGTCAGTGCAGTAGAGAGACAGTCTTCTAGAAGATAACTAGTCAGAGCAGAAGGGGAAAGAGTTATCCTGTGGAAGAGATCCATGAACTTGAGATTAGGGGATCAACATATCCTTTGGACAGAGGTCCATAAACATTGTAATTGGGAAGGATTTCCAAAGAGATTGATTGAGAAAATTTTAGTAAAATATTTTCTCCGTGGAGTAGCCCACATTGGGTGAACCACGTAAATTGTGGTGTCTCTATTGTGTATGGTTTTTTGTGCATTAATTTTATTACTTCTATTGATACTGCTATCTATACACTGCATAATATTTATTTAAAAAGAAAAGTAAAAAGTGGTCTTATACTATTCACCCCCCTCTCAGTATAAGCTTATGTTCTTAAATTGGAATCAGAGTGGGTTCCTTCAGAAGAGTTTGAAAGCTTGAAGGAAAAGTGGTCTAAGAACACAATGGATCAAAAGGATCAAAGATATAGAATCTTCAATAATGCAGTACCAGTATTTTATGGAAGTGACTTCTTGTAATGGTGTATGCTGATGGGATTTTACTTGATGGCACTTGGAAATGAAGTTTGGGATGCAATGGAACTTGGATATGATTCAACAGTCAATCCTCCTATAGATAAGGAAGGTAAGCTTCTAATGCATGCAAACTCAAGAGCTATGAATGCAATTATAAAAGGATTGCATAGATCAGAATCTATGAAGGTTATGGATTGTAAAACAACAAAATAAACGTGGGAAATTCTGCATGACATATATGAAGGAGATAAAGGAGTCAGGAAATCTAAGATCAGAAATATCAAAGGATAATTTGATAACTTAAGAAAGAAGGATGATGAAAATATTTGTGACTATCTCAGTAAGATTGATGGACTTGTACATGATATGAGAGGTCTAGGAATGAAGGTTGATGAATCTGATGCTTGTGATAAGATCTTGATAACTCTTCCAAAAAGATACAGTGAAAAGGTTTCTACTATAGAAACATCAATTGATAGTAATTCTATTACAAGGAATTATTTTCTTGGCATGCTTACTACTTTTGAGATAAGAACAAAATATCCTATTCCTCTAAAATAAGATACTTTCAAAGTAGACAAAAAGAAAAAGGTAAATAAGATAGAATCGAGCAGTGAGTCATCCATTGATGAAGAAGCAAATTATGGCAAAAGATATAGAGGTTCTAGAAGACCCATAGATCCAAGATCTATCAAATGTTTCAATTATGGAAGGTATGGAAATTTTGCAATAGAGTGCAAGGAGCCAAAGAACAACAATGATGAATAAAAATAGGATCACAGGTATAGGTATTCAGAAAGATATAGGTACTGAAAGTGTAGACACCAAAATCCAGCCACTTGCAAGTCATCTATACCTTCTTGTCAGCCACGTGTCGGTCATCCACCTTTCCCGCCATTATTTGGCCCAATTTCACCTTTCCCGCCATTTTTCATCCCCAAATTTATTTAAATTAATATTTATATATATATTTTAATATTTTAATATTTTAATATATATATTTAAATAATAGTTTAAGTGATTTAATCTGAGCCGTCCATCCTTCATTTAATCTCATCCGTCCATCCATCTTAATCCATTTCACAACCAAGATTTATTCTCTACCCTTGGATCCACTTTAATCTTAGCCACACGTTCAAAGTGTCGTTAAAACCCTAAAGTGTGCCCTAAGAGTGGATTATAAATTGAGTCACCTTGATGGCTCAAACCCTATGTCTTTTGCTACTTCTATCTCCTATGCGCTATCTCTGATTCTAATTCTTCTACTACTATCTCCTCTATCTCTCTTTTGCTACCCTTTCGCCGCATCCATCGCCGCTTTCGTCGCCGCTTTCGTCGCCATCTCTTCTGCAGCATTCTACAGAATCCCCCATTCTTGTCGCAAGTGCCCGCGGGCGTTTACCCCTTTACCAAGTGCCCACGGGCGTTTACCAAGTGCCCACGGGCGTTTACCTATAGACACAGACTCAGACCGACGTCTGAAACCTTAATCCAGAAGCACGCGGGCGTTCAGCGAGTGCACCAGGGCGCCTTCCGTAGCCTATTCTGACAACAACATTACTTCCAGGTGTCACCTGGTCTAGCTGCGTTAACAGAGAATAGGTATAAATTAGTTTAAAGCAAGTAACTTCTTTTCTTTTATTTGATCTGTTATTGAATTCCTGCATTTCATTTTTCTAGGGTTTTAGATTGTTTTCGAGGGCTCACACAGTGGAGCCCTCTTATTAATTTCTAACTCCTTGATAGTGTTAATGTGTGCGGGTTTTTGACGAGATCCGGTTTATTGATGGCAGTCGATTAAGCTGGAGTGGTCCAAGCAAGGGATACAACAAAGCCCACTCACTCTGTTGGGATTGAAGATACATTCTTCGAAAGCGCCACCATTTGTGCCAGCTAGGGTTTCGAAGAACCCTAGCATAACTTGTAACTGTGTATCACAAATAAAGGGTTACGAGCCCAGTTGTATTCAAAAAGGAGTTTTTAAACTCCATCGATTAATAGAAATCGTTTGTTTTGTGCAACTATTCTGTACTCTGTCATTGTGATTTTATTTATTTTTTTGTTTTGTGGTTTGTTTTGTTTTGTTTTGTGAATTTTGAAGACTTATTCACCCCGCTCCATAATCCATATGATCCGGATAAGCCAATCCTGATCAACCCAAGCCTGATTGACATGGATCGGATTTCATCCCCTCCATCTATTTCAGAGTTCATCCTTTCCAAGGAATTGTTAAGGGCTTCCGCCAACTACATTCCTCCTTCACCTCCACATTCACCTTCATCTTCTAAGCCAGAGGTCTTCCAGGAAGACATAGACGAGAGCAAGGCACGGGAGCTTGATGACATTTTAGATGACATAAATCCGATCCCTACTCCCCATCGGCTTGAGGAAGGTTCCCACATGTCTATTGAAGAAACTATCGATGTAGACCTTAGTACGGACCAAGATGGCACCCAAATTGTGAAGCGGCTAAAAGTCTATCATCGAGAGGAACAAGAGCAAATGATTGCTCTACTCAAGCGGAAGAAGGAGATATTTGCATGGTCTTACAAAGACATGCCGGGCCTAGACCCTAATTTGGTTGTCCATAACCTCACCTTACAAAAAGATGCTAAATCTGTCAAACAGAAACTTAGGAAAATGCATCCTACCGTGGCCCTCATAGTTAAATCGGAGATTCAAAAACTTCTGGATGTTAAATTTGTCGTCTCGATTGATTATCCTGAGTGGCTTTCTAACATGGTACCCATTCGCAAGCCTAACGGGGGGATACGTGTTTGCACCGATTTTCGAGATCTAAATAAAGCATGTCCTAAGGATGACTTTCCTCTTCCAAACATTGATACTCTTGTCGACACCTACGCTGGTCATGAAATGCTTTCGTTCATGGATGGATTTTCAGGATACAACCAGATTCGAATAAACCACGAAGATCAACACAAAACAGCATTTACCACACCTTGGGGAACTTTTTGTTATTGGGTGATGCCCTTTGGCCTTAAGAACGCAAGTGCAACCTATCAACGAGCCATGACTTATATTTTCCATGATTATATGCATAAGATTATCGAAGATTATGTGGATGATTTATTGGCAAAATCTAAAACTCGACAAGAGCATTTTGATGTATTGGAAAAAGTTTTTGATAGACTTCTAGAGCATAAAGTAAGGTTGAACCCTAAGAAATGTGTCTTTGGTGTTACCTCAGGCAAACTCCTAGGTTTTATTATCTCTAAACGAGGTATTGAGGTGGACCCAAACAAGGTCAAAGCCATTATGGAAATGTGTCCCCCAACTAATTTGAAGGAGTTGCGTAGTTTGCAAGGAAAGATTAATTCAATCCGTCGCTTTATTGCACAACTTTACGATAAATGTAGGCCATTTTGCCACCTACTACAAAAGGGGTACAATTTTCATGGACGAGATGAATGTCGAGAAAGCCTTTGATGACATCAAGCGGTACTTAGCATCTCCGCCGAGTCTTAGCTCCACCTCGTCCGGGGGTCCCTTTCAACCTTTATATCTCGAGCAACGGACTTTGCCTTAGGGACAATGCTTGCACAAAAGAATGAACAAAATCGTGAGCAAGCTATCTATTATATTAGTCGAACATTGGTAAGCTATGAAACCCGATATGCTTATGTGGAAAAGTTGTGCTTAGCAGTGGTTTTTGCCACTAAGAAACTTCGTCATTATATGCTTAGCCATACAACATATGTCATAGCTAGAGAAAACCCTCTGCGTTATATGATGTCTCGCACTTATAATAACACTCGTACCGCTAAATGGATAATTTTGCTTACCGAATTCGATCTTGAATTCATTAGCCAAAAATTTGTTAAAGGTCAAGTTATAGCCGATCAACTTGCGGAAGCTCCACTACCTAGTGATCATCCTTTGATTATTGAGCTCCCAAGATGATTCGGTATTTGCTATCATCTGAACAAGAAGAGGACATCATTCCGGAGAAAGATGTTGACATCACGTTATTCTTTGATGGCTCTAAGTGCACAAAAGGTCAGGAATTGGAGTTGTGTTTCATACACCTCAAGGGATTCCCATCCCTTTATCATTCAAACTAGACTTCCAATGCACCAATAATACGACGAGTATGAAGCCTTAATTTTAGGTCTTCAATCAGCCATAGCTATGAGTATTAAGCGTATTCGGATATTTGGGGATTCTCAACTCGTGGTTAAACAAATTACAGGAGAATACCAAGCCAAAGAACCTACCATTAAGCTTTATCATGATGTAGCAATGAAGTTGCTCTCTAAGTTTGATTGGTATGAGATCACTAGTTTGCCTCGTTCGACTAATAGATTTGCGGATGCCATGGCCTCTCTTGGATCATTGATTCCAAAGGACTCCCTTGGAGAGGTACAGCCCCTAATCATTTCCATAATCTCTAAGTCTGCAATTGTCCGTATTGAGTCTAAAGATGAAAAAGATGTTTGCTTTATCCATTCGGATCCATATGAGCCTTGGTCTAGTGAGATAGTAGCCTTCCTCAAGTTTGGAACACTTCCACCTGATTTGTCTCGAACTGCCCGTCGCTACTTTAAGCAAAAGGCAGCTCGTTTTGTTCTTTTGGGGGATGTGTTGTATAAACGTGGATATGATGGAGTACTCCTCCATTGTCTAGAAGCAGGTGAAACACATAGAGCTATTGTTGAAGCCCATGATGGTACTTGTGGTGGTCATTTTAGTGGAATGGCCATTGCGAAGCGTATTTTACGTATGGGGTATTATTGGCCCACTATGGAACAAGATTGTTGCAAATATGTTAAACAATGTAAAAAGTGTCAAGAACACGCTAATTTAATCCATATACCATCACAAGCTTTACAGCCCATCCAAAGCCTTTGGCCCTTCTCACAATGGGGTCTCGATTTAATTGGCAAGATTTCACTTGCCTCTTCAGGACAACATACTTTCATCATTACAGCCACTGAATACTTCACAAAGTGGGTTGAAGCTATTCCTCTAACCAATATGACAGGTCCTAGAATTGTGGAGTTTATACTTCACCATATCATTTGTCGTTTTGGTATTCCCTCTAAAATCATTTTTGATAACGGCAAGTCTTTTAAGAATAAGGATGTTCGAGCTCTTTGCGAAAAGTATAATATCCAACATAGTTTCTCAACTCCTTACTACCCACAAGCCAATGGACAAGCTGAAGCTTCCAATAAGACCATAATTGCTATTCTTAAGAAACTTGTTAAAGAAAATCATAAAGATTGGCATACACAAATCCCCTTGGCATTATGGGCTTACAGAACAAGCATCAGAACTCCCATTGGGGCAACGCCATTTTCTTTGGTCTATGGAGCTGAAGCAATCATGCCTCTTGAGCTCGAGATCCCTTCCTTGCAAATTTCTTTGCAGGAATTTATCGATGATGATACTGCTAGACAAGCACGTCTTGATCAACTCACACTCATAGATGAAAAACGAATCAATGCTTTAGAGCATTTGCGAGTTTATCAAGACCGATTGAAACGTGCTTACAATGCCAAAGTTCATCTAAGAGAATTTCAAGTAGGGGATCTTGTCCTTAAAGAGAATCAACAAAACACCAATGCATTGCCGCATCTTCGAGATAAATTCGCAGCTAATTGGTTAGGTCCATATATGGTCGTTGAAAGAGTGGGTAATGAAACTTATAGACTTGCAGTTTAGAGGGAGAGGAAGAACCGAACCACTTAATGTTATACACTTGAGGGCATTCTACGCATAGTTTGAATTTTATATGTACATATATACATGGCTTGTAAAAAAAAAAAAAAAAACAAATAAAATAAAAAGAATTTGCATTTCATTGTTAGTTGCATACATCTCATTCAAAAACATTGCATTTCATGTGCATACATCTCATTGAAAACCATAACATTTCATTTTCAGCCATAGTTGCATATCATGTTAGAGACCATTCTATCTTTTGGATATAAAATTTGGTCAAGCAAAAGTCATGTTGCCTTAATCGGGGGCACCTTCATAAAATCCATCAAACCGAATTGTCATTCGTACATCCATTTTCCATTTGCACATATTTACATGCCAAAATGTTTTCAGTCACTCGGCCATTTCTAGTGTTTTAAGCAAACTTTGAAATGCATGTCAAAGTTCTCTAGGGCCATATCACAAATTACACTAAATAAAATCTTGAGTATTGGGAAATGATTTCAAAAGCGGTCTTGAACCTATCACATTTTCACATCTTAAAAACATCTTGTGTCAAAGAGAGATAACACCATCCTTGGGTTGTGCCTTGAAGTGAAAAGGGTAATCCTCGTTTGTCCTATCATGCAAACATAGTCCATAAAACAGTGGTTCTTACCACTATCACAAGCAATTACAAAATATAAATATAAACAGAGTAGTAAGGATAGGGTAAAATTCTCATCATACTTCGGTTGAGAATCCGATTCCCCAAAGCTCTAAGGAAATGAACATTTTTCACACACCACTGATCCCAAATAAGTTGTAAGGATCGTACTACTTGTCCAGTCAAACGGATAGGTAGTCATCCCCAAGGCTTACAAAGGTCAAAAACAACATGGACTATGGAGTTAACCTTCACCGGGGCTATAGACGCTTGGTGGCAGTGGAGTATACTCATTGCGTGGCGACATGTCTCTCCTCAAAAAGAGACCTCTGAATGCTCATACGGACAAACTAGCTTCGGGGTCTTCTCCATAACAGGGTTACCTAATTTGTGCAAGATGAGGTTAATGAACACACTTGCACACACACAGGTTTTTGATTGCCTAGAGTCACTACCATGCTTCTGATTTGGTTAATGAACTCGCATGCACACACATTTGGTCCTAGTTGAATTAGGCGGTATTAGTAAGTTTGTTTGATACCACTAGCATGTTTGAGTCTTTGTAAAATAGTCTTCCTCCATATTTTCTTCCATATCAACCTCCATATCTTCTTCCATATTCATGTCATTCCATACGTCATCCATTCACAAGCCACCAAGTTCGGTGCCCCTGATTAAACAATTATGATAAGAGTTGGCTAAATCTAACTATCTAAAAGTATGAGTGCTTCTTAGTGCATATTTCATTTACTTAGTCTCGCATTAATCATCTATAACTTTGCATTCCATTCCATCACATATGCATCAAAAACATTAAAACATATAAAAACATGCATCACAAAAACATAGGCATTCACACAAAAGAAAGTAAAACACTAAAAATAAAAGCCATGTATATATATATGTATAAAGGATCAAAACTGTACGAGTGAATGCCAAAAGGCTACAATATACAATAGAGCACCAAGGCTCATAAAGAGTGCATCTAAGCACTAAGCTAACCATCAAAAGAGGATCCCTGTGACCTAGTAGGAGCCCTAGACCTAGTGGTGTGCCTAGACTCACTACGCCTAGAGACAGAGGAGGATGGAGGATCAGGCAACACAATGTGATGCCTAAACAATGTGTCCTCCAGAGCCTCAATATAACGAGTCCTAGACCTAAGTCTAGATATGTCTATCCCGTGTCGTCGCTCTCGCTCCGCTAGCTCTGCCTGGAGTCTCGTCACCCTGTCATCCTGGGGCACCCTAGTCGCTCCATCCAAGTCCGCCTGCATCTGGGCCATCCTCTCCTCCTGAACAGCTATCAGGGCATCCCACTCTGCAACCTGTTGCTCCAGCCGAGCTATCCTCTCATCCCGGACAGCTAGCATAGCATCGCGCTCTGCTATCTGCTGCTGCAGCTGCGCCAGATCATCCTCGTGCCCGCTAGGGGGTACCTCCCTAGTCTCTCCTGTGGCCTCTCCTAGGCCCTCGCCATCATCCTCCTCGTCATCTCTGCTCCCCGGTGCCTGCCGCACCATCTTCCCCTTTCGCCTTCGACTGTCAGATCGAAGGCGGGGACCCTCCCTGCGCTTGGGAACCTCTGCGGTTCCCTCGTCCTCTCCAGCTCCAACAGCCACCAATGGTGGCTCCCACCTCGGCTCTGCGGCCATCCATGCTGCATACTCAGTTGTTACCCCGACGTCGTCCACGTCGAGGATCTCCATGTCCTCATCGTCCTCTGTCGCCTCCCTCCATGGCTCGGCACACGGCAAATCCCCCTCTGATCTGTGCCTCCGGTAGCGCACTGGCTCACCGGGGACATCCTGTCTCAATCCGACCTGGCGGAGCACTCGAGACATCTGTATGTACTCCGCCTCACTGTGGCCCCGACCCACTACCCATCTAGCCTGTCGCACCCGTCTCAGATGCTCTCCATCATCGATCCACCTCGCCTCCCGCCAGGGCCTCCAAATGACTTGGGCATCTGTCAAGTCTGCCCATAAACTCCTATACCATTGCCCCGATCTCACGGGGCGGCTCGACTGTCTCTCCTCCGCCACTGGCCATCTCCTACCATAAGCCTGGCTCATGTCCCAGTAAGCACATGGCAACCCCTCCGGTCGGGCCACTCTGAAGTGCTCCCAGCCCCAGCACTGGAGAACCAAACTACAGCCTAGGCCCTTCCGGCCCCGTCTCCGAACCTCATACAACTCCCGGTACACCTACGCCAATAAAGCGGGCGCCCAGGCATACACTACCCTATTAGTGAGCATCTCGCTCACTACACCCATCAGGTTCCATGGAAACCTGCACCCGGTGCTGTTCGGGGCCACAATGTTGGCCAATACGAACATCATCAGAGCCTCCACCGCTACCAACTCCTTGGCCGTATACATGGCCAAGTATGGGATCCCCCCGCTCTCCGTCCGGATCTCCCTCCAGTCATCCCCAAACAACTTGGCCATCTCCGTGGCCCTATCTCGTCCAACCTCCACCCGTGCCCCCTCCACGGGCACCTTGAGGATGCGGTATACATCCTCAAGCGTCACCGTCATCTCTCCAATCGGGAGCTGGAACGTCCCCCGATCTGGATCCCACCTCTCGGCCAAAGCCGAGAGGTACCCCTCATCTGCCCGAACTACCTCCAACCGGGCTGCCTCCGCTAGCCCTACTGCCTCCAATATCTCCCAGTCTACCTGGGACAATGACCTCCTCATCCCCGGAATGATAGGGGAGAATCGGTGTCGTGCCTCTAACACCCTAAGCTGCAAAACAACAAAACAAAAATTGGTTACAAATTTTTTTCCAAAAAAAAAAAAAACTGCAAAAAAAAAAAAAAAAACAAATAAAAGTACTTGCTTAAATAAACAAATACCTCAGTTGGCTGCATTGGTGCGTCCTGCTCCCATCTCCGCCATAGCTCCCGCGTGCTTCACTCTCCCACACAACCTTTCACTTCACTTCACTTCATTCCACTCCCTCAGACGCACTTCTCTCAAGCTCGAACGCACAAATGAGCGAAATTCTCGCTGAAACTATTTAAATAGCTGGTTTTGGCGCCCTGAAATGCAGTGGGGCATTTCATGGCGCATTCAGACGCAGTGGGGCATTTCATGATGCATTCAAACACCGGCGGGCGTTTCTGCCACCTCCAAATGCATACCGGCGTTTGGTGTCAGTATTGAATAAAAGAACAAAACTTACAAAATTGAAGCTTACCTCCTCCAAATTTCATCAAATTGCATCCATCCATTCTTCTTATCATAATAAAACATTTTGTGAAGGTTACAACAGTTTTGGAAACAAATTTTGTCATTTTGCTCAAAAAGCGCATCATTCATCATTGATTTACAAATTGGGTTAAAAACATTCAAAACCTTCACAAAATTAACAACATTCATCAATTCTTCTGATCTATCATCAATTTCATTCATTCTTCTTTCATCATGCATATTTTTGCCAAATTAAATTAAAGTAAACCTCGTATCTAGTGGTATATTCTATCACCTTGGCGATTGCAGCGATTTGCATCCATGCAATTCGGTAAGAGGATTAAACCACCATAAGGACACTTACCATTTATCATCATCAATTATTTCATTGTTTGAAAATTGGAAATCAATTTTGGGTATCCTACTTTTCAAGTGACCTCATACCAAGATTAATTTGCTCAACGAGTTGTCATTGATGGCCTAGTTCATGGGGCCTTAAACGTGGACAATCTTCAATATCATCATTATTTTGAGTCTTGCTAGAGATTAAGGCTACCTAGGTTGATTGGTTCCGACCCGAGGAATTATCCATACAGTCACTAGGAGCATCTCTGAAGTTCTGGACTCTTTCATATTGCATCTCTGCATATCAATGGCGCCAACAAGGCAATTTCATCAATAGTATGGATTCACCCACAGGAGTTGGGGCATCCGTTATCAATTTCTAACTTTCCTATAGTGGAATTCATCTTACATGATCATGGAATTTAAAATTTGGCAAAAATCCCTTTCTAACCGTTGGGGCAGAAAACGGTTCATCTTTCACATCACTCATATCGTCTTCAATCATATTCTTTTCGGTTTGTACACCAACCCCTTTTCTGTTGGGACATAAACAGATGGTTCATACACCAACCCCTTTTTCACCGTTGGGGCAAAAACGGTTCATTTTCTTCCGAATTTCTTCCAATTGGCTCGTGAGAACCATTCTCGCTCGCCAATTGAGGGGGTAAGCTGATAAATTTTAAATATTCTTTTATTCTTTGGTCTTCAAAGTTGTGCTTTAGTCTTGAGAGAGAGTTGCGTCTGATCCAGCTTTTCGGGTGTCCTAAGTTTTTGTGCTTGCATTGTGTCTTCACACAAAGCAGCTCAAAAAGGGGCATCTGTAGACACCAAAATCCGGCCACTTGCAAGTCATCTATACCTTCCTGTCAGCCACGTGTCGGTCATCCACCTTCCCGCCATTATTTGGCCCAATTTCACCTTTCCCGCCATTTTTCATCCCCAAATTTATTTAAATTAATATTTATATATATATTTTAATATTTTAATATTTTAATATATATATTTAAATAATAGTTTAAGTGATTTAATCTGAGCCGTCCATCCTTCATTTAATCTCATCCGTCCATCCATCTTAATCCATTCCACAACCAAGATTTATTCTCTACCCTTGGATCCGCTTTAATCTTAGCCACACGTTCAAAGTGTCGTTAAAACCCTAAAGTGTGCCCTAAGAGTGGATTATAAATTGAGTCACTTTGATGGCTCAAACCCTATGTCTTTTGCTACTTCTATCTCCTATGCGCTATCTCTGATTCTAATTCTTCTATCCTCTATCTCTCTTCTGCTACCCTTTCGCCGCATCCATCGTCGCTTCCGTCGCCGCTTTCATCGCCATCTCTTCTGCAGCATTCTGCAGAATCCCCCATTCTTGTCGCAAGTGCCCGCGGGCGTTTACCCCTTTACCAAGTGCCCACGGGCGTTTACCTATAGCCACAGACTCAGACCGGCGTCTGAAACCTTAATCCAGAAGCACGCGGGCGTTCAGCGAGTGCACCAGGGCGCCTTCCGCAGCCTATTCTGACAACAACATTACTTCCAAGTGTCGCCTGGTCTAGCTGCGTTAACAGAGAACAGGTATAAATTAGTTTAAAGCAAGTAACTTTTTTTCTTCTATTTGATCTGTTATTGAATTCTTGCATTTCGTTTTTCTAGGGTTTTAGATTGTTTCGAGGGCTCACATAGTGGAGCCCTCTTATTAATTTCTAACTCCTTGATAGTGTTAATGTGTGCAGGTTTTTGACAGCAGATCCGGTTTATTGATGGCAGCTGATTAAGCTGGAGTGGTCCAAGCAAGGGATACAACAAAGCCCACTCACTCGGTTGGGATTGAAGATACATTCTTCGGAAGCGCCACCATTTGTGCCAGCTAGGGTTTCGGAGAACCCTAGCATAACTTGTAACTGTGTATCACAAATAAAGGGTTACAGGCCCAGTTGTATTCAAAAAGGAGTTTTTAAACTCCATCGATTAATAGAAATCGTTTGTTTTGTGCAACTATTCTGTACTCTGTCATTGTGATTTTATTTATTTTTTTGGCGTGTATTTTCAATCTACAGAAAGAAAAGCAAGGATGGACAAAGCAAACACGAAAATAAGTTCTTCTAGAGACAAAAGAGAAGCTACTATGCAGATAAGGCAAGTAAGTACTCAATTGATAGTGATGCTAGTTTTTTAGACAATGATAGAGATGAAGTCCTATTTATGGTTAAAGAGAAATATCCAATTAAGAAAAAGACTCTAGTTATTCTCAAGTGTTTTAGATGTGGTAAATTTGGACATCTTGAAGATGATTGCACTAGGGATGGTTATATTTTTAGTGATGATGATTTTGAAGATACACTTGAAATAACAGATGAGAATCTTCTAATGGCATTAGAAGAAGAAGTGAGTGACCCCATAGAAGACAAGTCTAAAGGAAGTAGAAACTCGGACAAAGGCAAACAAATAGAGTATTATTCAGTAGGGAATGGTTGTGATCTCAAGGGAGAACTTATCTATGCCCTTGACACAGTAAAGAAGGTAAGAAAGCAACACTCTAAGCTTGAAAGTAAGTTTCAAGAATGTGATGAAGAAAGATTATTTCTCATAGAATATTTAGAGAAATCAAAGGCTAAGGCAAGCAAGTTCAAAGATAAATTATAAGCAAATATCTTGGAGTGTGAGAAGTTAGCACAAGAAGTGGTTACTTTAAAATAAGACTTAAATGACTCCAATATCAATATGAAGAGCTTCAAAAATAGCTCTAGAAACTTGGATAAGTTCATCTATGGACAAAAACAAACATCATGTTCAACATGTCTTGGCTTTGGAAAAGTTTAAAATAAATAGGAAGAAGAATCTACCTCAAGTCTTGAAGTGGAAGGAACTACAGAAGAGGATACTTTAGAAGATGACAGTATAAGTGGGAATGAGACATCAGAGGATGAGTTGGACAACAAAGAGTTCAAAAAGGATAGGAACAATGCACAAAGAAGATACAGATGGAACAACAATCAAAATAGGAGACCAGTGAGGTCAAGACAAGGAAGCTTCAATGGGAGATGTTTTTCATCTTACAATATTGGGCACATGGCTTCATAGTGCAGGACACATCAAAGATAGGAGTATGGAAAAGGACAAATTTTCCAAGGATATTGCTACTCATGCAATGATTTTGGTCATAAGGCAATTAATTGCAAGATTCAAGATAGAAGAGGATATGGCTTCACTAGGAGAAGTCCTAAGATAGTTGCACATCCAAGGGATAATAACATTAAGTGTTATAAGTGCAATAATGATGGTCACATAGCAAGATGGTGTAGAGCAAATATTTTAGAAATAGGTATGAACAGGGACATAAATATGAACAAGAACATGAATATAAACAGAAATAGGAATATGAACAGAAGCAAGAATATGAACATGAATAGAGACTCAAAAAAGAATAGAGACTTAGAAAATAACAAGAACAGGAACATGGATGAGAACAAGAGCAAGAACAAGAACAAAAGTGACGACAGGAACATGGATGATGACTTGGAAAGAAATAGTGAGAGGATTTAGAAGACTCACAGAAGAAGAGAGAAAAATAAAGGCACAACTATATGCTTTCGGGGAGTAGAAATACTCCCACCCTAAAATTAACCACCTCATGTGGAGTTGGGGGAGGGGCTAAGCTAAGAGGTTCATTCTTAGCCCCGAGCACCAAAGGTGACCCTTTTCCATTAATGTCAAATGGGGAGAGATTTATGTATTGGGGAGATATTTGATATGAGGAGAGATTTTATATTTGAGAGAGCATTGAGCCAAGGGGAGCAAAGACCTAGGGGGAAAAAAAATAAGGTCAGGTTTTAGTAAAAGGATAAAGGTTGCCATTAATGACAAATGGGGAGATTGTTGGACATTTTGAGTCCTCTAAGTCAAAGTTGTCATTGATGTCACCTGATATAGTTGTCATTCTTATTAAAGAATTTAGAAAGAAATGAAGTCACCCAAGTCATCCAGGAAAAAGCTTCATCAGTACATAAATGAAAGGAAAAAGGCTCCATAATATTTTAATATTATTGGGAACACAGGTTAAGTGATTGGTTTATAAAAACCCAAGATGGGTTATTTCAAAGGTTAAAAGGGAGGTTTAATAATTATTTATAAATTATTTAAATTCACAAGGAATTTAAATTTTATAAATAATATTTAATTATACCAAGATTGGGCATTAAGACAAGGTTCTAAGGTTTAATTAAATTAAACCTAAGGTTGGTTCTTTTTAATTTATAATATTTAAATTTAAATTAATTATAAATTAAAAATCACATCAATGTCGAAATTATTCAAAATTCCAACGTGATTGCAAAATAGGACAAAGGCATTATATAAATGTCATAAAAAACATTTACCAAGGCATCCCTTGCAATTATTATTCGAAGCACATGCGAAAAGGTTTTGTTTTTTGAAGGCCTTACGATTTACGTAAAGGCTAAAGGTGTGAAGGTTCAAAGGCTCTAAGTGCAAAGGCTAGCATGGCCTAGTGGTATGTTGGCTTGGTACTAAGGAGGAGGTCCCACGTTCAATTTGTGTGAGGCCTTTTGGATTGCAAGGAAGAAGCGCTTGAAGTGCTTGTTGTTTTTCGGACGAGCGTTGTTCATGGAAACTTTATGGTGGATGTGTCATTTTAGACACGTCAGGGTGCGTGGTCCAATGACGGCTTGGCTACAGCTAAGGTGTTGTGAAGGAGGATGTTGGGGGATCGCATCCCGTTGAGGGCAAGGCAAGTGGATTTAAATATTTGATGTTGTTTAATATTTTAATTTTTGCCAAGGTTGCCTAAGGAGAAATAAGGATATGGTATGCCCTAGGAAAGATAGATATTTTTGCTAATTTTGTTTTTCTAAGTATATCATATTATATATCATTGGAAAGCTCTTTTCGAGAGATATTTATTTACATTGCTTAGATGGAGAAATAAGGTATGTCCAAGGAGATATTTCTGATTTTTTCAAGTAGTTTCAAAAGTAAGTTTGATTCATTCTTTTGAGGGTTTATTTCTTGTATAAGAGGGTATGGTGCATTTTATTGAGTAGGAGTGATAAGGTGTTATTGAGATATTATTTTTATTATTGTGTTATTACTCAAGACCTCTAACCCTTGTTGATATTAGAAAAATTGAGTGTGGCAGATTTAGTGGACAACTCATAAGGCATAAAAAATGTATGGGAAATATTCTTCATTGACTTCTTTGGGTGATTGATTTCTGAAAATATATTTGAAGAGAAAATGATTGATTATGGTTTCCATTTTGAGGAGTTTTTGGTTTAATTATTCAAATTTTTCTAGTTTGAGAGTTGTGATTAAACCTTTTTTATAAGCATTGTTGTTGAAGCCAATTGATCATGCAAAGAACTTGAAATTGAGTTAAGAACATGAGTATCATTGTTATGTGAGATTTGTTGTTGAGCATTATTGAAAATATTTTGAGTTGGTTGATACATGCATGGACTAGGATTTGTGGAAATTATTGTTCCTTGAGGTGATTGGTTGATTAGAGTTGATTGAGCCTAGTCAAGTAATTGTGTGAAGTGGCTATTCAAGTTCCATGAAATAAACTATTATATATTCTGATTTGAGTTGAGATTAAGATTTGAGAATAGAAAATATAGAGTCTCTAACAATTCTCTTTATGCTTCTATGAGATTGATTGGGATTTGAGTATAGAACATATTGAGTCTCTAACAATTCTCTTTATGTTTCTCTGAGATTTAATTGAGATATTGATTGAGCATTGAGTATAGAACATATTGAGTCTCTAACAATTCTATTTATGATTCTATGAGATTGGACAAGTTTTGTGTGAGCTTGTTAAACTAATTTTAGGTAAGTCTTTGAGAAGGCTTGCAGACTAATTTTATGTAAGATTTTATGGAAGCTTGCTATGAAGATTTGGACAAGTACTAGAGAGGACTTATTGAACATATTTGGACAAGTCCTAAAGAGGACTTGTTGAGCAGATTTGAGCAGGTTCTATGTGGACTTGTTGAGTAGATTTGAGTGGACTTGTGCTAGACCAAATAAATTGTGTTTAGTGCAAGATATTGAGTAGATTTGTGCTAGTCCAAATGAACTATGTTTAGTACAATAGATTGAGAAAATATGTGCTAGATCGACTAGATTTTGTTTAGTACAATATTGTGACAGCGCTTTGGAAGTGACAAAGTATAGAGGACAGAGTCTCTATGGATAGAGATCCAGTAGCCAGGAGAATTGAAGACAAATTTGAGTGAGGAGTCTTCAAGTGGATAGATATCCACCAATCAGTGCAGTAGAGAGACATAGTCTTCTAGAAGATCACTAGATAGAGCAAAAAGAGAAATATTTCTCCTATGGAATAGATCCATGAACTTGAGATTAGGGGATCAACATCTCCTTTGGACAGAGGTCCATAAACATTGTAATTGGGAAGGATTTCCAAAGAGATTTATTTTGAAAATTTTAGTAAAATATTTTCTCCGTGGAGTAGCCCACATTGGGTGAACCACGTAAATTGTGGTGTCTCTATTGTGTATGGTATTTTATACATTGCTTTGATTACTACTATTGATATTGTTATCTATACACTGCATAATATTGATTTGAAAATATAAGTAAAAAGTGGTCTTATACTGTTCATCCCCCTCCCCTCTTAGTATAAGCTTGTATTCTTCATTTTGAGTTGATGTTTACATTATTGGACTAGGTTTTGTGAGCAAGGGTTGTTTATTTGGATGATTGGTTGAGTAGATTTAGTTGAGCCTAGTCAAGTGGGTGTGTGAAGTGATTTTTCAAGTTCCATAAAACAAACTATTCTATATTCTGATTTGAGTTGAGAAAGTGATTGGGCATTGATTATAGAACATATTGGGTCTCTAATAATTCTCTTTATGTTTCTATGATATTGGACAAGTTCTAGTGTGGAATTGTTGAGAAGATTTTAGGTAAGTATTTGAGAGGACTTGTGGATAGATTTTAGTAAGCTTTTGTGGAAGCTTAAAATACATATTGAGAGTAGATTTGGATAAGTTTTGAGTGGATTTATTGAGCAAGTTTGAGCAAGTTCTGAGTGGACTTGTTAAGCAGATTTGGGCAAGTTCTTAGTGGACTTGTTGAGCAGATTGAGAAAGTTATGAGTGGACTTATTGAGCAAATTAAGCAAGTTATGAATGGAATTGTTGATTAGATTGAGCAAGTTCTAAGTGGACTTGTTGAATAGATTGAGCAAGTTTTGAGTGGACTTGTTGAGTAGAATTGAGAAATTTTTGAGTGGACTTGTAGAGCAGAATTGAGCAAGTTCTGAGTGGACTTGTAGAGTAGAGTTTAGTAAAGATTTAAGGACAGGTTTGTGAAAGACTAGAGAAATAGATTGAGCAAATTTGTGCTAGATCGAAGGACTGTGTTTCATGCAGATTTGAGATATATCTTTGGAGGTGATAGAGTAGAGAGGACAATAGTATCCAGTGGATAGAGATACATCAGCTAGGGTAGTGAGGATAGGTCTTATGAGTGGGGACAAGAGTCTTCAGTGGAGAGAGATCCACAAGCCAGTGTAGTGGAGGTAGTAGTCTTCTAGAGGATCACCAGCCAGAGTGGAGGAGAAGGAGTTATCCTATGGATAGATATCCATGAACTTGACTTAGGGGATAAAAATATCCTTTGGATAGAGGTCCATAAACATTGTAATAGGGAAATGATTCCCAAGAGATTGATCGAGAAAATTTTAGTGAAATATTTTCTCCGTGGAGTAGCCCACATTGGGTGAACCACGTAAATTGTGGTGTCTCTATTATGTATGGTGTTTTGTGCATTGCTTTGATTACTACTGTTGATATTGATCTATACATTGCATAATATTGATTTGGAAAGAAAAGTAAAAAGTTATCTTATATTGTTCACCCCCCTCTCAGTATAAGCTTGTGTTCTTCAATTGGTATCAGAGCGGGTTCCTTCAGAAGAGTTTAACAACTTGAAGGAAAATCTAAAAAGAACACAATGGATCCTAAGGAGGTGTCCTCAAATAATTTAGCACCAATATTTTATGGAAGTGACTATATGTATTGGAGTATGATGATGAAGATCTACCTGATGGCACTTGGTAATGAAATTTAGAAATCAATGGAATTTAGATATGATCCCTTAGTCAATCCTCCTACATATAAGGAAGGTAAGCTTCTACAACACTATAATTCAAAAGAAATGAATGCACTTGTGAGAGGTTTGCATAGAATAGATTCTATGAAAGTTATGCATTGTAAAACTACAAAAGAGATGTGGGATAAATTGCAAAATATATATGAAGGAGATAAAAGTGTCAAGAAATAAAATATGCAAAATCTCAAAGGACAAATTTGAAGCATTAAGAATGAATGAAGAGGAAAATATTAGTGCTTATCTAATTTGAATTGATGAGGTTGTTAATGATATGCAAGGACTTGGAATGAAGATTGATGAATCAGATGTTTGTGATAAAGTCTTAAGAACTCTTCCAAAAAGATTTAGTGAACAGGTTTTTTCTATAGAAGTGTCAATGGATGGTGATACTTTGACAAGAGATAAGTTGCTTGGTATGCTCACAACATTTGAGATAAGAACAAAATATCCTATTCCCCATAAGGAAGCAACATTCAAAGCAATCAAAAATACAAAGAGTAAGAAGTCAGAATCAATTAGTGAGTCATCCAGTGATGAAGAATCTAATTATGGTAGAAGAGATAAAGACTCTAGAAGATCCAAGATCTAATATCTGTTAAGTTTTTCAATTGTGGAAAGTTTGGATATTTTACAATAGATTGTCAAGAACCAAAGAACAACAATGGTGAAAAAAAATAGGATCACAGGAACATGGAATCAAAAATATATAGGTATCATAAGAAAAGCAAGGATAGACAAAGAAAACAAGGAAATAAGTTATTTCAAATACAAAAGAGGAGCTACTATGCGGATAAGGCAAGTAAGTACTCAAGTGATAGTGATGCTAGTTTTTTAGACAATGATAGAGATGAAGTCCTATTTATGATTGAATAAAAAGAGCAAGTTAAGAAAAGGACTCTAGTAATTCTCAAGTGTTTTAGATGTGGTAACTTTGGACATCTTGAAGATGATTGTACAAGGGATGGTTATAGTTTTAGTGATGATGAATATGAGAATGCACTTGAAGGACCAGATGAAAATATTCTAATGGATTTAGAAGAAGAAGTAAGTGATCCTATAGAAGACAAGCCAAAATAAAATAAATATATGGACAAAGGTAAAAAAATAGAGGAATATTCAAAAAAGGATGGTTATGATCTCAAGGGTGAACTTATATATGCCCTTGACACAGTAAATAAGGTAAGGAAGCAACACTCTAAACTTGAAATTCAATTCCAAGAATGTGATGAAGAGAGAAGATTGCTCATAGAGGATTTAGAAAAATCAAAGGCTAAGACAAAGAGGTTCAAAGATAAGTTAGAAGCAAAGATCTTGGAATGTGAGAATTTAGCACAATAAGTGACACTACTAAAAGAAGATTTAGAGGACTCCAAGATCAATATGAAAGGGTTTAAAAATAGCTAAAATAACTTGGATAATTTCATCAAGACATAAAAGACTACATCAAGCAAGATAGGTCTCGAATTTGAACATAATCAAAAGAAATGGGAAGGAGAGTCAACTTCAAGTTTTGGAGAAGAAGAAACTTTGGATGAAGATACTTCAGAAAAATATAGTGTAAAATAAATTGAGACATCTGAGGATGAGTTGGACAATAGAGATTTCAACAAAAATAGGAACAATGCACAAAGAAGATATAGATGGAACAACAATCATAATAGGTCTAGGAGACCAATGAGGTCAAGACAAGGAAAATTCAATGGAAGATGCTTTTCATGTCACAAGTTTGGGCACATGGCTTCACAATGTAGGACACATGAAAGACAGGAATATGGGAACAGATAGTTCTTCCATGGATATTTCTACTCATGTAATCAATTTGGTCACAAGGCAATAAATTGCAGGGTTCATGACAGAAGGAGGTATGGCTTCACTAGAAGAAATCCTATGACATTTGCACCTCCAAGAAATAATAACATTAAGTATTACAAGTGCAACAATTATGGTCACACAACAAAGTGGTGTAGAGCAGACATTCCAAAAATATGTATGAACAAGAATAGGAACATGAATATGAATAGGAATAGAAACAAAAATAGGAACATGGATATGAATAGGAATAGGAACAAGAATATGGATATGAACAGGAATAGAAATAGGAACATGGATATGAACAGAAATAGGAACAAGAATGTAGACATGGACAAGAACATGGACACTGAAAGAAATAGTTAGAGGAATCAGAAGAATCAGATAATAAGGAAAGAGGATAAAGGTAAAGAACAATGCCTTCTAGGAGTAGAAATACTCCCACCCCAGAATTAACCACCTCAACAGGAGGTGGGGGAGGGGCTAAGCTAAGAGGCTCATTCTTAGCCCCAAGTTAGAATCACCAAAGGTGACCTTTTTCCATTGATGTCAAAGGGGGAGATATTTGAGTAAGGGGGGGACTTGGTATTTGAAGAGAGCATCGAGCCAGGGGGAGCAACACAGAAGAAGAAGTCAAGTTTTTGGTAAAAATTTTTTGGGTTGCCATCAATGACAAAGGGGGAGATTGTTGGACATTTTGAGTCCTTAAAGTTAAAGTTGTCATTGATTTCAAGAAATGAAGTCATCATTAAATGTCAAGGAATTTGTCAAGAAACAAGTTATCAAAGTTGTCATTGATATTCTGGAAGAAGCTTCTAATAAAATCAAGATCAAGAGGAACAATGCAAAAGTTAAAGGCAAAGGGCTCCATAATATTTTTAAATATTATGTGGAAGCATAAGTTAAAAGGTTTTTCTTTAAAACCAATGATGACAAAAATAAAAGGTTTTTCTTTAAAACCAATGGTGGCAAAAATAAAAGGTTTTTCTTTAAAACCAATGGTGGCAAAAGTTAAAAGGTTTTTCTTTAAAACCAATGGTGGCAAAAGTTTAAAAGTTTTTTCTTTAAAACCAATGGTGGAAAAAATAAAAGGTTTTTATTTAAAACAAATGGTGGCAAAAATAAAAGGGTTTTTATTTAAAACCATAGGGTTTAAAGAATTAATTTATAAAATTTAAATTCAAAAGAATTTAAATATTTTATAAATTAATAAAGTTTCAAAGGAAAATCGAGTGCCAACGTTGAGAATAAATCGAGTATCGACGTCATGCATGGAGGAAGATATTTAGTATAAAGGCTAATGCCTTGGAGGTATTTCATTCATCCTTTTGCTCGATGATAAAAATGTGCAATTGTGTAAGGAAGAAAGTATAGCAAAAATTTTGTTTATGCCCAGTGAACGTAGCCAAGGTGTGGCTAAGAGACAATAAACATAGCCAAGGAGTGGTGCAAGGCAACGAATGCAGCCAAGGAGTGGCCAGAGATAGAAAACGTAGCCAAGGAGTGGCGCAAGGCAGTGAACGTAGCCAAGGAGTGGCCAGAGACAACAAACATAGCCAAAGAGTGGTGCAAGGTAGCGAACGTAGCCAAGGTTTGGCCAGAGACAACAAATGTAGCCAAGGAGTGGCGCAAGGCAATGAGCATAGCCAAGGTGTGGCTTGAGGTAGTGAACGTAGCGTGGCATGGCCTAAAGTAGGTGAAGGCATAAAGTGTGGAGACTCCAAGGGAGAACGCAGCTCCACGATGGTGACAACCAAGAGGAAGGCACTTGGAAGAAGAAGCACTTCATGCGTTAATAAAACTGGTAACATTCTTGTGAGATTTAATTTTAATTTAGGCTAAGGTTGAATAAAGGAGAAATAAGGTTGTAATTAATTTGATGAATGCCTAAATTAAAAAGAGTAGTTTTTATTAAGTATTGAGGTGAAAAGATTTACTTGTGGGTAAAATATTTTTTACCTTAGAAAATGGAAAGATAAATTGCATTATTTTATCAAAAGAATTATCTTTAATGCAATAATAATTTTAGGGAGATATAAGTAGAAATAGCTTTGGGCTTTGATAAAAAAAGTAGTAAAGTGACTTATGCTTGAGAGGTGAATATTCAAAATAGTATGGTGTTGGATATTATTTTGAGATTGGAGTAATAAGGTATACTCATGAATTAATATATGCATTGTATTGTCATCTAATCCTTTTGAGAATTGGCAAAGGAATATTGTGTTATTGTGGTAGATTCTTGAAGGTCATATTTATCAAGAAAAAGGTATGGGCATATTATTCAAAGTTTAAGTTGATTGATTGTTTTATGGAAAATAAGTTTGGAGTGAAAAGGACTTGATTAGGGTTTCCTTTTGAGTGTGTTTGAGTGATTGCTACAAGGTTTTATGGAATAAAGAAGTGTGGTTAAAACCTTGTTTTATAAGCATTGTTGTTGAAGCCATTGGTTGTGTGAAGAGCTTGAACTAGGGTTTGAGTATCATTGCTATGTGAAGACTATTTTATAAGCATTGTTGTTGAAGTGAGTTATTGAGCAAAGAACTTGAACTAGGGTTTGAAAAGAACATGAGTATCATTGTTATGTGAGGATTGTTGTTGAGCATTGTTGGAAATATTTTGAGTTGATGTTTACATGCTTGGACTAGGGTTTGTGAGCAAGGGTTGTTTCTTTGGGTGATTGGTTGAGTAGAGTTGGTTGAGCCTAGTCAAGTGGGTGTGTGAAGTGATTGTTCAAGTTCCATAAAATAAATTATTCTATATTCTGATTTGAGTTGAGAAAGTGATTGGGTATTGAGTATAGAACATATTGGGTCTCTAATAATTCTCTTTATGTTTCTATGAGATTGGACAAGTTCTAGTGTGGACTTGTTGAGAAGATTTGAGGCAAGTCTTTGAGAGGACTTGTGGACAGATTTGAGTAAGCTTTTGTGGAAGCTTACAATACAGATTAAGAGCATATTTGGATAAGTTATGAGTGGAATTATTGAGCAGGTTTGAGCAAGTTTTGAGTGGACTTGTTGAGGATATTTGGGCAAGTTCTGAGTGGACTTGATCAGCATATTGAGCAAGTTATGAGTGGACTTGTTGAGAAAATTGAGCAAGTTCTGAGTGGACTTGTTGAGCAGATTGAGCAAGTTCTAAGTGGACTTGTTGAGCAGATTGAGCAAGTTATGAGTGGACTTGTTGAGCAGATTGAGCAAGTTCTAAGTGGACTTGTTGAGCAAAATTGAGCAAGTTCTGAGTGGACTTGTGGAGCAGAGTTTGGTGTATATTTGAGGATAGGTTTGTGCCAGACTAGAGATAGATATTGAGTAGATTTGTGCTAGACCAAAGGACTATGTTTAGTGTATATTTGAGATAGATCTTTGGAGGTGACAGAGCAGAGAGGACAATAGTCTCTAGTGGATAGAGATCCATCATCCAGGGCAGTGAGGATAGGTCTTCTGAGTGGGTACAAGAGTCTTCAATGGAGAGAGATCCACAAGCCAGTGTAGTGGAGGCAGTAGTCTTCTAGAGGATCACCAACCAGAGCAGAGGAGGAGTTCTCTTGTGGATAGAGATCCACGAACTTGATTTAGGGGATCAACATCTCCTTTGGACAGAGGTCCATAAACATTGTAATAGGGAAAGGATTCCCAAGAGATTGATCGAGAAAATTTTAGTGAAATATTTTCTTTGTGGAGTAGCCCACATTGGGTGAACCACATAAATTGTGGTGTCTCTATTGTGTATGGTGTTTTGTGCATTACTTTGATTATTGCTATTGATATTGATCTATACATTGCATAATATTGATTGGGAAAGAAAAGTAAAAAATTATCTTATACTATTCACCCCCCCTCTCAGTATAAGCTTGTGTTCTTCAATAAATACCTGAGACACATATGGAGTGGATTTGGTCTCAAATGATCCAATAATTTCACATTCATAGAGGTAGTATTGATATTGACAGTGATGTATCATATGAGGCAATAGTATTCATGGTATAACGGTGAATTTTACAAGGGTGAGAGCATTGCATTTTAGGAGACAAAGATAAAGTTTTATAAATGTTTTAAAATTGAACATCAATTAAAAACTACCGATCATACTCATATTGCCATACATTGTATATTTTAGTAGTATTGAGGCATTGAAAGGTTAAAAAATCATTAAATATATTATATGCCCAAAAAATGATGAAATCTTGTTATATCAAACTATTTTGAAATGGTACCAACTGAGAGAACGAACTGTACAAATGGAAATTCCAACATTATAAATAGCCATTGATATGGAGGAAGAACAGGTCAGGCGATTTTGGAAGATACGGTGAAGCGTACCAAAGATGACATTTGATCAAACATAAAACATAAAACAAATGTAATGTCCAGAATGTTGCTTTTTATTCATTCAAAATTTCATGGGTTACAAGGGTAATTTTTCCCAATCTGTCTTCATGGATATCAAACACTCTGATGTTTTCTCTCGAGACTCCTCAGTGAAGGTGGGCTTGTGAACCACCATTGGTTTGTTGGTTGTTGTTGTTTGTGATCTCCTACACCTATTTTTGAAGGCCTGCAAAATGTGGTTAGAGGGTTTGGGGGCCTGCCTTGGTCAAGCCCCTTGTTGATAAAAGATAAAGATACCCAAAGGAAAATTATGCTGAAACATGATGGAAACTGAATAAAATACTATAAAAACATGAAATAAATCTTACCTACTAAATTTGTTGAGGTAGATCTGTTGCATAGTCAATTTGCATGGTAGGGGGTGAATTGGAGCTTGGATTCATAGGTCAAGGGGTGAATTGGACTTCTGCTAGTTGTGGGACCAAAATTTCTATCTGGATGGATGGCAGAAGTTATCCTTTATTTTTTGTACATTGTAGAATTTTTAGATGCGATCCTAGACTAATTTTGGTAGAGTTTCTGTATGGTAGCAAAAAGGGAGAGAGAGGTAGAATAGGAGGGGGAGCCCTCTATTTATAGAAAAATATGAGGTCAGGAGAAGGGGTTAGATAGACCAACCCTTAGAGTTACTCCATGTTGGAGTTAGGTTAGGGTTTGAATAGGTTTCAAACCCTCATGCCTTAGAGAAATATCTCCTCCTCACACATGTGTGAGGAAGAGTTAGGATTAACTAGGGTTAGTTAGATCCTAGGTTAGGTTAGGGTTTAGTTAGGGCATTTGGAAATATCCTAACTAATCTCATGTGCACACATGTGTGGGAGTGTGCTTAGGGCTAATTTGACTTAGGACCCTAATTAATATCACTTAAGTGAAAAAGTGCATTTGATTAAATATCAATGATGAATTAGATCACTAATCAACCTAATTAGGCTTTTAGATAGGGATAAGGTCCCATGAAGGCTAATTAGGTGTAGGGGAGGGCTTAAGTTACCTTAGGGGGCTAATAGGTGGTCTCCTAGTGGGTAGGAGGCATTTTGGAGGTGTTTTACCTAGTTTTGTAGGTTTAGGAGCCTACGGATAACTAAGATAGCCTATGGATGACTACGATGGTCTACGATGGCCTATGATAGCCTATGTCAGTCTACAAGTGTGTATGTAGATGTGCAAGTGTCTAGAAGTGAGCATGTGCAACTTTTAGGTGTCTACATTTACCCCTTTTTGTACTATGATGTGTGGAACACAGTTTAGTGTAAAAATATGATATGAGAAGGTGATGAGATGTTTTGAATTGAAGGGGAATAAGGGAGAATGAGAAGAAGGGAAAATAATGGAATCTAATCAAAGGTATGTAGCCACTCAAAGTGTGACCATACAACATTGATTGATAGCCAAGAGGAGAAGGGGAAAGAAGAAGAAAAGAGAAGAAGAGAAAATAATGGGATCTAATCAAAGGTATGTAGCCGCTCGAAGCATGACCATACAACATTGATCGATAGCCAAGAAAAGAGAAGGGAAATAAAGGAGAAGAAGGAGAGAAGGAGAAGGGAAAATAATGAGATCTAATCAAAGGTATGTAGCTACTCGAAGCGTGACCATACAATATTGATCGATAGCCAAGAAAAGAAGGGAAAGAAAGAAAGGGAAGAAGAAGAAGAAGAATGGGTGAATGCAAATGATGAGATGGAGGTGAATGGATGCATGTGGATGACTGTGGATGCAATGCGATGATTTTTTGATTTTGTACAACATTTTGCAATGTCGTATTGGTTTCTTGTGAGGGAAACTTATGACTGCTTTGCTTTTGTGACCAATGCAAGATGGTCCAAATACGAATAGAACACATGTCTATTCAAATTTTTGCTTTTGATTGATTGATGAGTGCAAGGTGACACTTGTCAAACCATTTGAGCTAGGTGGCATGGATTATTCAAATGTACCATTCATTATGTGATCATCATCGACATACATGAATGCTAGAGTGACATCTTCGTTATTGGGTTATTCAAATGTACCATTCAGTATTTGGTCAGGGTCGACTGAATGATAGAGTGACATCTCCAATATTACGCGTGGCTCTCATGATTTAACAAATGTCTGATTTGGGATGGAGTTTTATCTTGAGATAATCTTCAGCAAAAAATTTTGTAGATAGATGCGATATCCATGATTTGGATGTTTGATTGTTTGGTTGAATGCAAAGAAGATTTTGGATATGAATACCCCCTCAAATGAGGAATCAACAATGAGGTGAATGAAATGTGATGAAGTGATGATGAGGTGATTGATAGAATAAAATGGATGATAACAAGGATGAAAAATTAAATGGAGAGGAAGAGGGAAAGGTAATCTAGGGGTTGGAGTGAAAATTTGATGATTTTGGAGTCAGGAGCTTCAATTCGCATGGTGGGGGTGAATTGAACCTAGATTCATAGGTTGGGGGCGAATTGGACCTAAATCATAGGGTGGGGGTGAATTAGGGTTTTTAGGTGTTTTTATACCTTTTTGATGCGCATGGGGGGTCATTTGCAGCGTGTGACTTGGAGAGCGAGGAGTGAGTGATGTTTGGTGATGTGAAGCACTTGTAGTTTGAGGATTTGGGTGCAGCGATGGTGAGGGGACAGACTAGTGCTGGAAGCCGATGCGGGGACCCACCGATAAGTGGTCGCAACTTGCTTTTGTTCTATTTTGTTGTTTTCAAAAAATGCGTGAAATGAGGGGGGAGGTTTTTGCATCGTTTTTTAAAATTTATGCAATATTTTATGAAAATTGAAACACAAAGTGTTAAACAAGCCAAATGGGTATCTAGATGTGTGATCATATTTTCATTTTGACTAGTTTTTGCATTAGTTTGACTGATTTATGGGTAGTGTAGTTGAGTGAGTGGGGTTTGCTATTGGGAGCAAACGGTGTACTATTTTTTAGATGTGATTGAATTTTATCTATAAAAGTGGCAAATGGGTATCCAGATGTGCGACTGTGTTTTTGTTTTACCCTCGTTTGGCATGTGATGTTGATGTGTGGTTTTTGTATGTAAGTTGGTTGAACTTGACTTTGATGTTGGTGATTATATGTGTGCTATTTTTGAAATTTGTTGAAACTTTCACTGTAAAAGGGCAAAATGGGTATTCAAAAATATATTTTGTTTTTGCGTGTTGTGGCATTTGATGTGTGTTTGAATTTTGTGCCATGAGGTGTATTTGAGTAAACATGGAATTGGCTGTTGGGAGCCAGATATGCACTATTTTTCAAATTTGTTTGGACTTTTACCATGAAATGGTAAAATGGGTATCCAAAAATGTGATTGTGTTTTTGTTTTATCATGTTTTGTGCATTGTACATGATTTTGCATCTCGATATGCGTGAGAAAGTAAATGAATGATTTTGTAGTTGTGAAATGTGTTCTAGTGAATTGATTGAAATTGAATTGACTAGAATGAGTGGTATATATATATATTGTGTGAAATTGACATGAATTTTATTGTGAATGAAATAGGTGAAGAATCTTGAGTCATGACATCATGTGTAGATGATGAAGGCTGAATTGGAGGAGATTATGAAGAAGAATGATGAGGATCAGGAGTGGTTGGAGGTAGTGTGGCTAAAAGGTGTTTGGGAATGCATAAGCATTCATGCTAATAGAGCTTACATATCAACCTTATGTGAGAGGTGGGATCCTGATAGGAATACCTTCCACTTTCCAATGGGTGAGATGATGATCACCTTGGAGGATGTGTACAAGATTTATAAGTTGTCGATTGAGGGTGTTCCAGTGAGGGAAGTTGTGGATGACAGTCAGGAGGTTGTGATGGAGCATGTATTTGGTGCATGATGGAGGGAGGTAGACATTAAGAATATGGATTATGAGTACCTTTGGCATCAGGGCATGTTGTTAGATCGTTAGTGTGCAACGATGATGATGATATCGACCTATGCGCTACCAGATACTTTTGGGATATTGTTTACCTAGAATATGTTGGATGTGGTATGCGACATGGTGGAGTGCATGGTTGTGTTTGCATGGGCACCTACACTATTGGCCCAGGTGTATAGGGAGTTGCACGATATGGTGCATGTGGGGTGGAAGGGATTGAGTTGGAATCCTTTGCTGTAGGTGTGGGCATGGGAGCATATAGCCATAGAGCGACCATCATTGTTGCCCTATAATGCTCATGTGGAGGGGAAGACTCACTTGCCATATGCACTAAGATGGAGGACATATGAGGAGAAGGGGATGAAGAGGCCACATGAGGGTGATCCTTTATTTTGGAGGGTGAATTTTGGGGAGTTGGAGGCTAAGGATATTTATTGGAGGCCCTGGAGGGGTGGAGTAGTGTGGGAAAAGGATGAGGAGTAGCTAGGAGCTATTCATCGAGGGTGATGGGTGGTGGGTCGGTATACTCGATAGGCTAAGTTCTTCTAGTTCAGTAGGGTGATGCGATAGTTTGGTTTATGATAGGATGTTCTAGAGGCACCTATCATGATTTATAGGGTGATAGAGGTAGTCACCCTATAGTACTACCTTGGACTGGTGAGAGGGATCCATTAATGATCATTTTGAATGTGGATGATGTAGGTACGACACTAGAGTATGATACCTAGTGGGTGACTCAGAGTTGGGAGGTAGGTAGGGGAGTGATTGATCAGTGGGTGCAGCTAGGTAGTGGGGTACCTGGATGAGTAGTGAGAGGTACCCGATCTAGGCCATAGGGGGAGGTGAGGGATGAGGTTGAGGTACCTCTTTATCGATCGAGGTGACTGGTTGGGTAGCACATCTAGTGCAACTACAGAGAGAGTAGTAAAGGCATCGGTAGGTGGTGTAGAGTAGCCTATGGAGGAGCCTATGATGATGGAGGATGTGAGGGAGGATGTTGGGGTTGATATGGGTGTCAATGACTTGATTGATGTGAGATATTTTGGTGATATTGGAGATATGGAAGAGATACCCATTGAGGAGTAGGAGATACTAGAGGTTGATGAGGAGTTTTTGATGTTGCATGAGAGGGTATGACAGTTAGAGGGGTAGCTTTGTACCAGTGAGGAGGGTTGGGCGGTAGATCGACAGAGATGGAGTGAGGAGCATAGGGATTTGAAGGAGAGATAGGTAGCTATGGAGGAGCAATTGGTGGCTATGGAGGTGGTATATGCCACTAGGGAGAAGGAGTTGGAGCTTTAGGTTGTTGAGTAGCATGGGAAGTTTACTATGATGGAGGTGAGGTATGCAAAGATAGTAGTGAATTAGAGCATCTGACTAGTGAGCGTCTGGTATGGTAGTCAAAGAGAGGTTGAAGGGCAAGATATATAATATGTAGTATGTGATAGAGATGAGGGATGCTAAGAGAGAGGCTCACTTGGTGGATATTACCAAGTTGCATGCCAAGGTGGAGTGGCAGCGATAGGCACGAGAGGATGTGGAGCGAGCGAGAGTAGTAGAGTAGGTCCCTCTAAATGTGGCTACATTGAGGGTAGAGATAGAGCAACTACAAAGGGGTGATGAAGAGGTGGGAATCAAATGAGGAAGGATATGGTAATGAAATCATATTGCGAGATCATCCTGATGATGCATGAGATTCCACTATCATATTATGGTAGGTTGCGGTCATGGTTGACATCATGATAGTGAGAATAAACACATTCATAGTAGAGTCATCAGAGTACGACCTTGATTATGCAAAGGGGAGTGGGGATAGAGGTGCCAGTAGCATTACAAAGAAGGAGTGTGGCTCCTGTGGTGACTCAAACATCTAGGGTAAGGGTAGAGTCTAGTAGGGCAATGGTGGCACACAGAGCAACGTAGGGTATGGCGACTCATGAGGGGAGTGGAGAGACTCCTGGTGATCGATAGAGCTGATGTTTTTGGTTTGTAGTGATGTATTGTTGGTTTTTGTAGCCTATGGGTGGATGTGATTATGGGTTATGGACTTGTACCCATTTTGTAGCCTGATGGTATTTTTTATCTTGATATATATAGATACCTATTATGTTGTGGCTCTTATATATATGTGTTGTGATTTGATTTGAATGTGTGTGTGATTTCTTGTGTTTTTATTGTGTGAAATATTGGTAGGTAGATGTACCATGGATGAATATATGTGCATATGGTAGTATGTAAGAAAATGATATCACTGTAGTGTAGAGATACTGTGAAGTGATGTAGTGGAAATGCATGTAGATAGATGTGATGATGTATGATAAAAATAAATGCATGTAGGATAGATGCAAGGATGCATGTATGTGAAAGCTGAAATGCATAGAGGAAGCACTTGTATCGTAACATAACCGATTGTGATGTGATCCATTATGTAATCTCAGGGATGTAGGATAGTGTAGTGTGTATGCAATAATTTTGACAATCATAGTTGTAGCAATCAAACCTCATGATAAACTGAGTGAGATCTATCGACAACTCATAACTAACCTGGCTAGGTCAAAGTCTATCAAGGACATGTGTGTGCAAATGAGTGATGTTCATTTATCCATTTTGAGGGAGGTAGGACTAACCCATTGTAAACATAGCTGAAGTAGCTAGCTCATCCACAAGTGTGTAGTGATCTATACAAAAGAAGGTCTCTAATGTGACAGATGTGTCACCACTTGTAAGACTATTCCACTGGAAAGAAGGCGCTTAGGGCCTATAGTTGGAGATGGAAATCATCCCATGATGTTATGTTAAACCTAAGGACCAAAGGTGATGAAGCATAACAATTGTGATATCTAGAGGTTTTTTTTTTTGTTTTTTGCCCCTCGTTTATTTCTTGTATTTTTGTGGTGCTCTTTTATTTCTTTTTTTTGTATGGGCATTGGCTTTTATTTTCTACCCCTTTTTTTATTGTTTTTCTTATGCTTATCCCTTTTTTTATCCCTAGGTTGTATGTTGATCATGCAAATGATAGGATGAGCAGGGGAAACCATTCACTAGATGGTGATATCTACACAAGGTGTTATCTTCCCTAGACTCAAAATTTGTTTAAGATGTGACCTGTGTGAATGGTCCTTGAAAGAAGTTGAAGTAGCCAAAGAAAATTGTAAGGAGTGTAATAACCTTTCATCTAGAGGTGACATTTGATTGGCTAAACTAGTGAATGATCAAGAAAATGCAAGACACCATAGACCCTATAATCCCGAGAAAGGGAGTGGACATCCAAGTGGTAATGCTAACAAGTGCGCATGTTATTCCTGCTTGGGGTGTATTTATGTAGATGGAATATACAAACATGAAGGAAACCATAGAAGAAGGATGGATATGTGCAATGAATGTAATGTGAGATGCATTATGAAATATCCATATCTACAAGAGGAAATATGCACGATGCAACTAGAGGATATTATAAATCATGTGAAAGGATGGATGTATAGGATGATGATGATGATGAAAATAGAGAGTTATGATGATGGATACCCCAATGTGTGGGGGGATGTAGCAACTAGGAGAGAAGCAAACAAGTGAGAAAGCACATGTGGGATTGATAGGTGTGGATAGAGAATCTAGATAAAATATGTAAAATAACATGAAAGTGGTGAAGGGCAACAAATATGAGAAGCTAAAAAAACAATGTAAAATAAAAGAAAAAGAAAAGATAAAAGAAAAAGGGAGAATTATCATAGGAATGTAGCCACTCAAAGTGTGACCATTAAATAATGCTAACGAGGAAGGAGGTGAGGAGATGGAATGGAAGAAATAAAACAACACGAAATCAAATAGAAACTATGTGAAATGATATGGATCGAATCGCGAGTGACTTGGTGAAGTGACAAGGTGACTCAAATTTTGGTAGGTAGCATAGTTGGATGGCTATTGGAAGTAGCAACATGTAGGAGCAAATGAATCTCATGATCGGGTGGAGTGATGTACTAGCTGGTGTGGGGGGATTTGGAGGCAAGTAAGCAAGGGGGCTTGTTCAGGATGCAAGTGAGCGTTGTGAGAAAGCATATCCTGAATAATGGATTTGAATGTATGGCACACATTTATGTCATGCCTTGGCTAATGATGGTAGATGCAAAAGTGGTTTTCATTGTAATCACATAGCTTAGGGTGCAAAGGATGAATAGGGTGAATTTTTGGTAAAGCAAGGAGGCCCTAGTGAAATATCTTATGTAATGTTTTAGATGATTGTGTTGATCAAAATAGCCTAGGATAGATATACGGGTTGGATAGAGATGAACATGGAGGAGGTGGTGTGGGAATGGGTGGTCGAGTCAGGACACAGGAATCAGATGTAGATCAGGTCTAGGAATGAAGGGAAAGCCTAGAATAAGGTGATGTTGGTCTGGCCATGGTAGAATAATGCAAAGAGGATTAGCAGTGACAATGGCTTAAGTGTAACTCAATATTATTGAGGAGATAGAGAATATGTTGAATGTCAATGGGAGAGGTGATGGAATTGAGGAAGGTGGGGACCAAGATTCAAGAGGGTATATGGAATGGAGGTTTGAATGTGAATAAGGATATGAAAGAGATAAGGAGGGGGGAGAATGGAACTGGTGCATTAGTTATGTAATAGGCTAGAGCAAGAGACCGTGAACTAGTGATGGTGGAATATGAAGGATAGGTGGTATGGGGATGGCTGTAGAATATGACACTGATGGGATGGGGGAATGCAAGTGGAGGCAGCTTGGGTGGCATGGTAGTGAAGGGATAAGTTGGAGGGTGACATTCCAGTCGTTAGGGGTGGAGGTAGTCCTATAGAAGATGCATGAATGGGTGTAGTGCCCTTGTTAAGGATGTAGTAGGGTAGTATAGGTCAAAGAGCTAAGGAAGATGATAGATATGGATCATTGGGGTCGATCATGTGAGGTGGGGATAACTCTCACATGTGAGAAGCTGATGGCTGAGAGTGATATTCCTTATCCTAAAAGGAATATAAAGAGCTAAGAAAGGGGAATAAGAAGTATACCTACGATGGGGTGAGCTATGGTGATCATAATGGGATGATGTGGAGTGTTGGCATACATGAACCACATCAGATGGCTGAGCTAGATTGACTAGGGTGACTGGTATGGAAGATAGCATCTGGAGATCTTGCATGAAGGAGGTGACTATATGCTGGATGTGTGTATCAAAAATCAGATTTTATAGTTGAAGATGTTGTCATTGATATCGTAATACGTACAAAAACCAAAATACCCATAGCATATAAAAGACATAAAAAGTAAAATTTGTTCTGTTGTGTAAAAAAAAGTGAAATATCATGTGTGGGATGTGGTGTAGTGTGTGTTATATAAATTGGGACTATGTTGTGATGACCCTATATACAATATATATGGTTTCTAACCTAGATAGGCTAGGTATTGAATGTGCATAGGTGGATGATGTTTATAGGCTCGAGTTCAGTGGAACCTTCAAGGTTTTCTAATTGATAGGCACTTGATCTAATTTTTTTGTAATTATGTATGGGCCTAACCATTTAGGAGCGAATTTGTCTTGCTACTGATGGGTTTGGCTCGTAATTTGTTGATTTTCCTTGATAACTATATCACCAATTTGGAATTCATGTTGATGTACCTTACTGTTATAGGCACAGTGAAGATAGTATTGATATACGCGTGTGTGTTCGATAGTATGGATGCAACACTCATCCTAGAGCATTAATTGATGATGACAAGATTGATGAGTTGTGTTGTAATTGATGAAGTCTTTCATGGAGACTCATAGGGAAGGTATCTCAAGCTCAAGGGGCATAATGGATTTGGTGCCATAGACCAAAGAGAAGGGGGTTGCCCTAGTGGGTGTACATATGCTCGTATGATAAGCCCACAAGGCAAGAGGTATTTTATTATGCCAATAATGATGGGATTCTACAACCATTTTTTGAAGGATGGAGAAAATGGTTTCATTGGTAGCTTTGGCCTAGCCATTACCCTATGGGTAATATGTGGTTGAGAACCTATGGTGGATATTAAATTTGGTGTAGAGGGCACATAAATTTTTGTTTTTGAAGGATTTTCCATTATCAGAGATTATTTGAGAGGGAATACCAAAGTGACATATGATGTGATCTATAATAAATATCATGATATTGTCTCCTATTGTTTGGACAAGTTAGTAGCTTCGACCCAATTTATGAAGTAATCGATAGCAGTGATAATGAATTTATGGTTGTTTGATTAGGTAAGTGGGATCTTCCCTATGATATCAAGTCCCCATTGTGAGAAAGGCCACATGGATTAAATTGGTTGAAGAGCTTGCAAGGGAAGATGCGTGAGGTTGGCATGTTGTTGGCATTCTATGCATCGCTTGACATATTCATAACAATCATATTCCATTTTGGTCAAATAGTAGCCCATGCATAAGATATACTTGGTTATAGCCATACCACTAAAGTCACTACTACAATTACCATCATGCATTTCTTGTACTACCCATTGGGATTCATGCGACTTGAGGCAACATAGGAGAATGACATTGTAATCACGATGGTACATGATGTCCCTGAGTAGTTTATAATAGATGGTGCATTATTTTAATGCTTGGCATTGAGTATGTGGCAGATCGTAAGGTAGGAAGTCTAATTTGATGTAATCCTTAATTTGGGAAAACCAAGGATCATATGGTTCGGTTTGGACAACATGGATTCCATCATCGTCTATGTGAGGTGAAGATGAGATGGATGATTTGGTGAGCATATGAACAAACACATGTGTAGTATCTAAAAGAATATTTTATGGTATCAATGATCCTAAGGAGGCCATTTTATTGGAAAAGTGATTGGAGGAATGTGGGGTAGCTTTGATAGCGTACCACTCGAAGTGGACGAGGAGTTACTGGGCGATTTGCTTGTATTATTGGAGAATGGGGTAGCAACATTGCCAAATCTCTTGGACTTGGTTTACAGTAAGAAGAGAGTCTCCCACAATATGAAGGTGTTGAATGTGCATGGAATGCACCTATTTTAAACCGAGAATAAGGGATTTGTATTTTGTATTTTTTTTGTGCATGGAAACCCTAGTTTGAATGAGAATGGAAGGGGCTCTCCGTCTGGGGTGAAAAATACTATGCCTGCATCCCCAGCGTGTATGCAATGAGAACCATCAAATAATAGTGTTAAGTCAACTGTTATCATAGGTTCAATATATTCTACGAGTTTTATGACATTAAGTATGGCATCATCAGGGATTTGGATGATGAGAGGGTGAGTATTCGATAATGCAGCCTTCGCGAGCTGGTCTGCAATGACCTACCCCTTAATGGATTTTTACAAAATGAATTCTAGGTCAAATTTAGTAAGGATAATAATCCATTTAGAAGTACGAGAGTTATAATAACTCTTATTCATCATGTAGCAGGGTGGGTTGTCATGGGCAATGACGAAGGTGGTGTGATTTATCATGTAATGGCATAGTTTTTAGGTGGCAAAAACTATAGCCAAGAATAACTTTTCCATGTATGCATAACGGTTTTCATAACTAACTAGTGTACGACTGATGTAGTATATGGATATTTCATGATTGAGTTCATTCTTCTAAGTGAGAAGTGTGCCAATTGTGAAGTCCATAGCAAAAATATATAGAGTGAATGGCAACTATGGATCTGGAGAAGATAAAATTGGTGAAGAGGTAAGGTAGGCTTTTATTGAATCAAAGGATTTTTGGTAGTTCTCATCCTATTTTAGGATGACCCCCTTTTTTAATAGGTGATTGCCCCAATGTTCTTGAGGCTGAAAGGCATGACTTTGTAGCAGAAGGTCCCTTGGGAGGTTATGAAGGAAGTTTTATGCTAGTTGGCAATATTGAATTTGATTTGGTTGTATCCAAAACATCCATCCATGAGGGATATCATTTCATGGCCTACGATAGAATCAAAAAATGATTTGATGTTCAGTAAGGGAAATTTGTCTTTGGGAAAATATTTGTTTAAGTCATGGAAATTAGTGCAAATGTGAACCTCACCGGAGGGTTTTGGGATTGGTACCATGTTAGAAACCCACTCGGTATAATCTATGGGAACAATGAAACCTACATTGAGGAGCTTTTGGAGCTCCGATTTTATGAGGAGAGCAACAATGGGATGCATACATCACAACTTTTGTTTGATGGGTTTGACGTCTTTGTCTAGGGTGAGATTATGAACCATTAGGGAATGTTCAAGGCCAGGCATGTCCTTGTAGGACCAGGAAAATACTCTAATGTATTTCTTAAGGAATGTAGTAAATATTATGTGCTAATCTGGTTAACATATCCCATCGGGTGTGCCATAATGAAACGTACAAAATATGACATTTGATCAGACATAAAATATAAAAAAAATGTAATGTCTAGAATGTTTCTTTTTATTCATTCAAAATTTCATGGGTTACAAGGGTAATTTTTCCCAATCCATATTCATGGATATCAAATAATCTAATGTTTTCTCTCAAGACTCCTCAATGAAGGTGGGCTTGCAAACCAATGCTAGTTTGTTGGTTGTTGTTGCATGTAATCTCCTGCACCTATTTTTGAAGGCCTACAAAAGGTGGTTAGAGGGTTTGGAGGCCTGCCTTGGTCAAGCCCCTTTTTGATAAAATATAAATATACTCGAAGAACAATTATGTTGAAACATGATGGAAATTGAATAAAATACTATAAAAACCTAAAATAAAGCTTACCTACTAAATTTGTTGAGGTAGATGTGTTGCATGGTCAATTCACATGGTAGGAGGTGAATTGGAGCTTGGATTCATAGGTCAGGGGGTGAATCAAACTTTTTTTGGTTGTGGGACAAAAATTTCTATTTGGATCGATAGCAAAAGTTGTCCTTTGCTATTGGTACAATGTAGAATTATCAGATGTGATCCTAGACTAATTTTAGTAGAGTTTTTGTATGGTAACAAAAAGGTATAGAGAGATAGAATAGAATGGGGAGCACTCTATTTATAGAAAAATATGAGGTCGGGAGAAGGGGTTAGATAGACCAACCCTTAGAGTTACTCCATGCTAGAGTTAGGTTAGGGTTTGAATAGGTGTCAAACCCTCATGCTTTAGAGAAATATCTCCTCCTCACACATGTGTGAGGAAGAGTTAGGATTAACTAGGGTTAGTTAGATCCTAGGTTAGGCTAGGGTTTAGTTAGGGCATTTGGAAATATCCTAACTAATATCATGTGCACACATGTATGGGAGTGTGCATAGGTCTAATTTGACTTAGGACCCTAATTAATCTCATTTAAATGAAAAAGTGTATTTGACTAAATGTCAATCATGAATTAGATCAGTAATCAAGCTAATTAGGCTTTTAGATAGGGATAAGGTCCCATGAAGGCAAATTAGGTGTAGGGGAAGGCTTAATTTGCCTTAGGGGGCTAATAGGTAGTCTCCTAGTGGGTAAAAGGCATTTTGAAGGCATTTTACCTAGTTTTGTAGGATTAGGAGCCTACGAGTAACTAAGATAACTTACGAATGACTACGACAATCTATGATGGCCTATAATATCCTATGTTATTCTACAAGTGTGTATGTATATGTGCAATTTTCTAGAAGTGAGCATGTGCAAATTTTAGGTGTCTATAGACGGATTGAAGGAATAGTGAAAGATAGCCAAATGATTTCCTACCAAGTTACACAGAGAGGGCTTCACTGTTGGAGAAAAGAGATTTTCTTGAAACTATTATTTTAAGATTTTATTAATATATTCATTTCATTATAGTGATACATGCATTATGATGATGTTTTCATATGTTTAATTATTTGATCTATTTCAATTATTTTTCTCTAGAAGGTCGCACTTAATTTAGATTGAATTAGGTTAATACTGGTTGATCTAAGTTAGGTTTTGTTTCAAAAATTCTTCTATATATTGTGTTTAGGATGAAGCATTAAAAGTTCTGTAACCTGCATTTAAAATTACATTTTCATTTTTATTTTCTTTTACTCTAAACTTTTCATTTTTATTTAAACTGTAAATTCACAAGAATAAAAAACCTGATGTTATAATCTAAAGTTTAAATCTTATCATTAGGGAATAATGTTTATTTCATGTTTTAATTCATGATATTTCATATTTGGAAATAAACATTAGCATTTTTAATTAAATTTTTCAAATAATTTTATTAAATTTTTAACCTAAAGTATTTGGACATATTTTAATTAGAATTATTTTTCTAAAGTTATAATTAAATTTTTGCACTTTATAATGTTGATTTTGGCAAAATTTAATTATTAATTTCACATTTGGAGAATGAATCTTGTGAACACTAAATTATAATTTCACATTTGGAGAACAAATATTGTGAACACTACATTATATTATATAAATCAAATATCGAAATCACAGGTCCCTTCTTAATGGTTATGTGCACCTTGAAGTTATTTTTAGCATTATTTTCACATTTTTCAAGCACATTCTAATACAGTACCTCGGAGAAACTAACCATTTTATTTTCTAGAGAGGGTTTTATAATAAAAATCCTAACTATGAGTGTGGTTTTGCAATTGGGCAAAATTATCACTCAACATAATTGACACTAGAAGGAGGGCCTGAAAGGTAACTTATTTGATTTTCAACATTTGAAGTTTTTCAAATTTGTTATTTAAATTTTTTTTGTAAAATTTTACAATTTATGTTGCATCGATCTGCTATAAATTCAAAAATATGGTTATGGTTAAATTTTTGTGAGTTTTTCATACACGACTTTGCATGTTGAAATTTGTTCAATTGTAGGAATTGAAACCTGGATAGATGGTGTATCTTTCCAATTTTTTCACACCCTTACCTTCAGGCTAAAGGATCTGCACCCGAAAGGAGGATGGGAAAAGGATGGGACAATACCTCAGACTGAGAGGCCCTTTGAAGGTCCCGCCTCTCGGGGGAGGTGTATAAGGGTGAATTTTCTACGGATGGTGGGTTCACCAGGAAACGTTTAATGGCAGTCTCCACGCCTAGGTTGGGAATGTGTTTGATGTGTTCAATTTTACATTTAATCATTCAAATTCCTAGGTTTGGCCAGATGAATCTAAATTGTTCTATTATGACAATGCAAATTAAATGAAGACAGAAAATAGATTTAGACAGAAAACACAGAGAATAATTAAGTGAAGAAATCCATACCTAGTTTCGGATGTTTGATGGAGATTCTGATTTTTGAAGTAGTCAAGATCGTCTAGAATTTGACAGAATCGTCTCCTATCTGACAGGATCGTCTAAGATCTGACGAATTCGTCAAACGAATTCGTCAAAGACCTACAATCATAGAAATAGATACAAAATACAAAAAATGCAGCTATGCCAACAGAGGGCAATGATGTAGAATGACAATAATAATGTTAAAATAATAATAACAAACAAAAACATGAGTGCATTACAGTGATTTAATGAAAATTTATGATTTTGTTATGCATTAAAGCTATATGGGTGAACTCCAAGATGTAGAATAGCATAAAATAATAATAAACTGACTAGATGTAGAATAAAATAGTAGATGAGAAGAGAAAAATGCAAACTCTGGGCAGTAATTGCCCCCAATGTTGACTGTAGTCGAAATCATATCGAATTGGTACGAAATCATCTCGAATTGGACAGGATCGTCTACGACGATCTGAGCTTGGTTCGACTGAATAATAACAAAGTTCCTGCAAACAAACTTAGAAAAATATGAAAACAAATGGTGATTTAAGATGGTCTAATGCATGTAGAACTCGTGTTACAAGAAATTTCAGCTAGGGGGATGTCAAGTGGAGGGGCTAAGATTAAATAGGCTTAGGAGGGAGGTTGGGAGGTTGGAGATCATCCCATTTTGGGAGATCTCCAATGGGGGAGGTCTCTAATGGTGTAGACATGCTTCTACCCAGATTAGAGATGCCATTGAAACATAAGCTAATTATGAAAAATCAGTTTTGGGACGAAATCGACTGGACATTTTGCTCCAGACGAAATCGTCCGATCTGAGACGATATCATCTGATCGGAGACGATATCGTCCAATGGACGAAAAAAACTCTAAAAATGGTTCAAAAAATGAGGAAATGGGCAGCAGGCAGTTTGGGAGCGGTTTTGAGGTTAAAATTTGAATTTGAATTATTACTAAGGTAATTTTAATTATTTGCTAAGGTTTACTGCGTCAATTTTAGGGTGCTACATTTTTCCCCCTCTTTAGCAAATTTTTTTAAGAAAATGCGTTAAAGATGAGTTCTTCTCGATTTATGAGAAAGCAAAAATTATTCCAATTTTTAGGCGATGATTCTTGGTCGAATCGTACGACAGCTTACTATGGTGCCCCCTCCGTGTTTTTGTTGGAAATTTTGGGTTTAAGATCCTAGCTTCTTGTCTATGAGTTGTCATTGATGTCAAAAGGAAATGACATTAATGTTAAGAGGATGTGTTGGCTTCAAAGGTGGAAGATTCCAAGAGAATATTTTTAAGAGAATCCTGAGAGATTATGTTAAGAGGATGTGTTGGCTTCAAAGGTGAAAGATTCTAAGAGAATATTTTTAAGAGAATCTGGAGAGATTTCATTGGCAATGGTTTTTATTAAAACCAATGGAGCCGATGTGTTCTAAAGTCCACGTATGGACTATAAATATGAGAAGGTTCCTAAGGTTAAACCCTCTTGGAAAATTGAAGGCAATTAATTGGTTTGGCTATGATCGAATGTTCTGTTTACGCTGTGAAAGAGGAGAGCTCGTGGTTTGAAAAGCTTTCGAAAAGCTTGACCATTTATGTGGAAGGAATTCTGTCTTGGACTTTGTAAGCCCCTTGTGGGCTAGTTGCAGTGAAGGCTGCATTTGGGCCTTGCGTAGGCGGAGGTCTACGTTTCAATCCCCATAGAGGGAGTTGTGCATGGATTAGTCACGTTTTTATTAAAACATGTTTTGTGCCATGAATTTCAGATTCTTCAAGGGCAGCCAATATAAGTTTGAGGGTTGTGTGTGGTGACAGCTTTAAGGATCAATTTTCTTCTACTCCAAAAAGGTATGGGCACATTTTCCTTATGAGTATGATTGGTGTATGTTTTTTGAAATAAGGTTGGAGTGAAAAGGTTTTCAACTAGGTTTCCTTTGGTTGGGTGTAAATCCTATTTTCTAGTTTTTTGAAGACTTCTTATGCATTATTATCCTTGATGAGAGTTTTCGTGAATGCATAATTCTGGTTTGAGGTAGTGGAAGCATTGTGCACTAGGGTTTATGTTTGTGAGTCTTGCTACTTGCATTGAGTTGGTGGAACCCTTGGTTGGCTGTTTTGAGTTTGATGGTTGAGTTGCTTCCATAGATGTTGTTTGATCAAGTTATTGATTTACTTGATTCATGATATTGGGCTTACTCCATTGAGTTGATTTGAGCAAGTTATTCTTTACATTTGGTGATATTGTGTTGGTGGCTGTTTTGTTCAAATATATTTGGAGGGAAAAGGATTTCTACTTGTTTCCTTTTCTTGTGATGGTTGGTTGAATGCTTCAAAGTTGATGTTTAGTTGAATTGTGTTGGTTGACTAAAACTTGTTTGATGAGCATTGTTGTTGAAAACCTAATTGATGGTGAAAAGAACATGAGTATCATTGTTATGTGATTCTTTGCATAGTTGGCAATTGTTGGGGTTTCATGTTCTTGAAAGAAAACATTCTATCCTATCCATTTCAGATATTGAGTTGAGTTTTCAGATTTGAGATTGAGATTGAGCTGAGTTGATTTGAGTTGATTTTTGAGATTAGGATTTGAGTATAGAACATATTGAGTCTCTAAAAATTCTCTTAATGCTTCTATGAGTTTGACAAATCACATTGGGTCTCTAACAATTCACTTTGTGATTTCCCACTAAGAAAGTTTTTCTTGGTGATCTTGTTGAGTTTTTGGATAGGTTCCGATGGGGACTTGTGAGCAGTTTTGGACAGGTTCTGGTGGGGACTTGTGAGCAGTTTTGGACAGGTTCCGGTGGGGACTTGTCAGCAGATTTGGACAGGTCCTAGCAGAGGACTTGTGAGTTGAGTTTGATAGTTCTATCAGAGAACTTGAGGATAGAGGTGCATTGGTTCTATGAGAAGATCCTGAGGACAGATTTGGCAAGTCTTTGAGAAGGCTTGTATGTAGAGGATTGATTTGTTCAAGAGTTGGACAGATCTGATAGACAGAGGAAGACTTGTACTAGACTGACTGACTGTGTTTGGTACAGGTTGTTGAGCTGCTGTGGACATGATAATAGAAGGCAGAGGTCTCTTAGGCTAAGCATTAAAGACATGAGGTCTTCGATGGAAAGGAGTTGCATGTGCTGGCAAGAGGTAGAGGCAGTTGATCTTCTAAGGGATCATTTCCAGAGCAGATGGGAAGGTATCTCCTTTGAGAAAAGGCTCATAAATTCTAATTGGGGGAAGGTATCTCCTTTTAGCAGAGGCTCATAAATTTTGATTGGGGGAAGGTATCTCCTTTGGTCCGAGGTTCATAAAAATTGTAATTGGGAAGGATTCCCAAAGAACTTTGAGATAACTTTTAGAGAAAATTTTTGTGGGCGTAGCCCAGCCATTCTGGGTGAACCACATTAAAATTGGTGTCACTTTGTGGATGATATTGTGCATTGCTTTGATATTGCTTTGGGTATATTGCTTTACTATTTTGAAGTATAAAGGAAAAAGTAAAAAGAGGTCTTATACTATTCACCCCCCTCTTAGTATAAGCTTGTGTTCTTCAATTGGTATCAGAGCAGGTGCCTTCGAAAAGTTTAACAGCTTGAAGGAAAACCTAGTAAAGAACATAATGGATTATTCAAGTGGCAATGCAACACCTATTCGTGATGAGTCTTCTAGTGATGAAGAGGCATATTACAACAAGAAAGACAAGTTCTCTAGAAAACACAAAAGTATGAAAAATATAAGATGTTTCAATTGTGGAAAATTCGGTCATTGTGCTACTGACTGTACTGTTGCTAAGAATGAAAGTGATGAAGATAAATAGGATTCTAAGAGCAAGGATTCTGAAAAGCACAAGCATCACAAGAAAAACAAAGATGAGCACAACAATCAAGGAAAGAGGTATTCTCACAAGCACAAGAAGAGTTTCTACCTAGACAAAGCAAGTAAGTGTTCTAGTAGTGATAGTGAAAGTTCTTCAAGTGATAATGAAAATGAGATGTTCATATCAAAAAAAGAGGAAGAACTGAAACATAGATTCATTATCATGAAATGTATTAGATGTGGAAATTTTTGTCACTTGAGGATGATTGCACAAATAATGATTTGGTTTTTAGTATGTATGAGGATGCTTCAAAAAACTATAAGGAAGATGCATGTATGGTATTTGAAAAGGGTAGCACCTCTAGTGATAAGAAATCTGAAAAAGGCTTTGATGATTCAAAAAGCAAACAAATAAAGGATCTTGAAAGTGAACTTATTAGTGCTCTTAGTGTTTTGGAAAAGGAAAGAAAGAAGAATGCTAGACTCAAGGATAAGTTAGATGAATGTTGTATGGAGAGAGATGATATTATAGAAAGTCTTGACTTCTCTATAGCTAAGACACAATAACTCAAGGATGAGTTAGAGTCTAAGGTTCTTGGGTATAATGAGTTAGAACAAAAAATGGCTTCTTTGAAAGAGGAAACTAAAGAGTACAAGGATAAGCTTTACAGGTTTCAAGATAGCTCCAAAAAGGTAAAGTCCATCATCAAAGATCAAAGAAAGGCAACAGATAAAATAGGTCTTGGTTTTGGTAAGAAACACAAGGAACAGGTTGGGGAATCTAGTAAGAGATTCCAAAAAGAAGAGAGTTCTAATGAGGAGAGAATTTTAGAGAAAGAGTCCTTGAGTGATAGATGCATAGAAACAAAAAATAGGAAACAAAAAAAGGGGAGAAAGTTTACAGGACCTAGAAGGTCATTTACAGGAAATTTTAATGGCAAATGTTTTGCTTGTCACAGGTTTGGTCACATGGCTTCACATTGCATGACTCAAGTAAGGAAGGTAAATGACAGTTTCAGAGGTGGTAATTTCTTTCAAGGGTATTGCTACTCTTGTAAACAGTTTGGGCATAAGGCAATTTTTTGCATGGCTAATAACAAGAATAGGGTTAGTCAGAATAGGTGGATTCAAAGAACAGGTATGCCTAAAAGAAATAACATTGTTACTTTTTATAAGTGCAACAATGAAGGTCACACAGCTAGATAGTGTAGAGCTGAACTTCCAAGGTACAAGAACAGGAATAGTGGTATGAATAGGTCCAAGGATCAAGGCATGGATAAGAAAAAGAATGATAACAGGAATAGGAATAGTGACAGGTTCAGGAATAGGAATATGGATAAGGAGAAAACGAGAAGACATGGTAAGGCAGCTATAGACACTGATGATGATCAATGCCTGTTGGGAGTTTTACTCCCACCCCAAAATTAAACACCTCAACAGGAGGTGGGGGAGGGACTAATCTAAGAGGCTTATTCTTAGTCCCAAGCCCCAAAGGTGACCCTTTGCCATTGATGACAAAGGGGGAGAGATATGAGTAAGGGGGAGAGCCTCAAGATAGGGGGAGTTGTTTATGTTGAGTTTCTGTGTTGTTGAGAAGCATGGTTTGCCATCAATGACAAAGGGGGAGATTGTTGGCAATTTTGGGTTTGAGATCCTAGCTTCTTGTCTATGAGTTGTCATTGATGTCAAAAGGAAATGACATTAATGTTAAGAGGATGTGTTGGCTTCAAAGGTGGAAGATTCCAAGAGAATATTTTTAAGAGAATCTGGAGAGATTATGTTAAGAGGATGTGTTGGCTTCAAAGGTGGAAGATTCCAAGAGAATCTTTTTAAGAGAATCCAGAGAGATTCCATTAGCAATGGTTTTTATTAAAACCAATGGAGCCGACATGTTCTAAAGTCCACATATGGACTATAAATATGATAAGGTTCCTAAGGTTAAACCCTCTTGGAAAATCGAAGGCAATTAATTGGTTTGGCTACGATCGAATGTTCTATTTACGCTACAAAAGAGGAGAGCTCATGGTTTGAAAAGCTTTCGAAAAGCTTGACCGTTTATGTGGAAGGAAGTCTATCTTGGACTTCGTAAGCCCCTTGTGGGCTAGTGGCAGCGAAGGCTGCGTTTGGGCCTTGCGTAGGTGGAGGTCTACATTTTGATCCCTGTAGAGGGAGCTATGCATGGATTAGTCACATTTTTATTAAAACATGTTTTGTGTCACGAATTTCAAATTCTTCAAGGGCAGTCAATATAAGTTTGAGGGCTGTGTGTGGTGACAGCTTTAAGGATCAATTTTCTTCTACTCCAAAAAGGTATGGGCACATTTTCCTAATGAGTATGATTGGTGTATGTTTTTTGAAATAAGGTTGGAGTGAAAAGGTTTTCAACTAGGTTTCCTTTGGTTGGGTGTAAATCCTATTTTTTGGTTTGTTGAAGACTTCTTATGCATTGTTATCCTTGATGAGAGTTTTGGTGAATGCATAATTTTGGTTTGAGGTAGTGGAAGCATTGTGCACTAGGGTTTATGTTTGTGAGTCTTGCTACTTGCATTGAGTTGGTGGAACCCTTGGTTGGTTGTTTTGAGTTTGATGGTTGAGTTGCTTCCATAGAGGTTTTTTGATCAAGTTATTACTTTACTTGATTCATGATATTGGGCTTACTCCATTGAGTTGATTTGAGCAAGTTATTCTTTACATTTGGTGATATTGTGTTGGTGGCTGTTTTGTTCAAATATCTTTGGAGGGAAAAGGATTTCTACTTGTTTCCTTTTCTTGTGATGGTTGGTTGAATGCTTCAAAGTTGATGTTGAGTTGAATGGTGTTGGTTGACTAAACCTTGTTTGATGAGCATTGTTGTTGAAACCCTAATTGATGGTGAAAAGAACATGAGTATCATTGTTATGTTATTCTTTGCATAGTTGGCAATTGTTGGGGTTTCATGTTCTTGAAAGAAAACATTCTATCCTATCCATTTCAGATATTGAGTTGAGTTTTCAGATTTGATATTGAGATTGAGCTGAGTTGATTTGAGTTGAGTTTTGATATTGGTATTTGAGTATAGAACATATTGAGTCTCTAACAATTCTCTTTATGCTTCTATGAGTTTGAAAAATCACATTGGGTCTCTAACAATTCACTTTGTGATTTCCTACTAAGAAATTTTTTCTTGGTGAGCTTGCTGAGTTTTTGTACAGGTTCCGATGGGGACTTGTGAGCAGTTTTGGACAGGTTCTGATGTGGACTTGTGAGCAGTTTTGGACAAGTTCTGATGGGGACTTGTGAGCATATTTGGACAGGTCCTAGAAGAGGACTTGTGAGCTGAGTTTGATAGTTCTATCAGAGAACTTGAGGAAAGAGGTGCATTGGTTCTATGAGAAGAACCTAAGGACATATTTGGCAAGTCTTTGAGAAGGCTTGTATGCAGAGGATTGATTTGTTCAAGAGTTGGACATATCCGACAGTACAGAGGAAGACTTGTACTAGATCGACTGACTGTGTTTGGTATAGGTTGCTGAGCTGTTGTGGACGTGATCATAGAAGGCAAAGGTCTCTTAGGCTAAGCATTGAGGATAGGATGTCTTCAGTGGAAAGGAGTTCCATGTGTTGGCAAGAGGTAGAGGCAATTGATATTCTAAGGGATCATTTCCAGAGTAGAGGGGAAGGTATCTCCTTTGAGCAAAGGCTCATAAATTCTAATTGGGGGAAGGTATCTCCTTTGAGCAGAGGCTCATAAATTCTGATTGGGGGAAGGTATCTCCTTTGGGCCGAGGCTCATAAACATTGTAATTGGGAAGGATTCCCAAAGAACTTTGAGATAACTTTTAGAGAAAAGTTTTGTGGACGTAGCCCGACCATTCGGGTGAACCACATTAAAATTGGTGTCACTTTGTGGATGATATTGTGCATTGCTTTGATATTGCTTTGGGTATATTGCTTTACTGTTTTGAAGTATAAAGGAAAAAGTAAAAAGAGGTCTTATACTGTTCACCCCCCCTCTCAGTATAAGCTTGTGTTCTTCGCTTTTACCCAAATCGAACGTTTGAGGTAAAAACATGGAAAAGTAAAATTTTTAAAATGTTGTTAAGTGTTTTTGAATAAAATTAAGAAAAATAGGGAAAAACCCTAAGTCATTGTTACTGTTCATTTTCTGGTTTTTGGAGCTCTTGCAAACAAAATGGTCAATACAACGCACAGATCGACAAAGGTCCGGCGTGGGCTATGGGTAAGGGTCCAAAATTAATGTAGAATGCTTTAATTTTGATTTTTTTATGGTTGTTAGATTAATTTTAAATGATTTTTGAGCATCACGACCATTTTTGGGCCGTCGACGTCGTCAGGATGAAATCGTCTCAATTTCTTTGAAATCGTCTCGATATCGTCGATTTCATCCAAGGGCAAAATCGGTGAAATGGGGACGATTTCATCAAATAAGGGACAATTTCAGCTTGCAAAATCAGAGACAAATTAGCTCAAATTGAACTTGTGTTACTTTCATTTTTAATCACTGTTTGATTAATGATTTTTATTGTTTTGTTGTTTATGTTGCAGAGAGGATTATTAAAGAGCAGAGAATGGAAATACAGCGGGCTGAGAGATGACTTGGCCACTCTATCACAGGTAGAGCAAGATCAGTTGGCTTAAGTTGGCTTGCAGCATGTGGCAGATATGCCATAGGTTTCTATAGATATGGGGCTATTGACAGCCCTAACAGAGAGGTGGTATCTAGGTTCTTCCTATTTTTGGTTATCGACAGGGGAGATGACTCCCACACTGGAGGATGTATGGAGGATTTTTAGGATCCCCATACAAGGACGGTTAATAACTCCCATGGCCAATCAGGGCCACGCGATGATGCAACTATGCAGAGATTCGAGCTTTGCCCTAGAGAAGGGCGGAGTGAACATCGAGTCACTATGCCAGATGCCTAGGGCATCTATACTGACACAAGTTTTGGCTGGGGTTGTAGGTGGTTGCTGCTATGCCATCAGAGTGGATGCAGAGTACCATGTCTATTGACATATGTGGTCTACGACATGAGAGACCATAGGTATAGGTTTTCTTGGGGGATTTATGTACTATGTTGATTGTATAGGATCCTACATGGGGTCGTATACAAGGGCGGCTGATTTCTGGTTATGACATCACTACTACAAGTTTGGTGCTAGGAGAACATCACGATGCGAAGGCCGATAGGGCTCCCACTGATAGGGATTGATGGGGAGAGGCCTTGAGCTTTATACTGGTGGATCTAGAGAGGGTCACAACGACGGATAGATCTACCAATGTCCCGAAGACTACTTGATGACCTTGTCTCCGACCAGATCACCTAGAGGCCTTGGAGAGATCATCCAGGGTGGTCCAAGGACGAACAGGAGCTGGATCATGTTAGGCGAACCTGTTGGCTGAGGATGGAGAGGGGAGAGGTGGAGCTCCACCGCTATGACCGAGTTTTGAGGTAGTTTGATCTACAACAGGGGATCCCATCTCTCAAATACTACGAGTTTTCTTGGACCGTCCGAGATAACACTACAGTTAGTGAGGCTCTAGATATGTAGCACTTCTGGATTTAGGACGTAGATGATGCCCCCATTTAGCTAGTGGATGGGGATGATGCTGGGGTAGCCAACGACTACGATGCCTGTACATAGGCATCCGCAATCCTCGGATGATGAGGGCTCAGGGTTTGATTCACACAGTTGTGCATCGGATGGGGAGGCAACGCCAGGAAGCCATGGAGGTGGCATAGGGTCATGGTGGGAGAGAGCAGAGGGAGGAGAGAGGTGGAATAGGCTTAGAAAAGGTCATGGCAGTGAGATATGAGGGAGGAGAGACCCCCTTCTCCATGGAGAGAGAGGCCACCATCACCTGATAAGGGCAAGTGTGTGGAAACAGGAGAGAGTAGTGAGATGGCTACTCTCCGGGCAGAGATTGTCCATATTTAGGCACAGGTGTAGACTTTACAAGATGAGGCTACATGCCACCAAGCTAAGGCTACATAACTCAGATATGAGGTTGCACGCCTCAGAGCACGGAGCGGAGGGGCGAGCACTCGAGACCTAGCATGGGCTATTGCCCAGGTCACATTCTATCAGATGCTATACCATCATATGGTGCCAAAGGGGTAGAGGTTACCGTTGTCAGCCCATATTGCAGAGCCTGTCATGATGAGGTCAACTAGGACATCATCATGATTAGAGTCTAAGACTCAGCACCACACGGACTACGATGGGGCCACCTCATCCACCTCAAGGCAGGGGAAGAGATGAGGCTGAGAGCTCAAGGGGTTATCGAGGCTAGCTGCAACAGATTGCACTGCATAGATTGATACATAGTGCTTATTATTATTTATGATAAAGGATTTGATTATGCCAAGGTATAGATTGTGGCATACCAATCTAGTTTTGAGATGATGTAGATGTTTGTTGATATATATATATATAGATCAGATATTTTTGATCATATGACTTGTCTTATGTATTGGTATGATGCTTTAATGTTTTGGTGTGATTAATTTGATGATTCATGTAATTATGTCATCTGGAAATATTATGGTTTTAATGTCATGCTTGTAAAATTTAAATGGAATAATATGATGTAAACAAATTGGTTATTTGTGATGTGATAATTTGATAAAAATAAAAGGGGACTTTTAACAATAATTTCAAAGGACATTGTCGCTATTATAGACCATTTCATGGAGTCTCCGCTCACTCGGTCGTCAAGCTAATCCTAGTATAGAAATATTGCTAAAAGTAAAAGAGTGCTTAAGAGACTATCTTAAGACTTTGTTGTGATGATGCAAATGATGATGATGATGATGATTTGTTTTCAGATTTCCATGAAAATATTATGCATGAAATATTTTAAAATTATTTTGCTAGGCATAAATTCTTAAGTGTGATAAATTTTTTGGATAATTCCCTAGGAATTATACCATCATTGCAAAATTTGAAGTTTGACATAATAACATGAAATAGAATATGTGTTTGTTTGTTTTAAAGCATAATTGTGTAACATAATGATTTAAGTCATATGTTTTTATGATTTTAAATAAATGGAAAATAAAATGGGTACAATGGTTTGCGCTAGGCATAGAATATTTAGGTATAGACTTATACCATCATTGCGAAATCCAAAGAAGAAAATAATATAATAGTTTTATTGCATGGTTGTTTTTTAATTTTTGAAAATAGTCAAAAAATATGAAGATGAGGACTTGCGCTAGGCATAAAATTCCAATTTTGGTTTTGGAACTATACCATCATTGCGAAAGTCAAAAGTTATAAATGTAACTTGATTGCATGTTTTTGAAAATGATTTTGATTTTTGATAATGCATGTAGTTGTCTTTATACTAAACAATTGTTCTTCAAAGAAGAAAATGAATTTATTCCAAACAATTTGCAAAAATATTTCAAAGTATCTTAAAGACAAAAGTTAGATTTATAAGGAATCCCATGTGCGTATGTGAGTTCATTACCAATCTTGATTTATCATAATGATACACAAAATCTCTCAAATACAAATGTGTGTGCAATTGCATTGTTCATTTACCAATTTTGAGCAAGATAATTTGATACAAGTGATTTGAATGAACCAAATAAGTGTTCATTAACCATGATTTAGATGCATATAACCATACCAGACTACTATGTAAGTTGGGTTATCAAGAGCTAGCTAATCCATAAGTAGACATAGGTCTGTACAAAAAAATGTCGCTAATGTGACAAACATATCACCACGCTAGGAGTTACCCCAAGCCAAGCGGGTTGGGCACAAACCACCTGTTATGGGGCTTACCTCACAGTTTTTGAATAATTCAGAATTCCAGGGATTCAATCTCATAAACCCTTCATTTCTTTTCAATGGGTAGGGAAAGGGATTTTATTGCTTTTTGCTTTTGCTTTTCTCTTTTTTTTTTTTTATTGTTGCTTTTGTATTTGAGATAATGCTGAAATAGTGTTGAGATAGTACAAAATGATACTGGAATAATGCTTCTTTTGCTTATAATTTTGTTTGATTTTTCTTTTTCTTTTGCTTCCTATGCTAGGGATACTTGCTCATATTAGCTGTAGAGCAAGGGATTTTTATTCTGGGTAGGGGTGAGCTTGTTCTTTTGCCAATTCTCAAAGATTCTAGACCATGTGCATGATAGGATAGTAGGGGAAACTTTTCGCTCAAGAAACCACTTCTACTATGTAGCATAGCATGGACATTACAAATATAATCATTTTATTGTGAAAATATATGCTTGGTTTAAGTAAATAACAAGATCAATTCTCTATGCTCAAACTTTATTTAATTAAATTTTGTGGACTTTGATATAAGAGAGATTAGTAATCATGCCAGATAAAATCAAGATATTTATTTTTGTGTTTGTGATAGTGAGGGATTCCAAATAATGCTAATTTATCCAAAAATAATTTGAAAATATAACTGCAATACTTGAAGAAGAAATATAGAAAACAAATATTTTTGAGGAGTTTGATGATCTTGAATCTCTCTTTCTTCTTTATTTTTTGGTTTCAAAAGAGTCAATAATATTGTTGTTTTTACTTTTTATTATTTTTTTTTGTTTTTGTTTAAACAGTTATATATATATATTTAAAATGAGACAACATGCAAAATATGTACAAATGATGAAATGACCAAATTTTATGTGTAATATCGCTTAAGATGCATAATATTCATAGGTTATTTTAAATCTTTACCATCTAAGGTAGCTAATTTGTATGCTCCTGATTCAAATTTAGCAGTGATAATATATGGTCCAAGCCAGTTGGGCTCAAATTTACCTTTAAGGTCTTTAGTTGCATTAGCATTTTTTTTATTTTCTTTTAAAACAAGGTCGTCGACCTCAAAGGATCGATGATGAACTTTCTTGGCATATGATATTTTAAGCTTGTTTTGGTAGGCACAAAGATGCTCCAAAGCATTGATGTGCTTTTCATCTAGAAGTTCTAGCTGACTGAGTCTGCCAGCTCAATATTCATCTCCTACTTCGGTATCTTGAAGTAGTAGAGCCAAAGAAGGAACTTCTAATTCAAAGGGAAAAACAACTTCAACGCCATAAACCAAGACAAAATGTGAAGTACCTGTGGGAGTTCGAACACTAGTTCGATAGGCCCACAAAGTTGGATATAATTGAATGTGCCATGCATGCAGATTTATTGACCAATATTTTAAGAATTTTGATTAAGGTTTTGTTAGATGCTTTTGCTTTACCATTACCCTGAGGATAATAGGGAGTGGACCAGCGATGTTGAATCTTATATTTTTGGCATAATTTCTTAATAAAGGATGTTTTAGCCTGATCTGCAGGAGCTATCTTGATCTGATTATAGCCAAAAAATCCATCCATTAGGGACATCATTCCACTCTCAACGGTAAAGTCAATGATTTGATCCATGTTTGGAAGAGGAAAACCATCTTTAGGGCATGCGGCATTAATATCTCTAAAGTCTGTGCAAACCCTAACTTTGGTAGCTTCTTTCTTGGTGACTAGAACTACATTCGAGATCCATTCAGCATAATCAATAGCTTGTATAAAAACAACATTCAAGAGTTTTTCTAACTCCCCTTTGACTAGCAAGGCCACTTTGGGATGCATTTTTCTAAGTTTCTATTTAATAGGTTTAGCATCCGGATGGACTACTAGATGATGCATGACTACATAAGGGTCCAAACCTGACATGTCTTCATATGTCCAAGCAAAGACATCTTCATAATCTTTAAGAAATGCAATGTATTCATTTTTTTTTTCTTGACTTAATTCTGATCCAATATTGATTATGTGAGGATTATCCTCAGTTCCAATCTTAACTTTAATGACGTTTTCTACTTCCATGTGTAGATCTCTTTCAAAATTTGGTGGGGCAGGTGAAACGCCCAATTATTGTAATTATTTTAAGGTTAACTTGGAGAATTCATCTTGAGGAGTCATGGCCTCAAGCTGGGCTATAGTTGGTATAGAACCATCAAAATAAAAACCATTGTGTAACAACTCTTCAACGGAGACATCATGGAAGATATCTCCCTCCAACTCATCGTTGGATTCAAAAATCAATTCAAGGTAAGCTATGGATAGCATATTGCATGTAAAGGGATTATTCTTTGGACACAAAGAATATTGTTTATCTACATAATCTTGATAACATATGAGTTGATCATCACCTTTAAAATGGAAGGGTTGACCCTTACTAGGAAACAGGCCCACACCACATCGGGCAGGCCATGGTTCTACCTCGATAGGTTCTTTCATACAATTTTGGAAAGGTCCCAAGCCTTTCCCTTTATATCCCATTTTAAGCATTATAGGTTTAGCTTTAATATATTCATTAGCAAAATAGCATCGAGCATATCTATCACAATGCGTCTTGATGTTTTGGGGTATTCTTCCCCAATCATATCCTTTATAAATAAAAGCACCACTCTCAACTTGGTAAGTACTTCCCATAGGTTGTGGGAGGCCCAAAGTATGAGGAGATGGTGGTAAGTTATTTAAAAGAAGTGAATCTTGCATAAAAGCATTTGTTTTTTCTGATATTAAAATTTTAGATAAATCCGGTAAAAGCTCATCAGAAAGAGCATAAGATGTAGAAGGATCATTCCATATATCTTTAGATGTGGAAGGTATGATAGATGTAGATAATGTGGAGGTGTTAATAAATGGGTCTATAGGTTTTGAAATTATAGGGATGGAACATGAAGGATTGGTTGTGGATTTAAGATCCTGTTGAGGTTCTAGTGTGGTTTGTTCAGAAGATGGTTGAGGTAAATGTATAGGTGTAGATGATGTTATGGGTGTGTGTTTCACATGTTTAGATGAAAAATAAGAATTAGGATGTGTGGATGACAGAGCGGGGCAAAATTGCACTCCAACAGGTTCTGCCAAAGCGCACATATCAAAGGGTCTAGGGTCACCATGGATAGTGACCAACTAATTTTTAAATTCAAATTTAACACACTGATGTAAAGTGGAGGGAACCGCTCGCATCGCATTGATCCAAGGGTGACCCAAGAGTATATTGTACGATGTTGGGCAATGTACAATAAACACGGTTGTATCTAGGGTTTGATGACCAACTTGCAAGGGTATAGTAATGACCACACGTTTCTTGTGTCTCGTCATTGAAAGCTTTGATAATCATATCCGTTTTTTTCATTTCATTACTTATAAAGCCAAATATTTGGTAGAAGTCAAAAGTGCATATGTTTAAAGATGAACCATTATCAATCAAGACTCGTTTAATAGCTACATCTCCAATTAGGGCAGTAATATATTAGGGGTTATCCTTATGTAAACTATGTTGTGGGATGTATTTATCGTGGAAGTCAATACAATTGACCTCTCGAGTGATGATAGTATTGGACATGGCTTCGGGTTGAATATTTTGTGGCACCATCATTTGGCTTAATGTGAGCATTAATTCATATCTATGTGTAGGAGAAGATATTAACAAGTCCAAAAGGGAAATTCTGGCTATAGTATTGGATAATTGTTCATTAATATTGTAAGGAGGTTTTGGTTGAACATTAGACATATGATTCCCTTTATTGGGATTTTTCAAAACAAATGGAGCTGATCCATCATTCTGAGTTTGATCTTGTTGAGATTTTTGATCTTGTTGTCTGGTAACAACTCCGATGGTACCTACAATGTTATATTGAAGACACTAAACTGGTCTTGGTTGAGCATTTATGGCTTGTTCATTAGGAAGGAACTGATTAGAAGAGGGTCGAGTAGTAACTCTTATAGGAAATGGTTCTTCTAGAACCATAGCATTTGTGATAGGTTGAATAGGATCTGATTCATTTTCAAAACTATCCGATTGATTTGAGGTGATGTCTACTTCACTTTCAGTATCCGATTCTACATCACTAGGATCAAGAGTTTGAATATTATGTAGGGGCCTGGTCGTGACCATGGATAAAGTTGTGCCAAATATTTGAGGATCCTGAACAGATAACTATCCGCTAATAGTCCCTACATATCGGGTAGGAGGGGGAACATTATGATGTTCGATTTGATTAGCCACTTATTTACCATGTTTTGGTAAAGGATGTTGAAATATATCTAATGATTGATTAGCATTTTGATTCTGATTTTGGGGAATGGTCTTATGAGCGTTATTAGGAGCATTTTGTTTAGGTTGGAAGGATTGCACCTCCATTTCATTATTATCAATCAGATCTTGTATTTTATTTTTCAATCTTTTGCAAGAGTTTGTAGCATGTCCAGTTCCTCTATGAAAATCATAATGTAAATTAGCTCTGTATCCGGGTATAGTTGGATCAGGTTCCCGAATAGCTGGTAATTGAATCAAACCTCGTGCTAGTAATTGAGGTAGAATGGTTGATAATGGTTGATTGATTCTAGAAAATTCTCGAGGAGGTTTATCAGAAGGTTTTAATATAAATTTTTATGTTATTTTTGTAGTATTAACATTAGCAATTTTTCTACTATCAGTGACTCCGTCACCTACAACTTGTTTGTTTTTATACTAATTTCTGGATGTTTTCTCATCATATTTCTTTTTGAGGTGACCTCTCCTAATGAGAGCATCTTCCACTCTTCGAGCTAAGTCTATAGCTTGATCAAAGGTGGTTAAAGTAGCAGTTGATAACTCATAGGATATTTTTTCTTGCAAATTATTGATAAAAATATCCAACATTTCCCTATAAGGTAGCACAAAGTGTAGTTTTCCTATCAACTGCCTCCATCTAGCTAAGAAATCAGCAAAACATTCATATTTGTCTTGTTTTAATTTGTATAAATCTTTAATGGTGACATGCCTCTCGATGTAGGCACTAAATTGATGGACAAAATAATCAGCTATTTCTTCAAAATTTCTCAAAGAATGAGTGGGTAATTGATAGTACCACTCCAATGCCATTCCTCCTAAACTTTTCGAGAACATTTTTAGCAATAGCAAGTCATCATGTGATATATCATGACATTATATCCTAAACTTGCGAAGATGCTCTACGGGATCTTCAGTTCCTTTATATATAGGCAAGACGGGCATGGGAAAGTGCTTAGGGTATGGTTGTGCTACAACTATGGGATCCAAAGGTTGACTACATATCTCTCAATAATTGTATGAGGGATGGTAGGGATCTATCTGGTCCATACGCGAAGCTAACTATTTCACCATGGCTTCTAGATTACTGGTTTGCCCACCATATTGATTCGGTAGGGCATCAATATGGGATTTGTGAACATATGATGGAGGGACGTGAATATTTGAGGCTATATTGCTATTGTGTAAATTTTTGGTAGGAAGGGTGTTATGAAGAAGTTTTGAAGTTGTATTATGTTGTATCCCAGATTGTTGAAAATTGGTGTTTGGCTTCATTTTAGGTTTTTGTCGATTTGAAGCATATTGATCAATAGTTTTGCGAAATAAAGCAATGAATGAAGGTTTCTTTTGTGTGGGAATGATTTTAGGCTCAATAATAGGTTCCTTAGGGGGTTGGGTAACCTGTTGTTTTTGCATGTTCTGAATCATAGTGACCATATCTCTATTGGATGGGCCAGCCTTATCACTTTCTTGATCAACAAAGGACAAGGGATTAGTGTGTATGTTAAACATATCTTCCATGGATGCTTGAGCGTCACTAATTTTTCCTTTATAAATACAAACTGCCATATTAAGAGCACCAATGTTATTATTGAAAAATTTCCAAAAATGATCTAAGTTATCAAAAGCAATAGTTCCATCTTGAGCCATTCTAGGGGATGAGGATCCTTCCTCTTTAAGATTTTCTTGTTGTTCATTTTCTTTAGCCAGCTCATCTTCCGGCTGGTTTAGAGTTTCTCCTTCCGGAATTGAATCCTCAGGAAGGACATTTGGGTTTTTTGTTTTGTCTCCTAACCAATATTCTTCTTCTTCTTCTATTTGTTTACCATTCCTAAGTCTAGGCATTGTGCTTAAATTTATATTTCAGCAAATATATATACTTATATATATATATATATATATATATATATATATATATATATGCAACAAGCTTAAGAGGTATATATTTTAATTATATACCTACTATAGTAATAAAAAATAAAAATAAAAATAAAATAAAATGTTTTAGTTTTGTTGTATTTTGGTTTTTCTTGTTTTTTCTGTATTTTTGTTTTTGTAACAATATTATAAAGATAACAAACAACAAACTAAATGCAAGAGATAATAATACTGAAAGCAATGATCTAGTCTTCTATAAACAATTTATAAATATCATTAATGGGCTCGAGTTCTTCAGGAGGCATGAAGTGTTCTTCTTCAAATTGAAAATTTTCTTTCAAAAATTTAATGAAATGTGCTATAGCAATACCGTGTATTTCAGATTCTGGTTGATAATAATAATTCTCACGACAATATTCATGATATAAACATAGCTCTAGGAACTCTATTCCATATTTTTCTAATCATAAGATCAGTTTCTTGGACTTCTATATGAACTAGAAGTTGGTGTACCACAGCTGCGTTCTCGAGGTATTCCTTGAAGGTGAACAATTTTGAAGACACAAGAGCTCTCCTATAGGCTAACCACCTATGGCAGGCTCTCTGAAGTTCATGATAAAAAAATGAGTTGATGAGGATCCAGGATCCTATCTAGGGCAAACCTCTTGCTTTTTTTAAGTTGTATTGATCTAGATGAAATGATACCTAGTCTCCTATCAAGTTCTTTCCACAAAAGTTGATTTCTATCTGTTTTAGGCACACTAAGCACATAATTAACTTCTATGGCTGCTAATTGGTTTTCAACATTTATAGTGACAACTAGTATTTTCTTAGGAGCTACCATCTAGACATGATATGCAACTTAGTAGTTTTCTAATGATTTGAAATGCATCTATGTTTTTTTGTTTTGTTTTCAAAAGGTTTTAATTTCACGTCGGGTTCACCAAAATGTATCGTTCCAAATTTTTCTCACCCTTACCTTCAGGCTAAAGGATCCGCGCTCGGAAGGAGGATGGGAAAAGGATGGGACAATACCTCAAACTGAAAGGCCCTTTGAAGGTCCCGCCTCTCGGGGGAGGTGTATAAGGGTGAATTTTTGACGGATGGTGGGGTTCACCAAGAAACGTTTAGTGGCAGTCTCCATGCCTAGGTTGGGAATGTGTTTGATGTGTTCAATTTTACAATTAATCATTCAAATTCCTAGGTTTGGCTAGATGAATCTAAATTGTTCTATTATGAAAATGCAAATTAAATGAAGACAAAAAATAGATTTAGACAGAAAACATAGAGAATAATTAAGTGAAGAAATCCATACCTGGTTTTGGATGTCTGATGGAGATTCTAATTTTTGAAGCAGTCAAGATCATCTGGAATTTGAAAAAATCGTCTCCGATCTGACAGGATCATCTGAGATTTGATGAATTCGTCAGACGAATTCGTCAGAGACCTGCAATCAGAGAAATAGATACAAAATACAAAAAATGCAGCTATGCCAACAGAGGGCAATGATGTAGAATGACAGTAATAATATTAAAATAATAATAACAAACAAAAAAACGAGTGCATTACAATTATTTAATGACAATTTATGATTTTATTATGCATTAAAGCTATATGGGTGAACTCCAAGATGTAGAATAGCAAAAAATAATAATAAACTGACTAGATGCAGAATAAAATAGTAGATGAGAAGAGAAAAATGCAAACTCTGGGCAGTAATTGCCCCCAATGTTGACTACAGTCAAAATCGTATCAAATTGGACAAGATATTCTATGAAGATCTGAGCTTGCTTCGGCTGAAGAATAACAAAGTTCCTACAAACAAAATTAGAAAAATATGAAAACAAATGGTGATTTAAGATGGTCTAATGCATGTAGAACTCGTGTTACAAGAAATTTCAGCCAGGGGGATGTCAATGGGAGGGCCTAAGATTAAATAGGCTTAGGAGGGAGATTGGGAGGTTGGATATCATCCCATTTTGGGAGATCTCCAATAGGGGAGGTCTCTAACGACATAGACATGCTTCTGTCTAGATTAGAGATGCCATTGAAATAGAAGCTAATTATGAAAAATCAGTTTTGGGACAAAATCAATTGGACGTTCTGCTCCAGATGAAATCATCCGATCTGAGGTGATATCGTCTGATCGAAGACGATATAGTCCAACGAATGAAACAAACTCTAAAAACGGCATGAAAAATGAGGAAACGGGCAGCAGGCAGTTTGGGAGCGGTTTTGGGGTTAAAATTTGAATTTGAATTATTACTAAGGTAATTTTAATTATTTGCTAAGGTTTAATGCACCAATTTTAGGGTGCTACAGATGGTTATCATAGTCCCCTAATAATTCCTGGAGAATCCCATAAAATCCCTGAAGATATAGAGGAATGTTTACCTACGTATAGGCATGATGGAATGAATACTACTGACGAACATATTCAAGCATATAAAAACACTATGGTTCATTTACAAATTATGCATGAAGATGTTGCATGTAGATTGTTTCCATTCACATTAGATGAGTTTGCTTATGATTGGTATATTAATTTACATGCAGGCTCTATCACTTCTTGGGCTCAACTAGAAGCAACGTTTCTCAATTTACATGCAGGCTCTATCTCTATTTGTAAAGAACCTAATGAATCCATGAGCCAATTTAATGATAGATTCCATAGGTTGTATATTGAAATGGGGACACATTACATCATTTCAGAAGAAGAATCCATTCAAATATACTTGGAGGCCTTAGACCCCTTCACTTCTACATTCTTAGGGAGACTTCTTAAAAATCCATCCTTGTCTAGAGCCTATAGTGAGGTAATAACCATAGAACAATGATGGATTTCAAAATGGGTTGATGTGGGTCGATTATCATTACTTAAACCTAAGGTTCCAAATAAGATACCACTCATGAGTCAGGTTGATGCACATCCTTCTCCCATGATGACCTATTCTTCAGGAGTTATGGATTCCAACCAATACAAACCATCTAATTTAGCACCCTTGAATCAAATGATGTCTGATGTGAATAATCAATGGGATAAATTTAAATGTCCAAATTTTACAACCACCTTAGATATCATCCAATAGGAGGTGCAAGTTTCAAATCCAATGTCCACCAATGAGGATTGTGGTAAACAAGCCCATCAAAATGTAGAAATGCCTGAATCTTCAAACAATGGAGAAGTCTTAGATCAAATTAGTATTGAAATATATGATAGGTCAAGACCTTCCATAGAGTTGAATGAAAGGATTAAAGTGGATGATCAAGAAAGCCAATGTGTTTCAAATAATGACCCACTAGAAATGAAAGGTTTAGAGTCATTATTTACAAGTGAGGATTAAGATAATTATAGAAAGTTGAATACAACAATTGATCCCATTGTAGAAACACTCGAGCCATAAAAAGTGGTTGAAAGTGAATTTAAAGAGGAATCAATAGATGAGGAATATGCAATAGAGTTTCATCCCATGGGTTTAGATGACAATTATTATAATGGTTTGGGAAGATATGAGGAATTATTCATTTCTCACACTCCTACTAATAAAATTTCTATTTTACTTGATATGCAGGATGCTAAAACCTCTATCTCACATGAATATCTTGCAATTCCTATACAATGGAAGAATGACATGCCAATTTTAGAAATAGAGAAGGTTCCAAAATTCTAATAATTTTGAATATGAGTTTATGGAACATCTTGTTGAAATAGAAATGAAATAAATGGTAAAAGTTTCTTACAATTCATCTGTTATAGATGAGGAAGAGGTAAAACATTATTTGTTATTTTTGACTACTAAAATTTTGGGTGCAAATTCACATGATTGTCTTGAAGATTCAAATAAAGAACCATTGGTGGTTAACAAGAAATTAGAATTTTCTATTCATCCAAGAGAAAATATTGCTTTTTTTGATCGAAAAGAGTTATGGTTTGGAAGGGATGGACATATTTTTGATTGGATGCCAAATTTTGGTGCTTTTGAAAAATAGGTCATCGATGAAGGCAAAGGACTACAAGAGGATTGAAAAGAGGAAATCACAAAGGCTCATCAAGTCTTGGTAAATGGAAATACACAAAAGGTAGAATCTCAGCCTTTCTATTCAGTCATTCAAACTCTAGGTAAAATTTTACATAATATTATGTTGGATTCAAATATTATTGATAATAAAATGCCATTTATGATTAACAAAGAATTGGAATTAATGCCTACTCACATTAGTAATAAGGTTGTTATGTTGAACAAGAAATAGACGTTTTTGAGTTACTAGATCAAGTTCATCAACAATTGACTATTGAACCTGGGATACAAAGTCATAATGATCCTCATTTGTTAAATACCCTAGATGCTTGCAAACTACTACGTAATTATGATTGGTCTAAAACTATGAGTAGTGGTTTGGTAGGCAAATTTTCAGAAATAGGATCAAGTTTGGAAAAGTTCATGTTTAACCTTAACAATGATGATAATATTTTGAATAATGAATTGATAATGGGAACTCACACCATGCCGAGAGAAGTTGTGATAAACATCCCACATAGTAGACATGAAATAATTCAAAACCAATTGTGGATTCCTGAATTCAATGCATCAAATTTCAAATATGTCAGTGATGGGATTGAATCAAACTGGTGGGGTGAAAGAGGTAAATTAAATTATTTTGTGCTTGTAGGCTTGATCATATTATGGGATGATGCTCAAACAATTTGGTGTGCCTATCATGTTAAAAGTCTTTCCATTTGTGATAGAAATCAGGTTTGGGATCCAGGAAAATGATAGCCTAAATTTTGGCATCCTTTGTACATATATTGTACATACTTGTATATATTCGTCTTTTGTACATAGTGTTTTGGTTTTGTAGGTTTTATTTGCATATAGTTTGTTGTTTTTTATAGTTATCACTTGTTTTTTTGTTTTCATTTTTTTCATTGTGAAGTTTTGGTTTGTTTCTATTATTGTTTTGTGAAAAGTTTTGATTTTGTTCCTTTGATTGAGGTAGTGTTTTGTAATTGCAATAAACTCCTAGTTGATTTGTTGGTACTTGTTCCTTTGTCATGTAGGATAAATTGTTTGTTTTCAAAATAGATAAAACTTGAAGAAAGGAAAGTGATATTGTTTAATACTTATCCTTATGAATTTGGATTACGATAGTGAAATTTGAAATAGTGAGACATTTTGCTGAATATCCACATGTATCATATTACATTAAATGGGGTATTTTATGAAATTTTAAGAATAAATTTATTTTGTTCTATAGAATAAGGCAAAAAATCAATATACTCTATCATTAGCCTTACTTGGTCTTTAACCCAGGTGGTAGGTAAATTTTGCAAAGCAAACATAAGGCTTGATACAAAAATAAAAGAAAAGAAAAGTAAAGTTAAATTAGTCAATTAGTTAAGATAATATTCACCGAGGCTATAGATGCATTACTGGCAGTAGAGCTATATATAGACATAAATAAATAAAAGAAGCACAAGCAAAATTGATCTAATATCTAGGTGATTCGGATAATCGCTATTGGGGCTATAGATGCCTAGCTAGTAGTAGATCAAGGTCTCGAAGAGAGCAAGGTTATATCCATTGGAGCTATGGATGCTTTATTGGCAGTGGAGCAATATAGAAATATTTGAATGAGTCAAAATTCTATAGCCTAACTGCAAAACTAATGATGGAATCTGAATTATTTTAGGAATACAAAATGAATCACAATTCACACACTTAGCAAATGCAAATGATTCATATATTTAATTTTGGAACTTTCTACCCCATGTTCCTTGGATATTATTAAATTAATGTTTATATTTTTTATTTTTGGGTTTTATTGGTTTTAGATCGGGTTCTTCGTCCAAAATGCTCAGGAGCATTTCCCAATAGAGTCACCATTTGTTGTTGCCATTGCACAACTTACCCCAAAATTGGGGACCCACTGAATTTTCTTAATTTTTTTTGATGTATTTCAAATTGTTGTTTTGTAGTGATTACTGTTTTGAATAAAATTTAGTTGATTACATGTTAATTTTTTGTTTTCTTGTGATGTTTTTGGTTTTCATGGTTTTAGTTGTTTGTTTTAAATCAAGCCTCTGTGTATTTTACTTCAGGTTTTGATTGCTCTTTTTTTGTTTTAAAGTAACATTGTGATTTCAAGTGTTTCAAATTTTAAACTTTAAATTTTTAATGTTTAAATATTTAAATGTCTTAAATTACAAAATTTAAAAGCGATGTAATTTAATACATTTAAAATTAATTTAAGAATTTCAATTTAATTAAAATGACTAATAAAAAAATGTTTTGTTTTGCAGGTTTTTCAAGGTAAGCATCAAAGTTTAAAAGGTAGACCAAAAGATTCATACAAGGCAGTCAACGCGGTCAATTCTTGATGCGGTCTTCGAGGCGATCAAGAGAGGTATGATTCAAAGAGCCACTTAGTGGATTGGTTAAATCAATTGTCATAAGGGGTGTTTGTGATTATAAAGTGCCTTTCACATTATCCGTGGTTAATTTGGGATAAAAGGAGCATCACATATATTAAGGTGAAGCTATATACAGACATCAGGATGAAGAGATGGTGTATCTGAATTCATTGTTAACTTCACAGGGACTTGGTTTAACGAGAGATTACTAGAAAATATGGATAAATGAAGTGTACCGTGGATTAATATGAGATGTTGAGTGGGCCACCTACCTTTCATGTCAAATTTGAATAGCCATGCTGCCAAAACAGATCAAGATATCGAAGGAGAAAATGGACTCTAGGACATTGGATTATAAATAAGTATGTGCAAAGGTGCTATTTCTAAGGAGCGGCCAACCTACGTGATGCAAATGTAGACCCAACAATATGAATCATTATGTACAAAGTAGTGTTTGATGGCACTAGGTAAAATGTGACACAACATAATATAGTTTTATGGATGATTTCAGTTTGTGGATTGAAAATGAATTTAAATGGATCATTTGTCCACCATATACAACTAGATGTTAGGCAGACGTAAACATGGATAACATGGATGACTATGTAGGGCTCACATGGAAATCACTCAAATAGATTAAAATAAAGTATTGGAGGATTAACAACACCATAAATAGTTAGAGCAATATTTGAACCCTACCGAACAAATAACTATGATACAATTTTAACGTAGATTTTGGGACTCGAACAACCACGTAGACATATGAAAGCTCGCTAACGTAGATGGAACATGGGAAAATTTATGTGGGCTGATAGGAGTATTCTAGATGAATCATAAGGGCATCACTATCATTGAAGGATACCTACGATGTGCACAGTTGGGATAACAAGTTACGTAGCACTCAGATGTTTCTCACTAGGATGATTATTGTCATATGTATGTGTTGCTCATATGAATAGATGTTGACGTATTATTAGAAATAGACAAACATCATAATGTATTTTTACATGATTCAATTCAAAATGTTCAATAGAACAAGAGTCCAAATTATTTTTCCAAAAGTATTATGCACAACAAACTTACAAGCATATATAGGTTTGGGGACACAACAACAATGTAAACACAAGATTTTCATAATCAAATCGAAAGCTTTACGATGTAGTGATAAAGTTGTATTTCGTAACTGCATTGGATGTGAGCAATTTTATAAATACCCGAGACACATATGGAGTGGATTTGGTCTCCAATGATCCAATAATTTCACATTCATAGATGCAGTATTGAGATTGATAGTGATGTATCATATAATGCAGTAGTATCCATGGTATAATGATGAAGTTTATAAGGGTGAGATCACTGCATTTTACGAGACAGATAAAATTTTATAATTTTTTTAAAATTTAACATCAATTAAAGAACTACCGATCATACTCATATTTCCATAAATTATATATTTTCATAGTATTGAGGCAATGAAAGGGTAAATAATCATTAAACATATTGGATTCCTAGAAAAGAACGAAATCCCATTATATCAAATTGTTTCGAAATGGTACCAACTGAGAGAACAAACTGTACAAATGGAAATTCCAACATTATAAATATCCATTGATATGGAGGAAGAATGGGTCAAATGATTTTGGAAGACACAAATTGAAGAAATAGCAGAAGGTAGACAAAGGATTTCTTCCCAGGTTACATAGAGAGGGCTTCACTGTTGGAGAATATAGAGTTTATGGAAAAGCTTATTGTAATATTTTATTAATATATTCATTGTTAGCAATTTTGGGTTTGAGATCCTAGCTCCTTGTCTATGAGTTGTCATTGATGTCAAAAGGAAATGGCATTAATGTTAAGAGGATGTGTTGGCTTCAAAGGTGAAAGATTCCAAGAAATTTTTTTTAAGAGAATCCGGAGAGATTCCATTGGATAAAGTTTTTGGATAGGGTTTTTATTAAAACCAAGTTAAATGGTTTTTATTAAAACCAATGGAGGTTCTCTTTATTATTTAATTATTATTTAAAACCCTTTAAGGTTTTAATTAATTAATTATTTAATTAATTAAGGGAGAAAATTATTTTTAATTTATTAAAAATATTTAAAGGTTTTTAAACCTTTTTTATTCTTAATTTATTAAAATTAATTAAGGGTTTTTAAACCCTTTAGAAAGCAATTTCGATTAAATTCAAAATTATGTTTCTCTGGTCGACATGTTCTAAAGTCCACGATTGGACTATAAATATGGGAAGGATCCTAAGGTTTAACTCCTCTTGAGGATTTCGAATGCATTAATTTTTGGCTGCGATCGATGCTCTGTTGATGCTGTAGAAGAAGAGAGCTCGTGTTTGAAAAACCTACGAAGTGCTTGTTCGTTGAAGTGGTAGGAAGTTTGTCTTAGACTTCGTTAGCCCCTTGTGGGCTAGTGGCAGCATAGGCTGCATTTGGGTTTTGCGTAGGCAGAGGTCTACGTTTCGATTCCCGTGGAGGGAGCTGTGCATGGATTAAGTCACATTTTTGTTAAAACGTATTTTGTGCCACAATTTTCAGATTCGTCAAGGGCAGCCATTCCGCAATTTTTGGATTCTTCAAGGGCAGCCATTCTAAGGTGTGATTAATTTCTTGATATAATTTTTGGCATTGTTTAGCATTGTTTAAAATACATAGGAGAAATAAGGGGATATTTCTTTGGTTGTATTTTTGAGATTAGTCTTTTGCTATGCTAAAGTTTAAAATGGAGATATAAGGTGTAAGTTTTGGTTGTTGTGTTTTTGGCTTCTTTGGTGGTTGTTTTCAAAAGAAGAGAAGCTAAAAGGTGTACTAGGGAAAGTTTTTATATATGCTCATTTATCTTGGTTCTAACCCTAACTTGGTTGGAAGTTTGAGGGTTGTGTGTGGTGACAGCTTTAAGGATCAATTTTCTACTACTCCAATAAGGTATGGGCACATTCTTCTTATGAGTATGATTGGTGTATGTTTTCTGAAATAAGGTTGGAGTGAAAAGGTTTTCAACTAGGTTTTCTTTGATTGGGTGTAAATATTATTTTTTGGTTTGTTGAAGACTACTTATGCATTGTTATCCTTAAGGAGAGTTTTTGATGAATGCATAATTTCTGGTTTGAGATAGTGGAAGCTTTGTGCACTAGGGTTTGTATTTGTGAGTCAAGCTACTTGCATTGAGTTGGTCAAACCCTTGGTTGGTTGTTTTGAGTTTGATGGTTGAGTTGCTTCCATAGAGGTTGTTTGATCAAGTTATTGCTTTACTTGATTCATGATATTGGGCTTACTCCATTGAGTTGATTTGAGCAAGTTATTCTTTGCATTTGGTGATTTGTGTTGGTGGCTATTTTATTCAAATATCTTTGGAGGGAAAAGGATTTCTACTTGTTTCCTTTTCTTGTGATGATTGGTTGAATGCTTCAAGGTTAATGTTGAGTTGAATGATATTGGTTAAACCTTGTCTATAAGCATTGTTGTTAAAGCCCTAATTGGTTGAGAAAAGATATTGGTTGTGGAAATAACATGAGTAGCATTGTTATATGAGATATTGCATGTTTGGCAATTGTTGGGTTGTGTTTCATGTTCTTGAGAAAAGCATACTACATATATCTTATTCTTTTGAGATTGAGATTGAGTTGAGATTGATATTGGGAGTCAAGTATAGATCATATTGAGTCTCTACCAATTCTCTTTATGTTTCTATGAGATTTGAGATTGAGTTGAAGATTGATATTGAGAGTTAAATATAGAACATATTGAGTCTCTAACAATTCTCTTTATGTTTCTATGAGATTTGAGATTGATATTAGGAGTTAAGTATAGAACATATTGAGTCTCTAACAATTCTCTTTATTCTTCTATGAGGTTGATGAATCACAATGGGTCTCTAACAATTCTCTTTGTGGGTTCATGCTAAGCAAGTATTTTTCTTGGTGAACTTGTGAGCTATTTTGGACAGGTTCCGTTGGGGACTTGTGAGCAGGTTTTGGACAGGTTCCATTGAGGACTTGTGAGCAGGTTTTGAACAGGTTCCTTTGGGGACTTGTGAGAAGGTTTTGGACAGGTTTCGATGGGGACTTGTGAGCAGATTTGGACAGATCCTAGCAAAGGACTTATGATCTGAGATTGATAGTTCTATCAGAGAACTTGAGGATAGAGGTACATTGGTTCTATCAGAGAACCTGAGAACAAATTTGGCAAGTCTTTGAGAAGGCTTGTGGACAAAGGATTGATTTGTTCAAGAGTTGGACAAATATGATAGACAGAGGAAGACTTGTACTAGACCGACTGACTATGTTTGGTACAGGTTACTGAGCTGCTATGGACGTGATCATAGAAGGCAGAGGTCTCTTAGGCTAAGCATTGAGGACAAGAGGTCTTCGGTGGAAAGTAGTTACACATGCTGGCAAGAGGTAGAGACAGTTGATCTTCTGAGGGATCATATCCAGAGCAGAGGGGAAGGTATCTCCTTTGAGCAAAGGCTCATAAATTTAGATTGGGGGAAGGTTTCTCCTTTGGGCAGAGGCTCATAAATTTAGATTGGGGGAAGGTATCTCCTTTGAGTAGAGGCTCATAAATTTAGATTGGGGGAAGGTATCTCCTTTGAGCCGAGGCTCATAAACATTGTAATTGGGAATGTTTCCCAAATAAATTTGAGATAACTTTTAGAGAAAAGTTTTGTGGACGTAGCCCAACCATTCTGGGTGAACCACATTAAAATTGGTGTCACTTTGTGGATGATTTTGTACATTGCTTTGATATTGCTTTGGGTATATTGCTTTACTGTTTTGAATTATAAAGGAAAAATTAAAAAGAGGTCTTATACTTTTCACCCCCCTCTTAGTATAAGCTTGTGTTCTTCATTCATTTCATTGATGTGAGATATGCATGATACTGGTGTTTTATTATGTTTAATGATTTGATATATTTAAATTATTTTTCTCTAGAATTTCACACTTAATTTAGATTGAATTAGGTTAATACTGGTTGATCTAAGTGAGGTTTTATTTCAAAAATTCTTCTATTTACTATGTTCAGGAAGACGCATTAAATGTTTTGTAACTTGCATTTAAATTACATTTTTATTTTTAGTTGATTTTACTCTAAAATTTTCATTTTTATTTAAATTTCAAATTCATGGGAATCAAAACCCTGATGTTAGAATCTAAATTTTAAATATTATCATTAGGGAAAATGTTTATTTCATGTTTTTAATTCATGACATTTCATAGTTGGAAATAAACATTAGCATTTTAATTAAATTGTACAAATAATTTTATTAAATTTTTAACCTAAAGTATTTGGACATAATTTAATTAAAATTATTTTTCTAAAGTTATAATTAAAATTTTGCACTTTATAATGTTGATTTTGGTAAAATTTATTTATTATTTTCACATTTGGAGAACGAATATTATGAACACTACATTATAATTTCACATTTGGAGAACAAATATTGTGAACACTAAATTATATTCTATAAATCAAATATCGAAATCACAGGCCCCTTGTTAATGGTTATGTGCACCTTGAAGTTATTTTCAACATTATTTTCACACTTTTCAAGCACATTTTAATACAAAACCTTGGAGAAACTAATAGTTTTATTTGCAAGAGAGGGTTTTATAATCAAAATCCTAACTGCAAGTATCATTTTGCAATTGGGTAAAATTATCACTCAATGATGAGGCCAAAAATTGCCTCATTATTGATTATTTTAGACATCCTTAATAGACCTTTTTGACATGTTTTGATGTTAATTCTACTGATGAAATACAATATTTACTACTATTTACATGTTTGACTGTTTAGAAGCATAATATTCTATTTTTACTAATTTTTTGTATTTTCTGCATAAGTTTTGTTGATAAATAATGATTTATTGTGAAATGTGTTAGTGCAATCACGTGTGGGACATATAACATTCATATCATGCTCTCTGAAGTTGTCAAATGCAAAAAATAGCACTAAAAATAGGACAAAACTGCAAGCTGTGCAAAATTGTATTTTGACCATTTTAACTTGGACAAATTCCAGCCAGATGTGCATGGCTTGGAATTTGGTCAAATTCAACTTAAAAGAGCGTGTGAATAGGTTGTTGAAAGACTTCCAAGTCTGATCCACCAAATGCTCGGCAAAAGAACCGCAAACTGTGTTGAAAATAGGCATTCTGGCGCTGCTCTAGAACAACAGAGATACTGCTCCGAAATAACAGGACTGCTCCGAAATAACCGAAAAAGCATAGTTTTGACCAGAACAGCTCAGGAAAGGCGGAAAAATTGTAGGAGAGTGTTAAGGATAGTTATGTGAATCTTTTGTGCACCTTTTTCAATGCAAAAGACCTCCAACAAATGTGCAACAAACAGATTTCATTCATGTAACCATATTCTACATTTTAGGAATGCAGTTTCAACAACATTCCTAAAATGCCTGAAATTAGAATCATTCCACACCTGATTTAGCATGTTTTTAATATAAATAACCAGCTCCCATCTGGGTTGAGCTAAGGGAGAATTAGGATTGCAATTAGGATAATTCTGAATATTGTGAGAAATCAGATTTCTGTAGCAGTAACATGCAAAATTTTTCTGCATGTTTTTGATTCAATAAAAAGTGCAGTTTTTATCAGTTTTGCTTTATGATTGAAGGAGTGATTAAGTAGTAAACCAGAGCTACTTCTTCACCTTCTTCTGAACCAGGGAGCAAGGGCCACTTCCAGGAGCAGAAGAAGGTTTTTCACCAGGTTTTCTTGTTTAAATCTGTCTACAGCAGAATAAATAGGAAACCTGTCATTTTTCCTGCATTTCTTTATTTTGCTGAAATCATTTCCAGTTTCAAAGTTTGTAGTTTCATTATTATTTCTGAGTTATCATTTCTAAGTTTATTTTCAGTTCTATTCTTTTATTTTGCAAAGTTAGTTAGTTTACTTTCTGCAATTCTAATTTCCTGCAACTTTCATTTCAGCAAGTTTAATTCAGTTTTTGAATGCATTTTCAGATTTAGCAAAAGTAAATAGGTTTCTTTGACAGTTATTTTATTTCTACAATTTTATTTCAGCAAGCGTAATCTAGTTTCCTTTCAGTTCATAGGGTTTAGAGTGATAGAAGAACCCCCAACAAACACTAATTGTTCTGCCAATAAAGCCATTTTCTGAATAGAATGTCTTACATCTGCTTGAATTGACTATCGTAAATAGCCTTAGGACACCTGCTCGGATTGATAAATAATGATTAAATGATGAACTAAATGACACTCATCATTTTTGGCACCGTTTTCGGGAACAATGGTGTTGTTAGTCAAATTTAAGTAGGTCAAGAACTGTAGGCTGGATACAGAAAATAGTTCTTGCAAATTTTACAGTCTGTTTAGTAAATGTGCATGAATGCATAGGCTGAGAGACGAAAGAGGGAGGTTTATCCGAAGTGGTTCTGAACCACCAAAGTGACCTGCTCGGTCAGATGAAGAATTTGAAATCCCTGGGGAAGATAAGCCAGACATACCTTCTTCATCAGATGCATTTTTGGAAAAATTAGAAAAAGAGCTTTTTGAAGCACTAGCTGCTAAACACTCCCCTCTGACTAGACTATTCCCATCATCCTTTAGAAAGAAAACAACTATGGCTGCAGCAGCAGTAGCAGGTGGATATGATAATCCTGATGATGCTCCTAAAACTTTTGAATATCCCATAATATTGGATCCACTTCTAGATGCCCCCATGAAAACAATCTCCCCATCCATATTGCCAATTTTTAGGGGAACTGTTTCAGAAGATCCTGATCAATTTCTGTTTGAATTCAAAGTGTTATGTCAGACTTATGACTACATAAATGATAATCAAAAATTGAAATTGTTTCCTTCCACACTTAAGGACGCTGCTCTCCGATGGTTCATGAGCAATCTTGAACCTAACTCAATCAGTACCTGGGATGAAATGGAGACTGCATTCTTAAATAAATATCAAGATTATTGTAGAGTAAGAAATAGGAAAGATGAGTTGTTTAGGATCAAGCAAGAAGAAGATGAGAGTCTAGAAGATTATCTTGATCACTTTGCCTTTGTCCAAAAGAGGTGTGGTGCTGTAGAACCCGATTTCTTAAAGCCTATCTTCTTAAGAGGATTACAGGATGAATCTAGGGAAGTGTTAGATTTAATGGGAAAAGGAGACATAGATCAACTTGACCTTGAAGATATTGTGGAGTTATGTAAAAACTATTCCCGCACTCACCACCGGAGAAAGAAAAGGAATTCTGGCAATAATGGTATAAAAGAGTTGATGGAGGAAATGGCCAATTTAAAAACTGATATCCTTGTTCAACTTAATACCGCATTAGGTGAGAAAAACACAAGATCTAATTCTACACCACCTTTAGCAATTTATTGCCCAAGGTGTAGGAGTAAGCATGCCTTGCAGGATTGCCCCCTAAACAAAACTTCTATTTGTGGAATTTGTTCCAAGGAACATTCAATAGATAAATGCCCTTTGTTGCCTCATCTAAAATCTATTTTGGGCACCCAAATAGAAGAACTCAATGCTATTGGGCAGAGATCTGGTGGTGGTTATGCACAATATCCCAATGCTCCTAGATTTCCAAACTGGGGACAATCTCCTTGGAATATGAATATGCCATGGGGACAGGCAAAAGTTTCTGCACAACCTTGGAACCAACCTTGGATAGCTCCTCCAGATTGGTCACAATCTGGATGGATGAACCCACCTTGGCATACCATGCCTCCACAATGGACACAACAAGGACAAATATGGGGACAACAATATCAACCCTATCAAGGACAACAATATCAACCCCATCAAGGACAACAATATCAACCCCATCAAGGACAACAAAGGTATCAAGGGCAAACTCAAAATTTGCTGCCAGCTCCTAATCCAAATTTTTAGGGAAGAACACAACATCAACAAGCACAACCAGTAAAACAACCTCCACTCCCAGCTCAACCTGTGACTAACCCCAATAATGCCAGACAAACAGCCCCTATTTATGAGGCTGAGTCTGAAGACACTACTGCAGTTCATGTACTTGACTGTAGTAACATCCAATTACCGCTTCATGAAAGATTTTACCTGACCCTGCTCCACCTACAATTGAAGAAATTCCAGAAATTTCAAGTCCAAAAAAAATACAATCAGAGCAAAAGGAAGAAAACGCAGAAAACTTACAAAGAAAATCTGAACGTGTCACATCAGATTTACCATTTCCTGAAAGGTTTGATCACACCATCACTACCCCTGAATCAGAGTTAATCACAGAATTGAAGAAAATGTCAATTTCACTTCCTCTGTTGCAGGCAATCAAGGATGTACCATTGATTAAGAAAACCATTCAGGATTTATGCATAAGGAAACCTGGCAGGAAGAAGAAAGCCTTTCCACAAACTGTACAAGTAGATGGAAAGTTGGCTGATCTTCTCTCTGGGAAATTAGTACCTCCCAAATATGGTGATCCAGGAAGTCCAAGAATCACCATTACTATAGGATTGGTTCAAATTCCCAATGTGCTTATTGATTTAGGAGCTGCAATTAATGTCATGACCAAAGATATTATGCAAAAATTGCAGCTCACTGATTTGAGTCCTACAGCTACAGTTTTGGAAATGGCAGATAGGTCAGTTGCCAAACCATAAGGACTTTTGGAGGATGTTCCCATTAAAGTATCTTCTTGGGAATACCCTGTAGATTTCCTAGTGTTGCAACCTAGGAGTACAACTAATGGCTATCCTATCATCCTAGGACGACCCTGGCTTGCCACTGCAGCTGCTTTCATAGACTGTAGATCAGGGGAAATGACTATTTCAAATGGAGTAGATCTTAAGAAAATTTCTTTGTATCCACCTGCTCAACCATCATCTAAATTTTTTGGACAGTTATGGTATCCTGAGTCTGATGAAGAACAGGAGCCTCTTGTTACCCTTGCCACCATTGTAGTACAGGAACACATTGAAGAACTGAATTCACCAGAAAGAGAAATTTTTGAACATGAAACAGTCTTGGTGAATACATTGCATGAAGAAGGCCTCAGGGATGATCAAGTTCTGGTCAATCACCTATTATGGAAAGATGATGAACAAATTGCTGAACATTTACCATCTATTCCACTTCAAGAAAGTTCCTTTACATTGCCACATGGATGGCATCATCATCTTTTGACTTCTTTCACTTGTCCTATGCCAATGCTTCCATCAGGTATTGCATTTAATACAGAATCAAGAGTATTTCATAATCTGCAACCACATCATTGTCCTTTAAATGCTTTGATCAGAAAATATGAACATGTTGACTCTGTTTATCCCGGAGTCAAGCAAATTGAAATTCAGCCAGGAAAACCTGTAAATATTAACAGCTGGTTGACTGACGATCAAGAAGCCAAACTATTTGCTGTTTTGCAGAAACATGTTCAAGATTTTGCTTGGAATTATACGGATATGGTTGGAATCCACCCTGATGTATGCACACATAGGATATACACTGAGGATGTCAAACCAGCTTAGACAACCGCAGAGACGTCCGAATCCCTGCTTTGAAAGACATTGTTAAAGAAGAAATTGAAAAATTGTTGGAAGTAGGATTCATTTATCCGATTTCAGATAGTCAATGGGTTTCCCCATTAGTTATTGTGCCTAAGAAGAATGGAAATATGAGAGTGTGTGTGGATTACAGGGAATTAAACAAAGTCACACACAAGGACCACTTTCCATTACCATTTATAGACCAAGTGCTGGACACTCTTGCTGGTAAGAAATTTTTCTGTTTTCTGGATGGTTTTAGTGGGTATAACCAGATCCAAGTGGCACCAGAAGACCAAGAAAAAACAACCTTCACATGTCCTTGGGGGACATTTTCTTATAGAGTATTACCCTTTGGATTATGTAATGCACCAACGAACATTTCAAAGAGCTGTCTTGGCCATTTTTTCTGATTTAACCAATGAGAGTGTAGAGATTTACATGGATGATTTCACAGTGTTTGGTGACACATTTGAATATACATTAGAGCAACTTGAAAAGGTTCTAATACGCTGTGAAGCATATCATTTATCTCTTAATCCTGAAAAATGTTTCTTGATGATGGAGGAAGGAATTGTTTTAGGACATCATATCTCTGCTCAAGGTATTAAGGTTGATCCTAAGAAAGTAGAGGTCATCAAGAGTCTTCCTCCTCCGAAATCTCAAACTGATGTCCGTAGTTTCTTAGGACATATTGGCTTTTATCACAGATTTATTACTGATTTCAGTACCATTGCTAATCCAATGTTTGCATTGTTAATGAAAGATTCTGAATTTGTATGGTCTGATGATTGCCACAAGTCCTTCGAAGCTTTGAAAGAAAAGCTAACCAGTCCGCCAGTACTGAGAGGCCCTAACTAGGAGCTGCCCTTTCATATTCAGACTGATGCCTCCAATACTTCTATTGGAGCCGCACTAGGGCAGATTGAAAATGGACAACACTATGCCATTTATTATATTAGCAAAAACTTGAGCTGAAAAGAATTACACTACAACTGAGAAGGAATTCTTAGCTATAGTATATGCCATTAACAAGTTTCGACACTATATCACAAAGTTATCCCGTATTCATCCATACAGATCATGCTGCTATCAAATATTTGATGAATAAGCCTTTGGTTAGTGCATGAATTATTCGTTGGTTGATTTTACTACGTAGGAATTTGATATTACTATAGTAAATAGACCAGGAAAGGCTAATGTAGTGGCAGATTTTTTGTCAAGATTGCCAAATGCATAAACTGAAGAACTAGTTGAAGACGCATTCCCCGATGAAAAACTGTTTGTTGTCTCTGTTCAAACTCCATGGTTTGCAGATATAGCTAATTATTTAGCTACAGGGAAGATTCCTCTTCATTTTACCTCAAAACAGAAAAAATAGTTAATCAAGCAAAGTTCTTCTTTTGAATGGATAAAAGGAATATTGTTTAAATGCAGTCCTGATCATGTTTTACGCAGGTGTGTTCGTAAGGATGAGATATATGACATCTTGAGAGCCTGTCATGATGAACCTTCAGGAGGGCATTATTCAGTAAAACATACCATTCGAAAGATTTTGGGTGCTGGTTACTACTGGCCATCATTGCATAAAGATGTAAAAAGGTATATCAGAAATTGTGATGCATGTCAAAGAATGGGTAAGCCTACTTTCATAAATGAAATGCCTTTACAACCTCAATTAGGTGTAGAACCATTTGAGAGGTGGGGGTTAGATTTTGTAGGACCTATTGATCCACCCTCCCAAGGGAAGGTGCACATCCTGGTATGTGTTGACTATGTAACCAAATGGGCAGAAGCCCGTGCCTTTAAGCATGCCCGAGAAGACAAAGTTGCTGATTTTCTGTATTCACAGATTTTTCTGCGATTTGGAGCCCCACACTCTATTACTTCTGATCAAGGACCTCGCTTATTTCAAAGGTTGTTGAAGCCTTTGTAAAATTATATGAAATCAAGCACAGGAAGTCCTCTCCTTATCATCCACAGGCCAATGGTCAAGTTGAAGTGACAAATAGGGAATAAGAGAAAATATTAACCAAAACTCGTAGCAGTTCATAGAAGGAATTGGGTAGAAAAGTTACCTCGAAGCAATTTGGGCTTATAACACTACTTGGAAATCCACTACGGGATTTACCCCTTTTGAATTGGTTTATGGTAAAAACCCCTTTTACCCATTGAATTTGAATTACTAACTCTTCGAACTGCTTTGGAAGTTGGTATTGATTTGTCACAGGCACAAACGGACCGGATCCTGCAACTCAATGCACTGGATGAAATACGGAGAGACGCTTTGCATCAGAATGAGATGATCCAAGCACAACGTAAAGTCTGGCATGATAGCCATATCCAAGAATGGAAATTCCAGCAAGGGGATTGGGCATTACTGTTTGACTCCCGCTATGAAGATTTTCCTGGGAAGTTGCAGACAAGATGGCTTGGACCATATCAGATTGAAGAGGTTTTCTCGAATGGAGCAGTTCGTCTCTCACCAATTGATGATTCACGAAGGAAGTTAGTGGTTAATGGACATCGTCTCCGGATTTACCATAAGCCACTAACTAAAAATGAATTTTTAAAACAAATAGAGCACTTGGATGTGCACATAATGGAAGAATTCCCTTCTTCCACTGAAGCAGCAGCAGTATAGTTTTTATCAAAAAAAAAAATTGGCTTACATGAAAACCAGTTATCTGGCATGTTTACTGAGTTCCATTCCATCAACACTCATTCCATCACCATCCATTCCATCGCCATTCATTCCATCACCATCCATTCCTTAGCATTATCATTTTTTTGCCATTGTCATTCACCACCATTGTCATTGCCATCACCCACATTGTTTGTGTTTTTCAGAATTACAGTACTGCACTTGTCAAAAGAAAAAGATCAGCAAAGCTAATCAATTGTACAAAATGTAGAAAGGTAGTCAAGACAGGTATGTGTTTCTTTACATTTTAAATATTGTAAATAGTTAAGGTATGTAGTGTATAGATTCACTTGATTAGCATTTAAAGCATTCATAAGGTTAAAATTGGGGATGTCTAAATTAGTCAACGGAAGGGGGAATGACATATGCTCCGGAATGACATATGCTTCGAAATGAAATTTGCTTCCGAATAACCACTACTTCGGAACAGAAGCGCTAGAGCTCCGAAACATCAAAAGCTCCGTAACAGTTGTGCTCCGAAATGAGTATTGACAGATATGCTCCAAATGAATAAATAATGACATTTGCTCAGGGAATATGTTGACGTTTCTTAAAAAATTCAGGCAGGAACACGTGGCAAGTGATTATGGAACACGTGATTTCCGAAATCCATGGATATTTAGATATCATGATTTCGCGATTCGCGTAATCACGGCACACGCATCAAAGAACATTGAAAAATTCACAGCAAATTAATTGATGCCAACTCAGCAAATCGTGATCGTGTAATTTGCATTGGAACTAATTTTTCCTCATTTTCAGCATATTTCGTCGGTTTTAAAAAATGAATCAATAAGTTGATTTGACATGTTTTGTTCCGATGCAAGAACCGTCATTCCAAAGGCATGTGCCCTAGAACTGTCATTCCAGCATTTCAAAAAAATATTCACGAGTAGAGCAGAAGAAAATGGGCGGCAGGAAGAACATAAGTGAACCAGAAAATGCCAGCTTCATACTGGAAAATCCTACGCTGCTGCAAATTTTCACCGATGGAGGGTTTATGCCGTTTTTGCAGAAATTTGATGGGAACTCCGAGGGATTGGCCGCAGAATTTGCACGGACCTTCAGAAATAACAAGATCAACATCAATGGCATGATAATCCAGGTAACTCCAGATGTTTTGAGCCAAATTACTGAATTTCCTTTGCAAGGAATTAATCTTGGAAAAATAGCTAGGAATACCCTAAATGAATTGGCCAACCAATTTAGGGCAGAAAATGATAAACCTATTGAGTATGTCATGAATAAAAATATTTGTAAAGGAGTTAAAAGGGCAAAGTCTGGAATCTCCCTGGGATATAGTAGCCGAATGGATGATTAGGTTTATTACTTGTGAAGGCCAGTATGTTGTTTTGTCAGGGCACCATATGAGAATTCTAACTTATTTGAGATATGGCCACACAAACCCTGAATTCAAAGTTAATTTTCCCCTGTACTTTTATGAAAATTTAAAATCTATGGCCAAGAAATATCAAGAAGGAAAAGGAACCCCTAGGCATCATGGTTTGATTAAAATAATCTGTAAACATCACTTTAGGGGTAATTTGTAGAGCTTTGGCAGATTCTTTGCTCAGTGGGATGAAACTAGAAACCCTGCAGTTGCAGCTGGAGCAGAAGAAGATATTGAAAGCCCTAGATCTAGAACAAATTGAAAGCCCTAGATCTAGAACAAATTGGAAACCCTGGCATTGAAGAGGAGGAAATAGAAATACCTGAGCCAGTGGTTGAGACAGAGTCTGTCCAAGAAGAGGGTCCATCCTCTCCATAGGGACCTCCCTCTTCTAGGACTAGAAGACAAAGAGAAAGGCATGCTAGAATAGACTCTGCTAAAAAACGTAGAAGGGTGTCATTTTTAGCAGATGTGACTATTGTGCAGTCCAATAGCTCTGATGAAGCAGAACTAGGAGAATCTGCTCAAGAAATGCCCAAAATAGGAAAAAGAAAGACTCCTGTTCAAATATTACGAAGGTCTGCAAGACTTCAATTGGGTGAAACATCATCTGACCAAGGAGGTCAAGAAGCAGTAGCAGCAGAGACAGACCTAGCAGAATCAGCAGAACCTGCAGCCACAAACATAACAGAACCAACATCCAGCCCTGAAGTAGCCTTAGTGGATTATACAGATTCTGATTCTAAGGAGGAGTCAGAGGTAGAAGAAGAGGAAGAGGAAGAAGAAGATATCCAACTACAACTATTTGCGGCAAGAAGTGTGGTGAAAACACAAACAGGTTGGATAGAAAAGTGTCAAGCTTCTATTTTAGAAAAAGATCAAATGATTGCAATTTTGTAGCAGGAAGTGGCAAGTTTAAAAGCTAAAATTGCATCTTTAGAGCCACAACCTGATGAAACTATGCATGACACTCAAATGGCTGACATTTTGTTAGAATTAGCAACAGCTGCACATGCAGCAGACTCACCAATCAGGGAGGAACCTGTAATTGATATTGAAGGAGAACAGGGACAGGAACAATTTCATATCTCCTCAATTCCTGCTACAGCTATTGAACCATATGTACCCCTCATAGTAACACAGGACATAGGAATTCAAACTGAATTACCTATGACAGAAATAGAGGAACAAGGGGTACAGGTCAACTTGCCTTTGGCAAAAATAGAAGAAAAGGAGACACAAATAGATTCTGTCAAGGTTGACATGACTGACAAAGAGGTGCAGGTTAATATTGTTCCTCAAATGCAACAACCTGTCCGCAATCCCCTTATGGTTCCACTTGAGGAATATAATACAGATTTATCAAAGTGGATGATGAAATGCCAAAGGTTGGAAGAAAAGGTTTTAGCTTTGAAACCTTTGGAAGAAAAATGTGAGGCTAAAGAGGCAGAAATAACCAAATTGAAGAACCAGGTGCAGGATCTCTGTCAGAATGCAGAGTGTTTAGTCCAATGCAGAAGACCTGCAAGGTTTTATACCTTAATCCTCAGAGAAAGGTTTATCCATTGGCAAATTATGAGAATCCACTCTAATTTGCCATACAAATTGGAAGACCCTAAAGAATTTTTGGATGCCTACCTGCACAGCCCAACAGAACAAAAAAATCTGTTGTGTGAGTTATTCTTACATAACTTCTTTGTGCCTGGTGATGACACATTCCTACCTCACATTTTTATAGGGGATATTCAGTTGAGAGCCTTCATGTCCACTCTGCAAAATCAGGAATATTGGGAACAACAGAAGCAGATGACTAAGGAAAATGAGGCAAATGCAGCACTATATCTGAGGCCAATTCACTATAATTACAGGACTGCAGCCAATCAACATTTTACTATGATGAGGGAAGAAAAGGTGAGAAAAATTTATGAAACCAATCTTCAGGAATGCTTAGTCAATTTTTAGAATTTTACTCACCAACATTTTAATAGTGCTTTAGCAGCCTGTAAAAATCGTTGGGGAGAGTTATCTATTTCTTTGCAGAAGAAAGAACCTATCTCCCCCAATAACTTGCAGTGGTCAAAAAGAAGAGCTGAAGGTATCATGCAAGTTATTCAGCAGCTGCAACATCAGTGGATAGGATTAAGATACAGATTGCCCATTGTAATCACCCCTGTTCCATGGTTTTTTGATGATGACCCTCAGCCAGATGATCAGTTTCAGGCATGGCTCAAGCAGATAAAGGAAATCAGAGGTTTTTACAGGATTCCTGGTCCAAATTTCAGCTACCAAGAGAGAGTCTTGGACAAAGATCTCTGCTCTATTGTAGCCTCACAGAATGCATGAGGACATGCATCAGAATAAGTTGGGGGAATGATGAGGCCAAAAATTGCCTCATTATTGATTATTTTAGACATCCTTAATAGACCTTTTTGACATGTTTTGATGTTAATTCTATTGATGAAATACAATATTTACTACTATTTACATGTTTGACTGTTTAGAAGCATAATATTCTGTTTTTACTAATTTTTTGTATTTTTTGCATAAGTTTTGTTGATAAATAATGATTTATTGTGAAATGTGTTAGTGCAATCACGTGTGGGATATATAACATTCATATCATGCTCTCTGAAGTTGTCAAATGCAAAAAATAGCACTAAAAATAGGACAAAATTGCAAGCTATGCAAAACTGTATTTTGACTGTTTTAACTTGGACAAATTCCAGCCAGATGTGCATGGCTTGGAATTTGGTCAAATTCAACTTAAAAGAGCATGTGAATAGGTTGTTGAAAGACTTCCAAGTCTGATCCACCAAATTCTCGACAAAAGAACCACAAACTATGTTGAAAATAGGCATTCTGGCGCTGCTCTGGAACAACAGAGATACTGCTCCGAAATAACAGGACTGCTCCGAAATAACCGAAAAAGCACAGTTTTGACCAGAACAACTCAGGAAAGGCAAAAAAATTGTAGGAGAGTGTTAAGGATAGTTATGTGAATCTGTTGTGCACCTTTTTCAATGCAAAAGACCTCCAGCAAATGTGCAACAAACAGATTTCATTCATGTAACCATATTCTGCATTTTAGGAATGCAGTTTCAACAACATTCCTAAAATGCCTGAAATTAGAATCATTCCACACCTGATTTAGCATGTTTGTAATATAAATAACCAGCTCCCATCTGGGTTGAGCTAAGGAGAATTAGGATTGCAATTAGGATAATTCTGAATATTGTGAGAAATCAGATTTCTGTAGCAGTAACATGCAAAATTTTTCTGCATGTTTTTGATTCAATAAAAAGTGCAGTTTTTATCAGTTTTGCTTTATGATTGAAGGAGTGATTAAGTAGTAAACCAGAGCTACTTCTTCACCTTCTTCTGAACCAGGGAGCAAGGGCCACTTCCAGGAGCAGAAGAAGGTTTTTCACCAGGTTTTCTTGTTTAAATCTGTCTGCAGCAGAATAAATAGGAAACCTGTCATTTTTCCTGCATTTCTTTATTTTGCTGAAATCATTTCCAGTTTTAGAGTTTGTAGTTTCATTATTATTTCTGAGTTATCATTTCTAAGTTTATTTTCAGTTCTGTTCTTTTATTTTGCAAAGTTAGTTTACTTTCTGCAATTCTGAATTTCCTGCAACTTTCATTTCAGCAAGTTTAATTCAGTTTTTGAATGCATTTTCAGATTTAGCAAAAGTAAATAGGTTTCTTTGACAGTTATTTTATTTCTGCAATTTTATTTCAGCAAGCGTAATCTAGTTTCCTTTCAGTTCATAGGGTTTAGAGTGACAGAAGAACCCCCAACAAACACTAACTGTTCTGCCAATAAAGCCATTTTCTGAATAGAATGTCTTACATCTGCTTGAATTGACTATCGTAAACAGCCTTAGGACACCTGCCCGGATTGATAAATAATGATTAAATGATGAACTAAATGACACTCATCACTCAAAACTTTCAAAACTTGAGGGGGAACCCTAGCCATAGAGGCATTAATGGTAATAATGTCTCACCTAGTGTGCAAAAGTCTAGAGTGTCCTTCATGATACCCCTTTTGCATCACCCTTTTGCCCAAACCTGGACATTTATTTCTCTACTTATTGTATTTTTTCATGCCTATAGGGGTCTACATATTTCTTTGATGCATTTACTTGGCCTTAAATGCATCAAAGAGGGGGTAAAATGTAGAGACATAAAATTGATCCACTTTAGTGGGTAATCTTCCTAAATCCTCCTAGGAGAACCCCTAGACTTGCCTAATGAAAGCATTAGGATTATCCCTCCTCTTTTACCATTTTTATCCCTCTATGTGAAATTGTGCTCGCCCTTGATGGGGCACGACTTTGCATAGGTGAAATCATGGTCGGCCTTGATGGGGTGTGATTTTGCCTTTTTAGGGTTTGGTCTAAGAAAACCCTAATTCTTTGGGTTTAGCATGTTTTACATTGGCCCTCCTTGGTTTTCTTGCCCATATCACCTTCAAATCCACTATATAAGGAGGGTTTGAATTCACTATTCACACAAAATATTTTTTTCCTAGTAACTTTTGATGATTTAATGCTAATGATTATTTTTTTGTAAAGTATTCTTATTCGGTCTACATCCTTCTTATTTCGCAAGCAAGTTGACTTTGGAGTTTGAAGTTGATTGGTTCTCTGCTGCATTGGATTGTTGATTGTTGTTTCTCACTCTTGGTGTATTTATGTTTAATCCCCAAGGAAAGATCAACCATTCAGGAGATCTCAAACCTTTTGTTTTGCTTCTACACTCTCTACTAGGTGAATTCGCTCTTCTACATGCATATTTAGATTTTTTGGGTGACATAATCAAGTCATCGTACTTGTATTTTATTTTTTGTAGTCTCTACAAAATCGTGCTCAACCCTCTATGGGGTGTGATTCTACCTGTGCATTATCACGATAGCCTATTATGGGGCATGATCTCACCTGGGCTAAATATGGGGGAAAACTGTTATCCTAGACTTCATCATTGCATTTTAGACTGCATCTAGAGCATAGTAGTATATTATGTTCTATTATTCCATCATTTTTATTTTGTTGTATTGTATTATGTTTATTTTCTTCCAAAGGTCAATTTTTGCTTTTGTTTATCAAAGGTCAACTAAAATGACCTAGGGAGCTTTATTACTGCATCTCCAAGCATTGTTATACAGTGGCCTAAGTAGGCCCCTTAACACTAATCATAGTTTTCAAGTGTTTATCAAGTTATCTTGCAGGAACAAGAATTATTGATAGCATTGGATAAAGGGATAAATAAAAATATAAATAATTGGATAAGCTAAGTATTCTAATTAGTCTTTATATTGTTTGTTGAGTTCTTTATATTTCTATTGTAAACCCTAGATCTAATTTTATAGAAATATAGCTAATTAATTTCTAGGCATTTGAAATATAAACAACATATAGTGTGCACTTAGGGTTAATTCTATTTATGCATTCCTTCTGAAGCCCTTGCTTAAAGGTTGTCTATTTGGAACCCTAGGCTAGGAAAGCATTCAAAGGAAGAATCATTCTAGGGTTAGCTCTTGTATTCTTGTATTCTAAATTTTTGCATTGTACTTTATATTTTATAGCATAGATCTAGAAAGGCCAAATATAGGTGATTTTCTTGAGTCGAATACATCAAACATTCTTAAAAACTAGAGGACTTGGAATGAGTCCTTAAACCATTCTCGATTAACCCTTCCCCCTAGAACCAAGTTTAGAGAACAACATACCCCACGGTTCACCTCAAGGCTTTACCTTATGGATCCATCCATAAGAATCATACGTGGTAGGGTAGTTTTACCCCTCTACACATGGCTATTTGATAATCATGCATTTTTTGATCTAAGTGTAAGCCAAAAATGATAACTAGTATGGAAAATATTTCTTATGTACGAGATTGAAATTTTTCTAAAGAAATAACAAATTTAGGAATATTTTTTCATAGTATTAACTAATTGGCTATTTATCCAAGGCATTATTCTATTTGTATGATAAATTACTTTGTCATATCTATTAAATTATTTAGGCATACAAGGGTGAAGGGCTCTAGCAAAATCTATTGTAAACCTTTTAGGATTAAGAGACAAAAGTACTTGGTCAATACCATTCCATATAGTTTTGGACTCTACATGGTAGCATTCAAGAACTACTTGGACTAGCTCTAGGCACATATGTACTCTCCTAGGTATGAACTACTCCAATAAGGAATACCATGCACATGAAGTTGGGTGACCTATTAAGAATTTGGTAGTATTATGCTCTAGTTGTATCTCTAAGCTATTTTACCTCAATGGTTAGGGCTAGGTCAAAGACATTTCCTAGGCTATCAAAGAACCTATTTGACTCCATAGTTTCTCTTGTAAAGCTTTCTTGATAGGGAAAATGCACAATTGCTCTTGGTTTTTTCTCACAAAATTATTAAGTTCTTGAATGCTTTTGATGAGTTGTAAAGATATAATAGATTCTTCTTATAAGCCTTTATTAATGGTAAGAACTATAAGTGAATTAATGCTTGTGGTTTGTCTGTTATTAATTAAAATGTATTTCCAAAATCTAGGTACATGCAAGCATCTTGATCCACTTCTCTCTTTAATATTGTTGCCTTCCATAGCCAATAACTTTTGATAGCCTTGCTTTTATTTAAACACTTGCTTTATATTAAATATGATTTATTTACATTATTTTACAAAAATTTGGTATAGTTTTGATTATTTTCCATTTACCATAATTGGTAATGCATGGCCTTAAACTATGTTCAACTCAAAAGAGTTGAATTCCTAGGCTTCCATAATTTGACATGGGTTGGAGCAAAGTGAATCAAATTTTTGATGAGATCATTTATTTTCTAATAGAGCATATTATTTGTGATATCTAGAGGCTTATAGATGTCTAACTCTAATATGCAATAAGTTCCCAATTCATTATTGATTACTACATTTAAATAAATAAGAGAGAATTCATATTTCTTTTATATCTCTTTTGTTATCTCTTCAAGGAATTCTATATCATATTCAATCAAATTGAAATTTTCTTCCTTTAGCCTTTCTATACGATACAAACTTGGGTTCTCCACATAGATTCTCACCTTCCTTCATTTATGGGGAATCATCATATGCATGTAATCCAAAGATATATCCTCTAAGGTTAGCTATAAATTATCTTCATAATCTTATCCCAAAGAGAGAAAAAATATCCGCTACTATTACCTCTTGGATTATAGTCACCTCTAGTATCTTACACAATATCATAGGTATATATTTTAATACTTAAAATATATAGACTAGAGTTCCATATAACTATAGCACATTGGAGCTAGTCTGGGTGTATTCCACATCCTTTGCATCACATACAAATTTAGTCATAACTATTGTAGCAGATCTAGAATCCACCATGAAACTATGCATGATCTAGACTTCCATGCACATAGGCATATAGAAGGGCATAGGCGTATTCTTTCCCAACCCTAGGGTTTTCTAATATTAAGCCCAATTTAAGTATGGGTAGCCAAATCAGCTTGATTATGTGGTCTTCAAAGCTGATATGAGTAGATCAATTTATTTTGAGATAAGTAATGCATCATATATTGTAGCCCTTAAAAGGATTTTTTTAGTTCTACAATGCAATATCCAACAACTTTTGGAAGATTTTCATCCTTCCAAATTGGCTCATCAAACCATTTTTGGTACTACTACACAAATTCTTGCCTTTATTTCTTGGTGACTAAGGAGAAACATAACTTCTTCAAGGATTTTCCTTGGTTTCTTCTTTATTAGCCTTGGGTTACTTTGACTTTAGCTACTCTTTAGATTTTTATTTGACTTATTCCTTTTGCGACTAAGTAGAACCCTTCGAACCATCAAATTTCCAATGCTTTGCTAGGAGAGTTATTTTGCCATGTTTTTTCAACATGTGAATCATACTTGAGGTTGAAGGTTTCTCAAAAAAGTGATCTTGATCCATGTGCATAAGCATGCCCACTATTCATTTTGACTATATTTTATCCTTGTAAGTTGTAATCAATTAACATTGATGTTGATTGTCCATATAGGTGTCGATATTATGTGGATCATTACAATCCAAACACCAATAATTATCCTAGGCTATTGATGTTTCTCCTTCATAAATTCTATCCATATCATTTTTTTTGCCACATTTTTTGTTGAAGCCCCTTGGTATTTTATGATGTAAGGGTATCTACTTTGCTAATATCCTTCAAATATTCTCTGAACATTTTGTCTTTCCATTACAAAAATCTTGCTCATTAGATTCTTGATTACTAATTTTAGCTCATACATATTTGTGTATTCTTTTGGCTCAAGAGTAGGCAAAGACTACATTGGGTTGACCCATATAACTAGTTAAGGATACAACTTAGATGTAGGTAAAGTAACTAGAAAAAAGGCTAAGGGAGTCGAAAGCAAGGCTTGTTGATTTGTTGAGAATCTCTAGAAAATACGACATCACAACCTTTGGTGGAAGATTTCCACCTAAGATAAGGGTATTTTTTGCTGCCATAACAACTTAATTTTTTTGGAAAAATATTGTTTCATTTGAATGTTGAATTTACAAGATTAAATTTGAAATAAAAGAAAACAGATGGTAAATGTAGTACTGATATTGAGAAGTTATTACATCCTAAGGGATTCACCTCCATATTTTTCTAAACTAGATATTGAAATTGGTCATGTTATCTTATGGATGCCTTTGTATTGAATTAAATTGAGTGAGGAGTGAAAAGAAAACCCTACATTGTTAAACTCTAGAATAAAGGGCTCAACTAACTCAACTCACGTGCTAATACTACTTTCATCTAAGGAGTGAAACTAGGCTAGTACATTACCTTTAAGATATAGGGCTAATAATCTTACAATTACAACTTCATGAATGATTTTATGCATAGTAGACATAGTAGCTATAACTTGGCAATGCTCATAAGTATTTTTATAACTACCATCAAATGAGGGTAAGGTTTTACGAGTGGCTTGTGGCATATCATGAAGATATTGGATACTAAGGGTTATACACTATTTCATCTAGGATAAATTTGTCCTACCATGATTTTAGGTAGGGAAGTGCAAGGTGACCATCAGGGTATGGCTTGTAGACGATTATGAATTTAGATAGATAAGGCCTAGATGAGTGAAAGTTATATTCCTTTTCTACATGCCCTAAAAACTTACAACTCAATAAATTGAGGGGTCTCTTTCATATTTTTATCCTTTTATCTTGTAATCATAAATTTATAGGTTTATGTATTCTAACAATCACTAGTTATTTTAAAGTTTTTTAACTATGGAGTTGTCAAGTGAATAGATTGTTTATCTACTTAAGAGACCAATACCTTTATCATAATCCTAATGATATGGTGATATTTCTTTTGAATATCTAGTTAGTAGGATGTATTAATGGGATTCATTCCACTGGGTTTGCCAAAATATTTATCCTTTGATCTACCTAATTTAGAATTTGTGTCCTAGATTGAGGTCAAGATTAGATGACTTAGAGTTGTTTCCAAATAAACCTTTGAATATGGTTGGATCCTCATATAAACCTTATTGTGTAAAATATAAAATGTAGAAATGGGATTGGATTGATAAAATATAGGGATAAAGAGTGTGATAATTATGGTTGAAACTTAGATAATAGTATAGATTTCAAATGGATGAGAATTAACCATCTCTTACAAGCAATTCCTAACAAGCCAAAACTCAATTAAATAAATATATAGAATTAAAACAAGCCTAGATATCATAGCATCCAAAATTATAAGCACTTTATTCAAAATAAGTCAAATACCTTAAAACTTAATATATCATAGTTCAACTAAAGCATAAAAAAAAAATGGTTAAAGTGCAAATATTATCACAATCAATGATTCTATTCACTTTAGTTAGGAGAGGTAAAATACCTCTTGATTATATTTGAATAGCATGAATATACAACTTATAAAAGGTAAAGTCTAAACTATCCCACCCTTTAAATTGAGGAGCATTCCTCTATTTATACTATTTATTAAGTAAGATATAAAATTGACTAATATATACAATCATAAGCAAAAACTCATCATGCATGATCAAATATGATTTGAAACCACTAAGAATAATTAGCACAATATTTTTTAGGCCTCTTACAATTATGATTTATAGGATCTTTAGTTATGCTTTGTTGACGTGGATGTCTCTTTTGTGTTTTGAAAATTACAATTTTGGCCTAATTTGGTCTAGGAGTGTTGGATGCCTTTTTTCTTAAAAAAAATTCAAGTTGCAAGTGTGCCACACATTATGGTTTTTGATGTCATCATTTATGTGTAGAACCTCTATTTTGGGATGCTAATTTCCTTTGATATGCACATTGAGCTACTTTTCTTACTTAATACAAGCATGACAAACATTTTAAGTGTTGATGTCATCCTTATTATTGAGTAATTCTAGTTTGGGATCTTTCTTTCCTTTTACACATGCTTTGGTCCACTTTCATTGCATAATATAAGCATGGCAGGTATTTTAAGCGTTAATGTCATCCTTTTTGCTAAGAAACTTTGATCTAGGATGTTACTTCCCTTTGAATTGTGATCCAAGCCATTTTTCTTACCTTCAATAGAGCAAAAAATTTTGGAGGTTGGATTGATGTCATCATAGAACATTGTTTACTTTTTTCCCTCTAAAATGTATACCTTACACCCCAAATGCCTCTCATAGAACTAGAGGTTTTGAAGTGCCTTGTGTTAGCTTTTGAAGTTGTATATTTAATAAAATAATTACCACAAGGTATAAAATAAGCATGCAATATTAAATATATGAAAAAGACAATATACTAAGCATTTAAATATCATGAGAAACTTTTGCAACTACTAAAAATTATACCATTACTAAAGGCTCACAAAAATAGTAAATTGCTCTACAATGGAGGTCTCAAACACTCCACATATGCTCTACATTGTATCTACTACTACTCTACCTTGTGCTCACCAAAATCCTCTCCTTTCTCACTCTATAAAGACCTATAGATAATGAGATATGTCTCTTGGCCTTTAACCTACATACGACTCTTCATATTCCTATTCTATGACTCATGTACACATGGATAACATTCACATTTATATCATTGCACATTATATTAACACTTGTGCATTTATTACATTGCATAAAGTAAATACTCAAATTCTAATCTAAGACAAACTCCTAATATAAACATGTACCCATGGTGGTACATTGGCATGTACCAAATAATGTAATATATTCCAACACCCCCTTGTATTATATTATTTGGTTATTGAAGACTTTAGTCTTCAATATGGATCTTCATATTTCATATGTTCTTCAACTGGATTAGGTTATTTTTCTTCTTTTGGTTTAGTATTCATCTTGTTCTTGGATATCGTGCTATATTTTCTTGTTTTCTTCATTTCAACACTTTTCTATATTTCATTGTATTTTATATGATCTTCATTTTAAAAATTTTTCAAGGTAGCCTTGATGAACAAGAGATTTCATTATCTTACAAGTCATGAGTAGATCATAATTAATCCATTTTATTTCATTTAGTTCTTTGGATGACCTTTCTTCAAACACATTGTTAGTAGTTACTTTAGAAATAGGAACCTGAAAGAGATAATCTAGTTTGAATATTAATATCTCTTCAAAAATGTATAGTACTTGTTTTTATAGTAGAAAAAATAAGATGAATGAGATTTTCCTTCGCAATATTTTCATGGATGGAAATTCCAATAGTTTGCTTTTTCATGACCGATATTTTTGCAATAAGAGCATCATGAAGATATTTCTACTACTTTGTTACTTGTCTTGGAAATTTCAAGTTCATCCATTTCCTTTATAAAATAGAAAAACCATTTGTGTACAATTGTATCTATTCTAAATTTAATTCTTTTATAAATATATAAATCATCATTTTGATCAATATTATTTGCTACATTTTGAGAATGGTTTTTAAGTTTATTCTCCATATTTCTATTGATATGATTGTCATGAAATTATTCTATCATGTTGTTGGAAGATGTTTTATATAATCTTCTCTTGCCAAACTATTAGTTTGTGATTTTCCAAAATTATTTCTAAACCATATTGGTTCTTCTCTATTGTATTTCATATTGTCATCTCTTGAATCAAGTATATCTTTAAACCATCTTGATTATTTGAATCTTGTATACTTAATAAGTTTTTCCATAGTTATTTTTTAAGTAATATTTCTTGTAACTCTTTGGTTTAAAAAGAACAATTTTGGTAGAATTAAAAATCTCCAAACATTTAAGGTTGACTGCCTTATGACTCCCTAGTCTAGAGATTAAAATCAATGAACTTTTTTCAATTCTCAAATTTGTAGGATACCTAAAAAATTCTAATGTTCAATCAATGGTTTTGACAAGGGTTTAATTTTTCAAATCTCTAGGTAGAATTCCTTTTAACTCCCAAGTATTTTAAATGTGAAAGATCAACTTTTATAAGATCTTTCCAATTTCTCAATTTTTTTAGAATACCTTGTATCTACCAAATTTTTTGAATGTAATATGGTTTTTATAAAGCACTTAGCCTTCTTTTGAGTTGAATTCCTTGTATATCCTTAATTTTCAACTTCTATTCTTAACCTTATTTCTCCCTATTTATGAATAGAAAGATAAAGATAATTTTTTATGCAATTTCATGTTTGATAAGGTTCACTATTTTCAAAACCTTTAAGTTGGATTTATTATGTCTCATTAATTTGAGCAAGAGACTAATACCAAATGTAATTTCCAAATTTTTTAAAAACTCTATGTTTGTGCTTCTTTAAATTTTAAATAATATAGTTTCTAAATTTCAAATATTTTAAATTGGTGTTGAACTCCTTATAACTGCCTAATTGAAAATTTATAAAACTAATGTATTTACAAATTTAATATTTTAATTTTTGTGTAGTAATCCTTATAACTCCAAGATAATATATTTGCAAATATTTATATGCAATATGAATTAAAAATTGAATAAAGTAATTTCAATTCTTCTCACTTTAAATATCTTCTAAGGAATTCAATACTTCATATAACGTTATAATTTATCACCTTATTTCTCCTATTATTCAAATAACCTTAGGTATAAAATATTAATTAATTTAATCCTCAAAATATGCCTTATACCTCCTTTAATATTTGCAAATATTTTGAATTAAATATTTCTTACCTTCTTGTATGTGAGATGCACCAAAATTTGACTTGCTTCAACTCTGCAACATTTGCTCAAAATAGACTTCTCTCTTGCTGCAATTAATGCATCTCATTTATCATTCAATTTGCCTTATGAAATATTCACTATGTTTTTTCAAAATTTCAAGGCACTCAAGTTTGATTTCCACGCGATCTCTTCCTTTTCCATGGGATATTTTCAGCCCATGCATTAATAGACACCCTTTATATGTTGCACCTTCCTTCAATCATGATTGGTGTTCTGAGTATCAAATGCCAAGTGGCACCAAAAGTATTTGCACTAATTTGAAAACATTTGTTGTGGTGCTCTACCCAACCTTATCTTGCTTAATTATTGGTAAGAGTGTCAGGAATCAAAGTATGATTTCATTAATAAAATGCAAATAAATAATACAAACTAATGCCTAGATTAGTTCATAGGAAACAAAACTAATTAACCAAATACTAACTAATCTAACAATAAGTCTAATAATGTACTAACAACATAGCATACGCTAACATCCCCCCTTAGTACATTATTTGAGTAATTGAATAACTACTAGCTATGCTAACATCCCCCCTTATTCTATTATTTGGGTAATAATATAACTGTCCCAAATACAGTGAAGAAGAAGAGAAATGAAAAAATGGTGGTTCATGCTTTATCTTCAGCTCTAGCTCTAGATCATGGCTCTGGCTTTGGCTCTAATCATATCTCTAGATTGTACCATTGGGTCTATCTCGGGATCTGCCTACGAATCTGCATCTAGATCATTGCCTTTGGATCTTCCTATAGATCTGCATCTGCAACTTTGTCTATGGGTCTATATTTAGGTCTGTCTCTAGGTCATTGTCTCTGGGATTGCCACTTGGTCTGTCACTAGATTTACCTCATGTTCTACCATAGGTTTTACCTTTTCGATAGAAGACATACAAAATTTATTTCATCATGGTCCATTGTGTGTGATCTATCCATCCACAATCTATATGAACCTTGTTGGCCATTTTCAGTTTGTACCAACAACTTGAATAAGAGTGATTCATACATCCACATGAATCACAAGGATGTAATTTCCAACATCTAGCTGCAACATGTCCTGTCTTTCCACAATGACTACAATAATGCTTGTTAGTAAATGTAGGAGATTTAGGTTTTACAAACATGGAATTACTGGTACTTGCATGTCCAGTATAGCCAAGGCCTTCATGCTTTGCCCTAACATTTAGCATTATAGGAGTTTTAATGCCTTGTTCCTGTTTACCTAATATCTCACCATTGAATCCCATTTTCTTCATCATTTTGGATCCATATCCTTTGGTGTGTTTTTCAAAACACCCAATTTCATCATCTTCATCAATGCTTTTAACAATATGGCATTTGTCACTATTTATGAGATTATGGAGTTCTTTTTTAGGAGGTTCAATTTTTAAGTCACTAGTGTCACAAGAAAAATCTGCTACTATGATGAGATCACCTGTGCTACAACTGATATCTACCATAGAAGGTAGGAGGTTGCTTGTATCACAACAAGCATTGGCCATCATGGGCTCAAGGTCACATGTGTCACAACAAGCATTCGCCACCATGGGTTGAAGGTCACTTGTGTCACTACAAGCATCAACCATTAGGGGTTTGACCTCTGTTTCCTCACTAATGTCCCTTTTCACTTTACATTGTGCAATTTCAAGAGCATAAAATGACATGTATATTCCCATTATAGTGCCAATAGGGATTAGAACACCATTTTTCTGCATGTCTTCACAATACGTAGAATCATTGATTATGGCATCTACACCATTTCATAGTGTGATAAATGTGCCATCTTCATAAAAATCCATCCCATCCATGTGTGGGAAAAAATATGGGCCTTTAACTGATTTAGCAACATCAATTGATTTTGGGATAGTTTTCTTCTTTGATCTACCCATTCTTGAAGGTGTCGGTCTCTACCGAAAATACACCTTTTACAACAAAATTTTGCAAAAATATTTGACTAAGGTGTCGGTCACTACCGAAAATGCACCCTTATAAGTCTTCCCCCCTTGGTTTTGCAAAATTATATCTCCCCTGTGTGCAAGATAGGATATGGTGGAGAAAAAATTTATCCCCCCCTTTAGTGCAAAAAAATGCAACTATGAAGCCTCAAAAGGCTCTTACAAAGCTTGCCTCGTAGGCAGATTATGTCACAAAAAAAAAAAATTTCCCCCTGTGTGAAGTACTTCAAACAAAAAAATTGCTATTTATGAAGCTTAAAAAAATAGGTGTGGAGTTTTGATGAGTTTAGGCCTTGTTGAATGCCCCCCTTTGCATCAAAAAATGCCTCCCCTTCAATTTTGAAAGAAAATTTTCCCTCCTTAGTGCAAAAAAATTGTCACTATGAAGCCACTTGAACTTTTGTTTTACAAATATTTGGGGCAATGGGCAAATGTATGCACAAAAAAAAAATCCTCCAAAGTAATTTGCAAAAGTATGCACAATTGGGAAGGTACTATGACCTCTTTGCAAAAAAATATATCAAAATGCAATTTAAAAAAATAATAATAATTAAATTAGAAAAAAATTATTAATTTTTTTTAATTAAATTAAAATAAAAATAATAATTTAATTTAATAAATTTTATGGTGCAAAAAAAAATATTGCTACATGTGGCGTCGTCGAGAATTGAAACTTGGACCTCAAGGGGTCTGCACCTTAGCACCCATCGAAGCTGCCGATCGGGCTACCCCGATCAACGAGGACACAAGTAGAAGAAATCCTATTTGAAGGCTTGCGATCGACTATCACCAATGACATGTCCGCTCTTCTGCCAGTAGCATCAACGTTGTCTTCAAGCGGTGCTTCTCTTGCGTTGCCTCCTAATGGTCCAGTGATTCTAGGGGTTCTCTAGTGACGTAATTTTTTTTTTAATTGTCATCCTTCGCTATGTGCGTGAATCTTTGGTTGTAATGTCTCTCTCACGACGACGATCAATAGTGAAAATAAATCTCTATGAACTGAAAATACATAAATGCATGCGCTTTGTGTCACGCTGCAAATAGCTTGTGGAGAAATTTTTGGTGGAGAATCTCATTTGGCTATGATCAGGGTCACTCCGAGAGGACCTCCACTTCTCCATGTGTGATCTAGTGTTGTAGATCTAGATGGCAACTGTAATTCTCCACATTCATTTAGTTGCTAACCTTTAGTGAATTTTCAAACCTGCAAAATGATTTGAGAGGAGTCACTATCTCTTTTGTGACTTGTATTTTGAAAAAACAACCCGCTATCATATTTTTTCACTGTCATCACCACAAGATGCAGCAAAGCTCACCACGAGTGTCATAGGAGGGCTGAATTTATGTGTAGAGATCCACAATAGTAGCCAAAACTTTCTAGTATTCTACAACTCCCTATGTCCACAGGTTCTATTTTAGCATATTATGCTTCTTCTATGAAATCTGATTAGATCGAAAAACTTCTACAAAATTTCACAATGTATGGAACATTGTCTACGATCATTTAGCTCCTCTTGTGATGCCCACACTTTCCTCGGTTCTTTTTATTCATTGTTTGCTAGATATTTCATTGCAATGATATGGCATCTCCTAAGTCTGATCGTAGTCCACAATTGGGAGATCTCAATGGCTGCAATAATGGTAGATCATCATCAATCGCTATCTCAATTTATGTAGATGATTGACAGAATGAACATCGGCTACTTATTTCCATAGAAAAAAAATTCTTCGCATCTGCAATGGCACAATCTATCTCCAAAGGTTACATGAGTATCCTATCGACGACACACACCTGATAAGGTCCTCTATTTTCATTGGATAATCACATTCACCAATGATTGACAATTGCAACCGATTGAGCGTTGTTCCCCATAGGCGTATCCGTGAGCTACAAATACTTTGTTTGATGTCCAATTGCTAGGCGATGAATCTTGGAATCTACGAGCACGTTTTAATATCTCTAGGGAAGTGATATCTAGTAAAGATGCATATATCCCAAATTCTTGACACCGAGGGAAATTGTATAATTTAAAAAACAACTCTCACTTAGTTTATCGACTACATTTGGGTGGTCTAGCTACCCGAGATACTCCCCACGTGACCCTTCTCAAGCCAAATATGTGTCATTTGCTAAGTTTTACCTGGTCCACAAAATAGCCATGTAGGATACCTTACCCTCACCTAGTCAACGTAGGATACCTTGCCCTCACCCAGTGAAAGGGTTTGGAATCTGCCACCTTGGGTTCAAGTTTCCCCATGTAGGTTTTTCCTATTAGCTCCAAAAGAGTGTGCTTGTCTATCGAGTGTTGTTCGGCTATTGGCTTGGGTCATCATATCGAGTGTTGTTCGGCTACTGGCTTGGGTCATCATGTAGGCTATTCTGATTAGCTCTAGTAGAGTGTGCTTGTCCACCGAGTGTTGTTCGGATACTGGCTTGGGTCATGATAGCCAGCATCTAAGGATTTGTCCCCTTAGAGCTCCAATAGAGTGTGCTTATCTATCGAGTGTTGTTCAACTACTAGATTGGGTCATGATAGCCAACATCTAGGGAGTCATCCCCTTAAAATTGGGCTCCACATAGTCACCAGTCAACAATTAATCTGTCCACCTCGAGATCGAGCTCTTGGGCTATGAATGAGCCCAGAGTAAGTGCTCTGATACTGAGTGTTTTTTAGCTATTAGCTTGGGCCATGATAGCCAGCATCTAGGGAGTCATACCCTAAGATTTGGGCTCCACACAGTCACCAGTCAACAATTAATCTATCTAGCTTGAGTTCAAGATCTTGGTGTACGAATGAGCCCAGAGTAAGTGCTTTGATACCATGTCAGGAACTAAATTATGATTTCATTAATAAAATGCAAATAAATAATACAAGCTAATGCCTAGATTAGTCCATAGGAAACATAACTAATTAACAAAATGTGAATGAATCTAACAATAAGCCTAATAATGTACTAACAACATATAAAGAGAATTATATTTCATAGACATGAATGTATTATGACTCCTTTAATGTTGCAAATGGAACCTAGATTAGTCCGTAGGAAACATAACTAATTAACCAAATGCAAACGAATCTAACAATAAGCCTAATAATGTACTAACAACATATAAAGAGCATTATATTTCATAGACATGAATGTATTATGACTCCTTTAATGTTGCAAATGGAACGTTGCTCTCCTCCAATGGAATATGTAATATCCTCCATATGGCAGATGGTTTCTATAATTTTTTACCTTCCTTATCATGCACCTTATTCACCCTAATTTTGGTTCTCTTGTTTCTTAGCCTTCAAACACTCAAAAATCCTTTGTGCTATTCAGCTTACCAACATTTTTTGAGATTCTTTTAGCTATCACTTATTCAATGCTCTCCTCCTATGGTGGTTTCAATATCCAATGATTCTTTTGTAATAGATCATGCTTCAGATTTAGTGGTACTCACCTTACCCTAATGTTCTTCTTATTGAACATTTTATCTTTTAAATGCTTGCTCTTTGATGGTGTCTATTCGCATGCCATGGTTTGTGATGCTATTGGTGGCAGTGAGACTATGATCCTTCTCCTCACACTAGTGGTGCAACCTTGATGGCTCAACCTTGTAATCTAATGAGGATTTCCAATGCTCTATGTTGGCCGAAAAATGAAAATTTATCAATGCTCTATGTTTCCTTCCTTGGTGCAAATGGCTATCTCCTTCAATATAATGGTGTTGTATGGTAGTTCTTCTATGCCTTTGATAAATTGCCTTCACCAAAAATAATTTCAATACTTAGAAAACCTCTTGGTGTCTTTAAATATTAGAAATATGCCCTTCCTTTGTTCAATATTGAGTCTCTTTATTATTCTCAATAGGACTTAGAAAAATCTGCACTTAAATTATAAACACATCATATGCTTATTCTACTTATCACTCCCTTTTTGAGCAAGTTTTAACTTCTACCTTTGTTATTTTGTTTTGTAGATTTCAATATAAAGTTGTCTCCTTGGCTTGGAGATACTTGAATAAAACTAGCTTTTGCTCCTTAAATAAATCTACTATGGTTCTTTCAAAAAACCTTAAAATGAACTATAATTAATGCTTTAAAAAAAACTTGCATAGCACCACTTTTGCACACCTTTTGTCCTCATTTTTTAGCTAGTATTTTTGGTGATTTGGTTCACCTATTTACTGCCCTGATTTTGTGAAATTTGCAGCTCTTCCTTTATATTCAATTACTGAATCAAACTTATCAACTTTGTAGCTTTGATTCCTTTTGATTTTCTGCCCTAAACTCCTCTAATTTGCAGATTCTAATGCTGCCCTTCATTTTCAATTTGCTATCTTAAATTTTTGTCTATTTATCCTTCAACTATGTTGTCCAAGAATGTCTATTTTTTCAGCTATAATGCTCTCCAATATTCTACCTTCAAATTCTGATATTTGCAGCTACAAATGCTTATTTATTGATGCCAAATAACTTTATAGTTTGCAGCTCAAATGCTGCAAAATCCTCCTTCACTTTGCTGTCCAAATATATCTCAAATATGCCATGAACTTCTCCAAATAACAACCCTCTCTTCTCTTTCAAATTCTGCCCAATTTCGCATTGCTAAAGACTTCAATTCACTGCTCTCTAAATCTGATTTCTTCTTAATTATATTTCTGTCCAAAAACAATATTCAATTCCTCAAAATTGCTACCTTTGTTTTCTATCAATCCTTCCTTCAATTGGCTGTTTAAGGGTACTTCAAAATCTGCCCAAATATTCTTCTATTTGCAGCTCTATATCACCTTCAATTTTCTATCCTATGACTCTTCAACTTCTGCTAAAAAAACAAGAATCTTCTCCTCTGCAAATCAGCCTTAAAATCCTTTAAGGATGTCTTTAAAACTTTCAAATATGGTGGCCTCTTCTAGCTTCTTTCTCCTCCAATATTCTTGTCGAATTCTGACTTCAAATCTAGCCTCTTTCATTGGTATCTTTCTCAAGAATCTGAATGTCTTGAGGTCTTCAAAAATCCTTTCCAAAATTTGGCAAACTTATTGCCAAATCCTTCTTCCTTTTGGGCTTGTTGTCATATGGCGACAATTGTCCCAAATTCTTTTTTTTAGGAGTTATTCCTTCTTACAATCTTCTACCTTGAGATTTTCTTCAAATCTTCTCCAGTGGCCATTTCTTCAATTTATTCAATAGGTCTTCTTATAGCTTCTTCTCCTTTATATCCAATATTCAATAGGTATCCTTTGGCCTCTTCCTCTCTTCTCAATATTCAATCTTCAATTCTGCAAATTCTACAATCGAAGCTTTTTACTTAGGCCTCCAAATTCTTTAGTCTTTGACTTGTTGCTACAAGTATTGGATTAATTCAAAATAAGGTATTATTCCTAGCCATTGTAGGAAGCTTATAAAATTTCTTTGAATCAACTCTTCTCTACAACAAAATATTAGAATATGATAATGCAAATTATTCAAATCTAAAAATAATAATATTTACTAGTTGATTTGTCAAACTAGTGAAATCAATGTTGATTCCTAGTCTTCACAAGTTTTTTTACAACTTTGTGGAAAGACTATAGCCAAAAAGTAATTTCAAAAATTCAAAAAAAAATCTCCTATCTCCTCTCAATATTCATGTGGCTCTCCCTATCTCCTATCAATATCCCTTTTGGATATTATACTACTGTTACCTTTTGAAGTTGTATATTTAATGAAATAACTACCACAAGGTATAAAATGAGCATGCAATATTAAATATATAAAAATACAATATATTAAACATGTAAATATCATGAGAAAGATCTGCAACTACTCAAGAATATTCCATTAATAAAATCTCATGAAAATAGTACATTGATCTACAATAGAGGTCTCAAACACTCCATACATGATTTACATTGTATCTACTACTACTCTACCTTGTGCTCACCACAATCCTCTCCTTTCTCACTCTATAATGTGTATATATAATTATATATGTCTCTTGGACTTTCACCTACCTATGACTCTTCATATTCCTATTCTATGATTCATGTAAACATGGACAACATGCACATTTACATCATTGCACATTCTATTAATACTTGTGCATTTATTACATTGCATAAAGTAAATACATAAATCATAATCTAATACAAACTCCTAATCTAAACATGTACCTATTGTGGTACATTAGTATGTACCAAATAATGTAATATTTTCGAACACCTTGATGATGTCACTACTAAAAAGTTTTAACTTACACATTTTGAGGTTTTGAATGCTCTCTTTCTATCAAACCAAATACTTCATAGGGCCTAGATAATGTCACCCAAGGAATATGTCATCCATGGAGAATTTTCTTGTATGACCTTAAAACATATGAAGTAATTCTAGAAATAAGCTTCTAGCTTCAAAAAATAAGTAAAATTTAAGTAATTTTAAGTCTAGAATCGCTTCCATGGGATTTGGAAGAAAGAATTTCAAGGAATCATAGGTCCAAAAAATAATCATGAATTTGGAAAATATTTTCAAGCTTGGAAAATAAATAATTTAAAAAGAAAATATATAAGTCTAGCATTGCATGTTTGGACTCATGGATGTTGGAAAAAAAATTGACTATAGAACCTTCTAAACCTAAGGATAATGATCAACCATTTGTTACTCCCAATTGTATTGAACAATTATGATTTTTACTAGCCCCTCCTTAGTTTGATGATGAATTAAACATACTTATTGATAAAAATATTGATATTAATATTGGAACACCCAATGTCCCTAAGTTTAATAAGATAGAAAAAGTTTTAACCCCAAATAAACAAGAAGAGTACACCATGTTTTAACTACATTTTAAGATATTTTTGCATGGTATTATGTTGATATGTTTGGGTTAGATCCCTCCTTAGTTGTTCATCACCTTGTTTTTAGACCCAATGTTAAAATTGTTAAGCAAAAACTTTGTAAGATGCACCCTAAGATTGCCTTGCTAGTTAAAGAACTTCAAAAGCTCCTTGATGTTGATTTTATCAAAGCCATTGACTTTTTTTATTGGATATCAAATATAGTCCATGTTTCCAAGAAATAAAGCAATTTCAAAGATATACCAATTTTTGGGACATTAATAAAGTCTTTCCTAAATATGAATTTTCTTTACACACTATCAACATGATTGTAGACTTCATTTTCGGATGTGGTATTCTATCCATAATGTATGGCTTCTTAGGGTATAATCAAATCAAATTTTCCCTTGAATACCAAACTAAGATTGCATTCATAACTCCATGGGGTACCTTTTGCTACCAAGTAATGAAATTTGACTTAAAAAATGCAAGTGCTCCCTACGAAAGAGCTATGACCTATGTCTTTCATGATATGATGCATGATGTTGTAGAATATTATATTGATGATATTCTTGGTCAATCCATTAATCATGAAGATCATGTTAGATATGTAAGGCACATATTTGCATGATTAAGAGAATATAGTGTTCACCTTAAAATTTCTAAGTGTATTTTTAGGGTAAAATTAGGTAAGATATTAAGGTTGATTGTGTGTAGACATGGTATCAAAGTAGTTCTTGATAAGATATCAACTATTATTGATACACCTCAACCATAAAATTTAATTGAGTTACGAAGCCTTCAAGGTAAACTCCAAGCTATTAGGAGATTTATATATCAACTTGTATATAAATGTAAACCCTTATCTAATATTTTGTGTAAGGATGTAGAATTATGATGGGATGGTGAGTGTCAAGCAAATTTTTATGATTTAAAGGCATCTCACATTCCCTCCTATTCTTGTTATACCTAATACTAATAAAACTTTATTGTTATACATTGTCACAACCATCCATGCCTTAGGTTCCATTTTAACCCAATACGATGATCAACATAAATAAATGGCAATTTATTACATTAATAGGACCCGCATTAGCTATGAAACCTATTATACCCCTTTAGAAAAAAATTACCTTGTTGTGGTTTTCACATTCCAAAAATTACAGCATTACATGATCAACCATAAGACCTTTGTCATTACAAGGCTTGATCCTCTATGCTAACTTATGTCCAAACCTCACCTTTTGGGGTGAGCCACAAAATGGGTTATTTCCTTTAGTTAATTTGATTTGGAATTTATTAGTCAAAAGTCAATGAAAGGCTAAGTTATAGTTGATCAATTGGTCATAGCACTTCTAGAAGCAACTTATCCTATTATTGTAAATTTTCTAGGTGAATGTGTCTTTGCCATTGAAATTGATCCTAAGGATTCTTGGACCCTATATTTTGATGGAACTCATTGTGTCAAGGGTGTAGGGGTAGGTATAATTTTAGTTATCCTAAAAAATAACTAATTTTATTTCGTTAAGTTAGATTTTTCTTGTACCAATAAAACCTATAAGTATGAACCCTTTTTTAGGGGCATCATCCTTGGCCTTAAATTCTAAAATCCTATTTGTATTTAGGGATTCTAAATTTGTATTTAACTAATTTAATGGTGTTTACCACACTAAGAACAAAAATTTATAGCCCTATAAATACATTGTTACAAAGCTCATGTATGCCTTTGATGAGATAATTGTAGAAGGTATCCCATGATCCAAAAACTACCATGTGGATGTTATGGCCATTACAACCTCTACTATCTCATTAGAGTTGGATGATTATCAAGCCATAACTATCATTTTATAAATTAGAGAACTAAAAACCCTTGATTCTAGAAGTACAATCTCTTCCTTTTGATCCTTGGTAAAAGGACATTTTTTTATTCCTCAATGATGGCACTTTTCCAGATGAATTGGATTGCAATGGATGAAAAATTTATGAAAATATGCTTATATATTCATGATAATTGGAGATATTATATATTGAAACTCTTTTGATGGCATGATCTTACAATACCTAACAACCGATGAATCCAAAATAGTAATTGAAGAAGATCATGAAGGATCATGTGGTGGGCATTTTAGCGACAATGCCATTACCACAAATATTTTTCAATTAGGATACTATTGGTCTTCCATCAATAAGGACTCTTGTGACTATGTTGAACATTGCGATAAATTCCAATTCCATGATAACCTTATCCATGCTCCTTTATTATTAACCTTATTCCATGATAATATTTAATCTATTACTTCCCCTTGGCCTTTTTCCATGTGGCATCTTGAAATCATTGGTAAGATTAATCCTACATCCTCTGATGACCATAAATTTATCATCACTACTACCAAATATTTCATCAAATGGATATAGGCTACGCCTTTATCCTTTATCATGAGTATCCAAGTCTTTAAGTTCATATTTAACTAGATTCTTTGTCACTATAGAATCCCTTATCATATCATATTCGACAATGATACACCTTTTAAGAATAAATATGTTCAAATAATTTGTACCAAGTACAAAATTCAGCATAAGTGGTCCACTACTTATTACCCTCATGGTAATGGTAAAGTAAAAGAATCCAATAAAATCTTGATCAAATTGTTTAAGAAATTGGTTATAAAGACTGATCATGATTATCACCTCAAAATATACCTTGCTTTATGGGCCTATCATACTAGCATACATACTCTAACTAGGGCAACTCCATATGTGTTGGTTTATGGAATTGAAGTATTTTTTTTTATTTTAACTTAAAATCCCTTCTTTGCAAATATTATTTCAAGACTCATATGTTGGTAATAAATATCACCTAGCTTATCTCAATTAGTTGTAGTTTATTGATGAAAAGCACATTTATGTCTTAGAGGACCTTTGCACTTATTAAAAGTGTCTTAAATTTGCCTAGTCCAAAAAATTGCATAGTCACTCCTTTGAATTAGGGGACCTTGTTCTTAAGGAAAATCAAAATAATATAAATGTTTGAGCCAAAATTAAAGATAAAATTAAGCCAAATTGGTTAGGACCATTCATGATAAGTACCAAATTTGGTTTGAAACCCTATCACTTTACCAACCTTAATAGAAAGGAACTTAAGGAGTGATGGGTGTCATTAATCTTCTTTCACTTTAATTATCATTTTAGGGCTAGCATCCAATGGATATATGTGGTAATTACTATAAGAGGTATTTCAAGTGATTAGTTTCTAAGTTTCTAATGAAAACTTAAATTAGTATAGAATTAAAACATCAAGCATACAATAATAGAATGTTATAAGAAAGTAAAGAAGTATTGAAATTAAACCACAACACTTAATTTAACAAATTTCTAACTACTATAGATTTGTGTAAGAAAGTTCAAAAACAAAATACTATTCTAATAACGCATGGAAAATAGTAACATACTAATCAAGGAAAATAGAAAATGACTCTTTATCAGATTGAGAGAGTGGGTCCTTGCTCTTCATTTGATAAAGAGGAGAACTAAATCAGAATTAAGTTACTCCAATGCACAATAACACATAGTTTAGCAAACACACTCTTTACTGCAATTGTAAAAGTACTAAAAATATAATCTATAGTAGTCTTCTAGTTCAAAAACTATTTTCCATCTCCATATAAACCCTTTAATTTCACTAAGGTGATTATTTATAATAATAATAACAATTTTAAGTATTATAACACCTACCAAAAGACAATGCACTTTCCTAGGAATAAAATTTAATATTGTTTCACATAGCAAACTTTACCTATAATTACACCATGGTTGTTATATGATGGGGAACAGAAAAAAGCAATCAACCAAATCTGAATTTTCATGCAAAAAATTGGAAACACGCTTTACAAGAAATAAAAATCCCAATGTTTCATTAAATAACTTGCAAAGGTTTACATTTACAGCCCGCAGGCTTTACAAAAATTGGTGCACAGGCACAGTTCTTTCACTCTCTATTGCAAATATTCCTTAACTCTGCAACTCTGGAAGGAAAACGCACTCCAAGCCAATTCGAGTGGCCCTCTGCCTTCGACTCTGCAACTCGACTGTGCAACTCTTCAACTGTAGGTTTTCCAACCCCTGCATCTACCATTTTACAACCCCTGTACATGCCTCTACTTCATCCTTTTATACATTTCTAGGCGTGCCTCTTCGTCTTCCATCTGGTAGCAACTTCGATTCATTTCTACCATGACTGTTCATCTTCGTCTGCTCCATAACTGTAATCTGTAATGTCCTCTGTAACTGGCATAACATCTTTCGTTAATTGTTTGTTTGTGCCTGTTTTCACTGCACCTTGATGCCACGTGTTGTTCTGTGTTGCCATGTGCCATCCTGTAATGGCCTTCGAAAATGCAGCCTGTCATGATTTTGTGACCTCTCCTCCTTCTTCCTCGTCTTCTTCTCTTCCTGTCGCAAAAATGCGACATGTCATGATATCATGACATTTTAGCTCCCTTGCCTTCTCTCTCCTCTTCGGGTTGTGAAAACCCGACATGTCGTGATATCATGACATTTCTGCTCCATCGCCTCTTCTCTCCTCTTTGGGTTGCGAAAACTTGACATGTCGCGATATCGTGACATGTTTCCTCTCTTGCCCTTCCTTTTACTTTTAGATCGCGATATCATGACATGTTTCCTCTCTTGCCCTTCCTTTGCCTCTTCCTCGCTACCTTTTTCCCCTTCGGGTCACGATAACGCGACATGTCGCGATATCGCGACATCTTTCCTTTCTGCTTCCTTCTCTCCTCTTCGGGTCATGAAATCCTGACATGTCACGATATCGCGACATATTTGCTTTCTGCTTTCTCTCTCTTCTTCGGGTCGCAAAATCATGACATATTTTTGCCTTGCTTCCTCCTTCACCTTCTGGTCGTGAAACTATGACTTGTCACAAAATTGTGACATTTCTTTCTCCTGGCTTTCTCTCTCCTTGGCGGGTCACGAAACTGTGACATGTCACAAAATTGCAACATCTTCTCCTCTGCACCTTCTCTCTCTTCTATGGGTCACGAAACCATGACATGTTGTGAAATCATGACATATTACTCTTCCACTCTTCATCTTGCCTTCGGGTCATGAAATCACATCTTAGCTTTCGGATTTCTCTTTCTTCCTCAGGTCGCGAAATCGTGACATCTTTGCCTTCTATACTCTCCTTCTACTTTTGGGTCATGAAATCATGACATGTCACAAAATCATGACATATTTTCTTGCAGCCTCCTCTTGCCTGATTGGGTCACAAAATCACAACATCCTTGGCACCCTTGCTTCTCCTATGGAACCTGTCGTGATATCACGACAGTTGGCCCTGCTAGCTTCTTTCTCCATTTTGTGTCGTGATATGGTGACACATTTTTTGTTGTGATATCGCGACAGCCTCTCCTTGCTAACTTCTCTGCTCCACTTATGTCATGATATCACAACACATTTGCTATTACGATATCGCGACAGCTCCTCCCCATTGGCTTCGTTCTCCACTTGTGTCACAATATCACGACACATTTTTTGTCGCAATATCATGACAGTTTTCTTCGCTGGTTTCTCTCTCTACTTTGTGTCATGATATTGCGACACTTTTTTTTGTCATGATATCATGACATATTTTTCTCCTTGCCTTCTTCTTCTTCTTCTATCATGATTTTACGACATGTCACAAAATCACGATGTCTTTCCTCCTTAGCCAACTTTTCAGAAGTGGCCCTCCTGCCACTAGATGCTTCTGCATTAGGTGCTACTAGATGCTCCTACATCAGACACCCAAGGTTGGTGGAGAAGTGACCTTCACTTTTGTACTGTTTGGTCACCGCCTTCGGTAACATCTCCAAATGTGCACTTGCCTTTACAGCCCTCTCAAACCCCATATCCTGGCCAAAATAAATTTTGTCTTCCTCCAGATAGATTCTACCACTGTTGCACACCTTTTCGTCCACTGTCTTCAATGGCTTCAACTTGTGGCACACTCCATCTTCTCTTCCACCAGTTATTTTGCCCTGGCCTCTACTTCTTAGTTGATCCTCATGCCTTCTGTGCAGCTCCTCTCGTAGGGCTTTCACTTGCCTCTGCAAATCTCTTCTGAGCAGCTCCTCTTGTAGGGCTTGCACTTGCCTCTACAAATATCTGAACGTCTGTAACTGTGAATCTTCAGATCTCATATCTCTCCCACCACCATAGTTTCTTCATGGAGGCATTCTTCTACACTTTCTTCTCACAATCCTTAACCCCAGATCCTGGTGCAAGCTGCCTCATGTTCAGCACTCTGCTTACATGCTCAGAATCTTCTAGCTCTGATACCACTTGATGGGGAATAGAAAATCGCAATCAACCAAATCTAAATTTTCATGCAAAAAATTGGAAACACGCTTTACAAGAAATAGAAATCCCAATGTTTCATTAAATAACTTGCAAAGGTTTACATTTACAGCCCGCAGGCTTTACAAAAACTGGCGCACAGGCATAGTTCTTTCACTCTCTATTGCAAAGATTTCCTAAATATACAACTCTGAAAGGAAAACACACTCCAAGCTAGTCTGAGTGGCCCTCTACCTTCGACTCTGCAACTCGATGATGCAACTCTACAACTGTAGGTTTTCCCACCCCTACATCTACCATTTTCCAACCCTTGCACATGCCTCTGCTTCATCCTTTTATAATTTTTTTGGGCGTGCATCTTCGTCTTCCATCTGGCGACCCTTCGATTCATTTTTTCCATGACTGTTCGTCTTCGTCTACTCCATAACTACAATTTGTAATGTTCTCTGTAACTGGCATAACGTCTTTCATTAACTGTTTGTCTGTGCCTATTTTCACTGCACCTTGGTGCCACGTGTTGTTATGTGCTGCCATGTGCCATCTTATAATGGCCTCCAAAAATGCAGTCTGTCACGATTTCGTGACCTCTCCTCATTCTTCCTCGTCTTCTCTTCCTGTCGCAAAAATGTGACATGTCACGATATCATGACATTTTAGCTCCCTTGCCTTCTCTCTCCTCTTTGGGTCGTGAAAACCTGACATGTCGTGATATCGTGACATTTCTGCTCAATCGCCTCTTGTCTCCTCTTCGGGTCACAAAAACCCATGTTGTGATATCATGACATGTTTCCTCTCTTGTCCTTCCTTTTCCTTTTTGGTCACGATATTGTGACATGTCGCGATATCATGACATTTTTCTTCCTCGCTACCTTTTTCCCCTTTGGGTCGCGATAACGCGACATGTCGCGATATCGCGACATCTTTCCTTTCTTCTTCCTTCTCTCCTCTTCGGGTCACAAAATTATGACATGTCACGATATCGCGACATATTTGCTTTTCACTTTCTCTCTCTTCTTCGGGTCATGAAATCATGACATCTTTCTGCCTTGCTTCCTCCTTCACCTTTTGGTCACGAAACTATGACCTGTCATGAAATCATGACATTTCTTTCTCCTAGCTTTCTCTCTCCTTGGCGGGTCGTGAAACTGTGACATGTCACAAAATCATGACATCTTCTCCTCTGCACCTTCTCTCTCTTCTGTGGGTCACAAAACTATGACATGTCATGAAATCGTGACATCTTCCTCTTCCTCTCTTCATCATGCCTTTGGGTCACGAAATCGCAACATCTTAGATTTCAGCTTTCTCTTTCTTCCTTAGGTCACGAAATTGGGACATCTTTGCCTTCCGTACTCTCCTTCTGCTTTTGGGTCATGAAACCGTGACATGTCATGAAATTGTGACATCTTTGCTTACAGCCTCCTCTTGCCTGATTGGGTTGCAAAATTGTGACATCCTTGGCACCCTTGCTTCTCCTATGGAACCTGTCGTGATATCATGACAGTTGGACCTATAGGCTTCTTTCTCCATTTTGTGTCACAATATCGTGACACATTTTTTGTCATGATATCGTGACAGCCTCTCCTTGCTGACTTCTCTGCTCCACTTGTGTTGTGATATCGTGACACATTTGTTGTCACGATATCACGACAGCTCCTCCCCATTGGCTTCATTCTCTACTTGTGTCACGATATCGCGACACATTTTTTGTCACGATATCGTGACAGTTTTCTTTGTTGGTTCCTCTATCTACTTTGTGTCACGATATCGTGACACTTTTTTCTATCGTGATATCATGACATATTTTTCTCCTTGACTTCTTCTTCTTCTTCTTCTGTCGCGATTTCGCGACATGTCGTGACGTCTTTCCTCCTTAGCCAACTTTTTAGAAGTGGCCCTCCTGCCATTGGATGCTTCTGCATCAAGTGCTACTGGATGCTCCTGCATCATTATATCAATTTAAAAAATTAGTAACCATGGGCATTCATTGGTCTATTAAAAATAAAATAAAAACTAATCCTAGTTTAAAATTCATCCAAATTATAGGTGAATATTGCATGTGCGATTAATTATCATGAATCTATCTTGGGAAGAGCATCAAATCTGATCCAACTATCAATATACCTATTAGGGTGTTGACTATTATGAATAGTTTCTCCTTGATTGGTTGGATGAATAGTGGCCCTACTTTAGAAGATAGAGTATCTATGATCGGTGTCATTATTACCACACTTTAGTAAGGTCATTTTTAATTTTTTAAACTAGGGGTGGTGTCCTATGGGTAGTATGTGCTAAGACGTATCTGGTTGAAGTTAGGTTTTGGAGTTAGTAATTCAAAAAATAGAATTAAACTTCTAACTACAACTAAAAATAAGAAGTTTTAATCTAACTAACACAAGTAAGAAATTGAAAAATTACAACAAAAAATTAAATGATATTATAGGAAATAAATGTAGTATAAAACAAATCAGAATCCAATCTAAAGTGTAGTGAAATAAATATAAAATTAAGGTAGCTAATTATCTATTTTGTTTTTATTTTCTTGGGAAGTAAATGATGCAACTAATTAGTTATTATTAATGTAAAAAAATGACAATAGAATCTAATCTAGTAATGTAGTGAAATAAAACATAATAAAAGTACCTTCCACCTTGCTAGGAGTGGATCCTATATTAAAACAACATGTAAGGGAAGATTACTCACTTTAAATCACAAATAGGTAACACAACAATAAATTTGTAATAGAGTTTTATTGCATACTAATTTCAGAAAATAGATTTTACAAATTACACTATAAAATCAAAATCATAACAATACTATCCATATCCTATATGTATCTAGTTCCTATGATGTTGGTTTATATATAAGGGAGAGTACAAGAACCTATCATACCTATGTGGTTGAATTGTTATAACATCAAAATATTCAACTAACAATTTTTTTCCCTAAATAGTAGGTGAAAATAAAATGGAAGTTACACTAGAGTGTAGGATTTAGTAAATAGCCTTAGTGCACCTCAATCACCAATTTTGAATGATTTAGAAATAAATAAAATACATTAAAAAATAATTTATTACTTCTATACCCAAAATTTGGTGCTTTTATCTCTTCTCAACTTGCTGCCAAAAATGTTCTCCACAATCAACAAAAAGGTGTTCTCTACTGAAATTAGTGTCTCATTGAATATCAACTAGGTAGATTTTTGTCCTGTAGTGCTATGTCATCTTCAAGGTGTGACAACAATACCTCCAAAAAGCTACTATAGCTATGTGGAAATTTTAACCAACTGAGGTTCTAGTGATAGGTCCTAGTCTTGTCTAGGATCGATATAGGATTGTTGTATCCTACAAGTCATTGTATTTTTTGATGTTTAGTGAATAGGGTTATAGTGAAGAGTGGGCCTAAAACAAGATCCCAATTCTTCCAAAATCCTTTGTTGTGATAGAAGCTATAAAACCCTTATTTTTATTGCATCAACTTGTCAAAAACCAACATATTATTCCTTTATTTCCTATCTTAGTAAAAGACTACACTCAAACTATCCAAGTGAATATTTTCTCTTATTTACCCTATCTAATCACATCACTAATGCAATAACAAAAACAATACATATTTTATGGATGAAAAATATGGTAATAGGACCTAAAAAATGAGGTATTTTTATGCCTCATCAATCCACACAATCTACCCATGTCAACTTCCTCTCTATTTTTAGTGCACCCTTTATAGTGTGATGTTCTTCTAAAGCAAAAAAAATGCTTTAGAATATACATAAGAAAATGCCTTTGAACTTGTAGTATAAAGTAATTCTTCTATAATCCTAGAATTATTAGTGAAAGGAACCATAACAAATGTAAAAATAATTCCAATACTAACTAAGAAATGCTATTCACATATTCTTACTAGTTTAGTTAAAGCATCATTATAAAATATATAAATGTCCATTATTAATCTGCACATATGTCTCAAAAAGGCAAGGAAAAATCTTGGAGCACCTATTAGACGAGGCAATATTGGGCCTCATAATTACCCCCTTCTCGAGTGTTTTTATATCCTCATACAAATGATCACTCTAAATCTATACTTAGATCTATTTCTTCTACCATATTAGGGGTGAATTTTCATCTGAATTATGATATGCTTTGCATTATTTCATATGATGAACTTAGGCTATGAGTGATGTTTGACTTAGGGTTGTTGATTCATTATGAAAATACATTAAAATTATAATAAGAGGAGTCCTAAATCTCATTCCTATCCACCTAAACACAAGATTCTATATGGTGTAGATAATAGATAATGCACAATGATGTGATTAATTAAGATAAGCAGGTGGGACTAGTTCATTCTTCCTCAACATGATAGGCATATCTTCCCATTTGTTCTTATAGGATTCTTTAGCTTTCTCAAAGTTGTATTCACAAAATTACTGAAACTTCTTGGTGCATCCCTCCAAATGAAGCACATATTAACATATAATATTTACTTTTATCACTATATCAAGATGGTTGTTAATGACTATAGGGGCATTATGATACCTAAATCTAATTTGTAATCCTACCATAGATTCTTTACTTGTATACTTTGTAGCCCTATCTCTTTGATAAATTTAATTTTATAGCATGGAGGTAAAGGCTCTCAGCTGAACATCCATAATATAAATGTTGGGGAAGAATGTATAATCCTTAACCACTTCAAAGTTGTGAATAAAAGATTTATGGAGTAGATTTTTTTGCTCTAGAATGTTGTATTTATATACCTTCAAGAATTATTGTGGTGTATCTAGTATATGGGTCAATTCAAAGTATAATTTGATCAGATTCCACATAATAAACTATTATTATAAAAATAAACTATAAACCCTTTCTGGTTGCCTACATTGTAGCATTTGTTTTATAATTTTACAAGTTGCTTCAAATCTAGTTTGTATCCTAACAAATTTTATTTCCAAAAGTGTCTCCTTATTTAAGCCAAATTGCCCTTGATTTCCATATCCAAAAGGTCTCCTATCTAGAAAGCGTGTTATGAAAATCAGCTAGAAGATTATTTTCCCTAACTCTGAGGTCATTATTGATATTCCCGATCTGAACCTACTATTTGATTTCCTTTATTTGGGAGAATATTACCTTTATTGATTCAAAAATATTACCAAAAACTTCTCTATTCCAAGTCTTCAACTCAGTCTTAAGAAACTTAAGTTTCATACTAACCTAGAATTCATGGGACCCACTAAAATGTTACCACCATAATTCATTAATTTTTGACCTAACATTCGAGTATTGTAACCACATGGATTCAAACCTGAAGGGAGGCTTGAAGATAGGACCCGATCAAGAGACTTCGAGGAGTAGCATATTATATTTAGAGGTAATCCTCATAAGAGAGGAGACTGTTGCATCACCAAAAAAAGGTATAGCCTCCTTAGACATGAGGAACCTATCGAGTCTAAGTTGCATGAGTCGATATCCCTCTCTATAGTTGGTCCATGTAAATAGTGAACCCCTTAACTCAATATTCATAAACTCATTGGATCCAAAAAAGTCAATAAATTTCTCATAGCTTCTGGGAGTAACAAGAACACCTCTGAGTTTATCTATGGGGTATAGAGGGTTATTAAAATCTCTTGCCAACATTAATTATCAACAAGGAAATATTCTTCTCATTTGTGAGAGAATATCTCACATGGAAGATCTTTATGTATATAAATTGGATAGCATCCAACTCCTTTTTATTTCATTGTAAAATAAAATAACATTGATAACTATCTTAGTGAGGGATATTGGCTATTTGTCCCCTTTGAGAGGGTCCCACAGACACATCAACCCCCCTGATGCACCATGGGTAGGGATCGCAACATACTTGTATTTATTCCACATGGACTTAACAATCCTTTTTGTATTTATAGCATCCAATTTAGTTTCCTAGATAATGAAAATTGAAGTCCTAAAGTCTTTCCTCATGGATGAAACAACCCTCTCTTTTGTTACTCCATTGAGGCCTCTTGCATTCCATGAGAGGACTTTCATTTGCAAGGTTTGGACACAAATCTTCTTCCTCCTTTCCCATAGGAGGGTTTGGGTCTTTTGCCTTCCTCTCTAGACATATCCGTAAGAGGAGACAAGGAAGATAACAATGTTGTTTGGATGTCATTTGCTATTTTCTCTTCTACTCTTTTTTTCCTCTAATCAAGTCATGGAGTCCAACCTTTATTTTTGTCCATTCCAACATTATCTTGAGGCTTTTTGTGACTTCTTGTGTTAGAAATAGGAGGACTTGAAGACTCACCTAAAGCATGGTATGAGGGGAAATGGGAATGAGTTATAGTAAACAAGGACATCTGGGAAGGAGACCCCCCAATGACACCCAACAGAGAAGAGCTTAGAGGAGAGGGTTAGGTGGGGGTCAGAGATGAGTGGTTTTCTAAGGGTGAATGACCTCTGATGGGGTAATTGAGTGGAGAAGTGGGAACAAAAGGAGGGGGACAAGGGGACTTCAAAAAATAACAAGTTGGATTTCAACCACTCCTTGATTCATGACAAAAGTATTGGGATGATCAAGTTGTTAAAAAATAAAATCTTTAGTTGGGATACCATTTTGTCCTTCAGAAATAACTTCAAATTGGTTGGAATTAGCAAAGATTGAAAATACCTGATTAGCATCTTGGCTCAAAGGTTTGGAGGAGGGCTTAGGGGGATCCTCTATATGATTACCTTTGTCAAATTAGGCACTTGAGCTGCTAGGTCTTTTGTGATGATGGAGATTAAAGCTTAAAAAGCACTTGCCTGAGTGAGCTATCTAGGGTTCTCTTTTAAACAAAGGGTATTTTTATTTGAAGTGACCTTGTTTGTGATATTCACTACACATATCAAATTTGATCTTTGGGTCCTTGAGTAGTAGAAATTGGGTTCTTAGATGACCCTGCCTCTTGCATTCGATGTAGAAGGAAGGTTTATTATCATACTCAAAAGCTTACCTTCGATGGTAAGACCCATAGGTTAAGTCAATAAAAGTGGGGAGTTGTGAGTCTAAGTTGGCCATAACACAAAATAAAGCATAAGGAATTCGAGACTGAGCTTTAGTATCTAGGTCAAGAGTGATAAGATCACCAACTACATGTGCGATGCTTTTGATAATACCTTAATCCCAAAACTGATACGAGAGCTCTAAGAGTCTAACCCAAATAGGAGCAATATTAATGCTCTAATTATTTAGATTAAATTTTAGGTTCTAGTGCATGATGAATAGAGGCCTCCTACCAAAGAACCAAGGCCTTCTTATTAGGATGCAACTGGTTTCGCTAGGGCTATTAAGATGAATAATGAAGAACACTCTAGATAATATGAATAGGTCCATACGACTAACTAGTTTCCATTTATTGAACATCCACTGGCGGATGGAATCAATATTGGGATGAGATCCAATAAAATTTCCAAGGAGGTAAATAGATTTCCTACTCAAAATAGAAGCCATTACGTATTTGGAAAGACTTAGCTCCTTGCATTATTTAGAGAGAATCCTAATGTTCAAAGAGGGATTAGACTGGTAATGGCAGGAATGCCCTTTTAATTTATCAACAAAGGAAAATTTTGGGCCAGGTGAGGGTATCAATGTGGGAACATCCTGTACCACAAATACGGGAGGATCCACCAGAGAAAAACCTTATGCCACTTTAGTAGGGGGGCCATCCAAGGGTTCTCTAAGAATCTCAACATCAGCATCGTCATCTAAGTCCTCCTCTGACCGCAATCCAATTCACCACCTCCTCATTCAATCATATTGTGACCACCAGGGACCATCCCATGACTGCCAAGGGATCCTCCATCGATCCCCCCTTGTTGAAATTCAAAATTCAAATGCCTGCACTGTTGTGAAAAACTACTCTCCATAGGACTCTCTCCCATGTGAGAAGGTTGTTATTTCCCTTAATGAATGTGAATATTTTCTATTTCATGAAATTAAAAATAAGTTGTTAGTGGATGAGTTTTAATGCTTGCTAGTTTAAAACTTATTCATAAATTTGAATTTACATGATTCAAGTGTTTGATAAATGAATTATGGTATAAGGATTTCTAATAATTATTGGTCTTTATATATCTGTATATCTATATATATACATATATATCTATCTATATATATATGTATGTATGTATGTATGTATGTATGTATGTATGTATGTATGTATACATACATACATATATATAAATATATGTACACAATAGTTGATTGATGAAGCATGGTATATCTATTTATAATTGTTATTGGCCCAAATACTTGTTCATTTAATAAATAGATGTTATTGTATAATATACTTGGATATTTTCATATTTGATGGGATTTAATATTCCATTATTGGACATGAAAATAAAATTAACCATTGTTATACGCTAGAGTGCTATTAAACCCCTTAGTCGTTGCTTGCATAAAAACTAGTGAACACATTAAAAGCAATGTTGTAGAATGAGGCTTTAATTTTAGGGATTCTAAATGCCCAACATATTATTTTAAGATACATCACAATGCTAGTAGAATCATAAATTGTGGTTCATAAGATCTTAGATAAGTATGTTCTCAAGTTTCTACATCTAATCTCTTACCATTGAGTGGCTAAAAATTTGATCAATGCCTTTGAGTCATTTTCCATTAGGAATTTCTTAGTGGGATAAAATATAGAGATTGAATCTCTTGCTACATTTCCTTGAAAATTCATAACACATGAAAACATAAATTTTTTTGTAGGATTCCATGATGAACCTATTAATTATGTCACCAAATTCCTAGTGGAAGTGCATATAATTGAGGTTAACGCTATTGATTTCCAAGTCCCTTTAGATAATCCTTGGTATAGTGACATCTTACATTTCATTGATAATCTAAGCTATCCATGTATGGATACTACTAAGTAGAAGCCATGTATTCATAGGAGAGCCTTTGATATGTGATTTTAGGAGTGTTGTACTATCAAAACTTTGATGGTGTTCTATGATGACTTATAGAGGTTGACGTACCAAAATTTATGTTTATTTCCATAGTGGTTACTATGTGCAATAGTTTAGTGTTTATTCCATAGATCATAAAATATTAATAATGGATTACGTGTGGCCCATAATGAAGGCTAACACCAATATTTATGCTAAATTATATGATAAATATTTGTTTCATAAATATGAAATTCATGTCCCTCCCTAGGTTCATATAATTGTGTCTCCTTGGTCATTTTTCACTTTGATTCTTGACCTTGTGATGTCAGAAACACCATAGTCGAATCCAACCAACATACATAGACACAACATAGATAATAAACATATGCTATTTATTAAATAAAAACCTTTAAATTACAAGCATTCAAAGATGCAGTTTCAGATTCAAGGGGTGCTTATACACCCACACAATATATAGTGTGCTACAGACTTCCTCACGCGATAGATATGTTGTACTTATATACCCACGCACTATACAAAGTGCTACATATTTCCTCAAGATATAGATATATCGATGCTACTCCATTTTAGGTACTTATATACCCATGAACTTTGTGGAGTGCCTACAAAATTTCTCAAGAGGTAGATATATCAATTCCACTCAATTTTAGGTACATATATGCCCACACACTATACACAGTGCTATAGAGTTCCTCAATATATAGATATATCGATGTAATTCTATAGTACTTATATACTCATGCACTATATAGAGTGCTACACATTTCCTCAAGATATAGATATGTCAATGTCGCTCTATTTCAAGTACTTATATACCCATACACTATATAGAGTGCTACAAACTTCCTCAATAGGCAAACATGTCAATGTCACTCCGATTTAGAATACCATAAGACTTGGTGTTAAAAACCCTCAACTACCATGATGTGGTACTGAGCTAGAAACTCCCACCCAACTACTGACTAAATTGAGCATTTATAAGCTATGAGAAATTCAACTATTATAATCTGACCATTGTAGAGAGAATACCATTGTAGTGGAATGGTTATAGAAAACTAATCGATAAAAAATATGATTGTTATGAATTTAAGAGAAATTTGACCATTATAATATGATCGTTGTAGAGAGAAGATTGTTATAGGGGAATGATTATAGAAAACTAACCAATATAAAATATGACAATTATGGATTTAAGAGAAAGAGGGTTAGAATGTGATGCCCTTACATTAGACTCCCACACTTTAAAATTTCATGAGCTTCCGCTCATGATATCTTCAATTATTTTGCCATCTCTGTGAGCCAATCATTCAAATCATCAACATTCAAACTATCAGCATATGATAGGATGTCAAACTTGGGGTTATTTCCAATTTTAGAAATGGATCTCAAAATTGTTTCATCATCTTCAAGTTCTAACTCAACATCAAAAACTTTGGGTTGATCATTGTTGAAACATATTCAAGAACAACACCCCTTCTCTGTACGATTTCCAATGCTTTCAACTACACTCTTAGAGTCTGTATCTCATTTTATTTAGCTTTATTTATGCATATACCACCTCTACCTTGACCAACATGGTGTCTCTATTCTATTTATGAGCATATTTTTCACCACTTAAGTGGATCTTTAATCAGTTCTATTTTACACTTGTGATAATCCATGAAATTTTGAGTGTTTGTTTCACCACTCGTATAGATCCTTAGGCAAGTTCTATTTCACACTTGCAATAATCCATGAAACATTGAGTGTTTGTTTCACCACTCATGTAGATTCTTAGGCAATTTTTGTGTCACACTTGTTTTAATCCATGTATAAATTATGTTTCACATGTGCAACACACTTAATCAGTAGGCAAATGCACACAACCCTTTAGTAAACATTTTGAGCTTTGATACCACTTTATGTTAGAAGCACCACAACCAAAGCCAACCAACACACACAAAAACAATATAGATAATAAATATATGTTTTTTATTAAATAACAACCTTGGAATTACAAGCATTTGAATAGGTAGTTATAGATGCAAAGGGTACTTATACACCCACGCACTATATAGAGTGCTACAAAATTTCTTAAGAGATAAATATGTCAATGTTGCTCTATTTTAGATACTTATATACCCATGCACTATACAAAGTACTAAAAATTTCCTCAAGAGATAAATATATCGATGCCACTCCATTTTAGGTACTTATATACTCATGCACTATACAAAGTGCTATAATTTTTCTCATGAGATAAATATGTTGATGTCACTCTATTTCAGGTACTTATATAATTAGACATTCTACAGAGTGCTACATATTTTCTCAAGAGGTAGATATGTCAATGCTACTCCATTTTAGGTACTTATATACCCACACACTATACAAAGTGCTATAGATTTCATCAAGAGATAGATATGTTGATGTCACTCCATTTCAGGTACTTATATAACCATGCACTATAAAAAGTGCTACATATTTTCTCAAGATATAGATATATTTATGCTACTCTATTTTGGGTACTTATATACCCACACACTATACAGAGTGCTACAGACTTTCTCAATAAGAAGATATGTCAATGATGCTCCATTTTAGAACACCATAAGACTCAGTGTTAACAACCCCCAACTACCAAGAGGTGATAGCAAACTAACAAACCCCACCCAACTATTGATCGAATCAAGCATTTATATGATTTTATAAATTTGACCATTACAATATGTCCATTATAGTGAGAATACCATTATAGGGGAATGATTAAAAAAACTAACCAATATAAAATATGACCATTATAAATTTAAAATAAATTTGACCGTTACAATATGATCATTATATAGAGAAGATCATTGCAGGGAAATGGTTATAGAAAACTAACCTATAGAAAATATGACCATTATGGATTTAAGAGAAAGAGGGTTAGAATGTGATGTTATTGCATTACCTTGTAGGACTTATTTCTCTATTGTATTTTTATGGGAAAAAATTCATCCTCACAATCACAAACTATTTTATAAAGTGGGTGGAAGCTATGTTTCTTATGAATAAAAAACACTCACAATGTCCAAAATTATTTTCCATCAAATTATGTGTCACTTTGGTGTCCCATCCACTATCTTATTAGATAGTGGAACTCTTTTTAATAAGAAATAAATGTGATAATTGACTTCATCGTTAAAGATTTGATATTATTTTTCTAGGATGGTCAAATTGAATCTAGCAATAAAATATTTAAAAATGTAGTTAGAGAATCAAAGAAATATTGACACTTAATCGTATATCCTACATTGTGGGCATAGTGTACCAATATTTGGATGTCCATAGGGACAACCCATTTTTTATTACTTATGGTACTAATTTTTTCCAATTGATATTTAGATGCCTTCAATGAATTTTTTGTTAAATAATTTATTGATTCAAGATTAATGTAACTAGGATTATTGGGAATATTGTATTATTAAACTTACCAAACTTAATGAGAGGCATATGTTTGCTCTTGAGCATAATAAGAAAGTTTGCCATAATGATTTCAATATTGAGGACTCATTCTCAAGCTCAATAATGTGCACAAAATATGCAAAGAAATGTTAATACAAAATTAGATTGGTCTATATACCATCAAAGAGTTGTATGTGTCCAAGGTAATGAAATTGTAAATGATGGATAAAATTGAATTTTATGAAACCACTAATTCTATGCATGTAAAATGCTTCTACATATATACCCTTTTATCATGTTTATATAGTATTCATTTTTTTTGTTTATCTATTTTTTTTGCCCTGTTTTGCACTTTGATTGATTTGAATATTTATTTTATCATCATGTGTCTATGTTAGTATTGTGTATTATTAACTATTAACATGACTTCCTATGTTTTTGTAATTTTTTATTCTATTAAATACAACTACTACATTAAGTGGTGAGCTTGGTATTTTGGAAATTTCATTCTTTTTTTTTAAGCGAAAAACCCCTTGTGGGGCTGCATTGGTCTGAGAGACCACGAACAGGGGGTTCTACACCGTCAAAGTCACCCGAGAGTCGCACCCGACCTTGCCCACACCAAAATTATCAATTGGATTTTGGATACCCAATTTAACTTTTTGGTAGGGTGGATATTTGAACCTAGGACCTCCCTTGGAGGATTGCCCTCTCCTCTCCAACTCACCTACAACACCTGGGTGAGGAAATTTCATTCTAAAAGTAGTTATTTCATCATTATTTGTTCTTACTTTCTCTCATTTTTGTGGTTTGTGTTAAATTTCTCTAGTTGCTTGGTGTTTGTCATTCTTTTTCACTAAATTTTAATTCTACTAACTTTTTTTTACTTTATTTGAACTCCTTCATCATGGAATCACTATTTCTACTAAGGAACAACATGATGTATTCAATATATTTCCTATTATTTTGTGTTAATACGCTACTTTAAAAGTTGCAAAGAAAAATTCCTTAGATCAACCCATACTATCTTACATGTGGTATAATATTTTGCACTAAAAATATTAAAAATATTGAATAAATCAATCAATCAATCTAAATTATCTTCCACTATAATCGTGAGTGTGCTTGTTGATATATCATGCTTTGTTAGATACTTCTATGTATGATATTAACCCATTGTAGTAGGGTCATGTGGGTTCTCCTTTCACAAGGATACCATGTTGAGATTGTGTTACAATGTGTATCTTTTCCATTAGTTTACTTCTATTTTCTGGGCATGTCTAGTTGATACATCATGCTCATCGAATACCAAAAAATTATGAGCTAGATTAAGAGATAAATCATATATACATGTTTGTGTTGATAACATATTCTTGGCCTGCCCTGTAGTAATTGATGGGCATGATTATTGACACATCATGTTCATTATATAATATTTTATGATTGAAATTTACCATAGCATTGGCAAGTATAATTTTTGACATGTTATGCTTACTAAATACTATATTCTGACCCTCTTTTATATTTGTAGTGGTTTGTATACTTGTTAACACACCATGTCGAATAGATTATATAGTGCATTAGGTTCACCTATAGTGGTGAGTATGCTTGTTGACACATTGTACTTGATAGATACTACAAGGTATTCTAGGATAAAAATATAGATCACTTCTATTCCTTGTTAGTGGTATCACTTCATTATACCCCTAATATATTGGTGAGTGTGTTGTTGACACATTTTACATGTTAGATATTGCATGCAATTTATTATTCCACTTATAGTTGTGGGTGTGCTTGTTGATACATCTTTTCCATTATATACTTCAATGTGTTGTCTCCCAACTATAATGACATGTGTGATTGTTGACACATTGTAAATGTTGGATACTATAGGGAGGTAGTATAGGCCAAGATATAAATCACCTACATATCTTATTAGTGGTGACATTTTTGTCATCCTTTTACAAATATTTTTCTTTTGAGGTTTACCTTTGAATTTTTCTTAATGTTTTAGGTTGAATGGTACATGCTTCTATTGGTAATGTGTGATATAAAATCTTGCTATATTTTTGAATATCACAAAGTGCTGAAAATGTAGTCATGCATACATCCAAATACAAATGGAATGCAAGAAAAAAAAATATGAAAAAGTAAATCAACAATCATCAAGAAGAATGGAAACATGATCAATACAATTTGGTATATTATATATATCATCAAAATATATATGTTACATAAAAGGGTACATGTGGTACAATGGGCATTGAGTGCCATCATACTAAAATATTTTGTGTCCTAAGTACATAACCACATGCCCAAAATAATCCTATGTATAATCTAGGGGATGTCATGGTGGATATAAAAATTATCTATCATAAATACAATCTATAATAGCTATGGCTACATATTTAATCACTATGTACCTTTGACTATGTGTCAAGCACCTATGCATTGGCATGAGAGGTGACCAAGTGGGATTGACATGAAAATAACATCCTAGGACTTACTATATCTTCTTTCACTGAACCTAAATCCAACTATTTCTACATTAGTTATTGCTATAGGTATCACTCTCTCTATATATCATGGTCCTCTATTACATATACCTTGTGCTTAAGCCATACTTATTGCTTCCTATTATAAATCTAACAAGTATTATGGTATCTCATTGACACAAAAGTCAAATGATAACAAGGTGGTAGGCCTAGCTATACAAATAAACTAGTTATATAGAATTTCCATCTAGTGATGGTGATGTCAATGGAAGGTTCTCAAAATCTAAAATATTTTCCAATGTTACTCTCTATTGTCTATTGATCATATCTCTCCATAACTAGGCCATATTTAGGATCACATGGAAAATAAATTATTATTATGGAGAATGTTTATAATAAAATATACTAATCTATCTCTATCCATGTATATAATAAAATAATATAAAATAATTTATCTATGTTTGGCATTGGTCTGTACGGTATGCCTAGATCTTTAGATCATCTCATACGGTCATCATTCTTGAAGGATGAGTTGACCATATTGGTAGTGTCCACACCAATATTGTATATGTATATATCCTCTATGGGTATGCCCACCTCTATGTCCACCCCCTATTTTTATATTACCTCCTTCTATAGATTTGTGCTCCCCTAGATATCACCTCCTTCGTTGCCTCTTCCTCCTCCTCTAAAATATCCTTGCTACTACTCTATGCTTATGCTACTCATAATGGCTTATCATTATCCCACATTTATGCCATGGGTGGGGAGTCTATATCCATTGGTACCCCACTATTTGAGACCCATCATATGTGGCTTATATCGATGGCCTTTCTAGATCTCATTGATTTGTGTGCAGCCAACTCCTCTACTATTTTCCTCTCATGATGTTTTATTACTAAGGTTGCACATGTAAGGTATGGTCTACTATTTTTAATTTGATTCTATCTCTTAATTTTATCACTAATATGGGGTGGAAAGAGATAATTCCTTGTTTGGATGAAGATACTATAATTGTATGACAACTCACTCTATCCTATACAACTTTTCCATATCATAAAAATGCTCCGATAGAACCATCATTAACCACACTACATCTAGCTAGTCATGGTCTCAATATCAAGTCTAGTATTGGAAATAATATAATATCCATATGATTTGATGAAGTGGAATATATTTCAAAGTAGGTATCTATATTCATTGTGTCCCCTATATGTATGCACATCTCTTGGCCAAAATGTCATCATGTCATATATGCAATGGTAGGCCTATTGTATGATATATGGGAAACTGCTCCTAGATCCAATCATGTCGCAGATATACTAGTCCAATCCCTTCTTCCATATAGTAGAGTTCATGGTATAACAATTCCAATAACACCCATCCCTAGGCAAATCATTTATTTGGTCCCATTTATCTCTTCTCTAGAGATAGATATAGTGTGTATAAGAGTGTGATAGAATGATTTTTGTGTCTTTATAATAATACATAAATAAAAACAAGAGGAGTATCCCCACCAAGGATGATAGGATGCCCCACAAAGATTTGTAGTTAAAGATAAAAGTTGCTACTTGAGGATCAGTTTACATGGCAATTTGAGTACCTTATGGCGATACCAGGTTTCTTCCTTCCTTGTTGTAGTGCTTATGCCATAAGCAACATTGAATACAATCCAATGTATTTCATGCTTATTATTTCCATATTTGTGGATGATATGGTCCTTAATATCCTAGGTTGTCAAGAATTTAATTTTCTATGCTTAGATTCAACCTTGTATGTGCTTTGTGGATGATGTTAGTGTAGTAAGTTATTTGATTTTAATTTTTTTTACTTTAATTAAGATAATATTAGCTTGTTTATTTTAAGGTGGGTAGTTTTCCTTTTTGTACAAGGTTCAAGGATCCTTTCAAAACCCTTCTTCCACCTTATAAAAAAATATAATATTAGCTTAGCTATTACATGATTTCTTGTATTACTATTTTTTTATTGTCTTGGTTAGCGTATTTAGGTACATCTCATATTATTTTTTATGATTGTATGGGATATCCCCTTTTCATTGCAAATATTTTTTTATCAATTGGAAATTGTAATATTTTTTATTTCATAGGTGGAGAAAGTGAAGAAAACTAAGTGAATAAAAGTCTTTTGGAAATTTATTTGATAAGTTCATTATAGATATTTATTTCAAATTTATTCATAGAGTGGAGAATAGTTGATTGTTTAGCTTAATATTGTTTATATTTTCTTGCAATAAGGAGAATATTATTTAAGAATGAAATAAGTAGTATTTTTTAGATCTTAACATTAATCTTCATGTAATCAAAGTGTGTAATAAAAGTATTTCTACACTTAATATTCGTAGTTATGTTGCACTATAGTCATTATCATTTATAGAATAAGTAAAAAATATTAGATGCAATTTTACATGAAGGATTAGTTATGATGGTTGTTCATTTATGATGTAGGCATATGACCTTTCTGTAGCATGGATTTATACTAATAAATGCCTAATTTATTTTTAATCTAACTACATTGTTAGGGGCATACATTTTTGCTCAAAAATTCATTTTGATCCATTCAAGAAGCATTGAATAGATTAAAGAGAAAAAAAATCAAAAGAAACTCTATCATATAAAAAAATTCCAATATGTTTCCAGAAAAATGCTTCAAAGTACCTAAAAAATGTAAAATAAAATACAAGATAAAAATAGTAATTTTCTATTTTTATATTTCATAGCCAAAATGCATATCTAGCTATGTTGACACATTAGTAAAAAAAACCTAAAAGGACAAGTCACATGCATGCAATTTTTATTTAATATGCACTTTCTAGCTCATGGAGATGAATCACCACATTTCCATATGGTTGACCTTCTAACTCATGGAAGTTGTACTTTCATATTTCGGTATGGTTGACCTTCCAAATTTAATATGGTGGATTTCCAATATGCCAATTATTTTATAAAGGGATATGAACCCTTCATTAGAAAAGACATGAGTAATGGATGTAATATTATAGCATCATAGATCTTCTCAAAATAAGGCTTGCATCGTACTATGCTCTTTGAGTAATATAATCATTTTATTACTTCGGTTATATATATGTGTTCTAATTTATTATACTTTTATATTTTTGAACTGCGCTCTTCCATGGTATTATAAATTTAGTCAAAATTATATTTTTTGGATCACTTCATGATTATAGTTGTGATTAGTTCATATTTCTAGTTTGTAGACAAGTATGGTGCTTATAGTTTGGAATGAGACTTCATAATAGCTCATACTTATGCTTTCAATAAGGAATCATTATGCTAAAATAGTTTGAATGTAGATAAATTATGTAATGGCATATTCATACTCTATTGTTTATAGATTGATGTATTGCTCATTTTTTTATGAATATATAAGCCCTTTTGTTATGGAATATGCAACCCAAACAAAGGGACATATTTTAGTATTTGGAATTTTTTTCCATTGGATGATGATAATGTTTGGAAAAGTTTGATGAATTGATATATGGAATTGGTATTGGTTGTATTCTTGCATTTCATGGGATGTATGTTATTTTTGAATATGATTCCTATCTCTTCATTGTTTCCATGTATTTCCATATAGAATGGGCCAGAGAATAGAAATAAAAATTATTTTCCACATGATTAGAAACTTTCTTCTAGTTAGAGGTATTTTAGCAAAAGTAACCCATGTGTGTTTAAAATTCTTCCTAGCCATGGTTTCCTAATTATTTTTAGTATTGCTCTGTAATATTTATTATTATATGAAGCATGTCAATTTGCATGGTGGTGAGGTTATGTATTTGACATTAATTAATTTTATTTGTATGGTATTTCGAATATTAATTACATAAAGTTGGTTATATGCCATAATATATTTTTAATGCCAATATAAAGTCACACAATGTTGGAACCTAATTCTAGTTCTATTGCTTCATAAGAAGCATTTATTATTGCGTTTGCATTGATTTTATATATTTGTATTGTATTTAGATTGAAATTCATCTATCCAAGTTGATGGGTAAATACTAGATTCTTTGAATTAGTGTTTGGGGACCAAAATACTTCCATTAGTAATTTGGATTAGGATTAAATGATGATCAAATTGAAAAGCTTCTATTTTCATATGAGAAGAAATATGGAAAAATAAAATGTCATTAACGAGAAGAGGAAAGGGCATGACCTTTGAATTTCCATTCCCTCTACTTCCTCGAGGATGTTACTACATTTTATAGTAGGATTGGTAAGGTAACAATTTTTAGAATAAATTGGAGTTATATGAGATTTTTGTGCTCTTCTATTTTTTCTAGGTGATACTTTGTTCAATTCATGTACATTGTAATATTAATTTTAATTCAATAATATGGGAAATAATGACATAATTTTATGGGATTTATTCCCCTACAAGTATTTCCACACATAAATCATGGTGTGTTTGTTGTTTCATTAGGATTTATTTCCCTATAAATCATTGTTTTTATTTCTTTTTATTTTACTATGCAATTTCTAGCTAGAATCACCCTTATTTTGATGCATTGATCTATTTTTTTATGTTGTCTTTGTATGAAGAGATATTTATTTCATAAATATAATTAAAGGGTTGTCATATATCAAAAAACACTCTTGCACATCTAATTTTTCTAAAAATTATTATGTTGTTAACTACACATAAATCTACAACTATGTCGACAAACTATGACTATTTATAATAGGGAGGCACGATTGATTTAAAAACATGAAGTAGTCATCTAAATCAAGTTCTAAATTTAAATTGATATCAAATTTCATAGTTTTATATCCATTTAGATATATATTGATATTATTGGCCTAATTAGAATTTAGGTTGATAAGTGCACCTAGTGACAATCAATGCATTTGCAAGTTTAATTTTAAATAATAAACAAGTATAAAAAATAAGCCAATTTTGAATTTTCAACAATAATTACATCAACAATTTTATTTAATAGCATTTATATAGCCACCATAGCTACTTTTGCTATTGGATTAGGTCCCTAGGTTAGGATAGTCAACCCTTAATATTATAGTTAAGATTTTTAAGTTGGTTAGATTATAAATAGGAGAGTTATGATGTAATTGGATTATCATTCATTATATCACCTATATTTTGAATAACAGACTTCACCATCTCTATGTGGCTAATAGAAGTTTCCCTCTATTGGTGCCTTAGATTATTTTGAAATATGAAATCTAAATCTATTATACTCATTTGTATTTAATGTTCTTGAATATGATTGTGTTGTAAACATTTGGGTGTATCTTGTTTCAATTGGTATATTTCAAAAATTTACTACTATAATTACTATTTTTTGGAATTTTTATTGTTATAAGTGGTATAAGAGCTACAACATTGACTACATATGGTGGTCGAAAAATATAGCAAAGTAGTGAACAAGCTAATTTAGAACCTTTTTTAATAGGATTTGCAATGTATAATTGGTTAGTTTAAGAAATTTATTTTTTGTAACCAATATTCTTATATTATTTTATTCTGTATTATTTTAACCTAGGTAGAATTATCATGTTCCTCAAAATAAAATAAAATAAAAAGAATCAAGTGTGTTAGAACTCTTGTGGGAAACTTATCTTATTTTGATCATATTTTGAAGGTAATAAAGATAAGATATTATTTATAATAAAACTATTGCTAAGGTGAATTGAGGTCTACTCAAACCATGCCATTTGATTAGTGGTATATGTATGATCCTTCAATATTCATTGGCTAGGCATGAGTAAATGGGATTTTGTAATAAGTAGTGATGAGGCCCAAAAATACCTCATTATTGCACAATGTTTGACTACCATATGATAAGTTAATTTCCAAATAGTTGACTAAAATATACTATTTGTTAAGTGTTTGCATGATTTTATGTTAGGAATACTATATCTCTATTTTTGACTATTTTCAGCATTTTATGACTGATTTTGCTTGATTAAGTAGCAAGTAAAAACATGCATTTCAATTAACAAAATGTGGTATACTGATATCCATTAACTTCTCAATCGTTTTTGAATGTTTTCCTGCCCTTCAACTTGTTTCAAATCCATATTGAAGCCAAAATTTTAGGACTGTCATAAATATGAAAATTTGAAAAAAACAACCATATAAAAATTAGCAAGTTGTCACTTTATAGGAACGCCTTGAAGTTGTCAATAAAAGCATGAGGATATGGATGGAATGAGTTTAAAAGGACTATAGAAGACATCTGACCTATTTAGAATCATTCCCACATGGTCTAAATAGGCAACAACAGGGTATAATAGAGCAGGGACAATTGTGCAACATTGTTGCACTATTTCAACATGGTTACTTGGTGAATGAAGTGTATAAATTCAGTAGCAACTTGATGTACTCCTTCATGTTGATATTTGAATAATTTTTCCATATTATAATTTATTTTAATTTGTAAGAAATGCCAATATTTTACAATTGTGTAATAGAGCTGGAAAATGCAGTAATTTACCATGTAAATTCCAACAAGCTACCAATGAATGGCAAGGCATGGAATTCACACATGGAGAGGAATGAAGGCTATTGCAATATAATCTTGAGGGCTAATACACCTAATATATGTAGCTAAAATCACTTGAAAAGCACATGGTTGGTAATTCTAAATATCTTCAAATTGAACAAATATCTTCGGATTGAGAAATACAGTCTCTTCGAATTGAGAAATACAGTCTCTTCGGATTGAGCCACTTAGCTCTAGATTGAGAACAGAAAGTGCTTTTTGAATTTTTGACTATTTTTGATAGTGGAAAAATGTAAATAAGGTTGATAAGGTTAAGGGAAAATATCTCCCAACTATCTTTGTCATCCTTGCCATCCAAAGCCACCATTCATGGAAAAATATCAATTGATCCTCTTTCAAGATAAACCCAGAAATAACTGCAGCATAATAGGAAGTTGTTTACAAGATAGAAATGGCATATTCTGAAGTGGAGAAATATGTGTGAGATATTTCTAGACTCCTCCCACATACTCCCACCACTGAAGATGCTTTCTAAGGGTCAATGAATACTACTGCAACACAAACTGTCCAGATTTGCATTTATTTTAGATCCATAATTATTGGCAAATCATTGTAAAGTAGCACATTGGCTGACTTGAGCATGGGACATGTTTTAAATATTTATATAAATAACACAACTCCCTCCTTGGTTGACCCAGTTTGGAATTATAATAGAGGAGAGTTTTCAATATCAGCAATTAGGACTGTACAATAATTTTTTGTAATAGTTTTCAGCATGTTTTATCATCAATAAAAGTGCAGTTATTTTATCATTTTCTATTCTAAGTGTTAATTAGTTAAGGAGTGATTTTCACCTCCTTCTAGATCAGGAATTATGGGCCCACTTTCAGATCTAGAAGGAGGATTTTTATGGCAAGTTTTAATCTATAATTTTGCTGTAGTAGAATTAATAGATTACTTGTCAAGTTTACTTTTCTTGTTTTAAGTTTGTATAATGTTATTTATGTTTTCTATTTTTTTTGTGTACAACATTTGTGTGTGTGTTAGCTGATAAATTATATTAAGCATTTTTTCTTTGCTTCCATGTTTTCCAAGCTTTTCTATTTTAGAAACTTTCCATTTTTAGCATATTTCATTTTGCTGTCAATTCCTATAGTAGAAGCTTGATGACATTTTGTGGCAGGACATTGACATGTGTTTTTAGCATAAGTTTCATTTACAAGCATCATTTAAATTATGCAAGAGTAACTAGGTTTCAATTCTGCAAATGTAACTTAGGATTTCATTTCAACAACATTTAAATTCAGCAATTTAAATTTTGTTATTTTAATTTTGCAAAAGTAGATTAGACTTTCAATTTAGCAATTCCAATTCCTACAATTGTAGTTAGATTTCAATTCCTACAAATTAGAATTATTTTTTAGTTCATGCAAGTTTCCATTATGTATATTAGGTTTAGTGTGACACCAAAAGGCTAAACCAAATCTGTCTCACCCAATAAATGCCTAAAATATGAATGCCTAAATTGTACTCTGCACCAGCCTTCTATCGTAGATAGTCTTGGACACCACCCCGAATTGATAAGATCTTTGAGATTTAATGATGTTCTTAATGACAACACATAATTTTTGTGTCGTTGTCATGGAACACGTTGTTGTTAGAGGGTAAAAGTAGCCCAATAATTGTTAATTATACTAAATTGTGAACTTCAAAGTAAAATTTGGATAAATGATTGGTATTAGTAATAGATTTTGGTAAATTGTATTTTAGTCCATTTAGAAAACAAGCAACCATAGGGAGGTGATCTTCACACCTAGGGGTTAAATTGCTTATGTTTGAAATTCTTGATAAAAATTAAAAGAATTCATCATCCTCATTATCAAGAAACATAAGATCTCTTAGAGGAGCCATTTGTTAGTACTGCCATTTTTATATCCATATCATCGGGGTAGTATAAAAAAATTGTACTAGGTGTTGGGAAGACATCATGGCAGATATACAAGACTATCCCTTGAACATAACAATCATATAAGCTACTTGTAGCATTTGTTCACAAGGACATACCATTGATAAATGCCATTTACTTCCACAACTCAGAGATGCAAAATTTATTGTCTGATCTAAATTCTTCTCAAGGGAGATCCCAACAACAACAAACAAAGCAAGTAAAACCACTACCTCCAGCCCAACCTGTGGTCAATATGAATAATACAGGACAAGTAACCCTTGTCTATGTAAGCTGAGTTAGATAAAAAAAAAGTCAAAACTTTTGCACAATCAAAATAGAAGTTTACAGCTTAACAGTGATCCCAGAGTTTTGCCATTATTGCTTAAATATTGTTAGGGTTTTACCACACTAAACCACAACCTAACAATTCTTAGCCTACATCGACAATAGTTTATCTCATTAGAGGTGATCCTACCTGACAAGTAGTTGATCTGCTAAAGTTGTACACTTCTTGTCTTATTGTGTAAACCAAAAATACGTCTTTTTTAGCCCAACTAATGATCAATCTGAATAATACAGGATAGGCAACCCCTGTCTATGTAGTTGAATCTGGTAAAAATAAAAAAAAACTGCAGGAAAATGTTATTGATTGCAACAACATCCAACTGTGCTCAAACAAGAACTTACCTGAGCTTGAAGAGACAAAAATCAACGAAGATACACAGAAAACCTTTAGTCCAAACATACAAAAATTAGCCTTGGATAAAGGAGAAAAACTAGAAAAACTACACATAAAAAATTTACTTCCATTGAACTCCTTAGTAAGAAATTACAAAGGGGTAAATTTTGTCCTCCTAGGAATGAAACAAATTGAAGTGCAGCTAAGAAAATTCTTGAACATTATTAGCTAGATGACTTATAAACAAAAAATAAAATTGTTGTTATTTTGAAACAATATTTCAATCACTTTAAATGGAATTACAAGGGTATATCAAGATTTTATCTTGATGTAAGCACTTAACATCTTTTGAGAATTGGTATTTAATTATTTCAAGTATAGATTGATAAGATTATGCAGAGTAGGAGGCATGGACAACACTTGATTGAAGAATTTTTTAGATATGGAGCAGTGCTTCTTTCTCCCATTAGTAATTCATGGAGGATGTTAGTGGTGAATGGACATTGCTTTCGAGTATACCATGCACCATTAACTAAGGAGGAGTTCTTGAAGGAGATTCCATTGGATGTACACATAATGGAAGAGAATTTCTCTTCAATATCATATTGAGAGTGATGATAAAAAGTTTGACAAAAAGAAAAAAAAAACAAGAAAAGCAAAAAGAAGAATAGTCTTGTTTGTGAAATTCCATCTTGGGTACAAGCAAGACAAGAAAAATTGAAAAAAAAAAGAAAAAAGAGAGAATTTTTTTTTGCAGCAAAGGCATGTCCCACAAAATGGGGATACATGAGGATAAGCATAAATTTCAGAAAGGAAGAGGAACAATGGAGGCATGTCCCACAAAATGGGGATACATGAGGATAAGCATCAATTTCAGCAAGGAAGAGGAATAATGGAGCCAATACTTCATTTCTAGCACTAAGGAGGAAATTATGATGTATGAATATTCTTACTGCTCATCTAGAAAGGAAGGTTGCATCAATATTACAGGTTTCAACAGAAAGAGATGGTATTTTCATACAACATTTGACATGTTTTTGCAGAATAAGGATTGGTCTTATCCAAATAAGAGTGAGAGATGTTCTCTCTCATTGAAGCACTTGAAAAAAAAAGGGACAGAAGTTGGTTGAAAACCAAAAATGGCAACCTCTTTTGATGAAAAAAATGAAAAAAAAGAAAGAAAAAAAGGAAAGAAAAAAAAATGAATAATTCAGTAGTGAAAACCTTTTTGGAGGCGCTATTGAGTTGGCTTGCATGAAAAATGATTTTTTAGCATGCGTTGCCTTGTTGATCTACCCATCATTATTCCACCATTGTAAAAATATCACACTGCACAATTGTTATGTTTATGTTTTCAGATAGCCTGCTAACGATCATCAAAAGCAGCTTGTAAGCATGACCAATTTTCAGGACAGTAAGGTATGTGTTTCTTGCATTTAATTCTTAGTAAACCTTTAGCATTTAGTGTATGATAATCGTTATTTGGCATAAACTATTCATACAATATTGGAAAGTTAAAAATGGAACATGTTCAAGATGTCAAGAAACACCCCCTTATGCCCTTAATTGCATGGAAATTCCAAAATTGTGCAAAAACCTAATTTTGGGACAGACATGGCAGCAATTCTAGTTCAATTTATAGGGCAAGTTTCAAAAGGAGAATTGCAAGTTTATATCTCACAATTGTATGATAAATTGAAGGAGGATAATCAGAAAAATGCACCTGAAGGTTCTATTTTAGTACTACTGGAATAAAACAACATACAAAACAAAGAATAACATCTAAAAAAAAGGATGAAGAAGGGATTTTTGATGTTATGGAAGGCTTATACACTCTAGATATGGGCCCACAATAGAATCTGTAGCTAAATTTTTTATAGGAGGTCATTTCTGCATTTTTTGATGCATCTTCGAAATGAACAGTCATATCTTCGAAATGAACAGGCATATCTTCGAAATGAGCAGGATATCTTCGAAATGAGCAGAAACTATACCAAAATTGCTGAAAATGCTACAGAATAGCAAAAAGAGTAGGGTACATCAAATATTGAGGTTCATAAGGCTCTACCACAATTAAGTACATCCCTCAAGCATTTCAAATCCAAAAACTTTATCAATTTTGTTCAAAAGGTGCAAACAACAGAAATAAGCATTCAAGATGAAATGTTGTTAAGAACAAAAAATTCCATCAGTAGTAGTGCATCTGCCAAATACGGTTCCAAAATAAGACTATTGCAAGATGAATCACATGATATCAAGCCTTTAAGAGGTACCTTGCAGCACTAAAACTTGTAAAAAGATAGAAAAAAAAGTCATACATGTGCTTAATTATAAAATACTTGATATAGTGCAACAAGGAGGAATTTCTCAGTTAGCAGGTAGCAAATGATGTTCACAAGAATAAAACCTGCATATTACTATGGCCTACTAAGATGCATGATGGCATGCATCATTTCAAGTTGGGGGGGATGATGAGGCCCAAAAACACCTCACTATTGCATAATGTTTGACTACCATATGATAAGTTAATTTCCAAATAGTTGACTAAAATATACTATTTTTTAAGTGTTTGCATGATTTTATGTTAGGAATACTATATCTCTATTTTTGACTATTTTCATCATTTTATGATTTATTTTGCTTGATTAAGTAGTAAGTAAAAACATGCATTTCAATTAACCAAATGTGGTATGCTGATATCCATTAACTTCTCAATGGTTTTTGAATTTTTTCCTGCCCTTCAATTTGTTTCAAATCCACATTGAAGCCAAAATTTTAGGATTGTCATAAATCTAAAAATCTGAAAAAAACAGCCATATAAAAATCAACAAGCTGTCACTTTATAGGAACACCTTGAAGTTGTCAAGCAAAGAATGAGGATATGGATGGAATGAGTTCAAAAGGACTATAGAAGACATCTGACCTATTTAGAATCATTCCCACATGGTCTAAATAGGCAGCAACAGGGTATAATAGAGCAGAGACAATTGTGCAGCATTGTTGCACTATTTCAGCATGGTTACTTGGTGAATGAAGTGTATAAATTTAGTAGCAACTTGATGTACTCCTTCATGTTGATATTTGAATAATTTTTCCATATTCTAATTTGTTTGAATTTTCAAGAAATTTCAATATTTTACAACTATGCAACAGAGTTGGAAAATGCAGTAATTTACCATGTAAATTCCAGCAAGCTACTAATGAATGGCAATGCATTGAATTCACAAATGGAGAGAAATGAAGGCTATTGCAATATAATCCTAAGGGATAATCCACCTGATAAATGTAGCTAAAATCACTTGAAGAGCACACAGTTGGTCATTCCGAAGATCTTTGAATTGAAAAAGTATCTTCAGATTGAGAAATACAGTCTCTTTGGATTGAGAAATATAGTCTCTTCGAATTGAGCCACTTAGCTCCGGATTGAGAATAGAAAGTGCTTTTTGAATTTTTGACTATTTTTGACGATGGAAAAAGGTAAAGAATGTTGATAAGGTTAAGGGAAAATATCCCCCAGCTATATTTGTCGTCCTTGCCATCCAAAGCCACCATTCATGGAAAAAGATCAATTGATCCTCTTCCAGGATAAACCCAGAAATAACTACAGCATAATAGGAAGTTGTTTGCAAGATAGAAATGGTATATTCTAAAGTGGAGAAATATGTGTGAGATATTTATAGACTTCTCCCACATACTCCCACCACTAAAGATGCTTTCTAAGGGTCAATGACTACTACTGCAACACAAATTGTTCATATTTACATTTATTTTAGATCCATAATTATTAGCAAATCACTGTAAAGTAGCACATAGGCTTATTTGAGCATGGGATATGTTGTAAATATTTATATAAATAACACAGCTCCCTCCTTGGTTGAGCCATTTAGGAATTAGAATAGAGGAGAGTTTTCAATATCAACAATTAGGACTGTATAGTAATTTTCTGTAACAATTTTCAGCATGTTTTGTCATCAATAAGAGTGCAGTTATTTTATCATTTTCTGTTCTAAGTGTTAATTAGTTAAGGAGTACTTTTCACCTCCTTCTAGGTTAGGAAGCATGGGCCCACTTTAAGATCTAGAAAGAGGATTTTTATGGCAAGTTTTAATCTATAATTTTGCTACAACAGAATTAATAGATTACTTGTCAAGTTTACTTTTCTTGTTTTAAGTTTGTCTAATGTTCTTTATGTTTTATATTTTGTTTATGTATAACATTTGTGTGTGTGTCAGCTGACAAATTATATTAAGCATTTTTCCTTTGCTTCCATGTTTTCCCTGCTTTTTTGTTTTAGCAAATTTCCATTTTCAGCATATTTCATTTGCTATCAATTCCTATAGCAGAAGCTTGACGACCTTTTGTGGCAAGACATTGACAGGTGTTTTTAGCATAAGTTTCATTTACAAGCATCATTTCAATTATGCAAGAGTAACTAGGTTTCAATTCTGCAAATGTAACTTAAGATTTCATTTCAGCAACATTTAAATTCAGTAATTTAAATTCTGTTATTTTAATTTTGCAAAAGTAGATTAGACTTTCAATTTAGCAATTCTAATTCTTGCAATTATAGTTAGATTTCAATTCCTGCAACTTAGAATTATTTTTTAGTTCATGCAATTTTCCATTCTATAGATTAGGTTTAGTGTGACATCAAAATGCTAAAGCAAATCTGTCTCACCCAATAAATGCTTGAAATCTGAATGCCTAAATTGTACTCTGCCCTAACCTTCTATTGTATACAGCCTTGGACACCACCCCGGATTGATAAGATCTTTGAGATTTAATTATGTGCTTAATGACAACGCATCAAGTAGATCTTACTAATGAGTTTTGCATTATATAAAAGAAGTTTAAATGAAGGAATCAATAAAATCATAACATGCTTAGACTCATCATCAAATTTTAACCTCTAATTCACTCTTATATTACCATCATGAGATCATCCTTCCCCATATCACAAAATTACCATGACTTATTTGATCCTCCCTCAATCCTAGAACTTAATGTTTGTCATTACCTAGAGGATTTGGAGATAATAACGGATAATTTTTGGAGTATATTATATTATTTGGTACATGCTAATGTACCTCCATGGTACCTTCATGGTACATATTGTAAATAATAGATAAGGATTGAGTCATTATTTAAAGTGTGAGTGTTATTTCCCTTTATGTAAGTGTGATGTACAGGATATGCACAAGTGTCATGTAAAGTTGTAATGTGCAGGAAATGTATAAGAGATCAAATATATAATGTAAAGATGTGCACAAGTGTCTTATATTAGAGTGTGCAATTTATGGAAGTGTAAGAGTCATGTATAGGTGTGAATACAATATAGGATCAAGTGTTCATCAAGTATGTAAGTGTCAAGTACAGGAACCAAGGGTAATGAGACTTGGCATATGGAAAAGAATAGTCAAGTATCCAAAGAATCATTCTACCATGGATATATACTCCAAAAGGATACTTAATATATATCAAGTTATATCATAATACTAATAAGAGCACTATAATTATAAGAGAAAGTGGAGTAATAAATATTGCATACATTTTGAGCAATTAATATTGTAATTTGTTCTACATGGTTAGTACATGTATGATTCAGTCTATTTACATTGATATTGTTGTTTGTCATTGAATGTTATTTTATATATTATTACCCTTGATATATATATTAATTTGATCATAATATTATGTTCATATCATCATATTTACCTTATTGGATTGTGGTTATATCGTATTTGATCCTATAATATTTAAACTATGATATTTGTGGTAGTATTAATGCTTAAAAAGTCATCAATAATAGATTTAATTAGATTAATAATAGTCAGTTATCTTGCACCTCTTCTCTACCTCAAATCAAATGGAAATTATAGAAACTTTCTTCCATGTTAAGGATGGAAATAGGGTAAGTACATTTTAAAAATAGAGCAAATACTAGAAATCAAATTTCAATAGGTCTCCCTTGAATAATATCAATTTTGACATAAGGGACCTACGATTCCTAATAATAACCTTTCACTTATGGGAAATTTCCAATTCTAGAATATAGTTCTATTCCAAAGTATGCCCTATAGGTAGGATGGAAGGCACTTCCAACATGAGGATCAAAGGCACGTACAATGGATGACCTTTAGACAATATCCAAGGCTCTTCTAGTAATAAACCTTTGGGTGGGATCCCAACTACTGTTGTCTTTCTCAACTTCATACCCAACTCTTTATGGGAATTCTTATATTTATGGGTGATATTGGTTTTGTTTTTTATATGTATTTAGATTACATTGTTAGTGTCATTTACTATCTACTTGATAACCTCATGATGTTCTACTTTATTTAAATAATTTTAAATTTTATGCATAATGATCCTTGAGAGTAGATTTCCAATAGGATTGTCTCATACACTTGAACCATATTCCTAAATATGGAAAGTTTACATTGGCTACCTCTGTATTGGGTGCCTATGGGATATGGTTGGCTTCATTTGAAATTATGACATCATGCCTATCATCATCCCTATCTATACTTTAATAATATGTTTATGGTAAATTTTATTAAGATTATGATACCTTCTATATGGTCAAGTTAATATAAAATAAATAAATAAATATGGTATATGAGTATTGTATAGAGTTTGTGAGCCTTTTGATATATACATAGCATTTGGGTCTTAAAGTGGCAGTTTCTACATTTAGATATGGGATCAATAATAAAATTGAGTGGTAATTGGACATGCACAATTCATACACCCTTTGTGATACTGAGTGTGTGGATTGAGTAGTTGAGAAGAATCTCTAGTTTCCTTCATTTTAATAATGACATGATATTAATCCTCACAGGGTTTACTTTAACAATAATCATAAGTAATGGCTAAAAGGGTACTTTTATTCCAATGTTGATCATGAATTCCATGGGATTCAAATATACGAAATAGTGTAACTTCAACATGGAAGATGAGAATTCCCCAAAGTAAGAGGAATCGATAAAACCAAATGATGCTTAACAAGGTATGGATACTATGGCCCTCTCAATATTTGACTTAATTACAATGTAATCCCATCACATGTTCAATACACAAATACTTTAATTTATCTTTGTAGCACTCAAAATTTCATCAATCATGATATAACCAAATCCCTAGGGTTATATCAACAATTCAATAAAGAAATCTTCTATGCATTAGCTGGTAATATGGGGTAAGGTTCAATGTACGGGTTATGTTGCTAATGTCAAAATCCATATGAGCTCCTACACTTGGATTGATAGCCTATACATAATGGATTTGAATAGTACAAATGCTATCCTAATAACACAAATAAGTTACTTATTGTCATGACCCCACCCTTGGAAAAATTCCTATTTTGATGGGTTTATGTTTTGTTGTATTGCTTATGGATTGAATGCCTAACTATATCAGTTTGATTATGCAAATTTACTTGTTTCTTACGAAAAATATGAGATGTGAATGTGGGATGTAGGATTATTCCATTTTTGGATATGAGAAACATACATTTAATGTGGGAACATGATGCTACTAATGAAAAGTATATTTTTACAGGAATATACCCCTTACTATGGTAGAAGAGGAACCACAAAAAGAGAAAGCTTATGAGAAATGTTATGATAATTGTTGGAATATTGGAGATGTTACATGGATGAATGTCCTCTCTTATGGAAATGCATTTTATATTTGGTCAAACAATATATAAGGAAACTATAGTTGCTACTTTAACCTTTTTAAAAAAAAAAAGAATGTTTTGTTAAGCATAAATGAATAAGTTGAAGATGATTGATTATCTTTATTTCTCAACTCCTAGTGGTTAGTTTGTGGTGGATTTGATCCATATTTATGAAGTCTATTTTAGAGGAGAACATGAGATAAAATAAAAATATATAATTTAATCTGTGGGCATGTTTTATGTTTTGTCCATGAAGTGCTCTTTATGGAAACAAATAATTTTTGGCATCTAAGATATCGAACTAGTGGTTGGAGGCAGATAATGATTTGGAAACTGGGTGACTATGCCAAGTGTTGAAATGAAGTGAGGAGGTGGATAGTTCATTGGTAGTGGTAAGAAAAATAGAGAAAAAATAGGGGAATTGAAAAAGGAATGAGAAAAGGGATAGACATGTGAAGGAGAGAGGAAAAATTAGTGTTGGAAATGAGGTTCTAGAACGTGAGAGCAGAAGAGCAAATTTGGACTGAAATGGATTGCGTACTCGAGGTAACCTTGGAAATACTCATCTAGAATGTGTTATAGTAAAATATGTAGTTATACATGTTCAAATTATTGGTATTCACATGTGCCATGATGGTCGTCAAGTCTAGTGGAGAATAGTCCAATGTGTGACTTAAGTTATTCAATAGACATAGCATGTGTGACTCAAGTTGTTCCATAGACGTAGCATGTGTGAATTAAACTATCACAATAGATGTAGCATTTATGACCATAGTGCATTCTTTTCCTTTTCCTTATTATGCATGAGGAACTAGAAGTGAACCGAGGAGCCAAGTTGTATCAATGTATAACTAGGTAACACCAATACGGTGAGTGATCTTTGCTATTAGTTTCCAATCAAAATATGGTTGGAATTAATCTCTTAACTTGCTAGGTTGGATTCCAGGTGTTAGATATACTCAGAAAAGCAAGTTATGTGATTTAATCCAAAGCATGTTTTTGTCAACGTAAAATATAATGGCGAGTAGTTGAAAATGGAGCTTGTAGCAAACTTCACACCTTGATAGGCTTATGTTAGCAATGGGTATTGCATTGTTATCTCTAGCAAGTTAAGCCTTAGAAAATAATAGCAACTGGTTTTACTTTACCAAGATTCAAAATAATGTGATCTAACTAGAATGATATTTATAGGAGGTAGATGATGAAAGCTTCACTGTGCTTGAGGACCTCAATTCCAGAGATTTTTTAGCCTCAACATAGCAATAAAAAAAGTTGAGGAATGTCCCATTCTACCTGAAACATCCTTACTTTTCTTTACTTTGAATATATGTAGTTGATAAAATGTATTGGATTAAAGTTCTAGAGTGGACGAGGGATTTTTAGGACTTATTATTTTTACTATAGAAAAAAATCTATATTTTTTTGTTGTTTTAGCTTTCAAAATACTCCTAATTTCCTTGTTCTTGAGGATAGCAGAGTTGCTATCAGAAGAATGATAGAGGATTGTAGTGATGCCTTTATAACTGTGTTAACTTAGTATTGTTGCAGAGTTGGGTGTCATCTTGTTAGGATTCTACTTCTAACCACCATACTAATCACATTATTAGTTAATTATTTAATCAATATCTCTTTCACAAAGGTTGTGACCTTTGATCACACCTTCACACTCGTAGAAATAGGCATTTCATTTGGTATAGTTGAGGCATCAAAGAATATAATTATTAATTAATTGTTGGGTTCCCCATACAATACAACAATGATTCCTTAATAAAAGTGATTCCTTTTTATTATTCTAGCATTATAATCAATATTTCTCTATTGGGTTCACTACATCTGGTATCAGATCTAGTTCAATCCAAATTTTTTTCCCCACAAAGCCATTGTCTCCACTTTACGTGCCACCTTATCATAAGTGAGTATGGGTCTGCCTCACAACACCGTATTCCTCTATGATAACACAGACCGACAGCGGAATAAAAAATAGAGCTCCACCATAATATAAATTTCAGACATCGGTTATGAGTTCTGACACAACGATAGTGCAATAAGCGGACATAAACTCTGGATTTTTTTTTTTTACAGTGAACGAACAGGCTGTCATAGTCTCTTCGACGTCTACCTCACAAAAAGGATGAAACAGTAACCCAATCCAGAAGAAAATAAAAGCGAGAAGTTGTAAAAAATTCAAAAGTATGGCTGTTGAAGACTAGCAGAGTGATTCGACCAAGCGCAGATTATATATATATACATCAAATCTAAATAAATCATGAAAAAATTGGTCGTTTGCAGAGTTTTATAGCAAAGACACAGGTTAACGATGGAATCATATAAAATTAGAGTATAAACTTAAGGTTTAAAATAAATTTTACCCACCGGTGGCTACGGTTCACGTCACTGGAAAAATTCGGCATCGAAGAAAGGACGAAGGTCACAAGAAGTGGCAAAGGATATTGTGAAAGAGGTATTGAAAGAGGTTTCAAAAGAAATGAAAGAAGTGATGCAAGAAATGGCCGATGGAAGAATATATCATGACCCCAACCTACTTTTGCTACTTAATCTTGCCCACCTACGTCAAATCACATCAGTAAGGGTATATAAAATTCAGTTCCAGGATATCGTCAATCACATCATAGGGTTGGACAAATCAGTCCTCATAAGTGGGTTTATCAATGGATTGGAAGAAGAAATTAGAGTGAATATCATGATGTACACTCCTTGCACCCTATAGGAAGCCATTGGATTAGCCTTGTTAGCTGACGATACATTTAATGTTCAACATCAACATGGGGAGCAACCTATTGATAAATCAACATTCATGCACACTATTCCAAAACACAAACCCTTGCCAGTTAAGTACCTTAGCCTACAATAAATGGAGGAGCGACAAGCAAACGACCTCTGCTATACTTGTGATGAGCAATTTGGGCCCCTTCATTGTTGTGCTACACAAACATTGTATTTATTGAATATAGTTGATCCCTGTCACTCCATAGAGGAAGAAGGTGAGGAAGATGTGCATGACATGACCAAAGCACCTGATCATAACAATGAAGAAAATGAGTTTGATGTGCAAGAAGTGCTCGATGCACCATGAAAAGATGAGGTAGACATCCATGCAGTAAATAATGAAGGCAAAACACACTCTCAAAGAACTACACACAAGTTCATCGCCAATAGTGAGTTCTCATCGTATAGGTAGCCTGATTCAGAAAGGAGGCAAAAGAGTGAGTGCACCTTTATTTTCCCTTCATTATACATAGGAAGAATCGGTTAAAGCAGAAGCCTACCGTCATCACAATTCTCCTAAGGAAGATTCTACTATTCTTTCTAGCAACCCCCCACTAATGCTTCGACCTTCAATATATCCTTGCCTTCAAAAAAGTGACATTCAAATAGTACAAGAACTTGCACAAATTCAACTGGGAAAACAAGCAATGAAGCTCCTTACTTTGAGCTTTGAGGACAAAGCTCTTTTTAAGGAAGGTGGCATGTTAGGATTCTACTCCTAACCATCATACTAATCACATTATTAGTTAATTATTTAATCACTCTCTCTTTCACAAAGGTTGTGACCTTTGATCACACCCTCACACTCGTAGAAATAGGCATTTCATTTGGTATAGTTGAAGCATCGAAGAATATAATTATTAATTAATTGTTGGGTTCCCCATACAATACAACAACGATTCCTTAATAAAAGCGATTCCTTTTTATTATTCTAGCATTATAATAAATCTTTCTCTATTGGGTTCACTACACATCCATTGCCAGTTTTTTTTGAATGCATCATCTGTGCTAGAGTAGGAGTAAGAGGATTAACCAGATAGAGTAGTTGCTCTTCTTTAACTATATATGTGGTGGTTTCTCTTGAGCTAGAATAATTTCTATATTATTGAGACAACAAGGTTGGAATGATTTTTATCTACGTCCAACAACACTAGTGGAGTAGGAAGTGCAATGTATATTTCTCTTTTAAGAGAATTGATATCCCATGGATTGTGGATAAGTTGAGTTGAAAGGAAAACTCGGGTAGTGAGGTGCTGGGAATAAAATGGATTCCCAGTAAAAGAGATGGGGACTTACAAAAGTCCTGCTTGTAACCATGTTCCAAATTGATGGAATAATAAAAGAGTACAGACTTTAATGTTGGGTTTTCCCCATTCGAGGGTTTCTCCCAGGGTAAAGCAATTGTGTTATGTGTGAATGATTCTATGGGTTCTCATGTTGTTTATACTTTTTCTTATGATAGTCATGGTATTTTAATGTTGTCCATGATAGAGTAATTTTTGTATGGATACGTTTCTATCTTGTGTTATGAATAGATATGGATTCTATTTCAAGATGTTATCAATGAAATTTATGTTAGAAAGGATATATCTCACCATTGTGATATGAATAAATGGTTGGGAGTTGTGTAATTCCAAAAGGAAGTAAATTATTAATGAGTATTCATGAGCACATTGAACAAGTGCTTTCTTAATAAACAAAAGGAACCAAAGTACTTATCTTACTATTTTTTTAGTATGGAAGCCTTTTACTCCCAATATGGATCTGATTTAATTGATGGATTAATCATATGGGGGTTTGGTTTTGGAACCCTTTTTAGGGTAATAAGATTGAGAAAATTAATTAGTTCCTTGTATTAAAGGATAGAGGACATTAATGAAACTAGGAACGAGGCTTCTAGGGAAGTCTAGCTCAGAATGACATGAGATGGATAGACAACCCTCCCACGCATCTATCATCCATGTAGAAAGACATATGTGGAGTAGAATTCTTAGCGTACCTTTCAAAAGAATGAAGGGATGATCAACACTAGCTCATTTGGATCCATGAGAGGGATAGGTTGATCAATTGAAAAGACACCTAGTGCTCTTGCATTGCTAGAATTATGCAAGTGGTAGTGATGGGTGTGCCTCAAGGAAAGCCTAGAGACCTTAGTAGTGGCTCTAGTAACTAGAAACTAGGAGCTTTGGAACTACTATAAGATGATAAGAAAATATGTTAATAAATATATTTTAAAAAAATTGGAATGAGAATTTTTGGGTCATGATATTTGGTATCAGAGCATGGTTCGTAGTGGATTGGATCACTACACAAGAAGTAGTTTTTAGTGTGAGTTAGAAAATATATTAGATATTAATAATTTTAGAAAAAAATCTAATAGAAGCAAAATTTACCCAAAATGACTAGGATGTAGTGGGTAAACAATTATTAGTAGGAAGAGCAATTTGAAGGGCCAAATGCTAATGAAATCCTACTATCTCTTCTATGAGTGGCCAGGGACAATGCCACCAAAAATAATAAGAGGAGGTGTTGCCCCAATAACAAGGTAGACATGAGGAACCAATGCAGAGAATAGAGCACCTGTTGATGGTTTGGAAAACCCTAATGAGTAAGAGAATCTTACTAAAATTGTGGCTCTACTTTGGGAATAGGTAGAAGCCCAAAAATAGTTGTTGGATGTTGTGCTAAGTTGAGAAACACAATATGGTAACCCAAGAAGGGGATAGGAAAATGAACCTCTTATAGAGGCACAATTGGCAAGAGTTTGATTGGAGGTTGAGTTAGGCAAGGAGATGAAATATCTAAAATCTTCCAAGTTTAATGGAGAGGAATATGGGGATAAGGTCGAGGCTTGGTTGAAGAAGAGATAGAGACATATTGTAATATGAAGAACTTCTCCTTAGGCACTCAAACATTGTATGCTACTTTACATTTTCAAGGATATGGATTAGCTTGGTGGGAAACCCTTAGTGAAGAGCAAAAGCTAGTGGTGTAGTTGACTTAAAATGGGAAGAATTTGTGAAATATTTCAAAGAAATATTTCTCATGGAATATTTTTATTCCTAAAAATTTGATGAATTCTCTAAACTTCATCAAGGAATTAGAATAGTGGAGAAATACTATCAAAAATTTATTAAGTTGGTGAAGTATGTGCTCGCTTACACTAAGAAAATGAAGATCCACAAGTTCATACTTGGAGTAGATCCTAGAATAGGACAAGAAGTGGACATGAGAGAACCTGAGATATTGCAAAAGGCCTATGAGTTAGCAAGAAAAGTTGAAGCATATCTCAAACCTTACTTTGATTATGAGGGGTTAGATGATCAAGGTAGAGAGGCACTAAGGAAGAGGAACAATGCAGGTTTCATAAAGTGGGAGCATGAACAATCAATTAGAAGCATTTCAGGGCAAGAAGAGAAAGAAGACAAGAAACAAGGAAAATTTAGAAGAAAGTTCTGAGGAAGGAACCGTAAACACTTTAATCAAGGTAATAGTGGCAATAGATCACCCCAAAGATAGACTAACTTGCCAAAATAAGAAGGGGTAGCAAGGGAGCCAAGATGGAAAGAACATCCAGGACCAAAATAAGGATGTTACATATGTAAGGGATCACATTATGCTAACAACTATCCTCAGAAAGTAGGTATGGGTTCTAAAGGGAAGGAACCTATGTACAAGGAAACCATACCTAAGGAACCAACTCATCGGATTTATGCTGCAATAGGAAATCAGAATCTGGATGGTCAAGCTACACCACTAGTGATAAGAGGTAAGATCTTTGGAAAAAATGTTAAAATATTAATTGATAGTGGAGCTACAAATAGTTTTATTTCCACTAGTTTAGTTACAGATATAAAAAAAAGGTCGAGAATCTTGAAACACGGTTGAAGGTTGAGTATGGTTCAGGACAAACCTACTCTATGAACCAGTGCTACCCTATGGCTGAAATTACCCTACCCAGTGGAATGACCTTAGGATATTTATATGTTGCACCATTGCATGCTTTTGACATAGTATTGGGAATGGATTGGCTACAAGAGCATAAAGCAGTGATTAATTTTTAGGATCGATGGATTGAATATTCAGATGATGATGGACTTGTTTGTAGAGTGAATAGTCTATAGGGAACCTTCCAACCTCAAATCCTTTCGGCTATGCAACTTAAGAAAGCCATAAAAAAAAGAGGAATGGTATATATTGTGAAGTTAAATGAGATAGAGGAAGGGAAGAAGGAAGAGGTGTTTGGGAAACACCCTATTCTCCAATAGTTTAGGGATGTATTTCTAGAATATTTACCCAGATTACCACCTAAAAGAGAATTTGACTTCTCTATCGAGCTTGAACCTGGAACAAAGCCTATTCATAGGGCTCCTTATAGGATGAACTCCATAGAGATGCAGGAACTAAAAGTACAACTTCAAGGATTGTTGGAAAAATGACTAATTAAACCAAGTGTGTCACCATGGGGTGCACCGGTGTTGTTTGTAAAGAAAAAGGATGGATCTTTAAGACTATGTATTGACTATCGAATGTTAAATAAGGCAACTATTAAAAATAGATATCCTTTACCTAGAATTGAAGATCTCTTCGATCAACTCAAGGATACCTCAATATTTTCAAATATTGATTTGAAATCAGGATATCACCAATTGAGAATTTGAGAGGAAGATACTCATAAGACAACTTTTAAAACTCGATATGGACATTATGAGTTTATTGTCTTACCTTTTGGGCTGATGAATGCTCCAACGATATTTATGAATCTGATGAATAGTATCTTCAGAAAATACTTGGATAGATTTGTTCTGGTGTTTTTAGATGACATTTTGATATATTCTCAAAACAAGGAGGATCATGATAAACACCTCAGATTAGTGTTGGAATTGCTAAGGGAAAAGTAGTTGTATGGGAATTTATCCAAGTGTGAGTTTTATGTGTCAGAGGTGCAATATCTAGGGCACATTATTTTGATTGAGGGAATTGTTGTAGATCCTAAGAAGATAGAAGCCATCTTGAATTGGCTATCACCAATGAATGTAACTGAGGTCCGAAGTTTCATGGGCTTAACTGGATACTATAGGTGATATGTGAAAGACTACACCAAGATCACCTCACCGATAACTAACCTTCAAAGGAAAGGGAAGGAATTCAAGTGGACAGATAAATGTGAATTCACCTTTGATTTACTTAAGCAGAAGCTTACTACACCTCCTATACTTAGAATACCGGATCCACAAGGAAGTTTTTTGGTATGTACAGATGCATCGCTAGAGGGACTGGGAGGAGTGCTCTCATAGGAAGAAGTGGTGATAGCCTATGGATCAAGGAAGCTAAAAAAGCATGAAGTTAATTATGCAACTCATGATTTGGAGTTAGCAGCAGTAGTTTTTGCTCTCAAGAGTTGGCAATATTATCTAGTTGGAAGACCCTTTGAGCTAAAGATAGATCATCAGAGTCTTCAATACATGTTCACCCAACCTTTTCTCAATGCTAGATAGAGAAGATGGATGGAATTTCTCATGGAATATGACTTTGGCATCGAATACATTAAAGGAAAAGAGAATAAGGTCATAGATGCTCTAAGTAGAAGGAGGCACATTGTAGTCTTATCTCGTATTCATGTTGATTTGATGGAACAAGTCAAGGTAAAGCAAATTCAAGATGATTATTGTAATCAAATCCAAGAAAATATGGAAAGGAAACTAGATGAAAACAAAGATTTTAACATCAAGGATGGTTTTCTATGTTTTAAGGATAGAATAGTAATTCCTAGAAGTGGAGATCTAAGGAAGATGATCATGAATGAAGCTCATAGATCCCCCTACTCTGCTCATCCAGGAGGAGCAAAAATGAGAGAAAATATGAAAAGGATATTCTTTTGGCTAGGAATGAAGAGAGACATAATTAAATTTATCACTCAATGCTTTGAGTGCCAAAAGGTTAAAGCAGAACATCGACATCCTACTGGTTTGTTATACCCACATGATGTGCCAATACAAAAATGGCAAGTAATATCAATGGATTTCATAGTAGGGCTACCTAAGACCAAGTTCCAGCATGATGCGATCCTAGTAGTGGTCAACAGACTGACCAAGGTTGCACACTTTATACCCGAGAGCACCAAGGATGATGTCGTGATTGTGGCTAATAGATTTTCCAAGGAAATATTTTAGCTTCATGGTTTTCTAGAGGTAATTATATCATATAGAGACTCAAGATTCACATCTGAGTTTTGGCAAGCCTTGCATCGAGCCATTGGCACTAGGTTGAACATCAGTTCAGCTTATCACCCCAAAACTGATGGATAAACTGAAAGGGTGAATCAAGTGTTAGAAGATATGCTTCGCATGTACTTTATGGATCAAAAAACCTATTGGGAAGAGTACTTGCATCTAGTAGAATTTGCCTACAATAATGGTCATCATTCGACATTAGGCATGGCATCGTTCAAAGATTTGTATGGTAGAAGATGTAGGACACCATTGTCTTGGGATAATCTAGAAGATCGGATTGCGCTTGGGCCAGACATGGTCAAAGAAATGGAGCAATAATTAAGAACAATCAGAGAAAGGTTAAAGGAAGTTGCAGATCATCAGAAAAGTTATGTTGATCTCAAGAGATCACCTAGAGAGTTTGTTGTTGGTGATAGGGTATTCTTGAGGGTGAGACCGAAGAAGAGTGCTATCAAGTCCACAAAGCTTGATCCTCATTTTGTAGGACCCTTTGAAATCTTAGAAAATATCAGTCCTATGGCATACCAACTTGCCTTACCACCTAATCTATCCAAGATTCACAACACCTTTCATGTTTCTTTGCTTAAGAAGTATGTTGCTAATCCTGAGCATGTATGGAATTTTTCTAATTTGTAGATGGTGAATCCTAAGGCTATAGAGGTTCAACCAATAAATATCCTTGAGTTTCGATCCAAATCGATGAGGAAAGGAACCTTGGAACAATGCAAGGTCCAATGGGATCAATATTCCAAAAGAAATGCTACTTGGGAGAAAGTAGCAGACATGCAAAAATATTTTCCATTTCTATTTGAGGATGCAATGTAAATATTTGTTTAATGTTTATGCTATGATGTTACATAGAGGACTATGTTAAGCCTAAGGGGGGAGGATGTCATGACCCCACCCTTGGAAGACTTCCTATTTTGATGGATTTATGTTTTGTTGTATTGCTTATGGATGGAATGACTGACTATATCAGTTTGATTATGCAAATTGCTTGTTTCTTATGGAAAATATGAGATGTGAATCCTTTGTGGGATGTAGGATAATTCCATGTTTGGATATGAGAAACATACATTTAATGTGGGAACATGATGCTACTAATGAAAAGTGTACTTTTGTAGGAACAGGCCCCTTACTATGGCAGAAGAGTAACCACAAAAAGGGAAAGCTTATGAGAAATGTTGTGATAATTGTCAAAATATTGGAGAGGCTGCATGGATGAATGTCCTCTCTTATGGAAATGCATTTTATATTTATTCAAACAATATATAAGGAAACTATAATTGCTACTTTAACCTTTTAAAAAAAAAATAATGTTTGGTTAAGCATAACTGAATAAGTTGAAGATGATTGATTATCTTTATTTCTCAACTCCTAGTGGTTAGTTCATGGTGGACTTGCTCCATATTTATGAAGTCTATTTAGAGGAGAACATGAGATAAAAGAAACATCTAGTCTTTAATCCATGGGCATGTTTTATATTTTGGCCATGAAGTGCTCTTTATGGAAACAAATATTTTTGGCATCCGAGGTCTCGAACTAATGGTTGGAGGTAGATAATGGTTTGGAAATCGGGTGACTATGCCAAGTGTTGGTAATGAAGTGAGGAGGTAGATAGTTCATCAAGAGTGGTAAGAAAAATAGAGAAAAATAGGGAATAGAAAAATAGGGGAATAAAAAAAGGAAGGAGATGAAGGGACAAACACTGGAAGGAGAGAGGAAAATTGGTGCTAGAAATGAGGTTCAGGAATGCGAGAGCAGAAGAGCAATTCTAGACTAGAATGGACTGCGTACTCGAGGTAACCTTGGAAATACTTAGTTGGAATGAGTTAGAGTAAAATTTGTAGTTATACATGTTAAAATGATTGGTATTCATGTGTGCCATGATGGCCGCCAAGTCTAGTGGAGAATAGTCCAATGTGTGACTTAAGTTGTTCAATAGATGTAGCATGTGTGACTCAAGTTGTTCCATAGATGTAGCATGTGTGACTTAAACTATCACAATAGACGTAGCATGTGTGACCAGAGTGCATTCCTTTCCTTTTCCTTATTATGCATGAGGAATTGGTAGTGAACCGAGGAGCCAAGTTGTATCAATGTAGAACTAGGTAACGCCAAGATGGTGAGTGATATTTGCGATCGGTTTCCAATCAAAATGTGGTTGGAATGAATCTCTTAACTTTCTAGGTTGGATTCTGGGTGTTAGATATACTCGACAACACAAGTTATGGGATCAAATCCAAAGTGTGTCTCTACCAATAGAAAATCTAATGGTAGGTAGTTGAAAATTGAACCTATAGCAAACTGCACACCTTGATAGGCTTATGTTAGCAATGGGTATTGCATTGTTATCTCTGGCAAGTTAGGCTTTGGAAAATGATAGCAACTGGTTTTGCTTTGCCAAGCTTCAAAAGAATGTGAGCTAACTAGAATGATATTGATAGGAGGTAGATGATGAAGGCATCACCATGTCTGAGGACCTTTGTGCCATAGATGTTTTAGCCTCGACGTGGCAATGACAAATATTGAGGAACATCCAATTCTACCTGAGACATCCTTTACTTTTCTTTACTTTGAATAGATGCAGTTGAGAAAACGTATTGGATTAAAGTTCTAGACTGGTTGAGGGCTTGTTAGGACTTATTATTTTTATTATAGAAATAAATCTATATTTTCTTGTTGTTTTAGCTTTGAAAATACTCCTAATTACCTTGTTCTTGAGGATAGCAGAGTTGCTATCAAAAGAATGATAGAGGATTGCAGTGACACCTTGTTGATTATGTTAACTTAGTAGTGTTGTAGAGTTGGGTGTCATCCATTGCTAAATTTTTTGAATGCATCATCTATGCTAGAGTAGGAGTCAGAGGATTAACTAGATAGAGTAGTTGCTCTTCTTTAACTATATATGTGGTGGTTTCTCTTGAGCTGGAATAATTTCTATATTATTGAGACAACAAGGTTGGAATGATTTTTAGCTATGTCCAACAATGTTGGTAGAGCAGGAAGTGCAATGTATATTTCTCTTTTAAGAGAATTGATATCCCATGGATTGTGGATAAGTTGAGTTGAAGGGAAAACTTGGGCAGTGAGGTGCTGGGAATAAAATGGATTCCCAGTAAAAGAGATGGGGACTTATAGAAGTCTTGCTTGTAACCATGTTCCAAATTGATGGAATAATAAAAGAGTATGGACTTTAATGTTGGGTTTTCCCCATTCAAGGGTTTCTCCTAGGGTAAAGCAACTATGTTATGTGTGAATGATTCTGTGGGTTCTCATGTTGTTTATACTTTTTCTTATGATAGTCATGGTATTTTAATGTTGTCCATGATAGAGTAATTTTTGTATGGATATATTTCTATCTTGTGTTATGAATAGATATGGATTCTATTTCGAGATGTTATCAATGAAATTTATGTTAGAAAGGATATATCTCACCATTGTGATATGAATAAATGGTTGGGAGTTGTGTAATTCCAAAAGGAAGTAAATTATTAATGAGTATTCATGAGCACATTGAACAAGTGCTTTCTTAATAAACAAAAGGAACCAAAGTACTTATCTTACTATTTTTTAGTATGGAAGCCTTTTACTCCCAATATGGATCTGATTTAATTGATGGATTAATCATATGGGGGTTTGGTTTTGGAACCCTTTTTAGGGTAATAATATTGAGAAAATTAATTAGTTCCTTGTATTAAATGATAGAGGACATTAATGAAACTAGGAACGAGGCTTCTAGGGATGTCTAGCTCAGAATGACATGAGATGGATAGACAACCCTCCCATGCATCTATCATCCACGTAGAAAGACATATGTGGAGTAGAATTCTTAGCGTACCTTTCAAAATAATGAAGGGATGATCAACACTAGCTCATTAGGATCCATGAGAGGGATAGGTTGATCAATTGAAAAGACACCTAGTGCTCTTGCATTGCTAGAGTTATGCAAGTGGTAGTGATGGGTGTGCCTCAAGGAAAGCCTAGAGACCTTAGTAGTGGCTCTAGTAACCGAAAACTAGGAGCTTTGGAACTACTATAAGATGATAAGAAAATATGTTAATAAATATATTTAAAAAAAAAATGGAATGAGAATTTTTGGGTCGTGATACTTATTCATGTTTTGATTAATTATTGGATGAAATGCATGGTGCAAAGTATTTTTACTAAATTTGACTTGCATTTTAAGTCTCACCAAAAAACAATTAGAGAAGAGGATAGTCCTAAAATTGGGTTTTGTACATATGAGGATTAGTATGAATTCTTGATCATGTCTTTTGTCTTATTGGTGTCTTCCATTTTTTAGAGTTTAATTAATTCTATTTTTTGTCCTCTTATTTTAAATTTATGTTTATATTTTTATGATATCCTATCCTATATTATAACTTGGAAATCCCATTTGCATCATGTCAAGCATGTGTTCAACCTTATATAATGAGAATAGTTATATTCTAAGTAGTTTTAATATTTGTTTGGTATATCTAAAATGGATCACCTAGGTCAAAATGTACCTTATAAAGGTATGAAGGTGAATGCTAATAAGATGAAGGCCATGCAATATTGGACCATGCCAAAATATATCAATATTCTTTATGGAATTTTAGTTCTTATAGTGTATTATAAAATAAAAATGAATAAATTGAATACCAATAAGTTAATGGGTGGATGTGAAGTTTGCTAAAGGAATAATGGTGGAAAAATTAGTGAATTTTTTGTCCATGATCACCTTATCCATTGGTGGTGCTCTTCACAATATTTACATTTCCATTTATATTCATGCCAAGAGCTTCAGAAATCATAATTTTTTTTCCTCGAGAGACTATGTGTTGAATTCTCGTGACCACCAATGGAGTCCTCTTTCAACATTATTGATAATTGTTGCCTCTGAATGCAATACCACTCCATCGAGAGGAATTTTTCTCTAACCTATGCTTCTCAAAATTTTAGTTTAACTTTTCTATTGGTTTCTCCTTGCTCGTGTCAACTCGTGCATCCATTTTCTTCCACTCTGAGTGCAATCATGTCCCATATTTTTTTGGAGTGAATTTTTTGTGTTCTATGTCATCATATTTAGAATTGTGTTTTGGAAGGATCCCTTGGTTTATTAATATTTACATTTTGGCATCTCATGTTGTTATATTTCCTTCATAACCCACCTACCTTGGTGTATTTCCCCGCTTCTCCCATCTTAGGGTCTAGCCCTATTTCGATGGTCGAAGTCGAACCCTCTGTCATTCACCTCATTGCTCTCATTGAGATGTCTTCCACAACCATGGCCTGCTTAATTTATTGTAACTTCTTAATGGCCATGACCCTGAATTATCCTTGGATTTTGTGTGTACATGGGATGGAGGGCATGTCACCATTCGTAGGCGGATTTTCATAGTCACTACAAACCTCCTTGTAGATATTATGGGGATCTCAAATGAAGGGTAAATTACTAATAGAGAGAAGCACTCACTCTAGGGTGAGTTGGCTCTCTTTCAAGACCATGGTGAATCCTTAGGCTGAGACAAAGGTGGAATTTTGTGAGATACTCTCTTGAAGTCATGGAACATCATGATGGTGAAAGTCCTTCATTACTTAACATTGGACAAAGTAGTGTTGAGGAGATTTCAATTGGATTTTCTCAACCACTTATGGGGAAAAAAACAATCAATATATCAGAGTATCTCTTTTAGTCTATTGAAATATTGGTTCTCAATATCAAGAGGGAGTCTCTTCATTCCCCTTGCACCAAGGACTTAATTTGCTAATCTACCATTACATTTTGGAGTGCCAAACTCGTAGAGCCATGGGAGTGGTGGTCGCTGATATGGGACCTACGAACGATACTGGTGGAGTGGGTGGGGACACTTCTACGTCTTTGAGAACCAATCAGATTTGATTTCAATGCAAATTTGGAAGGAACATCGAGTACTTGTCACTCCACCAAGGCTAAAGAAAGTAGTGGGAAATGTAAGGCTCCAATTGTGGTTGATAATGACTACTCTGATGATTGTATTTCCTTTCGGGTCACACATGAGACTATTCCCAAGAAAAGTCACCCTCTTGAGGGTACTTCCACCGAGCCTCCCCCTGTTGGCTTCCAAAGTGTCATGTTGGCATAATATCTCTGAAATAGGCCACCTCTAGGATTTCCATGACATTATGAAGTCCCTATGGAGAATGACCAGGATGACATCCTCTCTATTATCTTAGGTATAGGTATAGACTCTCTTGGAAGAATACAAGGACCAATTCAATATCCTATAGGAGTTTAAGAGTCTAGTGGGTGCTACTAGGGATGGGCATGACACAGCTGGGCAACCCAAAATTAGCTACTTTTTGTATCTTTGGTGGGTTTTTGAGGTTGTTGGTCTCTATTTTTTGCTTCTCGATTTACCCTTGTGTGGGTCTACTTTTAGCTCCTAGGTTTTCAGTTCTATGATCTTATTTCTCTATTTACCCATGTGTGGGTTTTTGTGGCTGGTTTTCATTTGGCTCTTATGAGGGCATTTTGGTTACTCCTCATTGACCTTGCGAGGGCTTCCTTTTATTATAGAGGGGGTTTCTATTTTTTCTATTTTAGAATGTTTGTTTTGTGTTTCTACTTTGGTGGTTTATTAATATTGACTCATTTTTTGTAAAAGGTTATGGGATCCTTTCAAAATCCCTTTACTTATATAAAAAAGGAATAAGGGTGAAACAATTTAAGCTTTTGGAATTTCATTGAATTTGCTAATATGTTAGATGGTAAAATAATATCTAAATTATGATGGTATATATCCTTACTAAGTATGCTCATTTCTATTCGTTGCAACATACATTCGCTACTAGCAAGTTGACCAAGGTATTCATTGATTTTGTTTTTCAAAATGCATCATATACTTAAGTTTATTGTGTATGATCATGATCCTACTTTCACTAGAAATTTTTAATGGATTTTTTCACTCTTTATTATATTTACTTTAATATGATATCTTCTTATCATCCTTATATGGCTAAACTAAAATAATAAATAAGTGTTTATATCCCAATATTCTTTACCTAAAATGAGCAGTATTAGTGGGTTAAATGGATTCCCTTAATAGAATAATGACAATACTTCTAGTCATATTTCTATTAAGATATTATCATTTAAAGTGTTTTAAGGTAAAAAATATCCATCCTTTGAAAATTCTAGACAATTATATTTCAAGATACTCTTGAGTGGCTCAAGTAGATATTTGTCAAATTGTTCTCTAGAACCTCAATAATTCTCTAACAACGTTAAATTATTCTCTAGATCCTCAACAATAATATTTGTCAAATCTAAAATCTTAGGAAGAAACACCAATATTTATAATACTCTAAATTATAGTTTAAGGTGGATGATATGGAATTTTTGTAGTAGCAATCATATAAGAAGCTTACTCTATAAAAAAAATCTATTCAGATTTTGGAATCTAGTTTCTATCATCCCTACAAGGTGATTTAGCAAATTAGGGAGGTGTCATATCAATTTCCTCCTACCTCCAAAATACACCTTGGTTTTCATGTTTCTTATCTTAATTATGTGCTTGGTTAGAACTTGTACTTTTAGATAGCGCTTCTAGAGTTATATGAAGGACATGTTGAGTTGTACCTAGAAGCATTGTTGTAGTCATGGGTTTATAATATTTGGTTTCATTAATTGTATTAGTTCCTCATTAAGTGGTAGTATCTTCCTAAGGAAGATATTATGTGAAAACCAACTACTATTCCCTACAAATTTCTAACTTTGAGGACAATGTTTTTTGAGGGGTCCATGTTATGGGCTAAATATAGTCATCTTGATTATATTTATTATTAGACCTGGTCCCTAGGTTATTCTAGTCATCACTCAAGCATTAGGATAAGGTTTTATTAATTTACATATTTTATATAACCTTTTGGTGCACATAAGAGACTTCGTCCTCTAAAAGTGGCTAAGACACTTTACCCTCTTTGGGTGGATTGGATTGTTTTGAGACATAGAATCTAGATCAATTATACTAATTTGGATATTTTATTCTAGAATATGCTTTTATTACATATATTCTAGTGCATATTATTTCTATTAATATACTTATGAATTTTACTATCATAATTATCTTCTTTAGAATATTTTCATTATGAAAATGATATGAAGCAATTAGAATACTCATAATAAGGGAATTCTCCTCTTCAAAAATCCTATTCTAATTAACATCCATTATCTTCTACATATGTCATCCAAATCCATTCATATTATATTAACCAAGGTAATAGACAACCAAGCACCATTATTTATTAGAACATTATAGAATAAATAATTATCCTTTTCCCCTATTTATTATTTATTTAAAAGACATACCGTATTCAAGTTCATTATTGGGAACCATTGATTAAAAATATTGTCAATCCATGAAGGACAATGACCATCCAAGAAGAAGCATAAAAGACAATGACCTCAAGGAGAAAGATAAAAGATAAGTCTTTATCAACCTTCATAAATAATATTTGTATCCTCAAACTCATTACATCTATCTTGTTATTGTTTATTTTTTATCTTACTTGAGTATTAGATCAATTACCATTAGTCAATTACTTGTACAATATTATGATCAATTTCATTACATAGAACACTTGCATAGAATACTAGTTATATGTGTATGTGTAACTTATATTGTACTTATCACCCCTATACCATTATTAGATCATCTCCTTAGTGGTACATATGCAAAAATATAATCTAATATTCCCCATATGTTAGACTATTCTTTGTGATTTTAATTAGCTCTAGTATTGGCATTATGTTGCCTTCACTCACATGGTTTAGTGTTATCTTTGACTTCTCTAAATTAATATATATATATAGATAGAGAGAGAGAGAGATAAGGTACAATATGCATTTCATAAATTATGTTTGAAATGCATTATCGATATTTAATTAAAAAGAATTATTCAAATGAGTTAAATTGTTAACCTTATAAAATAATAATGAACTATAGCTTACCGATATATTTTATTTCATTATTTTAATTTGATTTTTTATTTTATTTTTTCATCTTTCATTATTGGTTCAATAAATAAAAAAACCACGTAAGTGAAATTTAACATGTAAACAATTTACGACATAATATTTCAAATATCAATTTTTATATACTAACATAGATGAATTTGTTCACAATTTTTTAAAGAGAAGCATATCACATAGAGATACTAAGTTGTAAGTGTAAACATGACTTATAAATTTATCTTGCATGAATTCTCTTTCTTTCTCTCTAGAATGCAATATAATTATAATCATTATTTTTTACCTCTTAATATTTGAATTTATATATAATATAATATAAAATAACTTAATATGAATAAAAAACTTAACCTAAAATCATAATAGATTCAATTAGAACATCAGATTTAGTTACAATTGTTTAATTCTATAGACACCAAAATCTAGGCATTTGCATTCACCCCACAATTCTGCATAATAATTATCATATGTCTAAAAGTTTAACTTAGGCATATAATTCTTGCACATTATTCATTCACATAGCACATTGCAATTTGCATAATAATAATGTGCCTAAGGTTTGACTTAGGCATATTAATTCTGCACATTATCCTATTTTCTAGATTTTAATAAATCTAGAAAATCCCCCTAGGATAGCCTATGTCTCCATGTGACACTTTTCCTAGCCACCACTACCCCTCACCTTGCCACATCTCACACACATCACTCCACTTGCACCTACCCACTTTCCACATCTCACACCTCCCTCCACTTGCACCTACCCACATGCCACCACTCCACCTAAGTGAGACACTTCTAGTGACTCATTGTAACTACCCAGGATAGGTGGCTATCCAATACCTACCACTTGGTAGCCCTAGCTTGCCACCTATCCTTTCCATCCAAAATCCAAAATTTCCTATAAAAGAAACACCATTCCATCAAGCAAAGGGAACTGAAAAATACATCATCAGGCTACTGGAATCATTGTAGGGAATCACAAACGTTCACGGAGTCCATGCCATCGAGGTCCTCAATATAAGTTTTAGGGTTTTATAATATATTTGCACAACCACACATCCATGGTTACACATTCCTAGCCATCCTCTCGTGGTTACTCAATCACCCTCCTACGGTTACATAATCACAATCGCAGGAGCGCAGTTTTACAAAAAATTCCAAAATAATGTTGGCCATATCTCACTCATACAAACTTGGATTGAGATGAAATTTTGAGGGTAGGTCCTTGAAATCCTGAAAAATTTCTCCACAATGTTTTATGTCATTTGGAGTAGTAGATATTAATAAGTTTATAACTTGTTATAAAGGCATTTTAAGTTTCATTTTCATGTTTTTTGCAAGCATCCATTCGAGGGTTTTTACCTGCATTTGTTTTTAATCACATATACAGGTGCTACTAACCCTTTTGTGATTTTTCATGTGTGTAGTAAATAGGTATTTGGAAGGCTATTATAGTTGGAGTTGTCCCCACAGTGGATAACAGAAGCCCACTCACCCCTTTGGAGTTGTAGTAGAGGAACGGAGAATACACACCCTTGTGGAAGATTTGAAAAACCCCCATTTTCAATTAGTTTAAATTCATTGTATTCAGAAGAGATAGACATCATTATAACATTACCCCCAACACACTTGGGGTAATTCAAAAATCACTTGTAATATTGTATCAAATATTAATACAAGGAACACTCATTTTGGCAATCTTCTCTTTCTGTGTTTGTCTTTATTGTGTTTACTTCTTTTGCTACAAAAAATGGTGATCATGATGGGACCCCTAAGGGTTCCATTTTGTTTTTCCTTGATTTTATTTATTTAATGATATATGTTTTCTACATCTATAGGTTTCAGGAGTTCAAAGTGTTCAAAGATTCGATATCGGGTTGATAGATCCAAGACCTATTGCATTCGGCCCTATCACTACAAAATTGCACACCAACGGTTGCATATTTGAGTAACCACACACCCATAATGGAGAAGTTAGAGAAACACGTGCCTGCAGTTGAAGATCAAAATAACCACACATATGTGGTTGAGTAGAGAAACACGCGTGCATAGTTGGGATCTATGGACCATGGACCTATGGTGGAAGCAAACTAAGGGATCGATGAAAGAATCATAGGTTTTTACCCCTATCACCCATTTTATTTTTGTTTCTAGTTTTAGTAGTGCATTTAGATAGGTTAAAAGTTTGTACTATGTGCCACTTGTTTGCATTTAGGTCTTAGGATAGATATTTTACATTCTAAAAAGGATAAAGAGTGCATTCATACAAACATAAAAGAAAAAAAAAAAAAGAGGATATGCATTTGTCATTGTAGAAAATAAATATTTATGCATAGCCCAGTTAGCAATAACTTGGACATATTTTTCAGGGATCAGGCCTAATCTGCCCCATTCTATTGTATAGTCAGACCTGCATACCTACAATTGGGATCTCCCAAATGCATGTGTATGGTTGGCAAACTGTGCATCCATGATTTACCAGAACCAACTGTGACCTACAGTTGGCCCTAATAGAAAAATTGGGCAAAATTCCTACCCAAAAGTAGCATTTAGCCCATGATCTATTTTTTTTACCATTATTTATTTCCTTATTTCTACATTTAGGCATAAAAATAGAATCGCATGTTAATTTACATATCATATTAAATCAAACAAGCTTCACACACTCACATAAACATTTGCAAACAACTGGATTTCATCACCACTAGGTTGGACTTCATCACCAACCACCAACATTATTACCCCATTTTTGGCCAAGGATGGCTCCAAGATCCAATGTATCTTGGAAAATTTGCATGTATTCCTCTTCAAAGGGTATAACGCTGACCAAGTGAGTATTGGGTGAGGATTGGTAGGACCTATGCTCCTTGACTAGGTATGGGCTTCATCTCCATACTTTGGTGGATTTACGCGACCGAACTTCATCATAACTTGTTGAGCTACGAGTATACATGTGAAATCCTAGATTCATATTAGGGAAAAATATTTTGCACATGAATTTTTCTTTTTCAAAACCTTCAAAAACTCAAAAAAAATAAAATAAAACTTTGAAAAAAATCAAATCAAAACTTGCAAGAACTTAGGAAAAATGGCTTATTTTTTGCTTTTATTGTTGTTTAGTATTGTATTATCTCATGCATTCACACACTAGTACTTGCATTTCATACATCATCATACCTTAGTGTATGGTAACGACTCATGGTCAAGCCAGAAAGTTAGCATTAATTTAGAGTCAGTTGTCTTCCCCTATGGATCCATCTCAGGCTAGTTAGGTCCCTAACACTTCGGTGGTAGGGCAAGTTAGTGTAGTCCCTAATATGTCCCAAAACTTAAATGTAGGACCCTATAGTAGTGCCCATATTTTAGATAGAGATATAATGCATAGGGCTACCCATACCGCTATTCCTGAGACTCTTAGGAGTGAGCCACCCACACCAATGGATGGTCGTGTCACACTTGTAGACATGGACATCGTTAGGATGTACTTGAATGTAGCTAGTATGATTTTTCCATTGTTTCCACCACTTACCATCCCATCTCGCACCATGCCATCATCACATCAGGAGTTTACCTTCACACACCCACAACAGTCTAGCCAAACCTTCACAAATCCACTTTTTGAGCACACTGTTGTCACCATAGCCTATACCCATCCATCATCATCTAATCAACCTCCCATCATCATACCAAATCAACAAGTCATTTGCACCAACCCCCTTTACGAAGCACCCATCAGTGTTGCTTCGCAAATCCTTGTGTCCATTCCATCCATAGCACCCATAAGCACCATGATCCATAACCCCCCTCCTTTAGCAGCAATGCAATTTGCCACTTACCCACCATCAACATCCCATCAACCCCCACCTTCTTCACCCAAGATCCATCTTGGGTGTTGTGCCCCCCAACCATAACCATACCCACACATCCACTCAATCACATGTATGGTGCTCCATCAACACAACACACCATCATTCCACCATCTCCTCATCAACAACCACCATTTCACCAACACACTATGCTCATTTTACAACAAATCTTGAATCGCCTCACAAACATTGAGCTATAATTGAGTCAACAACAACCTCATCAAAATCACCCACCTCATCAACCTCATCAACCTCACCCACCTCAACAACCTCATCAACCTCATCCACATGGCCAATCTCATTCAAATCATCAACCCCGTACCTGGACCCCTCTATCTGAGCCTATGTCGATCATCTTCCAAAAGTTGTAGGATACAAAGATAATTGTTTTACCTAACATACATCCTGAAAAACCCAAAATGCATAAACCTAAGTGGTATAGGGAAGATCATTATTATCTCTATCATCGACAAGTGGGCCATGACATCAATGATTGTAAAGCCTTTAAAAATGTGGTCCAAGATCTTATTGACAAGGGGGTATTTTCCATTGAAATTCCACTCATCGCATCCAATCAAAACCTTGGTAGTCAACATAACCATTGTGGGGATACTCAAGGTATCACACCTTCCCCATGCTCACCAAGCACAAAACATTATGGGGATACTCAAGGTATCACACCTTCCCCATGCTCACTAGGCACAAAACATTGTGGGGATACTCAAGGTATCACACCTTCCCCATGCTCACCAAGCATAAAATATTGTGGGGATACTCAAGGTATCACACCTTCCCCATGCTCACCAGGCACAAAATAAATTGGGGATGATTAAGGTATCACACCTTCCCCCTTAAAAAAAAAATCTCCAAAGGAACCAAAACTCCTTTGGTCACATTCAATTCAAAAGGCTCCAAAGGAACCAAACTCCTTTGGTCACATTCAATTCAAAAGGCTCCAAAGGAACCAAAAACTCCTTTGGTCACAATCAATCCAAAAGGCCCCAAAGGAAATTAACCCCTTTGGTCAAAACTCATCTCAAAATGCTCCAAGGGAGGCACTCCTTTGGTCAATTTTCATTCAAAAGGCTCCAAGGGAACCAAAACTCCTTTGGTCACATGCAATTCAAAAGGCTCCAAAGGAACCAAACCCCTTTGGTCACATTTCAGTTCAAAAAAACTAATAAAATAATAATAAATACACAAAAACATGTTCATACACATTGTATTTTTAATACATCGCATTCACAATCCCACTTTCATTGCATTCACACATTCCACTTCCATTGCATTTGCACATTCGTATCATTTGCATCCATTCATGTTGCTTACCATATTAATTGTCATCCACTCAGGTTAGATAATTGTTCATTCATTGAGTCTTGTTGCCTTAATTAGGGGCACCTATGGTCTAGCATTAGTCCAATTTCACCATCCAAAACCATGTCAAAAAAATAATAGCTACAATAAAACCCCATAACAGTTTCAAACAACTTTAATTGAAAGTCGAACAATCCTTAGGTGCTAGAGGTTGTTCCTAGTTAATCAAGTTTCCTCTTGGACCACACACAACAAAGCACATTTAAAAACATTGTGAGTCTTGGGAATAACAAAGTCAAAAGTTGCTATTGCCATAAGTGAAAGGTTTCCCCTATTCATCCAATTATGTGCATGGTCTAGAGTGCTATAGAGTTGACAAAAGGACAAGCTCCACCTTCAATTCCAAAAAAAAAGTCCCTTGCTCTTCCTCAAAGCGAGCAAGTATCCCAAAATGCATTTCAAAAAAAAGAGAAATCCCTTGCTCTCCCTAAAATCGAGCAAGTATCCCGAAAAAGCACCTCAAAGCAATAAAAATCCCCTTGCTCTTCCTCAAAATGAGCAAGTGTCAAATCAATAAAAATGCATGTTGCTCCATCACAAAAATGAGCAAAATAAAAAATAAAATCCCCAAATCCAATGCAATAAAAGAAGGGAAAGGATCTTGAATCCTTGGAACTCTTAGTATCTCAAAAATATGGGGTGATCCTCATTACAATAATGGGTTGAATGAATCCCACTTGGAAATGGGGTATCCTTATGCATGGTGCCATGTCTGTCACATTAGCGACCTTCTTTTGTATAGACCTAAGGTCACTCTCGAATGAGCTAGCTTATTGGCATAAGTCACAATTGATTAGTTTGACCTAGTTCATAATGAGAAATGAACAATCATTGCACACACAGTTGGTCCTTGAAGAAATTTGAAACCACTAGGACAACCTTAGCATCATGAAGATTTGCGAGATACATAGATGAGTTTGTTTGAGATCACTAGGATGGTTGAGTCTTTGCAAAACAACTCTAGATCCTTTATCCCTAAGGCAAACAAAGTCATAAGCAAGTTTCCATTCCATACCACCATCATATTGCCACACATATATCATAGTCCATTTCATCCTACAAAATGTGGTCAAACCATAGTATCGTATTGGTGCCCCTGATTAAGCAATAAAGGTAAAGTTTGCTAAACAATGGTCCATAACTTCTTTGAATGACAATTAATAAGGCAACACCATTCATTCATTTGCATACATCACCACCAATTGCATTCATTCATAACACATTCATTTCATCACATGCACCAAACAAAATAAAATTTGAACAATCCATCATTACACATGTACATAAACAATCACAAAAACACCAACTTGGGGGGTTCAAAGTCTCACACCTTCCCCATAAATCACATCAAACAATCAATCAAGCAACTTGGGGGGTTCAAAGTCTCACACCTACCCCAACAATCACATTAAACATTCACATTTCAAATCATCTGCTAGGTTCAAAAGGTTGCGCCCTTTTGTCAAAGGTTGCACCCTTTGCCTCGCATTCACAAACACAACACATCTAATTCCATTTTCTTTCTCGCATTCATCAATTCGATTCACTAGCTTAGGTCCTTGAGTGAACCTTGTATCTAGTGATATACTCTAAACACCTAGCAGTTGCAATGATTGGTTATCCATGCAATCTGGTAGGATGAGTAGATTACCATAAGGACACTCGTCATAATTACATCAATTCAAAAGGATCCAAAGGAATCTAACCCCTTTGGTCAAATTTTAGTTCAAAAATGCTCCAAAGGAACCTAACTCCTTTGGTCACATTCAATTCAAAAAGCTCCAAAGGAACCCAACCCCTTTGGTCAAATTTCATTCCAAATGCTCCAAAGGAGACACACCCCTTTGGTCAAATCATTTTAAATGCTCCAAAGGAACCAAACCCCTTTGGTCAAAACATCCTCAAAAGAACCTTGTATCTAGTATATATAAAGGCAATACTTATAATTTAGTTTTTTTTACACTTTTTCACTTAAAAAATTCCAATCACATTCAATTCAAAAAGGCTCCAAAGGAATCAAGCCCCTTTGGTCACATCCAATTCAAAAAACTCCAAAGGAATCAACTCCTTTGGTCACATTCAATTCAAAAAGTTCCAAAGGAATCAAACTCCTTTGGTCACATTCAATTCAAAAGCTCCAAGGGAAACAAACTCCTTTGGTCAATTCAATTCAAAAGGCTCCAAAGGCACCTACCCCTTTGGTCAAATCAATCAAAAAAAAGCTCCAAAGGTAACCCAATTCCTTTGGTCAAATTCAATCTCAACAAGGCTTTCGAAAGAATCGAAGTGCTATAATCTCAACTCCCTAAGAAAGCCATGCGGTTGGACTGCTCCATGGGATAGAGATGTGCATTTCCTTCTTTCACTCAGCCTTAAGTGATCCTTGTATCTAGTGATTTACTCTAGTCCCCTAGCGGTTGTAGCGATTGGCTATCCATACAATCTGGTAGGAGTAGATTACCATAAGGACAATCATCATTAACACAATTCAAAAAGCCCCAAAGGCATAAACCCCTTTGGTCAAATCAATCCAAAATGCTCCAAAGGTACCCAAATTCCTTTGGTCAAAAAAAAAATCAATCAGAAAACATAAAAACCACAAAAACAATATAAAACACAAAAAAAAATTAAAACACAAAACAATCATGCATTCTCCAAAAAAAACAACAATAGAAGCAAAAAAAAAACTCCAAAGGTACCTCAATTCCTTTGGTCAAAAAAACAAATTCAACAGGCTTCTGAAAGAATAGAAATGCTCTCATCTCAACTCCCTAAGAAGGCCATGCAGGCTGGACTACTCCAAGGGATAGAGGTGTACATTTCCTTCTTCCACTTAGCCTCAAGTGATCCTCGTATACAATAACTTATCCTATATACCTGGCGGTTGCAACGATTGGCAATCCATGCAATCCGGTAGGATGGATAGGTTACCATAAGGCCCTTGAAAAGTGATTCACCTCAAGCAAGAAATGAATTGTTATCATCTCAATTCCCTAAGAAAGCCATACGGTTGGACTGCTCCAAGGGATAGAAGTGTGCAATTACCAATAATGGTCAAAATCACAGTTGTAACAAAAACAAAAACATCCATTTCATTCCAACCATTGTCATCTTTTTCATCACTTTCATCATTTCATATCTTCTCCATCGACTCATCGCTTGAAGGGATAGACAATATCAACAAATTCTAGTCTCAAATCAAGTCAATACTCAAAACACTCAATCATGCAAATTACGTTCATTAAAGAATCATTACCAAAGACTATCATACGCCCTTTTTGCTGGGGTAGATCACAAGAAAAAATATCAATCAAACAAACACTTGGTATACCTAAAGCCTAAAGCGTAGACTAAATCTTGTCTACCCATGGATGAAAGGTTTGCCAAAATTAAGTTCATCAATTTGTCAAAAGTAATGATTCAACAATGATCATATTTTCCATGATTGGGGCAACCCACGTTGACTTTTATTTGTGACCATCTTACACAACTCCCCTTCAAATGCAAATGGATTCAAACCCCCCTCAATCAACACAAATGCATTCAAATCATCATCTCACATCATCATCATCTCAAGTGAACCTTGTATCTAGTGAATCACCCTACATACCTGGCGGTTGCAGTGACTAGCAATCCATGCAATCCGGTAGGATGGGTAGCTCACCATAAGGACACTTATTCACAATCATCCAACATCATCACATTTGAAATTGAATCAGGTTGATCCTTCAATTTTTGAGTGACCTGCATTCAAGCATATTTGCCCAAGGTTGTCATTGACGCCTACTCCATGGGGTTACAAAACATGGAAAATTTATACTTCATTTTGCATTAAGGAATTTGCTACAGTCACTAGGACAAGCCCCTAGGGTGATTGGTTCCTTTACTTCATAATATTGCATGTCAATAATACCAAAAGGTAAATTTATGACAACACAAGTCCACCCCAAACTTGGGGCATCCAACTTGATCTTGATTTCCAACATTTGCATCCATCACATCCACCCCTTTTCATCATTCACATTTGGTCAATTGGCTCGTGGGTTTCATCCTTTACCCATTCGCCAATTGAGGGGGTAAGCAAACAACTCAAAAATTTTCAAAAATCATTCATTCTTGTGCATCGAGAAGATTTGAGTCCATTCATCCAATAAAGACAAGTGTCATTTATTTTTGCACCGCATTGTGTTTTACACAACACGGTACAAAAAGGGGCATCTATAGACACCAAAATCTAGGCATTTGCATTTCACCACATAATTTTGCATAATAAAATATATGCCTAGGTCTAAAATTAGGCATAATAATTCATGTACATTTCATCCACATTGCACATCATAATTCTACATAATAATATATGCCTAAGTCTAAACTTAGGCATAAAAATCCTGCACATTAATCTATTTTCTAGATTTTATTAAAATCTAGAAAATCCCCCTAGGATAGCTTGTGTCTCCATGTGACACTTGTCCTAGCCACCACTACCCCTCACCTTACCACATCTCACACACATCACTCCACTTGCACCTACCCACTTGCCACATCTCACACCTCACTCCACACTTCACTCCACTTGCACCTACCCACATGCCACCACTCCACCTAAGTGAGACACTCTAAGTGACTCACTGCAACTACCTAGGATAGGTGGTTGCCTAGTCCCTACCACTTGGCAGCCCTGGCTTGCCACCTATATTTTCCCTCCAAAATCCAAAATTACCTATAAAAGCAACACCATTCCATCAAGCAAAGGGGGCTAGAAAATACATCGTCACGCTATCAAAATCATTGTAGGGAATCGCCAACGTTCATGGAGTTCATGCCATCGAGGTCTCGAATCCAAGTTTCAAGGTTTTCTACCATCTCTGCACAATCGTGCATCCATGGTTACACAGTCCCAACCGCCCTCCCACGGTTACTCAACCGCCCTCCTACGGTTACACAGTCACAACCGTAGGCCCGCGGTTCTGTAGAAACTACCAAAATTATTTTGGCCATATCTCACTCATCCGGACTTAGATTGAGCTGAAATTTTGAGGGTAGGTCCTTGACATCCCCTAAAATGTCTCCAAAAATTTTAAGGCCATTTGGAGTAGCAAATATTAGTAAGTTTTTAATTTGTTAGCAAGGCATTTTAAGTTTCATTTCTATGTTTTCTGCAAGCATCCATTCAAGGGTTTTTATTTGCATTGGTTTCTAATCATATATACAGATGTTACTGACCTGCTTTTTCATGTGTGTAGGAAATAGGTATTTGGAAGGCTATTACACTTGGAGTGGTCCCCATATTGGATAGCAGAATCCCACTCACCCCTTTGGAGTTGTAGCAGAGGAATGAAGAACACACACCCTTGTGGAAGATTTGGAAGATCCCCATTTCCAATCAGTTGCAAGTCATTGTATTCAGAAGAGAGAGACACATCATTGTAACATTACTCTGAACACACTTGGGTCAATTTAAAAATCACTTGTTATATTATATCAAATATTAATATAAGAAACACTCTTTTTGGTAATCTTCTCTTTCAGTGTTTGTCTTTGTTGTGTTTAGTTCTTTTTCTAAAAATTCATTTCAAAATTGAATAGGTTGAAGGTGAATTTTGAAAATAATAATTATTCTCATATGTACTAGCTACACTGGCTAAGAATTGGTGATGAAAAAACCATATTTGGGGTCATCTGCACTAGTTGAGGGTTGGTGATCGCCCATCCAAAGCCTTTTTCAAGTCTCTTCATTCCATGCAGGCTAGGATCCAAATCAATACTATTCAAGTCTCTCATGATATGTTGATTTCTCTTCCTAATATTGCATCGATCTCTACAGATCATTATAAGCTTATCTTTCAAGCACAACAAGATTCTCTAGAACGTCATATGGTGCTCCAACATTGTCTTAATGTTGTTCCTACTAAGTTTTTTACTTATGACAGACCTATTTATGAGGTTCCTCTTTCACTTGCTGAGCTTACTAGGTCTGATCTACTTAATGTCTACAATGAATCGTTAGCCAATAATTCTCTGGTCAATATCATCAATGATGGAAAAATTAAATTTATTTGTAAAGTAGGTAATTCTGAGCTTATCACTAGTTGGAGACCTATTACTTTTCTTATTGTATCTTACAAAATTTTGGATAAATACTTAGCTCTCCATATTTATAACATTATTCCTATGATTATCATATTGGAGCAAATGGGCTTCATTAAAGGGTGTTACATATTGGATAATAATTTTGTTGTTTGGGAAGGTTTAGAATGGCTCGTATCTCTAGCAAAAATCCCCATTTCCTTAAAATGGATAGTCAAAAATATTATGATCATATTGAGTGGCCTTTCATTCTCACAATGCTTTAATCTCTCAGCTTTGGCCCCTTTTTTATTAGGGCTTTCAGTATGTTGTTTGTTGATGCTTCATCTTGTTTTACTATTAATGGACATAGATTAGAGGATTTTGGTTTATTTTATTCTATTTTCTAGGGTTGTCCTTTTTCCCCCTCACTTTACGTCCTTTCTACTAAAGCTTTTGGTTATCTTCTTACCAGTCAAGCATCTAAGAGGTTGATCAAAGGTATTTTTTTCTTGACATGTTCACCCATCTTATTAATGGGCACTTTTTGGATGATTCTTTTATCAGTATTGATGAGGATGAGGGTTTAGTTTCAACTACTTTTCTTTGTTTGGACATGTTTTGTAAGGCCTTGGGTTCCAAAATCCAATGGTTTTAGTCTATTTGTTTCCACCTTGCTTCTTCTTTTGTTCCTACTTGTCTTAGACATTTTTCATGGCATTAGCTTCAAAGGGGTTAACATTTTAAGTTCTAAGGAATATACCTTGCTTTTGAAAACTCACCCTCTAAACTCTGGAAATATATCATTGATAGAATTGAAAATAAAATTTCCTATTGGAACTCACATCCCCTTTCTCTTGCCGATAAGTTTTAGGTTTGTACAAATATTATTACTACCAGCCATGTTTATTACTCCTCCTATTGAACCCCTTCTAATAATTATTATAATAAGCTGGCCAGACCCCTTAGGGATTTTATTTGGGCCAAGGGGAAGAATTTGCATGGTTTTCATAAAGTTTCTTGGGATATATCTTGCACACCTACCGATAAGGGCAAGATGGACATCATTGATTTTTACAAAGCAATTCTTTGTGTGCTAACTGGATGGTTAAAGCTATTGAAGGCCTTGAAGCTTGGAAGGTTTTGATTCACCCTTGTATTTATTTAGTGCTACCTTATGGGTTGTTAGTCACCAATATGATACCGTACACCAGGGTTGGGGTGAACCAACAATGCAACATAGAATGACCACTATGTCGAGATGGGACGAATGATATTCAGAGAAGGATGGTTTATTTTGGGGTGGTTCCAGCTATATACATTTTAAAAATAGGAAAATGGAAAAGGGGGAAAATAAATAAAATGTTCAAATCCATAACTCACAAGTATGGGTATAGTCACAACAAGATATATGCAAGAAATATACCACATACAAAACACAGACCCCACACCTAATAGATCATCCAAAAATACTTGTGTTTTGGCACCTATGAGTGGTGGTTAGAGAGTGAATTCCAGAACCAATGTATAGGTGCATGAGATCCAAGATTCAGAATCAGAGTTCTCCTATCCAAATGGCTTTAGAAAAAATAAAACTTCAACCCGTATTTATGAATGCGCACTCCTGAGTCACTCAAGTAAATCCCACATAATCCAGACAGCAGAATATTATGTGATAATTTAAACAACCAAACAAAAATAGACATTCATACAGTTAATAGAGAATAGGGAGATAAAGCTAGGGACCAAACAATGTAAAATTTGTATTTACATAGACGTAAGTCTTACATATGAATTTTAATGGCTAAATATCCACCCTTGTGAATGATCAACATTCCACTATTTATAGGTATATTTACATTTATTTTAAAATTTGAATATTAATGATCATGGGCAGCTAACATGCATAACACTGGTACACTACTCCTTGATCTTCTAGAAGGAGGTATCTGTATATGGTTTTTTTTGGGCCTTTGGATCCTCTAAAATTTTTACCCAATTCATCAATTATTAGCTACCTCATCCTCCTCATTGATTGGTGATCCTCTGGTTGGGTGGTGCATAAAAAGCATTGGATCACCTTAGAAGTAGTGCATATAAAAACAGACACTTTCATGCATAGTATCAGGTACCTAGACTGCTACAATATCATGTACATATTTAGCTTTGGAATTCAAATGATGGTAGGAGCTCTTCATGCCTAGCAGGTGCTTCCTTTGTACATTTTTCTACCCACGAAGATACTGGGAAGAGAGGGTGGGCATTTCTTCAAGGTTTCACCCAATTTGCACTTATATCTCCCACCCAGTATGGGTGGGAGTTTTCATCCTCCCCAAGGGTGGGGTCACACAATTATTCTACCCTTGCTAGCCACTTGGAAAGCTCACTAAAGAAGTTGGGTGGGTCTTTTAGAATGTTTCACCCAAGGCTAAGGGTATATTTTTTGCCCGCTCTATCACCTGCCCTGATTTATTCCACCATACATCAAATGTTTTGGTTTGCTCATTGATAATTTTTGTTTTTACTTGATTTTTTTTTTCTGACCACCAATGTCCTTCAAAACATGGTGAACTCTTTCAGAGAGAAATAATCCTACAAAATACATATGGGTGAAGCAAGACAAAATTTGTGCCCACACTCTTGGAGACTCACAGGGAATTTTCACTTGTGAGAAAGGAGGACCAAGAAGGCTAAGGGAATCTAAAACATTCTCAAAGATAGGTACAAGGTAAGAAAGAGGAAAGGGAGGACAAACTAGTGGGGAACATGGAAAAATTAAAACGACAAAATGATAGGGGAATGAGAAGAAAATAATGGGGTAGAAAAGGAAAATTGAGACAGACAAGGACAACAAAAGGAAAAAACATTGGAAAAAATAGAGGGAAGAGGAGGGACCTCACTAACCAATGGAGTTAGCGAGAGGAGAGAATTGGGGAAATATAAAGAAGGATAAGGGATAGAAAAGAAAAATAAATAATAGGGAAGGTGATCCGTTGGACATACCCACAAATCACACTTCCCTCAACATCACCGTCAAGGATCATGGAGGCTTCAAGAACAAGTGAAATACCAAGGGTATTTTCCAGTTCTAATGCAAAACCTCTTTTTGACAAAATCTCGTAAGAACCTCTTTTTCTCATATCCACTCTTCCAAGGAATCTTCAGACATAGTGCATTTTTTATCTTCATGTTCCTTAACTCATGTTGCTTCTACCCTTTGGGGTATTTTTATAAACTGAATTTATCGGTACATGAGGAGTGGGCACTCTTTTTGAAAAATAAGCACACATATTTTGTAATATTGGATGTAGAGGTGCTTGATTTGTGAGCCTTATATCCATTGGGTACAGGGTCACAAAATAAATGTAATGAAGAAAAGGACCATTAGGGAGAATGCTTTGCATCATGCCTAACTTATAGAACCTGCGTCACCATTGAGTTAAAAAACTGATGATGTCCTGCCTACTACATGCCTTTTACACTTTTATTTAATAGTTGTCTTATTTACACAAAATTACAATGTGATAGGCATTCCGTCATATTAAGGCTACCTTCGAGGAAATACTTAGTAAATATGCAATGTCTGACTAGATCATATTGTACTTTAGTTGTCATTCAAATCCAAGCTAGTATTTTCCCATCACTTGCCAATTCATGTACCAGATGTGATGTGGTAGATCATCATGGATTCTAGTACTCATGCATTTGATGATTAATGTGGCCCAAAGATTTACCACATGGGAGCCATTTTTTGGTAATAGTTTATCTGGTAACATGCTTCGATATTGCTAGTCTTAGGGATATATCAGCTATGATATCCTCACTCTAAATATGTTTGACATACTTGCGTACCTCTTTTTGTAGGCTTCATCAATTAGACTTGTTGCTTATGGGACTTCCTTGAGAACTGGGTGCTGATCAGCTAAGCCATCATGGAGATGACTTGGATCTTACTCATCATGTCCGTGGACACAAAAAGGATGCAAAAATACCTCCTATTTATGGGTGGAATTTATGTCTTGGTCCAGATCCTCCATATTCTGGGAGAAGGTGTAAGCATTGAAGTTGTCATTTTCAAAGCTGGTGTTGCGCTTCTTCCACCTAAGCTCAAGATGCAAACCTCCCATTGTGTACTAACAAAGTGTAACTCTAGCTCCAGCATAGCTTGATATGGAATCTATGGTGGGCACTGTGTAGTCAAGAGGGAAACAAAAGTAGTTGGAAAAGAGGATGGAAGGGAGAAGTCATATAAATATGTCTTTCCTGCCTATAGTAGGAGTTTCTCTACCCGTACAAAATCCTGAAATATTTGATGGAATATTATTTTCCTAGATTGTAACAACAAGAGGCCTATATTTGAGCTCAAAGCTCAGATATAGTACATATGAACCTGGGTAAGTGATGACTTATACTGAGGTGGAATCCTCTTTTAGATCCTATCGAACTGAATGTTAAAGTTGAGAGATTTGAAATGTGCCCTCTTGATGAATGAGATATGCATCAAGAGTTGGAAGGGATCTATGGAGCCATCAAATATATCGATTAGATCTCCTGAAAAGTCCACCTATGAGTATATAGTCTTCTACCCAAGGGTCCGATACCATAGCAATGTCCTCCCCTCTAGAGATAGGTTTAGGATTCTGACCATAATGTCTTCATGGGTAATACTATGGAGGGGCCTTGTGCAGTGAAATATTCTAGATATTCTTGAGAAATTTACGAGGTGCCATTACACTTGGTAAATGACTTAAGGGTACCCTTGGGAATGTCATGCCAGTAGTGGAGGTTTAGTGGACTAGGGTCATTCCATTGAGAAAAACATGGTTGAGCCATTATGGTACTAGTCTTCAAAGATCCAAGTTATTTTGTTGTAGTCTAAGTCAGAGTCGCCATATGAGCATGCTATCTCTGCTAGTGAGGTCAATACTGCTTATCATACCTTGAGTCCTCTAGTATATTTGTATATTTAGTGTGAGTGGGTGACTGGTCTCATGATCTGGATGCACCATGTAGTGAGAATCACCAGGTAACTTTGAGAAGATCTGGGTAAATCAGAGAGTCACCAAACTCTGATTTTATAAAACATGAAAACTAAGTGAGTTCCCCAGCAGAGTCACCAAAAATGTTGGTCATCAATCTTGCACCTCGCACAAGGGCGGGGGTGGAACAATGACATAGCATAGAACAACCATCGCGTTGGGATGGGGTAAATGATCTCCAAAGAAGGTCAGTTCCTTTAGGGGTGGTTCCATATATCTACACTGAAAAGTAGGAAAAGTGAAAAGGGAGGAAATAAATAAAATGGCTAAAGTTAGAAATCATAAGGATGGGTATAGCCATATCAAGACCTATGTAGGAAATATACCACATATGAAACACATATTCTGCACCTAATAGATCACCCCATAATATCTATGTTCTGGATCCTATCAACATTGGGTGAGGGGTGAATTCCATAACCAATGTACAGGTGCATGAGATCTAGGATTTAGAATCAAAGTGCTCCTATCCAAATGGCTTTAGCAAAAATAAACCCTCTACTCGTATTTACAAATGCACACTCCTAAGTCACTCAAGTATACCCCATGGAATCTAGATAGTAGAATATCATGGGATAACTTAAACAACCAAACAAAAATAGACATTCATACAGTTAATAGAGAATGGGGAGATAAAGCCAGAGATAAAATAGTGCATCATTTGTATTTACATAGAGGTAAACCTTACATATGAATGATAATGGCTAAAGAGCCACCCTTAGGAATGATCAACATTCCACTATTTATAGGTATATTTACATTGATTTTAAAATTTGGATATTAATGGAGGTAGGCAGAAAGATAACTTTTGTAGCTGATAGGCATCGCACTCATACACTACTACTTAGGATAGCGTTGGTATTCTAGAAGGAGTTAGTTGCATGTGATTCGTTCTGGGTCTTTGGATCCTTTGACATTTCTACCCAGTTCATCAATTCTCAGCTACCTCATCCTCCTCAGCTGGTGATCCTCTGGTTGGGTGGTACGTAACTGGTATTGCAATACCTTGGAAATAATGTGCCTCAAACTAGTTACTTCCATACACAATGTTACATGTTGACTTTTCGCTGGCAGAAACTGGGAGAAAGTGTTAAGTGAAAAAGTTGTAGCGATTTCGCTACAAGTTACAAAGACCAAGTAAAGGTGTAGTGATTTCGCTACGAGCTGCAAAGGCACAAAGTAAAGGTGTAGCGATTTCGCTATGAGCTGCAAAGGCACAAAGTAAAGGTGTAGCGATTTCGCTATGAGCTACAAAGGCACAAAGTAAAGGTGTAGCGATTTCGCTATGGGTAAAATATGTGCAAAACAAAGGTGTAGCGATTTCGCTATAGGTCTAAAGTGCAGACATCAAAGTTGCAGCAATCATACTTCAAGTCGAAAGTGTAAGGCACAAGTCAAAATTTCTCAAGAAGAAGTAAGTTGGAAGCATAAGGCAAAGTTGTAGCGATTTTGCTACTGAATGAAGCACAAAATGTATGGAAGCCGAAAGCGTCATGATTTCACGACAAAGATGAAGATGATGTCAGCGAAAGCTGAAAGTGTTGCGATTTCGCGACAAGGTGCGAGAAAAGCCGCCAGAAGCCGGAAGCGTCACGATTTTGTGACAAGAATGTGGATGACGTCAGCGAAAGATGAAAGTGTCACGATTTCATGATAGGTTGCGAGAAAAGCCGCCAGAAGCCGGAAGCGTCGCGATCTCGCGACAAGAATGATGATGACGTCAGCAACTGATCAAAGTGTCACAATTTTGTGACAAGAACAGAGGCAAAGCTGTCAACGGCCAAAAAGGTCATGATTTTGCGACGACAAAGTCAAGGAGGTGTACGGACACAAAAAGTGTCACGATATCGCGACGTGTTGCTATTTCACGAAAATAAGCTACGGGAAGGAGAAGAAGGTGGCAGAGGAGTTTGAGGCCGACAAGTTTGAATCGAGGTCGACGGTTTTTAGGGTTCAAAGCCGACAATTGCTAGGGTTTTACAGCGAACATCTTTGAGGTCTTGAAGCCGACATGTGTTAGGGTTTTACAACGAATGTCATTAGGGTTTCAAAGCTGACAATTGCTAGGGTTTTACAATGAACAACTTTAGGGTTTTAAAGTTGAAACTTATTAGGGTTATTACGATGGGAGTTTTTAGGGTTTGCAGTCGACAATCACAAAGGTTAATCAGCCAAAAAAATTCTAGGGTTTCATGTTGACTTCATTAGGGTTTACAGCCGACGTCTTTAAGTGACAGCCGAAGATGTTTGATATGGAATTATCTTCTATAAAAAGGGGGTCTGGTGTGAGGTTAAGTGGTGCAATAGATGTGAAAGGTGCAAAACAATTTCACGTGAAGCCGAGAGCAAGTCGTTTCGATCCAGAGAGTGAGAAAAGTGTTAGTTCTTTGGAATGGCAGTATAGAGAATATAGCGATGAGATAATGTGTAAGTGCGTGAAGGGTGATTGCATCAAGTTTGGTTGATGAAAGTGCAGAGTCGTAATTCAGATCTACAGATCGTGAAGTGCATGGATGATAAGAGCACGATATGCAAAAGTCGTGTTCTAAGTTCGAAGTGACAGTGCGCAGTTTATAGAAGTAATCGATAAACTGAATACGATAGAGAGCGCAAAGAAATATAGAGAAGCTGTCAGATAGTGCGAATCATTTTGTGCAGAAGTAGCAGAATGCAAACATACAGCAGAATGCAAAAAAATGACAGATCATAAAAATTAAGGTGAAAGTTTTATTCTACAATTTTTATTATTATCTTCCAAGTTGTAGCTTGGCATAAGGGGTTGGTGCCTCTTTCCAGTTGGTGCTGGTAAAATAGGAGTTGGTGCTCAATTCTGTTGTAGAAGATAAAGTTAAGGGGTTGGTGCTCCTTCCAGTTGGTGCTTGGTAAAGGATTATGTAAAGTTGTAGCTTTGCATTGACTGGATTTGGATGGTAGTCCAAGCAGTATTTTTGAGGAGTAGCCACATTGGTGAACCTCGTTAAAATGTTGTGTTATGTGTGATGCTTTCTTGATGCATTTAGTGTCTCTTTTATCTTCTTTAAACTGCACTCTGGTTTTAAAATCATATGTTTTAGAAATTTTAAATAACACACTGATTCACCCCCCCTCTCAGTGTCATTGTTATTACAACAAATGTTAGGTACATAGACTACTACAACAACGTGTATGTATTCAAATTTAGAATTTGGGTGATTATGGGAGCTCTTCATGTCAGGTGGGTGCTTTCTTTATATATTTTTCCACCCACAAAGGCATTGGGAAGAGAGGGCAAGCATTTATTTGAGGTTTTGCCTAGTTTGTACTTGTATCTCCCACCCAGTATGGGTGGGGTCACATAATTCTTCCACCATCGCTAGCCACTTGGAAGGCCCACCCAAGAATTTGGGTGGGTCTTTTAGAAAGTTCTGCTCAAAGCCAAGGGTGGATTTTCCACCTGTTCTATCACCCACCCCTCTTTATTCATTGGATTTTTTGGTCCACTCATTGACCGTTGTTGTCGTTACTTGATTTATTTCACCCAACCACCAATGTCCTTCAAAACTTGGAAAACTCTTTCAGAGAGCCATTATCCTGCAAAAGACATGTGGGCGAAATAAGAAAAAATTTATGCCTACATGGGTGCAAATCTTGGGCTAATATTGACCTTCATACTCTTATGATTACTTCTACTCCAGTTAAAATTCATGGTTCTTTTATTGTTAAAAGTATTTGGTGGGATTTTGAGGCGGTGAAACCTCATCTTCGTTTGATTGGTGATGGTTTTAATAATGGTATTTTTTTAATTCTAACAATATCTTGTGATCTCCTATTTTTTCTAACTCTTTAGTTCTTCTTGTTGATATGCCAAGGATTAAAGCTTTGAGGCTATTTTGTAAGGGCATCTACTTTATTAAATATTTAGTGCACTCTCAAGACTAGATTCCTTGGCCTAATATCAAACAAAAAATATAATCTTTAGAATTTAGATCTTCCTTCTATTCTTAAGATTTAATAGGTTATGCCTTATGTCATGCTTCATAAGCTCGACCTTCAACTTTCATGTGCTTGGTGCTGGAATGTGGATACTCCTTTCAAGAACTAATCTTCTTCCTTGATTTATTAGCTTCTTCGTCATGTTTCCCCTGGTGCTAACAAACTTAATGAGAGATAGTAGACTCACTCTACCTTTTGTACTTGGATTGCTCACTTGAACCATATCTAGTAGTTTAGCCTTGAACCCAAGATTATCCCTTTTATCTGGTCTCTTATTTATCAAGGTATTCCTATGGGAGAGAGACTTAGTAGGGTTGGTATTCCTAATTCTAAGTATCTGGCTTGTGGTATTTTTGAGACTTTTAAACATCTATTTTGGTTTTGCCCTCATGCTTAGTCTACTTGGTCTTGGATTCACTCATTTTTCAAGCCCTTTCATCTTGAATTATTCATATGGTAGATGATATTTTTATGGATATAATAGTCTTTGGTCTACTTATATTGTTGCTATATGGAATTTCTTTCATGCTATTATTTTGTTTCAACTTTGGAAATCTAGGAATGTTGATGTCTATTCTGGAGATTCAATTTCTAGTCAGTTTTCTATGCATGAAAAGATTACAGTGTTTTATGTTGTTATTGTTCAAATCTCTTCCAAGTTGACTCATGAGTTGATGCATTTGATAAATCTTATCAAGTACTAGCATGAGGCTCCATGCACTATTAGTAGGGTTTCACCTAACCTCCCTCTGCCTCAAGGTCCTATTTCAACATAGCCAATCGAGAGGGTAATATTTTTCAATTTTAGGTCATTCTAATAGTGCCCACAGTAGGGCTCATCCCTTTGCCTAGTTATGTTGTTTATTCGCCCTTTTAAGGGTTGGTTTTGTTTTTGGCCTCAAACCTCATCTTTATAGTATTGTTCATTTGGGTGGTCTTGCGCTTCGAGCTATCATTTTTCCATCTCCCTTTTTATTGCAACATCTGTTATTTTTATTGAATATAATTGTTAGTTCCAATAAAAAAAACTAGTTTTTTTAATTAATTATTTTTCCCCATATTATTAAAATATTGTGTTTGGAAATCCATAAACCTTATGTAAACACATTGTAAAGAGATTTTATTAGATAAATGTAAAAATGTACGCTTATATAAAAGTTTTGGGTACAATAAATATCTTTGATTATACTCTCTTTAAAATTTAATCTCCTTGATTAAAGGAAGGGCCTTGTTGAAGCAAATACTTTTTGTTAATTTTTTAAAATTTTAAAATATAAATTGAATATGACTACATTCTAATAAAATTTATGTTGTACTATTATATTATTTTAAATAGTATAATTTTAGATTGAAAATTAAGTATAAGTGCATGGATAATCTTTAATTATAATAACTTATTTATGTATAACAGTCACTCATGTCATCTATGTTATTTATTATAAACAATATTTTGAAAAATTATTATTATGATGATTTTTTAAACATTAAAAAAGCATTTGACATCGAAATTAATCTTGAAAGTTGATTAATTGCTTTAGTTTTTGTTTAGTGCATCTAAATACAATATACAGTAGTATAATTCTTTGACAAGTAGCAAAATGAAAATTAAATTTTAAAAAAATATATTTAAAAGCTTGAAACTTCCTTAAAAGCTCTTTTTAGTGTAAATAAAACCAGCAGTGAAAATGAAAAACTGGAAAACTGGATGGGGACGGCTCTTATATGTTTGGGTATCTGCCTCTTTAGTCCCTGCTCATAAGCTTGGGGAGTCACCTTTCTGTGACGAGTGATAGTTATTGGTGCTGCCAAAACCTTACGCTTTCCTACTCTATTGCCGTCAACGCGCTTTAAAATAGAGAGGGTAGAGAGGGTGCCATCAACCAAAAGAGGCCTGGTTCAGCTTGGCCTTTTTCAAAGAGTGCTACTTTCTTTTTTTTTACCTACCATATTCTTCTCAGAAAAATTCCTTAGTTGTAATTGTCGAATTCTTAGGAAATTTTCCTTAAAATAATTAGAGGTTTGAAACTTTCTTATATGTTTTTATGGAAAAAAATCCCTCATTGCATGTTGCATTTGTTTTGTGTATATCCATCCATATGCACGTATGTGCATGCACACTTGTGTGCACATACCCATTCTACCTTACATTACATTTATTTAATGATTTATACTAGAGAAATATACATCTAAAGATTTTTTCTAAATATTTAAATCTAACGGAGTGGATGCAATATTAGTGGATGCTCGCATGGGTGGCCTTAACAAAGATAAAATAAATAGGCAGGCAAAGTTTTTGACACGGTAAAATGGACTGCGGAAAAAGTGTATGAACTGTCGGTGTTGTGCGATGTGGAGATAGCCTTGATAATATTTTCCAGTCATAGGAAGCTTTACGAATACGCAAGTAACACCTTGATTTCTATGCAATAAGGGATGTTGAAGAGTACCGTAATTTATGTGATACAAAAATAAGCTTGTAACCCGAAGAGATTCGTAGATCCATTAGAGTTTTGGAATAAGCTTACAACCTGAAGAGATAGATTCGTAGATCCATTATAGTTTTGGAATAAGCTTACAACCTGAAGAGATTCACAGATCCATTTAGGGTTTATGAGGGGAATTTAGGGTTTTTGACAACTTCATTTGTTGGATTTTGGGATGGAGGTTTCAGCAAAGATGCATGCGTTGAGCCAAAAAATGAATTTTAAAGAAGCAATACACGGAGGACCACCTTTAACAAGAGGGGAACACAATCAACGATTGCCAAGGAAACTATTGAGGATTCCAAAGGTTGATTCAAAGAAAACAGAGATGGGTTGTATGAAAGCAACTAATGGATCCCAATAGTGAAGTTGGAATTAATGATGTCCAAGAAGGAATAGATGCGATTGAGAGGAAAAATCTAATTTGTTGATTCATGGGATAACGACCAACTTTTACTACCTTCAAGCAATGGACTGCCAAAAACTAAATTGGAGCACTAAAGGTAAGTTCCAAAATTTAACTTACTCTAATGGCTACTTTCTTATTTCAAGGGGGGCCATGGTTTTTTGGTAGGACAAGGCTCTTCATGAAGCCCTAGCATACCAAGTTCAAAGCTGAGGAAGAGATGCCATCAATTGCCCCTGTTTGGGTCCATTTATTTGGTCTTCCAATAGAATATTGGCATCCAAAGATATTCACAACAATTGAAAATTCTTTAGGAGTTTACATGATGACTTTTGATAGCACCCAACACTTAGAGCATATGATTTATGCAAATATTTGTGTTTTGATTGATTTTGACAAACCACTTCGATAGAAGATTACTTTACAATATAGGGAAGACATATGGGAGCAAGTAGTAGATTATGAAAATATTCCATTTAGATGCAGAATTTGTCATGAATATGGCCATCTAGCCAAGGATTGTCCACATAAGGTCCCTAACAAAGAGAAAGAGGATGGGGACTTGTTAGGGTTTCAAATACCTAAACAAAAAAACACAAAAAAAAATAGCAAAAAAAGAGAAAACAATAATTTCACCTAACACCTTTGAAATTCTCTCCACGAATGAGCAAGCAAATGATGAGGATGGTCAAATGGAAAAAGTTATTATGGAGACATAGTTTGATGAAGAGAGGGAACATGAAGGATTGCATGATGAGAAATCATTAAAAGAGCTTGCCTTGATGCTAAGAAATAATAGTATAGGAAAAAAAATGTAGAAAACCAATCCAAGTGCAAAACAAAAGGGCAGATTCAAATTACAAACAAAAAGAATCCGCCAAAAAACCATACAAATTCCAATAGTAGTTTCGTGGTACCATGTAACCAGCCTATAGTCCCAACTGAAATGAAGCAAGATACAAATAACAATATAAGGATGCCATAATCCTAAGGCTTATATTCAGTCTCTTTATGACAATGTTGGAAGCTTTGGCTATTTTGCTAAGCAATTTCTAATATTTTTGGTAATTTGTTAAGCTTTGGTTTATTTTTAGTGTTATCGTTTTTTGTTTGTTTTGTCTATAGCTCCTTTGTGCTTTGTTTTTGTTGTATTTATTTTTCTTGATTTCATTTGTGGTGTATTTGATTCATTTTGTTGTTTTTGTTTTGGATTTGTTTTGTTATATTGTTTTTTGGGTTTTTTATGTGTGATTTGTGTTATGTGGTTTTTTGGTTTGTGGCGTATTTTTTTCTTTTTGTTGTTTTTTTATGTTGTGTTTGTGGTTTTTTATGTGTTTTGTATTTTGGTTTTGTTTATTTTCGTCATTTTTTTGTGTGTTTTTCTATGTTGTTTGTGTGTTTGTTCTATGTGGTTCGTGGTGGTTTTTTCTTAATTTATTTGTGTGTTTGATTATGCTTTTTCTTGTCGACACACTCAAGAAGTATGCTTTATTTGTTTTGGCTTTTTGTGTTTTTGTGTTTGTGTTGTCTCAGCTCCTTGTGTGTGTCAAAGGTGGTAGGCCAAATGCGAGCCGTAGGCATTTTTAGTGAAAGAGATACCCCTGCTTCCTTGGGTCTTACCTAAAAATGGCATCCCTTTTGGTATATTTTTTACAAACTATATATATATATATATATATATATATATATATATATATATATATATATATATATATATATATTTTTTTTTTTTTTTTTTCCTTTATAGCAATTTTATTGATTTATGGTCTCTCATTCTTTTTTTAATTCAAAGTCATGTTGTTAGTTTTTTAAAGTATGTTTTAGATTTTATTTTCTTTCCTAGTATAAAATTAGACCAAGAGAGTTGGTGTGTCTGTTTTGTATTTTAATTAAGTTTATATCATTTTATGTATTTGAAGGTATGCTATGTTTACTATAACTTTTCGAAAAGGTTTATGGTCAATGGTAAGATAGTATTTGGTAGCACATGTAAAAACAATTAGCATTAATGATAGTGAAAGAAAGTTTGTAGTCTGAATATTGTAAATGTTGTTGGTTTTTTTAAAGTATGTTTTAGATTTTATTTTCTTTCCTAGTATAAAATTAGACCAAGAGAGTTAGTGTGTCTTTTTTGTATTTTAATTAGTTTTAAATCATTTTATGTATTTGAAGATATGTTATGTTTACTAGTAACTTTTAGAAAAGGTTTATGGTCAATGGTACGATAGTATTTGGTATCACATGTGCTAAAAAAAATTAGCATGAAAGATAATGAAAGAAAGTTTGTATTTCTATGGTCTAGAGACAAGAAAACAAACGAGATGAATATTTATAAAGTAACATTCATATTAATTGAATAGCTAATGGTAGAAATGTTTTTATGAATATGAAGTAACAACAATCCATTTTATGATGAGTATCTTTATAAAAATTTCCAACACCAATCATTGACTTTTGGAAATGAGTGACTTTGTATTTATATTATATTATTAGTTGTCTTGCAAACCATGCCCAAATTTAATGGTGATCCATGTAATGTATATTAATTAAATAATATATTGGTTTAACTATTATTGATCCACACATTCCTGTTTTTAATGTTTTATCTAGTTTTAAACATGCCTAAGAAGACACTAAACCCTTGTATGCAAGAAACACTAGTAGAATTACAAATTGACCCAGCCCATCTAAAGGAGATAAGAATAAAGAAAGTTAGATTCTTAGATATAAAATAAAATCTTAAGGTATAATCTAAATGAGATAGATGGGTAATATAAAGGTTCTCATCCATAATTAAAATTTTACATTCTAAATAAAGTGGATATAATTGAATAAAAGTAAGGTACAAGTAAAATAAACGACCTTGGAATATATTAAAAAGATAAATGAACCTCACAATAGATGAAAGAGACAAATGTGTTAGTGATTATTCAATAAAAATATTATATGGATATAAATAAGAGGGCCTGTAATATCATAATGGAGAGTAAAAAGGTGACAAAAAATATCATAAAGTTCACTGAAAGGATATATCTATGACATGATTATACAATTGCATTATTGGAAGAATTCATCAAGAAAAAGAAAATTAAATCATAATAAGAAATATGAAATACATAATAATTTAACAAGGCCAAGTGAATTTCATTTCAAGAAAATAATTTGGTCCTACTCCATGATGCAATATCACAATAAAAGGTATATTAGGATAATTCTAAAATAGATGGGTATTTAAAGAATAGTAGTTGTGTATGATAATAGTGCATATAGGCTAGAGGAATTTGATAAAATATCGAATATAAAATTGGCCAACCATGACAAGATCAAGTTATTTCTTGCCAACATAGGATTGGTATAATCTACGGATGGATTATATTTTAAGAGAGGGGATATCATACCCAAAATTTTCCATGTTATTTGTATGTATAGTATAATAATAAGCATGCACAATTTGATATTGTGTAGATTGTCTAAGAAGATTATAGTTCCCATGAAGGAATAATTACATTACAAAATAAAAGTAATGAAAATAACTATATAACCATTAAAATAAAAAGAGAATATAGATAAAGGAATGTATCATCCTACCTAGTAAATGTTTTATGATAAGTAAAATTCTAAAAAACTAAAGGCTTCAAAATATAAATTTTCTATACTAAAAGTAAATATGTAAATAGTAAAAGTCAAAATTGATAGTCAGTATAAAATAGTTATGTCTATTCATAGAGTTATTGTTTTGTCTTATAGGATCATGTTTCAAGGATTTTTTCTTGTTTGAAAATAGTTATTTTTTATATGGAAAGTAATTTTGGGTTTATATCTAAAGTCATATTGTGCTATTTGAATACATGAACAATAATTTATGAAGAAAAGTCCTATAAGAAAACTAGAGGTATAAGAAAATAAATAATCATGTGCAAGATAATGGAGGAAAGCATAGAAATCCAAGGTACTCTATGTAATATCATGTAATTATTCCTTGTACATATCCTAAAATAATATTTAGAATATATAACATCTAGATATATAGGCCTTTTGTAGAATTTTGAATATAATATCTAAATATTTATCTCTTTTTATAAGCTATGTGGAACACAATATTAGCTCCTTTTAACCTATATAAAAAGGATGTTCCTCTTTGTAAAGCAATTCATAAACTAAAAAATGTGAATTATGAAACAACAAATCAAGGTAGAGTCAACATTTCAATGTAAAAGCTAGCTAACATAACTTTCTAGAAGAGCAAAAAAATGTAGAGTTTGTATTTTTTTTTAAATGTAGAGGTTGTGTTAAAATGATTGTCTAAGCAAGAGTTAAGAATGTAATCATTCAATTATTTCATATAAATGGAAACTCAATACAAGGCTCCAATCCACTTATTAGATATTATTTACACTTAATAGTAACATACCATCACCATCCTCAAGATATGCTTCATGGGAGAAGATCATAACATAGATATACTAGAAATAAATCATCGTGGTATCAAGGATCTGTTAGGCAGGTATTACATTATTTGAAGTTGTTCTATTATTATACCTCAAGTTATATCTAGAGGTTAGAATGGTTGTAACCACCCATCTATTTATGATTATTATGATAACTTAATGTGCTAAAAAATTATCATGGTTATTGGATGGTTATAACCTCCAAGAGAAATATATTAATATACCTATTTGATCAATGAAATAATGGCTTTTAATTTGATCCAACATTGGTATCAAATCTATCTTGGCCATCAAGTTTTGTTGGATCCCATGAAACAAGTCCTAACATACCCTTTTGGAAATTACTAAAGTTGAAGATTACCACAACACTAAGAGTTGTCATATAAAAATACAAAGACAATAAGAGGGGGCTTAGCCTTACTATACCAGCTATACTAGCTAAAGCACACCTTCATGAGCCATGATCACATGGTATCAAGGATGTAATTCTCCAAGGATGACTGCCTCCTTGGAAATGCCTCCCTCAATAAGATAGTGTGTGCATGGTCAGCCTCCAATGATGTCCTACATTGTGATATCTATTAGCACACAAAGGGCATCTCTGAATTTGTTTGGTCCTTCGACTAATGCTATATTTGCTCCACATATCATGGAAACACTCTTTACATTTAGGATGTAAAGAATTCCAATTATGTCAAGCATGGCTTAGATGAGAAAAATACCACAACTAGTTATTCCTCCTCCATCCAATTGAGCTTTGGTAAAAGTTTTTTGTTGACATCCATACTCATGAAGTATGACTTATTGAGGCTATATGCTAGGAAATATGTCAAAATTGGGCTACTATTTGTAAGGTGCTATCATAGGGCAAGCACTATAAGATGGGGGTGGCTTTATGGTGGTCAAGGTGCTTCAAATTAATGACTGCAAGAGGGTCAAACTACACACATGTAGACAGGAAATAGGGATTATATGAATCTACTACCATAAAAAACTCTTTAATGGATGCATATATCAATACACGGTGAGTTCAACATAAAAATTTGAAATATCTACAATTTAAAGCACATATTTGGGTGTTTTTTTTAAAGATCATTGAAGGCATTGATTGAACCCTCTTTACAAAAAAAATCTATATTTTGTGTAGGGTACTTTTGGTTGAAGAAAATTTATATCACTAATGGAGGGGCTAACTAGGGGCCCTAACTATATTTGCTATTATGCCATCATGAACTAGTATCCAGATACCATGGCAAAAAGCACTATTACTAATTATACTAGTGCTACATAGTATAATTTATTGAAGTACAAAAACCATATATTCAAACTATGAAGCTATTGAAATGAAATAGGAAAAATATTTGTTCAAACTAAGACAAACATTTTTGGACAATTAATTTTATCTTATTACTTTGATCAATTTGAGTTTGATTGCTCAATTGCTTAGTTTGATATTAAAGTCTAAATCATCATAATTAAAGCTCACTAAGTGGGTTGTGTGAGTGTAAATTTAATATCATGACATCATTTGCAATATGGAAAGAAAAAGAAATATTAGAGCAAAATTTAATTGGTATCAAGACCAATGCAAATAATTCTAAAGTTGGAGGTTTTAGGTTAAATTATGTAACTTTTCTTTTTACTTACATTACATATTTGAAAAGGTGAAAAATAACCTCTCTTTTTTAAATTCATAAATAATTAAGTATGAGAGCTAAAAAATGAAAATAAAAAATTGTAAAGGTATATTTTTGGTTATGAACAACACATTCAAAAATTAAAAATTTTACTCTTAAATTTCATGCTTTGAATACTTTAAATTAGTAGTGTTTACTATCAATGGAACCTTTAGCTCATGTTTATAGGTAAAATTGTCATGTTGACCTATTGTATCTATAGCTTAACAAAACTACTATAATTATGTATGGGCATCAACCCTTTAAATCATAGGGAAGTTATAAGGTCATATTTTCTTGATATTTCCCCTCTATAATTATATCCTATTTGTCACTATCACTAGACATAAACCCTAAAATTGAGAAATTATAAGTATATAGGGAAGTTACACCTATGTACAAGGATTTTTCTTTAAGCAAGTGTCATTGGTAGGACAAATCCCTTTCCATACTGCCTTAGTACCTTGTATCAGTCTATTTCATATACCTCAAAGTATCTCTCACATACAACATCATATATTGATGATACTGGCTTCTTCCATGTGTTGATGGGTATATATAAGAGAAAAATATATAGAAAGGTTTGGTATATTAAATTGAAATTATATTGAAAGGGGGTCATTTAGGAGTTATAAGGAATGCTAACCATGGTTTAATTAAATGTATTTCTTATAAATTGATAGCTACTCAAAGGTTCAAAATTTGGACATTATAAATTTAAGATAATAACTATCTTAGTAGTTGAGAAAATTCAGGATATTATCACCAACAAAGTCACATGACCTACAAAGAATGAAGATGCATAATAGATATTTTATGATGTATATGTCAAATCATTGATGATTATAACCATGTAATACTAGATTTTATTCAACCACACATTTATGAAGCACAAACAACTAAGGATACATGGGACACACTTTCTACCACATAGAAAGGGAAGAATAAATTTTACCTTTAGTCTCAACTCTACATATTGAGTATCCATGATGGAAAATAATTGAGGTTTTTCTTTATCATGTTATAGATTTGAAACATAGACTAAATACATTGGAATAAAATGAGAATAATAATATCTTAGTACCCATTATACTCAGAGCTCTACCAAATTCATTCAAAGTGTTAATCACTTCCTTGCTAATTTTATATAGGAATGTGTCCTTTGATGAGTTGGTAAACATGATTCAACAAGAATAAGAAAAAAACAAGTTAAGGAATTAGTTGACAAATAATGCACTCATTTACAAGAAATATGGGAGAAAGAAATCATAAAAGGGTCATTCTCCATAATCATTATAAAAGCATCCTCATAAATAAAACATGTATTACCACATATATGATAAAAAAGGTCATGATAGAAAGAGTTTTTGGTATAAACCTATGAATAGAGGAGATCAAGCTCATAAACCTCATAAAATACAAATCATGTTCTAAGTAGAAGCAACAACAGGGGCATGTTGCAAATAAAAAAATAGATTTTGACTTTGAATAGGTACATAAGGTCCTAATATCTGATGTGTTGAAGAATATTACATTATTTGGTACATGCTAATGTACCCCCATGGTACCTTTATGGTAAAAATGTAAATATGTAATGTGAGGATGTGCACATGTATATTGTATTATGAATGCATGTAGGAGAGTAAGAATCATGTATAATTATGCAAGTGTCATAGAGTCAAGTAGTGCATGTAATAAGAGAGTGAAGAGTCTAGTATACAAGTGGCAATATGAGAAGCCAAAGGTCAAAAATAGGAAATGTTGCATCTCATGGATTTGTGGGAAGTGCAATAGATAAGTATTGAATAGTCACATTTCTATGTCTATACTATAGATATAAAACTCCATACAATGTAAGGTAAAATGGTCTATATCAATCACCACAACAAGCATTCATAATAAAGTTTGTATACATATTTTGAGCACTTTTATTGTAAGTTTTCTTCATGTTTGTACATGAATGGTTTTGAAAATTTACATTCACATTTGATATTATAATGAATGCTACTTTATATTTTGACTAGTTTATATATGTGAATGCTCATATATAATTATACTCTTATTATTTATTTTTCTACCTATTATATTATGGCTTAATTTTAAGATAAATTGGATTAAAATCCAATAGTGGTATTAGAGCTATCACTTAAATCAATCCATTTTTATAGAGTTACATTTTAGAAGCCACTATAATATTGGAGTTTATCCACTTTGAAAGTAATGAAGACCTTGACTCTATTTTAAATGTCTGATTAAGATAGATATTGAAGGGATAGATACAATTCACCCATATTTGGATGCCAGGGTATATCCACTAGGTTCAAATAAAATCAGTGAAGACAAGGACTCAACCAGAATTCATTAAGGGTCAATTTAGAAGAAATTTGGACATGAGGGGACATTCAAAGTCACCTTAATAATAGTTTTATTCTATAGAAAAAAGGAGAATCATTTATTTTTTAGGTTCAACCTAAGATATCATAGATAAATTATAGATGATTGAGAAGCATAATAGCTTCCAGATATTGAGAAGCATCAAGGCTTCCAAAGATTTAGAAGTATCAAAGATTCTAAAAGAATTGAGAAGCATCAAAGCTTCTAGGGAAGAGAAGCAATATAAGCTTCCTAAGTATAGATATTGAGAAGCAATATAAGCTTCCATAAAGAAGAATAATATAGAGAAGTATGGAAGAAGCCTCCAAAGATAAGAAAATATAGAGGCATATAGATAAGTTGAAATTCTAATTAATAAAAAAACTAGAAGCATTAGGTTGACTATAGCATTTCAATCTTGGCCTTGATGATCTTTTAAAGGATTTCTAAGAGCATCTACTTGATAAGAAATAAATAAATAAATAAAGAAAAATATTTGAAGTGCTATTAAGGGAACTATTATTTAAAGGTGACTAATAAGAGTGTTTTCTAGGGAAATATTCAAAACAAAAGAAATTCGTACTATTGAAGAGTACTATCTAGAAGGTCAAATGAGCAATGACCAGAAGAACTATTCAAAGTGTCATAAACACCAGTGATCATTGTACAAAAGGTCATACAAGAACTATTTAAAATTTTTAATCTAAGATTTATAGCTACAAGGATGAGCCAAACATTGTCTAAGTAGTCATTTGAGCATTGTCTAGAAGCACTAACCATATAGAGATCCATAAGTGAACAATGAAATCTAGAATCAAGCATGTCCAAACTCGAGTGCATATAGACTGAAGCGTATCCAAACTTGAGTGCATCTAGACTCAAGCTTTTCCAGACTCAAGCACATCCAAATTCAAACATATCCAGACTTGAGTGCATTCAGAGCACTAACTACAAAATAAATAAGTAGAGAGCACCATCCTAAGCATATTTTAGAAACCAAATATTTGCATAAGTTCCATCCAAAATCATAGAGCTCCATCCTAAGCATGTTATAGAAACTTGAGAGCATAAAGCACCATTCCAAGCTTGTTGTAGAAATCTAAAGTATTGCATAGAGCACATATTGCAAACCTAACCTAAGTATAGAAGTCATAATATAGAAGGAATACATGAGCATTGAATATGGAGTGATTATTTCTAGCAGGTGACATTCATACATTACAATTCAAAATGCATTAAAGATGTTTCTTTTTTTTAGCATGTTAGGAAAGGTATGGCTTATGACATTTCATATTTGAGGGAAAATTAAATAGAGTCGAATTTAAATTTCATAGAAATTCTATAATTTATAATGCTTTCCTACTTTGAAAGCTATTTATTTTGAAAGTTAATTTTTGAAAGATTTAAATTTATTTAAATTTTTGGAGTGATAAGGATTTCTACTAGGATTTAAGTTTTTGAATTTGAAATTGTTTTTTAAATTTTGAAGAAGTGGAATTTAAGATTTGAGTTTTTGAAGTTTTGAAGATTTGTAGAAATTTTGTTTTTAAAATTTGAGTTCAAAAGGTTTGAATATTTAAGTTTCTTGGTTTTTTTGAAGTTTTTGAAGATTTAAAATTTAGATAAAATTTAAAAGTTGAAGATTTGATTTGTAAATTTAATTTAGTAGGGGGTTAAAAGAATTACTACTTCAAAGGTTTAGCAAAATGATTAAATTTTTTAAAAATTAAAAATTTGCAAATTTCTTATTTAAGTGATTATTTGAAGTTGTTGAAATTGCAAGTTATTATTAACTTTAGAGTAATAAGGACTTCAACTTTAAAAGAATCAATATGGATAAATGGAAAAGGAAAATAGGAACATTGCATCATAAGAGTAATCATCAAAGCACAAAACCATACTTTATGAGAGGAATATTTCAAAATCAAAAGTTGTATAAAAAATAATATTTTGAGTTCAAAGGGCAAAATCATAAAAGAGTTTTTCAAAATTCTTATCAAATATGTGAAATAATATCACTTGAATCTCATAAAATAATACAAATATTAAAAATTATTTGGTATATAGATTTAGGTGCTAGTCATCATATGACTAGAGATTTACATTGGTTTGAATCATTGGAAATCAAAAATAATATTTCACTAAAAATTGTAGATGATAAGATGTATCAAGTTCAAGGAACTAGAAGAGTAATACCTAGCATGTCATTCTCAAATTTTATGCTAGAAAATGTTTTATATGTTCTTGGATTATCAACTAATATTATCTCAGTTGCTTAATTAATTAAAAAAGGAAGAACAATGGAATTGGAAAATACAAATGAACATAGAAAATGCATTATCAAGAATCAAAGCAAAACTATAGCTATAGGGTCAATAAAGAATGAAATATTTATTAGATATAATGGGATTATCTCAAGAAATCATTGAACATTTATTACCTCATGATCAAATTAATGATAAGATGCTTGATTTTTAGTAAAGACAAGAAATGAAAAATTGGATCAGGCATATTCTAAAATTACATTACAAATATTACAAACATGAGAAATGGATGAAAACAATATTTTAATAATCTAGACAAGTTGAGGTTTAGAAATAATGCAATGTAACTTGAATATTAAGATGAAATTTAATATTGAAGAGTAAAGTCTTTAATAACCAGATAATGTAATACAGTGGATGTTGGAGAACATTACATTATTTGGTACATGGTAATGTACTCCCATGGTACCTTTATGGTACAAATGTAAATATGTAATAGATTATTGTTTGTATCTATAGTTTAGATGAGTGATTTGTATATCTTTTATGAAAGTTGCTATGTGTAGGATATGCACAAGTGTCATGTAAGAATGTAATATGCAAGATATGCATAAGTGTCATGTAAGTAAGAGTGCAAGTGTGTATTGAGAGAATGTGCACAAGTGTCATGTATTTAAGTGTGCAAATATGTAATGTGAGGATGTGCACAAGTGTCTTGTATTAGGAGTCCATATAGGAGAGTAAGAGTCATGTAGAAGTATGCAAGTGTCATAGAGTCAAGTAATACATGTAAGAAGAAAGTGAAGAGTCTAGTATACAAGTGGCAAGATGAGAAGCCAAAGGTCAAGAATAAGAAAGGTTGCATCTCTTGGATATGTGAGGAGTGCAATAGATAAGCATTGAAGAATCATATTTATATGTCTATATTATGGAGAAAGAGCTCCATACAATGTAATAAAAAATAGTTTATAGTGAGCACCACAACAAACATTTATAATAAAGCTTGTATATAGATTTTGAGAAATTTTATTGTAAGTTTTCTTCATGCTTGTACATGAATGATTTTGACCATTTACATTCATATTTGATATTATAGTGAATTTTATTTTATTTATATTATTCATTATATATATATATATAGTTCTATTATTATAATTGATATTTCTACCTATTATATTGTGGCTCAATTATATTGGGACCTATGATAATTTGAGATAATATGGCTTAAAATCCAACACAATGCAATAAAAATACCAAAGGATAAAGTTTAATATGTTGATTTGAAGCTAGCAAGCACATGACTAGGCACAAAGCATGGTTTGATTCATTCCAAGCTAATGAATGGAAACCAATAACAATTATCGATTTTAAAACCAATAATGTCAAAGGAGTAGGAAATGTTGCTCTCACTATTCCTAGAGGAAAATATATAATTGAAAAGGTACCACATGCACCTAGATTTTCCAACAATTTGTTATTCATAGTACATGTTATAGATTGAAATATGGTGGTCAAATTTTGACTTGTTAGTAGCAACAAGGAGTGGTTTACCACAAAATATGGCAAGATAATGGCAATATGTTTCTATAAGAATGGATTTTTTGCACTCAATATTATATCCTCTCTTAATGATGTACTATCTATAACAACGATATATGCTACATTTATTAGGATTAGAAGGTATGGTCATCTAGGTTTAGGATACTTACTTCAATTGAGTAAACATCAAATAGTGTTAGGTTTGACCATATTTTCACCAACATTTATAATATGCTCTAGTTTTTTAGTAGGGAAGCAACATCAAGCACCTTTTGAGTTCACCACTCATCATTTGGATGTGATCTACATAAATTTATGAAGACCCATGGCATCCAATTTAGGTGGACAAGTTATTTATTTGTTTGTGGATGATTACTTATGGAATATATGGATGTATTTCTTGCAATTGAAGCCAAACATGCACAAGTATTTCCAACACTTCAAGAAGCATGTAGAAATAGAAACCGATCATTCTATACAATTTCTCCACTAGGATCAAGGGGGGAATATACATTAAATAAATTTGCAAGCTTTCTCATGCAAAATGGGATCAAGAAATAGCTCACTACACCATACACTCCACAATAGAATGGGGTTGCTAAAAGGAGAAACCATTCCATAATATAAATGATTTGATGTATGCTCAGAGAATCCAATATAGAGAAATAGTATTGTACTAAATATATTTCCATTATTGTGTATCTTCTAAAAAACTCAACCATAAAGGTGCTATAAATATTTATACCCAAATAATATTGGTCTAGGAGGAAGCCTTTAATTATGCATCTCAAAGTTTTCAAAATCAAGGTATACATGTATGTGCCAAATCGATAGACAACTAGGTTTGATGCAAAGACCTTATCATGCATATTTATTAGGTATGATGATGAGTCAAAATATTATTCACTAATAGATATAGTCACCAAGAAATTATATTTAAGTATAGATGTGCTATTGGATGAATAATTTGGAGCTAAGTCAAATACTAAGGATTATAAAGATACCACATCTCTATTTGTGAATATAAATGAGGTTATGAAGTTAGATGAGGAAGTTCATAAAGAAGTTTCAAAATTTGTTGATTAACTTGTAGTAGTTGCTCCATCACAACAAAAAAGACTCCAAAATGGCTCATTAGTACTATAAAAGATGCTAAAGTTCATGCACCTCCTAAAATAACTTCCACATGACCACATACTCACAATAGTATGCATCAAGAATTTAATATAGACTTTATGGCTTTAATAATGGAGTAAATAGAACCAACATCAATGAAGGGTGCACTTAGTTCTCCATAGTGGAGGGTAGCTATAGATGTAGAGTATGAATCTCTGATGAAGAAAAAAATATGGGATCTTGTTGATCTACAAAAAGGAAGTGTTGGGGGCCTAAAATGACCCTTGCACCCTAGGTATCATGACCCCCCATGGTTATGGTGTTTTCTTCTTTCGAGTGGGTATGTCCAATGCCCTACACCTCACTTGAGATGCTAGTCTTGGGAAGTCTAGCAAGTGTGGGATGTGGCTCCTTTGGATGACATTCAAGATTTTTAACCAAGGTTGGATCCTTGAATTGATGCAAGTTTTTGGTGCTATTCTCTTTTCCTACTCTAGCCTACTCTATCAAGTATTTTCTAGGGAAAAGGGAAAGTAAAAAATACAATAAAATAACAAAAAGTAAATTGTAGAAAGCAAGTAAAATATAATATATCCTATATAATCCTAAAGTGAACATGATCCTAATTACACATCATTGAAAACTGAAAGACTCCCTATGAAATCCAATATAGAAATATTGTTATAGTCATAACCTTCCACATAAATATTTATAAACACTCAGGCTAGGATAGGTATTTCATAATAGTCAAAACTCCTTGCATTTTTGTTAACATATCATTATATAAATATGCAATTAGAAGAGGCTTGACCTCCTATACATACTAAAGCCCAAGGCTTGATTCCAGAGTTAAATGAAAAATATAAAAAGGAGGGAGAGGTACTAAAGGTTAGATACTAGACACAAGAAAAATTAAACCTTCTTTTCTTGCCCTAGATATGGCTATTTATAATATTAACAACAAATTTTAAATTCAAAATACCCCCGAAAATGGGTATGGGTGGGAGCATAAACATGATTTCTAGTTATTGTATCAAGAGAACTATGTTGAGGTTTGGAGTTGATCAAGAGTTAAATCACCATAAATACCTCCATGGGTGGCATAGTCCTTTTTTAAAATGTGTCATTAATGCACCCAACTTTCCCATAAAAATTTGAGATTTTGTGGCAATATTTAGTGATAAAAGTCTACTCTGGTGTTTACAAATGCATGCCTCCTCAATTTTTGATTCATCTTGATGACTTACCCCTTTTTGTGTTAGCTCATCAAATAATGGCATTGGTTTAGCTTTAGACCTCCCCTCTAGTGATTTAGTTACTCTAGGGGCTCCCCTCCTTGTGCTTTTAGTTAGCCCTAGCCTAGTTGATGCCACCTTAAATTTTGCCATGTTTATTTTGATGACTAAGTTTTTGAATATGCCCTTGCACTCGATTCCAACAGATCTTGTTTTATAGGCATGATTCTGGTCCTTTGTGGCTTGTCCATGCTCTTCTCATCTCTCATTCCTTTTAGCCTCTATGGAATTTTTATGTGGACCAACAAAATCTATTAATCTTACTAAGTCCTTACTTGAATCATCCAATCCCCTTTATTCTTTCTCCCCAAGATCCTTGGGTTTATCCTTATGGGTGTGTTGCTCATTCCATTGATCAATTATCATTGGGTATGTTACCAAAGTAGGGTAGCTTGGTTTTAGGACCTATTTATCAGATTGGTAGTTAAATCTTAGTAAACTAGGTTTTTAGAGGCCTCGTCATCAATAGAACTCTTTTAGTCACAACTGAGAAGGTATTAGGGTTCCTATTGATGGTGGGGTGTGTCTTCATCACCAATGGAAATGTTGTAATCCTTTTTGGATTGGTCTAGATGAATGAATTTACCTCAATGTTAAGGGGTTTTGATAATGCTATTAGTTTTTTTTGTAGACTATCCTTGGCTAGTGTCTTCTTCAAATTAGCTAATTGATATGTGTATGGAGGTTTAGATCCCTTCATCTAATTAGTTTTTGTGGTAGCTTTGATTTTTATTTCTTTGGGGTGATGTTTTATCCCATTATAGTGAAATTTTCACTACAAGAAGGAATCTCATAGTCTGTAAGTGGGTCTTCAAAATAAAATACAAGGTAGATGGATCCATTGAAAAATATAAGGTATAACTCATTACAAAGGGCTATGCATAGAAAGTGTTAGAGTATATTACATTATTTAGGTATATGTCAATGTACCAACTTTGGGTGCATTATTATATTAGGAGTTACTTGGGGTAGAATTAATAAATGCACAAGTGTCAATGTGCAATATTGTAAATGAAAAAGTATTCCACTTGTACATGAGCCATAGGAATGGTAGTTAGGAAGATTAAGGGCCATGTTACCTATTTTCTATATAAATTTACATAGTGAATAGAATATAAGAGAGAGAGTGAATTGCCCTAAGCATGCATTGGTATATTAAATTTCTATCTATTGTATTAGTTCCATATTTTTATGAGTTCCATTAATAGCATATTCTTTATGATTCCTAAAATTCATTATCTTTCTGCATATTGTGATTTTCATCTCCCATAACATACTTAATAAAAATATAATAGTGATATCAGAGCCATGGTAGATCTAGATAGGAATAGGAAGAGTCACAAGAGAGAATAAAATCTCAATTACAAAATTTTTGAGATTGCATTTAACTAGAGTATTTCCACAAAGTCCCAAAAAAATCATGAGGAACAAGACTCAGTATTCATCTAATTAAGAATTAAATCTATGTTGTGGAAACACAGACATTGGAGAATAACCAAGGAGAAGGTTCTCATTGAAGAGTGAATATTTAAGGTTGGAGATAGAGGGACCACCAACCTGAACTCCTCTACATATTGTAAATCAAATATGCCTTTGTGCATTGTTGCATGTAAAATACCAGTCTTAGGATTGATTTATAGAATGCCCTAGAGGACTTGTTGAATGTTTCAAGAAGATACTCCAGAGAAGAGTCTAGATAATCTAGGATATCTCCTTGCTAATTAAATACTTCTTTCAAAAGATGCTTAAAAGACCCACAAAGATTGCATTTAAAAAATTCTAGTCTTGAAAGAGATAAAGAGGGACTATCAAGGTCTTGTTCCAAATTTTAGATATCCATGAAGGATATCTCATTGCCAACACTTTTATAGTAGAATTTTGGAGGAAATATCTCATTAATAAGGTCAGAGAAGATACAATGAAAAGACCTTGGAGAGATCTCAAGGAAATAAGGCTTAGAGAACCTTACTATATAATTTGAAAAAAACATTAAAAGAGTTCCTAGAAGAACTCTTGGAGAAATCCACTACCAAGGAGAATCTCCTGATAGTGAAATAATTGGAATAATTGTCACCATATGAAAACAAGCCCAAAGGAAAAAAATTTTGCAAACAATTTGTCAAATTCCAGAAAATAAAAGTTAATACCATAAGATTTTTATATTCTTGAGAATAAAATCCCATAAAGTCCATATTTGGAGATTACATTTAACAACTAAGAAGGTACATTTCAAAGATAGGGATTTGTTGAATTCATAGTAAAATACTAAAAGGGTTCTTGAAGGATAACATTTTAGAGAATAAATTATCTACTAAAGGGCAATAATCAAGACAACATTATTAGTAGTAGAACTTCAGAAGTTCTAGGCTACATCTTGAAGGAGAATTTAAATTCATCTACTACACTTTCAACAAAATAAATCGAAAGGGTTCATAGCTAAGAGCAACCACCATTACAGACATGATACTTGGTGAATCAAATCATCAAGATATTTATCATATTCAAAGGACATTAAAGGTAAGCAACTTAAGGTGCAAAATGGTTCATTACTTAAATTATTATTCATATTACTAATTAGGTTCATTAAGCATTTCATTTGAATTCAAAAGTTGTAAAATAAAACGTTGCATATTGCATCTTCAAAGGAAGTACAGAAAGTTTCTATTAAGATTTATTACATGCACATTAATAGGTGTTAGATACATTATTACTATCATCTACTTACAAAAAATTAATTGCATTAAGTTGCAAAAATTATTGAGCATTCTTTAAGAGTTAGTATTAGTGCATATTACAAACTTCCTTAAGAGTAATAAGGTGATTTGAGTTCCACTATATTAATTTCTCTTAAATCGTATTAGAAGTGCACTAAATGTTATAGTGAATGCTAGTGCTAATATTAATATCTTTAGTATATTAATTTTATGATTATTAGCTTGGATTCATTATTACTAAACTATCCAAGTGAAAAAGCATGATTCTAGTGTTGTCTAAAAGAGAGGCAATGATACATTGCTCTTAAAATAATAGAGAAAGTAGTGGCCATATACAAGAATCCAAAGGAAAGATTCATATTATCTTACATAAGTCCTCAATATCTACAACAAAGAGCCTTCATATCAAATAAGGAAATAGCATCTAAAAGAAACAAGTAACACAATAAAACTTTGGTGCAAAATAAAGTATATTATTCATACTACAATGGATCACTATGATACCTCTAAAAAGAGGATATATTATCAAGTGTATTCAAGACACTAAAACTGTAGGGATCCTACATCTATTACTAGTGCATCAACGAAAACATAAAAGGAGCCAATCTAGGGTTCACAAGCATTGGGTTTTAGGTGTCTAGAAACACCATTCAAATCACCCAAGAAAAGCCCTCAAATGATGTCAATCTACAGTCAAATTGGAAGCATTACAACCATTACATATCTATTGGAAAGTAAGGAAGAATAGTAGTGGAAAATATACATATAAACCAAGGGAAATCCATAAAAAATTGCAAGGGAAGGCTATGAAAAGTTACCTCATTCAAGTGCCTAGAAGTCAGCAAAGAAGGGATCCATCATAGCATCCAAAATATCAAATCAAGATATGCCACTTCAACATCTAGAAGTTACTTCAGAGCCAATGTTGGAAGATCATCATTGGAGGTGCAAGCTAGCATTCACTAGCAAACTATTGGAGAAAAGAAGTGAACAACTTGCATTCACTAGAGGAGTTATAGGGTTTCAAGAAGGATTTTGAGAGTTGAGCATGCAATTGCCACTTGAAACATAGAAAATGGAAGTTACACCTCTCACGTAAGAGAATATCAAAAATATAACGCTTGTCCTAAAGCGTTCAGGCACCTAGCAAAGAGTAATTCCCATATTGGAGTGTTAGGAAAGGAATGCAAGCTAAGAAGTAACACCATATTCATCACTACATGATGAACATTGAAAATAAATGTGCAACCACCACAAATCTAATTGCAACTTATCCAAAGCATGAAGAAGAGCATAATGCCTCAATAAATCAATGTTGAAGGAGATATACATTAATACATTTGCATTAGATACACACATACACATATTGGAAGCATGAATAGTGAATTTAAAATGAGAAGTGTAAGCAAGATTGAAGGAAGAGCACATGAGTAATTAAGGCTATCATAAACCAACACTTTTATAGTAATTCTAATGTCAACCAAGTTATGTACATTTGGAGAGAGAGCATTGAATGATCATTTCTACCCAGCCAATAGAGACATTGAAGCATCAATAAACTCAATCCAGTGCATAAATATTACCTCTAGTAAATCAATCATTCAAAGACTTATCAATAAATTGTCCATTTTTAGAAGGAGGTCAAACATTGATTTGACCATAGCTACTACATAATCGCACATAAATCAAATATTAATACTTCATTTACGAACTCAAGCAAGTTCAATTCTCTGAGCCATCATGCATGTAAGAGACCCATTATGGAGAGAGGTTGAGGAGAAGGCATAAAACATTCAAGCCACTAGCCATTAAGACCACAAGCAATTCGAAGCACAACGAGATCCATATAAGGGAGAAGCATATTGAGTGATGTCAAGCAATAAATTGGAGACACAATGAGTCTCTAGCCATATCGTAAGCTACAAGCTATGGACCACAAGTACTAAGGTAAGACCATTATTGCTTGCTTTCAAAGGTAATGTTGGAGTTATAAGGTGATATATTCAAACATTCTATTGCATTGGAATAACCAACATAAAACCAAGATTTATTAATCTATCAAGCAATATTATTCCAAAATATTATTATTGAAAGATATTTACAAATAAAGTAGGAGATATAAGGTTGACAACCTTAGTAAATTCAAATAATAATTTGCACATGCTATTATTTTCTAATATTCCAATAGTAGGGAGTTATACGGCTTTCTTCACCAAAACCACAAATATTTGGAATTTAGAAAATCAAACTACTTAAGGTAGAATAAAGAAGCTCATTAAGCATCATTGAAAGTTGAAATTAAGTGATAGCAATTGTCTCACATCCATACTAAGGAGACAAAAGGAATCCAATCATTAGAGCATACATCATTAGGAGAAATAAGGTAAAATTGAAGGTTGATTATTATTCTTAAAAAATTACAAAAACAACCCAAAAGGTGAACTAAATGTTTCTAAGATTTATATTAAAGCTCATAGCATATCCTAAATTACTAGGGAGTTATAATGAATCCTACAAAACCTAATTCTAAGAAAGGTTTCATCAAATTAGTTCACAATCCTTAAACTAGGGAGAAATAAGGGATTCTACAAAATATAAATTTAATACTCTTATCTAAGGAGTTATAAGGTAAGATTACTCAGAAGACTCTATCTCATACAGGTACTACCAAAGCACTTTAATAAAAATGACTCTATCTAAACTAGGGAGTCATAAGGTAGTCTACTACAAAGGATCTAAAAAAAGTGTTCTTAAAATAGAAAAAGCTAAAACTAAGAGAGATGTCTACCTCAAGGAATATAGTGAACAATGATATGAAAAACACTATTAGAAAAGAAAGAGCAAGTGTCATAAAAAGTGGAATCAAGAATTTACTTATAAAGTCTAAAGGAAACTTAGACCTTACTTCAAAAAGGATACATAGTGAAGCTTTAAAAGATAACTTTGAAATAATGGAACATTATATACATGCTCAACTCACTGAAGTAATTAATAATAGAAATAATTACATTCAAAATCCTTTAAAATATGGAAGCATATTATATATGGCAGTACTTACATTCAAATGTTATAAATATGAAAATGTAAAACAAAGAAGATTGATAGAATTGCTTAAAATAAAAACATAAATGGATGAATCATCCCTAACAAATATATTTCAATCCTCATGTGGTATTAGTACTTCAAGTTATACTAACACAAAATCTTATCATGATTCTCTAAGTGTATGTTCAAAAGCTTCTATACATGACATGGAGAATGATAACAAGTACAAAGTCAAAGAGACAATACTCTTACAAGAATCTGGTGATAGTATGCCCACCTAAGAAATTACTAACTCCCATAAAGAAGAAAAATAAGAGTAATCAAATAAAGGAGGCATACAGTACAATGTGAATTAAAAGATAATACAAAGAATCAAGTCAAGCTAAAAGCAACAACAAGGAAAGAAGAATCTTATGAAGCAAAAGACCATCCAAGAGAAGAAGATCCATATTGAAGACTAAAGTCTTAAATACCCAAATAATGTAATACAAAGGGGTTTTAGAGTATATTTCATTATTTAGGTACATGTCAATGTCCCACCTTGGGTACATTATTATATGAGGAGTTACATGGGGTAGAATCAATAAATGCATAAGTGTTAATGTGCAATAATGTAAATGTGCAAGGAGTCCACTTATACATGAGTCATAGGAATGGTAGTTAGGAAGAGTAAGGGCCAAGTTACATATTTTCTATATAAATTCCCATAGTGAATATAATATAAGAGAGGGAGAGTGCATTGCTCTAAGCATGCACTAGTAGAGTAGGTTTTTATCTATTGTTTTAGTTTCATATTTTTGTGAGTTCCATTAATAGCATACTTTTGTGTCATTATTGAACTTCATTATATTTTTGTACCTTGTGATCGCCATATCCCATAGCATACTTAATCAAGATCTAACAAAAATAAGGAATTTACTATGAATATATATATTTATCCCCATAATAAAGATTAAAGTTATTTGTAATGTGTGCATTGGTGGTATAGTTTGGTTGGAAACTTTAACAAATGGATGTCAAGAGTGTCTTACTTAACAGTGATCTCTAAGAAGAAATGTACAAGACACAATTTGATGAATCTATTGTATGTATTGAAGCAAAATGACTATGGTTTGATCAGGTTATTGTATGTATTGAAGCAAGATCCTAGAGTCAGGTACTTCAAAAATGATGATCACCTAGTGTAGAATGGTTTCACCAAAAATCCCTCTTATGCAAATCTCTATCTAAAAAAATTTGGATCTAATACAGTGACACTTGTATTTAATATTGATGATTTGGTCATAATTTTAAGTTCAAATGATCTGGTAAATGGTTTAAAAAATGACTTGAAAAAGTCATTTGATATTATAGGTCTTTTAATTCTACACTATTTCCTTGGCTTGGAAGTATGGTAAAGAAGAATCACATTATGATCTCTTAGAGGAAGTATGCCAACACATTACTTGAAAAATATAAGGTGATAAACTATAAACCAAAAGCAACATTAAAGGTAAGATTGACAACTATCCTAATATGTTAAGTCATCACAAGTATTTTGTACTCTTTATTGTCAATAATTGGGAGTCTCATATACCTAAAAAATACTAGGCCAATTATTAGCTTTATATTGAATTATCTTTTTAGGTTTATACAGGACCATAAGGTGAGTCATTGGAAGGTAGAAAAGAGGATATTCCATTATTATTATGGTATAGTGTAATATAACATGGTGTATAAGAAGAACAATAATTTTTCCTACAAGGACACGTGGACTTAGATTATGCTAGATCTATAGATGACAAGAGGTCAATATTTATATGTGTTTTACCTAGTATCTAGACCTATATTATGGAACAACAAGAAACAATAGGTAGTGTACTTGTCATCCATATAGGTATAGTATCATGCTACAAAAGGAGTTGTGTGTGAAGTGATATGGTTAGATCGCATACTATAGATATGGGTGTACCAAAAAATTGGCCAACATTATTATTGTGATAATCAAGGTGTCTTAAAATTAGACAAGAATCTAATATTTCATAAAAAACCAAAGCATGTTGAAGTTCATTGTTAATTCATTGGAGAACAAGTTTAGAAAAACTAGCTTTAGCTCTAGTACATTCCCATTGAAGAATAACTTGTGGATATTTTTATAAAGGCACTTGCACATGTCAAATTTGAATTTTTTAGCAACTCTTTTTGTATACAAAATAATTTAATAAAGGGGATCTTATATATGTATTAAATTATTAGAATTTTTTTATTATTACACCTCATGCTCAAGAGGTTAGAATGGTTGTAACCACTAGTATTTTCTTATTATGGTTGTAACTTAATACACTAAAAATGATAAGGGTTATTGGATGGTTATAACCTTCAAGAAAAATATGTTTAAATATACTTGCAATATCAATGAAATAATACTTTTTAATTCATCCCAATAGGATCAACATTTTAAAATCTTTAGATTATGAGAATTAGGGTAATATTCACTTGGGTTATCACCCAATGGAGCATTAATAAACCAATCATATTTATTATTGGATGATATTTGGTATATTTATTGTAAATGCTACCTTGTGTTAGTATATGCCACTTTGATAAATAAACTTATAAATTGTTTTCATGAAGATTATATTTGAGATTACCATCATATTATAGGTGGAGTGTACATGTGTGGGATTGATTCCATAAGGGTGGGGATATTTTGTACTTCCTTATTTATCATGACTCCTATTTAACTAATAAGGGATGTTGCATAAGGAGTTCACTTTGTAGAATTCTATCAAAACACACATTCAAATGGATCTAAATGTTATCCCCTATGTATGAAACTTACTATCTTTCTAGTGTATTTTATTGCATTGATTTTCACTACTACCTATATTGTTTTATATTTTGTTGATATAAAATTTGTAAATGAAAAATATCCTTTATATACACTCACATGGTATTTACAATTTCTTATAGGTGACCCCCATGAGATGTTGAAATGCTTAATTTTTTACTTTCTAACACCAATGACTTTGCATTTGGGATGTATTATTATTTGATCTACAAGCCCAAATTTAACTTTAATGGTTAATCCATGTATTTTATTTTGATCCAATAATATGTTGGTTGACTATTATTAATTTGTGCAATTTACAATGGTGAGTATTTATACCCCCACTCACACATTCATTTATATATAAGTCAGATATCATTTTGTTTATTAGTGAAGAATTGGGTGCTTAATGGAACCATATCAAATATTTTGTCATTCTTGAAATAATTTAAGGTGACAGTCTAAAAGGATGTTGATATTGGTGGAAGTTGTAGTTAGGCATGTGATGAGAAGCAGAATAAATAAATATAGTTCAAATAGATCTTAGCATGATCTATAAGGATCACAAGTGTTGATATCATGTATATATCAATAAACAATAATCCAATTAAATAAGGGGTAGTTAATACTATACAAAAGTAAAAACATGATTTTATTTTAAATTTTATTGTGTTACTAAGAGTTAATTATGATTGAGAAAAACAAAGATACATGAAAATTATTTTAAAAACATGTCAAAACGTAAGAAAACATGGATTTGACCATGTGTAAGACATGTTGGATGATATGGGCTTTGTACCAAGTGAGATGGAAGAAAATTTTAAAATGAATGATTTAGATGCATTTTGAGGGGATGTGATAACTCTGCGCATAAACATAGCTATAATATAATTCATATAATTGAGAACATCAAATATCTTGCCTCAAGCAAATATTTCTACGATCTTGTTCACAATTCATGGAATAGAACCTAATAAACTTGGATCATATTTTTCAAAGAGAATGCAAGGAAAAAATTAGGAACTAGACTAAAGGTTGATTTTCTATAATATGTTAATGAGTTGATATGAAAATTGTCTATAGACTTAATTTATAAGTACTCAAAGTGACCTTGTTTTTATTTGCATTATATTAATAATTTTTCACCTCAATCAAAATTTAAAAATGAGATAAATTGGATGGAAGGAGATAAATATGAAAAATAATAAGGAAAATTTTAAAATATTTATATAAAAAAAAAATGGATGACACTTAAGTGTGCTTCTTAAGTTGATTCTTAGCTAAATATAATTACTTAATGATTATTAGATTCTAAACACAAGTGTATGACCATGGAAGAAGTGTAAAGTGATTAGGTAAATATGGGCCATGCTTGGATATACACACCTCTTACTTTAGTTTCTAATTAAGTGAAATTGCTATGTTGATCCTTGTTGGTAGAAGATATGAGGATTGTTTGATGATTCTTGTATAATAGCTTGGATATTATATGGAAGAGGGTAGTCATACTATTTGGATAGAGTGGATAAAGAAAGACAAGGTGGGTTGATGATAAGAATTATATTCATCACTTCTACCAAAGATGCAATAAAAAAAATTATACAAAATAAAAAATATATTTTGAACTAAAGCATTAACAAGATCCCACTAACCCACTACGGTCTTGACATTATTCACCTTTATAGTTAAGGGGTTGCAAGAAATAGAGGATGGATTTATATGAGCTTCTCGTATGGAAATGTGGGTACATAAGGGAAAATATTGTTGGGAAAAGGTCTAGCATTAGCAAGGATAAACAACATGATATTAATATATTCCATTTCATGGAAGGATTTAAGGGAGCATTGCTTCAATTGAAATCCATTATTAAATGCAAAAAATGTATGAGAATGTCAAAGGTTTTTTCAATGAACAAATTAACATGTTGCGTATTTTAAACATTGGCAGGGGAGGATTTATTGGGAATGCTTATCCACATTAATTTGGTAAATTATGAGGATACCTAAAAAATATGATTAGAAAGAGTATAATGACTGTTATTTCTTATTTTTCATCACTATAAGGGATCATTAAATGCTCTAGTCGACCCATAAAATAATGGGTTGCATATGTAACTACCACCATGCACACCCTAAAAATGATGCTTGATTTGTGGTCTTGCTTGAAGGACATGTTTTATTATAGTATATCAAGTTGATTGATTTTATATAAATATATATATATATATATATATATATATATATATATATATATATATATATATATATATATATATATATATATATAGTAGTAGGAGGCTCAATTAAAGTTAATTGTATTTTAGCTTATTAGGCTAGCTAGATTTTATATACTTAATGTTAAATTGAAAAAATATAATTATTACAAAAAATAACTTAATTACTAACCTAAAAAGTTATTTCATTTTAAAATTGATATTAATGATAGATAAATAATTATTATTTTAAAATGTAAATAATTTTTTTTATTACTATTTTATTTTGAAAAAGGAAAATTCAAAAGAGATCACATATTGTTGACGACCAAATTCTTTGCCTTTCAACCTAAGTGGCCTAACATTTGAGACTTTGAAACTTTGAATAGAAGTCTAAGGTTCCAATCATGCAAAGTGTATGATTGTATACCATGCTTCCACAACAAGAATATGGTTACCATGACTGATACCCATCATAAAAATGTGTTAAGCCCCCAAGGGCTAGGTGGATTGGTAATTTTTTGTCTAGCCAGGAATTTACCAAAGAAGAGACCTAGGTTCAAACTTTAGGGGTATTCCTATTGCAAAGGTAGTAGTTCAATCTAAGTGTGTGCCAGACCAATGACGTTGGATGAATCCTAAGCAATCAATGATCCTCCTCGTGTCGAATCAACAAAAAACAAGGTGGTCTAAGCTTTTTAGAAGCAACCCATATGGTTTGAACCCTGCACTTGACAATTATTAAAAATAGTGTGGATGTAACTAACTCTCATATATATATATATATATATATATATATATATATATATATATATATATATATGATTACCATATGTTAGGTAAACAATATCCTTCATAAAAATGGTTTTATATAATGTATGACCTTGTGCACATTACAAATATTTTACTTTTTGACCATAAATCATCTAATTATATCTTACTTAAGCACTTTAGGACCAACCTAACCCATGACCGACATTAAAAATAGTTCACATTTTAACTATAAATCATCTAGTTATATTTTTCTTAATAACTTTAAGAAATGTTTTAGGGATAGTATAATAGTTTGAGTTTTGAATCTTTTTCGAAAGGCACAAGGTTTAAATCACTGCGTGTATGATTGTGTGTTAAATGTTTTATTTCGAAAGGCACAAGGTTTAAATCACTGCGTGTATGATTGTGTGTTAAATGTTTTATTAATAAGCTCAACTCTCCTTTTATGAAAGGTTATGCTAAAATAAAGATAAACCGGTTATGCTAAAATAAAGATAAACCTTTGATGATAAAATTTCCCACACCCATTAAATCTTTAAGGAAACCAAACTTTAAGGAACTACCAATAACGAAACAATCGTTCTAATGAGGTCTACAAGAAAACAACTTAAATAAATAACGAAGGAGACGGCAAGCTAACATGTAGTGGCAAAAGGAATAAAAAAAAAACGGGTCATATCATGCATCACATTGCAGTATGTTATGGCCCATCATAAATAAAGCATCTGATTATGTATTTATAGGAAACCAAATTTAATAAATAACGAGGGAGTCGGCAAGCTAACATGTAGTTGTGGTGACAGGAACCCAAAAGAAAAACGGGACAAATAGTGGATCACATTGCGGGAAGTTATGGCCCATCATAAATAGAACATCTAATTATATAATGAGGTCTTTAGGAAACCAACTTAAATAAATAACGAGGGAGACGACAAGCTAACATGCAGTGGCAAAAGGAACCCCACAGGAAACCAACTTAAATAAATAACGAGGGAGACGACAAGCTAACACGCAGTGGCAAAAGGAACCCCACAAAAACGGGACATATCGCAGTCAATTATGGTCCATCATAAATAATTTTTTAAAAAGTTAGGTGGATTAGTAAAAGTTTGATTGGTCAAGTACTTGTTAAAAAGAAACTTAGGTTTAAAGCTTGGGAGCATTGCCACCTTTAGTAAAGGTAGTAGTCCACGCCATGCCAGGTTAACAACAATGAGACAAATAAACTGTTGGGAGCAGTTTGAACCCAACATTGGGAGCAGTTTGAACCCAACAAGCCAACAAGCAGACAAATAAACTGTTAGAAGCAATCCCTCTAATTTAAACCTTACACTTAGAAGTTACTAAAAACAATGGTTGTAACCAACTCCCTATGTAACAAAAAAACAAATACTCTAACCAACATCACAAACATTAAAAATACTTTACTTTTAACCATTGATTATCTAATTATATTTTTTAATAACTTAAAAAAGTATTAATTAAGAAGCAATTGCTCTAATGAGGTCTATAGGAAACCAACCTAAATAAATAATGAGGGAGACGGCAAGCTAACATGTGGAGAAAATATCATGCATCACATGGGAGTAAGTTATGGCCCATCATAAATGAAACAAAGGAGTAGACTGTTCCGGGAGCAAATGGTGCCTTTTAATAATCGTAGGGTAAATATTATTATTATTATTATTATTAATTAATTAATATATATATATATATATATATATATAATTAATTAATAATAATAATAATAATAATAATATATATATATATATATATATATATATATATATATATATATATATGATGGAAAAAAAAGTTATTTACATTAAATTGAGATAACAGTTTTTATAATTAAAAAAGTGGATGGGTTAATAATATGTAAATATATTTTTCTAATTTAAACGTTCGAAATTTTTTATTTTAAACGGTTAAACCTTATAAACTAAAACTATAATTGTTTTTTAAGTAATACTTCTTATACACATCCACCATGAGGATTGAACCGGGGTCACAAATTAAAAGTAATAATTGTTTTTTTAAAAGTGATCCTATTATTAACAAATTAAACTTAAAAAACTACCTAAAACTTAAAATATGGATTTGGAGTTTATATAAACAATCACCCAAAACCTAAAATAGAGATTTGAGGTTTACATAAACAATTAAGAAATTAAAACAAAGTGGACAATTTTTTATTTTAAAAATGAATTTGAAAAACTTATATTAAAACAAAGATCATTTACAAGTTGGATGATACTCCTCCCAGTTTTAGTCGAAGAGAACACCTATTTACAATAGTAAAAGAAAATTTGCATTGGAGCGAAATCTCCTAAACCATATTCCTATAATGGTTGTTCACCTATTTATAACAATAAAATAAAATTTACATTGAAGCCAAATCTCCTAAACCACATTTCCATAATGGTTGTCTAAATTAGTTAAACACTATATTTGCTCACCAACTTGCCTAATCCTCTCATCCTCAATAGCCATGTCATTGTGCCACTAAATCCCTACCTCCTTCTTAGTACCCACCTTAGCTAGAAAGTATCTCACTTTATTTAAATCTCTACTCACATAAATTGGAATCATATCATCTAATTCCCTCCACAATTCCTTAATTTGAGTGATAAGAATCCTCAACCTCCATGTCTTCAATGTAAATTTTCTCATGCAATCCATAGCTCCTACCAATATTTGAGAATCTAATTCTAGGATTATCCTCCTATAACCTTGTCTTACCACCTAGATAAAAGTATATTTGATAGCTAAGGCTTCTGGTTCCTTGTTCGTGGTCCTTACTAGGTCTTTTAGTTCCCAATAGAGCACTATCCCAACATGATTCTTGCAAACCACTCCAATTTTAGTTCTACCCAAATTGTCTTTTGCATCTCCATTAGTATTAATCCAATATTTTGGGGGTGGTTTCCAACTAGCTTAACCTTACCCCTATTGCACTTCAACTTCCTTCTCTATCGTCCCTATATCAACCCAAGTTTCCTCTTTAGCATACACTGTCATAGCTTCTGTGACTTTGCTCCAAATGACCTACCAAATGTCATCTAAGGATGAAAAGGTTTCTCTAAAAATTCTATGATTTCTCTTCAACCACACTTGCCACCAAATGAAGTTTAATCCAAGCTTCTAATTGATACAAAAAGCTTTAGATTTAAATCTACCCCTCTTCCATATTTTCCAAATAATAATCCAATTCAAATAATCATTGTCTCAAATTTTATAAAATAAAAACCATTGCTCCCAAATTTGGCACGTGAATGGGCACTCAAACATCAAGTGGTCAGATGTTTCCTTATTATTGTAGCATAAAACACATTGATATGGACCAATGATTCCCCTACATCTTAGATTATCAAAAGTAAGAATTCCATTATGCATGAACTACCAGGCAAAGAATTTTACTTTCGTCTAACCCTTGGACTACTAAATCTTTCTCCAATCCTCAACCTAATATGCATGAGGAGGAGGTTTTGGAAGGATCTTATCATATCCATCCTTCACTATGTAGACTCCAAGGCTCCTATATCCCCAAGCTAATTCATCCTCCTCATATCTACCTATGAGAAATCTTTTTTCCAAGATTTTAGTCATGATGAGTATCAAATCTGGAGGGATTAGAATTGGCCACTCATCCAACTTCTTAATGTGCTTAAACTTATAATCCCCCAGTTGAATAGTATAGAAATAAATTTCAAACTAGATCCAACCCTTGCTTTCCATGGTTGTTTTTACTAGTTGCAATTTTGGGAATTCAACAATGATAGGTGGGTATTAATCCCATGAATATGTCTAAAATTGTGCCTTCTCCCCTCTCCCCACTTTCTAAAATAATCCATATTTCACTACTTGAGATCCTAACTTTAGAACCTGGAACACTAAAGACTCATTACCATCCAACAAAAAATGACTCACCTCATTCGGGTTCACCTTTCCCAAATATTTACTAGTTAAAACTCTACTAAATAAAGATTTTGGTTGGGAAATTCACCTCTAGTAAAGCTTTCCAGACAAAGATTTATTTTTTAACTCTGATATCCTAAGTCCCAAACCTCCCTTTACCTTGGGCAATTTTAAATCCTAAATTGATAAACTAAAAAACTTCGAAGAAAAAAAACTCTATATATTTTAGCTCCTGCAAATGCATGAGACATAGATCTGAAAATTGTTGATAAATTATGCACCATCATACACCTTTGCACATTTGAAGTTAACCCAATCAATCCAAGGGGGACACCTAGGAGCAAATGTAAGGTTGTCGTCTTCATTGATTCCTTGTTGTCCTGTATTTGTTCAAGCAATCCTCGTTGTCATGCATTTGTTCAAACTCTAATACCCCAAAGTTGTTGAAGTTGTTATGTCTGGATATCTCTAGCCAAGGATTAGGGAGATGGAGTTATGTTTTTTTGTAAATAATCCCTTTCTTTCTCCTACTTGGAACTATGATAAGGGGAATGAGAGCTTACCTTGGTGGCCATATTAGCTATTAGGATGCAATTGTGGCAAGGCATGAGAGCCTCAATGACCACCATTTTCAGCATTGATTTCCCTACACCTAGTTGTTGTCCACTATTTTCGAGGACTATGGAACTAAAAATTTAACCTCCTTTGTTGTTTGTTGGGGATGTTGCACTTTGGCTTTAGTGGAATGCATTTTTGCCTAGGGAGGAGACACAATGTTTGGTGTAGGGGCCAACTTTGGCTTATTGCATGGAATATGTGGACAATCCTTAACCTTGTGGTTCGATGCTTGACATCTGAAGTAAGTTTTGGACAAGTAAATATACCACTCATTGCGAAATAGTGGTGTCCTCCACATGTATCTCAAGATTGATCTCAACATAAACCCTCTTCTATGGGTAGGCATTGAAAAACTTGTTGGCTTCAACCAATAAGTCATGCCTTAAGACTATCGCCATGTGATTCAAAAAGGGCTAAAGGGGGAAGAGAAACTTAAGGAACTCAACCGAGACTAGAATCTTGGAGGTTCTCTTCTTAAAAACTGAAAAATACCGAATCCATGGAAAGAAGACCACCAAGGAACTTCTGATGGACCGAGGCCCATGCTCATAAGTTGTCTTTGCATAAGCAACATATGTAAACATGAAGAGAAAAAACCCTTTGTTAGGTTTTGAATCAACTAATGCTTGACTTCATGAGGAGCCCAAATTAAACTAACCCAAGACCGCAACATTGCTTCGTTGAAATTACATCCCACAAAATACTCAACTAAAGTAAAAACTAAAGTAAAAGATTCTAACCATTAATAAGCATTATCAAACTCGGCTAGAGACATACCAAACATACCTCGTAACTCTCCATCAAAAATAATTTTCTTAAACATTCTACGAGTATCATTTTCATTTACCTTCTCTTGTCGCACCAACCGTAATTGTTCGACCGACCCTTGAGATTAGGGGTCATAGAAAACCGGTAAAACCAAGAAAACCATGACTTTTACCAACACCGAATTCAATCGACACTATAATTTTAATGTAATTGAAATTGAAATTTAAACATTTTAACATTAAAAATTCACATTTCTATATTAAAATTGAACACTTTCCAGAACTTTGGTCCGTGGAAGAATAGAAATAATGAGCACAGCCTCACGCATCTTCTTATATTTAGGATTCAATTTATTTTCCGCGCACAATGTTTCTTATACTATTGCATTGTGCTCCAAGTAGAAACACAGGTCAAAGCAGTAGAATTCCATTTCAGAAGCAGCTGATGGTTCCCTACGGATTCTATTTTATACTGCTTTCCTACGTCTCTGCTCGCTAACATATATTCTGCATACTTTATGTTTCTCTGGCTTATCTTATGCTCAGCAAAACCACAGCTGAGAGGGATATCAATGACTCTCATTGATTCTTTCTCCTCCTCCCCACTTGACATAGAATTTATGGACTTACACATCATCGGCCCCAAGAACAGACGTTCCACCATTGCTCGTGCAAGCCCATAATGCCCCGGCAGTCCTGCTTCTGAAGAGTCAAACACTGCACACATATTCATCAAACATTGAGTGAAACGATCTATGAAGTTCAGCTTTTCATCACTCTCAAGCCCACGGGGTCCAGTGCCCACAGTGAGAACGGCAGGATTCAGGCCCCGCACGCCATGAAAAAAATCTAACAACTCTTTTTTACTTCTCTCACGCATATGTGGTAATTCCCACATACAATTCGCTATGATTATCTCGTCGTCACTGGAACGTAACTTCCTTTCGACGTCTTCCATTTCCGTTTTCTGGAACGAAAACGGAATCCCTAGCGAGTTTGCATACTCGGACAGCCTTCTTTCTGTGTCTCCGCAGCAGCTTGAAAATGGTGCGGACTCCTCCTCCTCCTCCCATTTGACGGCAGTAATTTTGAGGTGACCGATTTTGTAATTTTCACTTTTCAAGGCTTCCATCAAGGGCGGCCACTGCATTCCCTCCATTATGTCGAAATCAATAATATGTACATTCTGCGTGCTGGCAGGGATGGCTTCTAAAATGCTTTGGTTGGCAGTGAAATGAGCCATCCTTATGTAAGGATAAACTTCGTTAAGCAAACTAAGGGCTCCCACAAAATTGTCTGTAGAACTGTTGTAGCCCTCGTTTATGTTGGAATGTTGCCCCTCCATTTGATCACCAAATGAACGGTCATGACGCTGCTGCAGAGAGTGATAAAGGTAGTAAGCCACTCTCTCCATAGTGGAGCCTGTTGGGCTGATCAATTCTCTCAGCCTGCAAAGTATAATCTCAGTAAGATCTTGGTGGCCATATGAGATTTCCTCTGCACAAGCGGTCAGAAGATGTACAAGGCGCAGTCCCTTGTATTCAGCTGAATCAGTGCTGGATGGAATCAACGCATCCATAATGGCTGATCCATCGATTGTCTGGGTGGAATCAACGCTGATATTGATATTGCCTGAACTGGAATGATGACAAATCGGTTCCTCATACCGATTGAGCCTCTGGGGACTATTGATTTCATGCTCAAGCTGAATCACTGAGTCTTCGGAGTCATGCAGCCTGTCCACAATCATCAAATCCTCTTCTATTGAAGGGAGATCTGATGTGGACGAAGAATTCTGTGATCCATTTTGGTCCTCAAGCAAAAAATCACTCCAAGAAGGCCAGTCCTCATGAACTAAGTCAAAATCTAAGAGCCCCTCATCAATAAAATCTGAGTAATTCACAAACTCATCGAAATCTTGGCCATCAAATGTGTGCCTCCATTCTTGCAACATGACATCCTCCATCTCGATAATCTGAAATAGATATAGCTCACAGGGACTTCATATTTATACCATTTCTCAAGTAAATGGTTTGTTTGCAAAGGTAGTAGTCTGAGATGTTGTGGGATAGTTGGGGGTAGTTGACCCTTTTACTTTCTAACCGGTTCATGTGATGACATATTCTTATCTTAGAATTTCCTTCCACTTTAATACTCTTCTGAGTGCATGCCAGAGGATGAGTATTTCATGTGATGTTGTTTTCATACAAGCTGTTTATTTTCAGTAGTATATTCTTTTAATATTTTTCTTCTAAGTGCGCCCCAACCCCACACTATAAATATGAATCTCCATCTATAGTGTAAATCTCCATCTACAAATGATACCTTGAAGTGGAGTCAACAATAACAAGATAAAATAGATTTAACAAAAACATCCCGAACCTTCTACATATGATTGTGAACTTCCTATGTAACCTTAAAAAAAACAATCCGTCAATGCTAGAGCGCTCTACATACGCCAGCAGAGAAGATATTTTTAAATTACGATTTTCCTAGAGGGTAGAGGGTATATACGCCAGCAGAGAAGATATTTTTAAATTACGATTTTCCTAGAGTGTAGAGGGTATATACGCCAGCAGAGAAGATATTTTTATTTTACAATTTTCCTAGAGGGAAATGGGGTCCTTTAGTGGGTAGTCAAAGTAAGCAGCATTCATCGTAGGGTAACCGGACAACTTGCATGCGTTCTTAGTTTCTCCGCTACGAAGCGCCTACTTAACATACGCGTCAGAGTGATGACGACATTACCACGTGGCGAAAAATGATACGCCACGGAAGGAATCTGCCCCTCCCTCGGTCCGTGCGGCCTCGGTTTAATCTCTCGCTTAATTTGGAGATAGGGCCCTTTCAGACGCGGATTTAGCGTTTATTTTAAGGCAGATTGGGACAGAGACAAAATTAGGGGCCATATTAAAAAAAGCGTTAGTACGGATGAAGCTGGCTGACGGCTGCCTGACGGAGACTTCCGCGGCACTTCCCTGTCACAGCTTGCATGGTTTAGGATTTTTATACATTTTCATACGCAGGCATACGATGTGCATAATTGCTAACTAACTAAGTTCAAGTTTGTATTAGGATTCCACATTCTTGAAATTCCAAAGAACTTCGTTATGTTTATAAAATTTAACATGATATATATATTTGTGCATTAAATATAAAACCAATTTTTTTTAATACATTGCCTTATACATTAAAATTAAAAATAAACTTATCTATTAAAAATTTGGTTTACTAAATCAAAATAATAAAATTGTACAGATTTCATAAAAATATTATTATTTGCAAAGTAGCTTGTTATCATAGCCAATCATGTCTGTCATAGAATGTGCCCACAAGACTACTGGATGGCTTCTGCATACAAAATTTTCAACTAATTTAATGAATTATTTCCAATATACGGTCTACCTGTTTGCAAAAATGAACTACCTCCAGTGGGAAAGTACTGAAATCACAGCCTTTGGTTTTGAGGTATCATGTCACTTGCATTATCCATGATGTGTATAAGAAATATTACTTTATATATATATATATATATATATATATATATATAAAAATTTGTATTCCATTGTTCTTGAAAACTCCCAATCAAATTTTATAAAAATATTATTATTTTTTTATATATAATTTGTATTCCCTTGTCCCAAACTCCATTGCGTGTGATCTGCAACACGAAAGCAAACAACAAGTGCACTTATCAAAAACCAAAACTACAAATTAACATACCAAGTTGCACGCATTTCTGAGAACCAAAAAAAAATTTGCAAGGCCGTTTTTCCCTTGTGCATGCATTTCCACTCAATTTTTTACATATCAAATTAGCGTTTGTTCATAATTTTTTCCTTTTGCATATATTTTCACTCAATTTTTCCCCATTCGGAATTTAAGGTTTGTTCTTTAAGGTTTGTTCACCCTTTTCCCTTCTACATGCAGTTCCATTCAAAATTTTCCCATGCCGAATTTAGGGTTTGTTCACCAAATTTATTTGTGTCTATATTAAATTCCACAAATTTCTAACTTCATGTTAAAAATTCGAGGAATTTGATAACTAAGATTGTTGCCGTATAGGTCCACGGCCCCATCATGCCCTCATTCCCCTCAATGCAAGTCACCCTCCCCTTTATTAGGATCTATAGTTTTTTTTTTTCACTTTCCATTTTGATTATAAGGCTGGCCATGTAGAATCTATTGCATAAACATAAACTTGCATAAACTTAGTTTTATGTTTATCACTTATAAGATGGTAATAATGTCTATATTTTTGAATTGGAAGGTGGTAAACAAATTTCTTATAAAGTGTCATTTTATAAGTACTTGTGGGCTTCTTCTTAATTATGGTTTTTAAAGATAGGTTGTTTTTTTTCAATGGGTTGTATGGGATTGAAACGGGGCTCCATTTATTCATGTCTATATTAAATTTCACAAATTTCAAACTTCGTGTTAAAAATTCGACGAATTTGATAACTAATGTTGTTGCCATATAGGTCCACGGCCCATCATGCCCTGATTCCCCCTCATTGCAAGTCACCCTCCCCTTTATTAGGATCTATAGTTTTTTTTTTTTCACTTTCGATTCTAATTTTAGTGTTGGCCATGTAGAATCTATTGCATAAACATAAACTTGCATAAACTTAGTTTTATGTTTATATCTTATAAGATGGTAATAATGTCTATATTTTTGAATTGGAAGATGGTAAACAAATTTCAGTGTCATTTTATAAGTACTTGTGGATATTGGAGGAAGGTAAGTGGTTAAGGCTTCTTCTTAATTATGGTTTTTAAAGATAGGTTGTTTTTTTTCAATGGGTTGTATGGGATTGAAATGGGGCTCCACCCGTATTACATCATCACTGCATATTGGTATTACAACAAAGCTTTGATATTATCCATGTATCATTTGGCAAGATTTGAATCTAGGTTTCCTCCTTGAAATGTTGAAGAATTTAACCAATTGAGCTAATGCCACTTGATATTTTTTAAGAATATTTTTTTATGATCTTGGTGTATTCGTATTTCATTAATGTCTTACGATTTTGGTGTAACACTTTGTCACATTTGGTATCAAAGCAACCAATTGGGTTTGAGTTGCGGAGCAGACAGGAATATTGGTATTATAATGTTAGCTCGAGGCTCGTATAAAGAGTGGTGGATCTTGCCTTATGATCGCACAACTACCCAGGGTCCTTGCTACGGAGCATGGTGGAATGTTATGATTGTATTTGAATTTCACTAACATCTCGAGGTTTTGGTGTAATAGTTCATTACATAGTTGGAGGCACTAGAGGTATTAGAAAATCTTCTTACATTCATTGGGATGATCCTTCTTTGTTGGACCAAAGAACGTATGTACCTATTTAGTTTACCGAATGTGACTGATATTCACAAATATGTACAAAGCTAGCAAAAATATGTTACTATATGACCTACTTTATTAAGAACTTATTGTTTGTACATTTGACTATGGAATATGTGTACATAGAGTTATCTCCAATGGCTAGATTGTGATTCCAAACTTGCTTTGTGTTCATGTAATCAACTAAAGAAAAATAAAAAGTATGTTTATTTTGGAGGCTTGATAGGTTATATAAAAATGTAATTATGGATATCTAGAGTTATAGTAAATTCCTTTACTGAATAAAGTCCAAATATCATATTGCTTAAAATATATGCATTAATCATTTTTTTTTTTAAGAGAAAGCTTGTATTACTTTTTGATAACATAATCAAAATTGAATGCAATAAGATATGTAAACCTTGCATTAAATATACACAATGATTTTATTAAAATCCAGCTACTTAATCATTTGATAGTGGGAACACCATTAAATTGGTCATTAATTATGGCATGAACTATAACTATTGATGACAACTTAATCAATTCTAGCACTAGTTTTAAGCTATTATACAAAATTAAATAAGTGTTCTTACTTAGGGCACTAATATAGGGGATGGCGGTGAACCTATCATGCTAGTTCAATAGGATAAACCAACTATACTTAGTTCCTTGCTACCATACTGTGTATCCCAATAGAAAGGAATTTATTCATGGCTATTGACCTTCGATGAATATAAGTCGATATATTTTTTACATTTTATAGTCATTTTGAAACATATGTTAGGCCTAATAAACAAACCATTCCTAAGATGTACCTCACCTAAAACTCCTATGGAAATCACGCTTTGAATGTATATAGCCCAACCCTTAAGAAAATTTTCCACAATCTATGTTATCTCTTTTGGTGAACCTTCATTTTGCAAGAATCTAAATCCTATATTTATGCTAGAAATATTACCTTCCTAGGATATAAGGTTGGGAAGGATTGATTATGTATTTTAGTACCGATATTGGTGTTGGTTCCATAAGGATTGATACCATGCAACTATAGTACTTGGTGGATAGGCTAGTGCTAAGTCTAGAAGTAATGCTTAGTCAACCAGTATTGGCATTAATTTTAGATATGTCATTTATGATGGGAACCATATATTAGTACCAAAATGGAGGATGGGATTGACATGATGAACAAATGATATGATATCATAAAATTGGATAGATATCATTAATAGAAATAGCACCATACAAAAATGATGTCATGTCACCAAATGTGATAGGTATCATTGGTGGAGTTGGAGTAGTGTCTAGTAATGGCACCAAAAGTGGTCATGGATCCAACCCAAAGGCTTGGAAGTTAGGATGGGTACCAAAGTCGAGATTGGCATCATATACAAAATCAAACTCTATGTAACATAATCAATATGGAGCTTTAGGTACTTTTGGACTCATGTCCTTATTTGTTAGAAGAGTTATTATCAATTGTCCTCTTCAAAAGTAAAATTGTGTAACTTCATTTTAGGCATGCCTACTAAACGTTGCATATGCAACTATATGCTTATTAATATTGATTGATTTAATATACTTTCTAACTTTTTAAAACTATTAAATATGGTTGTTTTGAAAGAACATTTTATGTTAAAGTTTTTGATGCACAAGGGGTTATAACATATTGTTATAATATAAATTACATCAATGGATGATGCCTTTAGTTTTTACATTCCTCCTACTCTTCTCCTAATTTGAATAAACTATTTTGAACAACAACTAGGGAGGATCAATAACATTATAATGTAGAGTTATTAGACTATAATAAACCACTAGGTAAAATGAAGATCTAAATATAGTAACACAATACCTAACAATATTATAATTTTCGTTAACCATGGAATTCTATTATATATCATGAAATTGTATGTGTATGTGTGTGTCTATGTATATATCCTATCCTTGAAAAGCTTTTTAACACTATTTTATCCATTAAAATATTAAATAATTATTGTATGACTAATTATTTTAAAAGTAGACCAAATTAAATGTCCAACAATAATGTCAAAAAATATGATTTCCATAGCATTATGCATAAAATATTCAAGTAATTCTAAAAAAACAAGAGAAAATATCATTTTGTAGCAGATTGTTAGTATATTAATCATACAGATCATAAGAGAAATTTTCTTACCCTTTCACATGTACAAAATATTACCAAACTTCTACCATATATAGGAAAATATTTTTATTTCTTGCATAGACTATATTGATAAGCTATATAAGGTGTAGGCTATAAAATAAGTTGATAGAGTGAAATATAATATACATAAAATATGGTAAAATAGAGGCCTATAAGACATTGCATGGGGTTGAAACTCCTATTATAGCATGAGAATAGGAACAATGAGTTTACGAGAGGCTTAAAGTATCATATATTTTAATATACGTGAAGGAACAAGAGATTGTAAAGTCAATTTTTATTTGGATTTGCATGTTGTGTTATTTATTTTTGGATATTCAAAATAATTGCTTTAAATTAGTCATATAGAGATAACAATGGTGCAAGAATTGAAGGAGTTGGTGGTTAGTTAATTTTGTCAATGCTATCATATAACATTTGGGTTAAAAATGAAGGAATAAAATAATACTATTCTTATGTAACAATGAAAGAATAGAGGGATTAGGAATCTTCAAGAAAAAAATATGGTTATAATAACGAATGTTGCCTAAGGGTGTTCTATACTATGAAACAAGGTTGTGAAAATATAATAGAGCTCCAAATTTATACATGAATGTAAAGAACTTAAAAAGATAACATATTAGGTGTGATGTAGGTGTGATGAATGCTTCCAATAACACGATCATTAGACATTTGGATAGGAAAAATATAGCTTCATTCATTTGGTTGAAAATATGACTTAGTTTTAAGTAGAGATTCACATGTATGTTACACTATCTTTTAGCCATGAAAAGATTAAATTGATTGAACTATCAAATGAGGTTTATTTAGTCACTCAAGTCAATCATTTCAACAAGGTGAAACATAACATTAGTTACCAACATCAGATTTTAGGAATATCTCTAAATCCACTATTAATATCATTATTCAATCTGTGGGCTTAGTAATAAAAGTGGATAGAAGAGAGTTGCAAATTAATCGCTTGTCAAAACATTGTAGGAATAAATGAGCTTTAAAGGACTCCAAAAATTTAAAATTGAAGGATATTGAATTACAATTTTAAGGCACAATACCAACCTATGAATATTATTAACACTTGTTGTATTGATTTTTTTAAGCCATCGTATTTCTCTTAACACTTGTTTTATTTTTCTAATTTAAAATTACTTTTTTTTTTTCATTAATTTGGGTAATAATATACTTTTAAAATTCATAAATTTAATATCTCTCTCTAAAAAATTTATTATATGGTTAATGCCTCTTTTTTAATGTAAATTTATTCTATGTATAATTACCTTTAGCTTTATGGATAAAAACTTGCCATCCACAACAACATATTTTACTAGAACTACCTATTTTTCTAAATACATGTCGAGCGATTTAATCATTGTTTGTTGATTCATAACCCTCTACATATACTACTCTTACCACCTCCACAATCACAAGTTGAAGGTATAGGGAAGCGAATTGTGGAGGCCAAACCAAACGTGACATTGTCACCACACATGCTACACCAAATGAGTCTTAAGAGGAGTCACAAGAGGAGGAATGCTTTTTTCACTCATAATTTGGATTAAGGGTAATACATTAGGTTGTATTATTGATAGTAGGAGTCAAGAATCTAAATTTTGGTTAGATGGTGAAGAATTTGAATCTTCTTGTCACATCATACCCACAATAATATTATCTTGTATGGTTATGATAAGAGAGAAATATTCATATCACTCAATAATGTCTCCTCTCTTATGCCATAAAACCCTTAAAAGATAATTTTTTATATGGTGTTGTATCCTTGGATGTTTTTGATGTGATTTATTAATCTATGATCCAATGTGTCATCATCACTATCAAAGGTCAGTGATAGAATATTCTAGAGGTATTTAAACTACCTCTATTTCCTTAATTGGTACTAAATAACTCAATAAGATAGTAATAAAAATAAGAAAAGTCATTATTTTTATGATGAAGCCACCAAGCAAAAGGAGGGCCATTGCTACATTAATTGTAGGCCCTACATATTAAAACCAAATGAACCATATTGTAGTAGAATATGATGACTTATTCAAGCTACCAATAGGGGTTCCATTTTAGTGCGAGGTAAAGCATTCCATTGATTTAGTTCCTTGTTTTCCTTTTCCTAATACCTATTTATTGTATACTAGTCCTTTAAAATGATGAAATTCAAAGGTAGGTCCAATAATTGATTCAAAAGGAGTACATCAGATCAAGAGCTTCACCATGTGGTAGTCCAATTCTCTTGGCTCTAAAGAGAAATGGAACATTGATACTCTATACTAAACATAGATATTTTAATAAACTTAATATGAAGAACCACTGTCTTGTCCCTCAAATAGCTGACTTCATGGATTAGCTTCATGGTGCAAAATTCTTCACCAAAATTGATTTCAAATTTTGCTATCATAAAATACCCATATAGTCCACTAACATATGGAATAATGTATTCAAATTTGAGGAGATATTGTTTGAGTGGTTGGTTATATCTTTTGGTATGAACAATTCACTTACCACATTCATGAGGATGATGGATGACTTCCTATATCCTTATAAAAACTAATTTATGGTAGTCTACATACATGACATTCTCATTTATAGTAAGACATGCGAGGAATACATACAACATGTTTTATAAGACATCAAATTATTTTAAGACATAAGCTATATGCTAATTTGGAGAAGTGCTAATTTTGCATGACGAATATTCAATACCTTGTGTATATTATTGAAAAACAGGATATATTGTTAATAAATATGGATTCCATGTTGATATTGAGAAGCTTCAAGTAACTAGAGATTGAACTATCCCAAAAAATATAACAAAGCTTTCCAACTTTTTGGGTCTTGTTATTTTCCATCAAACACTTGTATTGGGGTTATCATACATTGCTTGGCCACTACACCAAGTTACCAAAGGAGGTGTCAAGTCCAATTTCTATTAGGGAGATACAATAGAGGCCATTTGAGATGTTGAAGAACCATTTGGGTTCAAATCCTATACATTATCTATCTAACCTACATCAAAATTTTGAGTTAATGATTGATACATCAAAGTATGCCTTGGGAGTTCTCATAAAGCATGGGAATACAATTGCCTATCATAGTGAAACATTCAATTAAGCAATTCAAAAGTACCCCATATATGAGAAAGAGATCTATGTCATTGTCTAAGCATGCAAATAATAAAAGTACTACATCCTGGATAAGGAAACCCTCATCCCTATAGACCATAGACCTCTAAAGTTCATTTAAATACAATGTAATCAAAGAAATGAAAGACATTAAAAGTGGGGCTACATATTTGTTATAATTTTATTTCATTATCAAGAACAAGAAAGGGAGTGACTTACAATCATTGTTCTCACCACCATTATTGATTCATGTGTGTATGTTACTCCTAGTTGGTCCACCTTGTATGAAGTAGATTATGATTTTACAAGTGAATACTAATATCTTGCTATGTCAAAGCATATTATATATTTTTATTTGGAAGATAACCTATTTTTTCACATGGGATATATTTGTGTACCAGTAAGTTAGCATTCAAATATGAAGGTCACATTGGGATGGTAAAATGCTAGTAATACTTCAAAAGTACTTATATTGGACCAATACAAGGAATGATGTCTATAGGTACATCAAGTAATGTACTCCCTATATTGTTTACAAATTAACCAACAAGAAACAATGACTATATACACCATCACCAATGTTATCCAATCCCTAGGAATCTGTATCCATGAATTTCCTCTTAGGTTTTTCCATGTATAAGAATAATAATAATTGTGTTTTTATAGTAGCTAATCATTTTGCAAAATGACTATAATGATTCCTTCTAAGAAATCCATTTTCTCCTAGGATATTTCTAATATTTATTATAGTCATGTGTGGATTAATATTAGCTTGCCAAAGTCCATTGTATATAATAGAAATGATAAATTTATGAGCATTTTATAGCCCATCCCATTGAGTATGATGGACACCATGTTGACCATGTCCTCAACATTCCATTCTCAAATTGATGACCAAACAAAAGTGAATTAATAGATTGTACATATTATTTTAATATATAATTCCATTCATCCATGCACATAGGATGAGATCCTTTTATCTATTCAATATAGGTACAATCAGGCTCAACATAGTTCTACCAAACATAGCTCATTTCATGTTTATTTCAAGTTCCAACCCTTGGCACCCACCAATGCAGCTCTCTCTATGAAACCAATAGAGTACTCACCTCATGGAAAAAAGAATAAAAATATATAGTATTGTTTGAAGAACATATTTATTATATCCAACAACAAGTTCAAGAAATCTTGGAAAATATAATAAAAATAATACATTGGATCCCACATTAATTCAATTTTGAAGATAAGGTATAGTTACATCTTAAGAAAGAAGACTTATAGGATCCCATAGGAAGTTTGTATCCCGTTTCTATAGACCATACAACATCATGAAGAAGGTGGGAGAAAATACCTTTGAGTTGAATCTTGCATCTTATCTTGGTTTGTGTCCACTCTTGAATGTTGAACTTCTTAGAACATATCATCCAACTCTATTGAACACTTCTATTGTAGAAGAACAATTGGATATTGAAGAACTCAATTTAGATAATTTAGAACTAGTGAAGAATAATATTGTTAGTACATGGACCGAGAACATTAGAGGTAAATATATTTAGATGCATAGAGTGGTCAAGGTAAGACAATTTTCCCACTAAGGGGAATGTCTCACAAAAATTCAAATCATGAAATAAATAGAAATGGTTTCCCCATGAAGCCATATAGCCTAATGATAGTGCCATCTGCAAAGAAATACCAATATCATTATTCCATATGTTTGGATTGTAGTAGACTCCTGACTTGGTTGATAGATAAAACAAATCACACATAATTATTTTCAAGGCTGGCCCCAAGAATTTCCTATTAAAATGGTAATAAGATTCTAATTTTTCTAATAGGTTTGACCATTCTACTACTGGGATATTTTTTCCTTCATTGTAAAATTTGTTATGGGCTACCCATGACATGGAGTCTATAGTGTGATAAAAGAACAACCATGCAATATGTGAACAGTAGAAGAAAGTGCTATAACTAGGTCAGTTGCTCATGAATATTGTTACATAAGAAGTTGGTTCAATCGAAGGAAATGGAGTTTTGTGCAAAGTTTGGGTTAGACTCATTGTATTATCTAGGGGTAGAAATGGTATAGGCCATTGCTATCTAATAGTCATGGACTTATTTAACTGAGAGCATACCAAAAATGATTGCTAGCATGGAATATAGCTTCGGGTTTCTGAAATATGAGATTTGTAGTGGTGTTTTTAGGAGTTTGTCCTTGGATGGAAATTTATGGAGTTGGGAGTGTAACCATTTACTAAAATAATTTTCCTTTTTTAGGTCTTTTCTAGACTCATAATGTTTTATTTTTGAATGAGCATTGACAGTTTTAGGAATAACCCTAGGTTTCTTTCCTATGACAAAAGCATCTCTGATCCAATTTGGAGTGAGATAGAAAATAATTTTTCCTCTAGCATATTGAACTATTTTTAATTGCACACTATAATATTTTGAGATAGCTAAAACCAAATATAGAAAAGGATGAGCAACTTTATGGATATAATGATACAAGAAAGAGTAATAAGGGAATGCACTAGGAATATTAGGAGACACACCTCTGGCTATTCTTTGTTAAATATCTTTGCGTAGATTATTTGGATTATTGAACATTAGTTTAGTGTCCACAATACGACACTACTGATCTTGAACAACTTCCTTCATCTTGTTGTTGGTTACTTTGGTACTTTGGCCATTGTTTCAAAAGAGATAAAAACTATTTGTCTTATTTTATTGCTTGCTTGGGTTCTAAGTACTTTGTGTATGATTTCTTCTTTCTGCTATTATGATCCTTCCTTGTGAAGCTCTTTCTTATTTGAGGATTATATGCAAAAAATTATAATAATCATCGAATATTAATTGTTGTAGTTGTTGTTATACCTGAGGTGTGCATTTTAAATCATTCTTAGATTTTATGTGGATCTTGCTCACTTAGATAATTACCTTATTTATGTGATTCACAATGGATGGTGGATAAATATGATGCTTTTGCACTTTGTTTTTCTTGTTTTCATGTTTTTCTATATGATTTTTTATTTTATTTTTTTAGGACCAAACATAATACATGTGATCATACATCATACAAAGTGTTTCAAATGGTAGTCATTTACCGATATTAGAAAAAAATGGTAATATTTGTATGCTAGTTCATATGCATTAAATTCTATTTTGGTGGTAATTTGATATGGTCCTATCCAGAATGAATCAAACTTTTCATAATTACCAGGTTTCGATTTGTCTTTGTCCCATTTGAGCACAAGATCATCTATTTGGAAATTTTGAGATATTATTTTTTTATAAAACCATTTCTTTGTTGTGGATGAGTGACATTATAAATTGGAGTTGGAATTTTTCCTTCGTTATTCCAATAATATCAATTGTGTGAGTCTATCCTCTTTCGCTTCCATATCGGGAAGACCCAATTGATTTAACATTTTTACAACTAGCAATTTTAGGTGAATTAGGAGAATATCCTCTTTACCATAGACTAAAACATAGGGGAGGATTTTATTGACTTATTAACTATGATTTTGTTTGCCTATGCTTGGTCCAGCAATAAGTGCCATCCTCTTTTATTTTCTCTAATATTTCTTTTAATTATTCTTAGGATATTTTTATTGGTAGATTCATCTAATCCATTACCTTATGGGTAATAATTTGAAGAAGTTTTGATATATATTCCATATTATGCAACAAAACTAATAAAACTAACTTCAATGAAGGGAATCCTACTATCACTTACTTTTGCATTTGGAATACCAAACCTTGTTATCATATTTTTCACAAACTCAATTACTATATCTTGATTAGCCATATTTATAGTGATTGCTCCAGTCCATCTAGTAAAGTAGTTAGTAGTAATAAGAGTGTACTTATGGCCAACTAAAGAATATGGATTAATGACTCCAATGAAATCTAGGCCCCACTATTTATATGGTTCTTCTATTATAATTGGTCACAAGGGTAATGAAGCATTTTTGTTTCTTCCAACAAACCTATGGCATTTATCACATGATCGAGCTACCTTGAAAAAGTGTGCAAAGATTGTTGGCTAGTAATAATAGGCTCTAATTTTTTGTAGCAATGGCCTATCCTAAATAATGTCCACCAGATAATCCTTAATGAAATCCAGTCAACACTTTTCTTCCGCTCTTAAGCACTTTAGAAGCACTCCATCAAAAACATTTTGGTATAAGCATTTTGGTACCAAAACATACTTCAACACTTCAAGTCTAAACATTCTTTGTTATGATGAATATAATATTCATGGATATTTTCCTATTTGGAAGTGTTGGATTAATTCTTCGTTCCAATCGAGTCTTTCTGCACCCTGCTTGGTCATGGACATGTTGTTTGGATCTTCATTTATGCACATATTATATACATTTTTTCAAAAAAAACTGCTAACTATTGACATAATTCTCTACCTTTCACAAGTTTGGACACCATATTCTTGTATCTTAGTTACCCATTTGGCTCTCTTATCATTGAGTTCCCCTTGAATGATGAAATTTTGGACATCTACATGAACTACATAAACTATAGTCTTACTTTATGATATATTATCCGAATTTCTTTAAAGACTTGATGACTGCATATACCTAATTTTATATGAAGTTGTAGTTCTTTTGATAATCATGGAAAATTTAGATTTGAAAAATACTAGGTGTCCCTCTTCTTGATCATCTTTCTGTTTCAATACTACAACATAACTATCTTCAGACCCATAAGTATCCATGATGAAATATTTATTAAAATTGATGTTGATCAATACTAGATCTTTTCTATCCGCCCATGTAGAGGAGTTGGAGAGCAAGTGGGTAGTTAAACCTCTCTAGTTGCTGAGAGGCCCAGGTTCAAATCTCTCACCTCACATGTTGCGGATATGTTATGTAATGGTTCCCTCGTGGTCACACTCTATTTACCCCTTGTGGCCACTACCAAAAAAAAAATACTAGATCTTTTCTGATAGATTCTTTGATTTATTCAAATATTTCTCTTCTTTTGAGAGTCCATTCAAATGTTTCATCCTTATTTAACAGTTTAATCATGGGTTTCATAATTTGTGCAAAATCTAAAATAAAATTATATATAAAATTAATCTACCCAAATAAATAATGTAAAGATTTCTCATTTAGAGGTATGGAGAGGGATAGGATGGCTTGGATTCTCACAAAATCAATCACCATACCTTTTTTGGAAATTATGTGACCTAATATTTTGCCCTCATGAACAAAAAATATAGGCTTATTTGAATTTAAAGATATTCTGAACTCTCTACATTTCTCAAAGACCTTTTCTAAATTATCCAAATGCTATTTTTTCATGAGAAAACACTATCATATTATCCAGATATACCAAAATTATTTTATTGACCAATTCTCCAAAGATAAAATCTATAGCACATTGGAATTTTTCTCCAACATTAGACAATCCAAAAGGTATCCTTTGGTAGGAAAATGTACCTGATTTGGTTGTGAAAGTTTCCTTATATTGATCTTCATATTTTACCCATATTCGATTATAGCCTAAGAAGCCATCTAATAATGAGAATATCTCTACTCTTGCCATTGTTTGTAGGATTTGATCAATATAGGGTAAAGGATAATGATCCTTCAATGATGCTCGTTTCAAACTTTTAAAATATACACATAGACGAATGTCTCCATTATTTTTTTAGATAGGCACAAATTTTGTAACCCATGTGGAATGCTTAATTGGATAGATGATTTTGGCATTTAATATTTTAATAAATTCATGTTTCATAACTACTTCAATTTTAGGAATAGTAGGCCTTTGCATTTGTCTAAAGGGTTTAGAATTAGGGGCATGTTCAATAGTATGTTGAATAATATTTTTATTTTAGACCCAAAGGTCATCATATCTCCAAGCTATAATATCTTGGTACTAAATGCAAAGCTACTTGAGCTCATCTACTTCTGTATCTATACGTTGTACCCCAATTTTTATACTTTTACCGGGTTCAATATCAACTTCTTTTTAAGATTGTTTATTTACATTTATTATTAGGCCTACATTCTTGTCATTATTATGAAACAAGTTATCAAGTGTAATCATCCCTTTAGAAATATAATTATTCTTTAGTTGAATGATGTTGAGCAAGGTGTAGCGATAATTTTGTCATTGTTGTCAACACACTCAGATGTACAGGTTGATGCAGTGGAAATTTTTTCGAAGGTTGCTCGGAGTATGTACAGTGGTGTTCAATGCTTATGAGAATGTTTGTGATGTTCAGGTGAAGTTGTTAAAGGTTGTTCGTGCAAATTTGCATAAGTTGCAAAAATCGTCAAGAAGTTGTCAAAGTGGCAAAATGTCAATGGAATGTGTTGGACAGCTCAAGATACTATTTTGAGTTTTTTTTATCATTATCAAGTGTGGTTGCAGTGTTGGAATGACTGGTTGCTGAGCCCGTGCGTTGTTGGTCATGAAACTGCAGCTGTAAAATCTACGTCGGAGGTCACTTTACGGGAGGAATATTAAGCAATCCATGAAGAAATGGTGAGCACTGCAAAATGGATCTGGAGCACTTTTTGCAGTTTATATGACAAGTGTAAAATCAACGTTAGAGGCCACTTTATCGGAGATATATTAAGCAATATGTGAGGAATCAGACTTCTAAATTTTTACTGGAGGTATTCTGATATACAGAGAGCTTATGTTTTAAATTTCAGCCCGAACGGAGACCCAAGGAAGAAACGACAGTAGTTGCATATGCCTCCGTAGCACTTTTTCCAGTTTTGGGCAGCCAAGTGCTTTTGCGCTCGAATACTCAAATTCATATTTTCTTGTTGCCTAATGTATCGTTTAAGTGTTTTTTCACGTATAGCTCATCGAATTGAACATCTTTGTTTTTTGGTTGGAGTAATTTCGAGGCCTCCAAGTGTGAGAACGAGTAATGTGCACAACACTTTGTCCGTGAACTATTTGACAAAATGCCTCTCCAAAATAAAAGTGAAATTTAAAAAGGTCATAACTTTTGATCCGTAACTCCTTTTGAGTCCGTTCTTTTTCCAGCACATGCAGAATTTTAAAATCTAGAAGAAAATTATGTCTCATAAGGGATATGTTATTGAATGCTGAAATGGTCATCTTGCAGCTCAAAATTTGTTAGGAAGTTGAAGTGTTGGAAGTTAAAGGTATTGCAAAGAGATTTTTAAAAGGAGTCAATGTGAGTACAAAGAATCATGTGATATTGAGATTCAGATCAGATGAGATTAGTTAGAGTGGATGTGTAGAGAGAAGTAATGAGCTAGACCACTCAGGGCATTTTGGAATGGAGATCAGATTTTCTACTACAGTTTTTATTTTTGTCGAGTGGGTGCTTGGCGATCGGGGTTGGTGCTCCTTGCAGTTGGTGTTGTTGTTGGCATTTAATCCACCAATGTGGATGGCAAGGTGGATGACAAGGAGGATGGCAGGAGTGGTCGGTAGAGTGGTCGGCAAGTGTGATATTCAAATTTGATTAAAATTTCTCCTTCTCTCCTTTATTCTCTCCAACTATAGCTTAGCGGTTATTTCCCTAAGTATATAAACTTTGTATTTTCAATTATTGAGTTAATGAGCAATTGGAATTAATACTTGGTATCATATCAAGAGTAGATAGATGAGGTTGACAGCCCAAATAAGGAGAGCACGAATTTTGAGGTGTGACCCGGATCTCGAGGTGAGATTGAGAGCGGCTTGTAGAGCGAGCATGCATCTCGAGATGAGGTTGAGATTGATCCGTAGAGAGAGCACACATCTTGAGGTGAGGTTGAGGAGGCCTATAGAGCGTGGAACCCAAAGTGAGGTCGAGGAGGCCCGTAGAGAAGTGCAAAACCCGATGTGAGGTTGTGGAGGCCCATAGAGTGGAACCAAACATGAAAATCGAATGAACATGTGGCAGTCAAGGACCCAGAGCATGCTGATGTAGCAGATCAGAGCATACTGATGTGGCGGACCAGAGCAGGCTGATGTGGTGGACCAAAGAATGTTGATGTGGCAGTAGGGCAACATGGCATAAATATATTGGTTGAAGAATCAACAAAAGGACAAAGTGGATTGCCCAAAGGCAATTGATTAAGCATATGTGCACCGGGGATTTTAAACCCCTTAAACTCCCACAATACAGTGAATGTGGGATATTGTATTCCTAAACATTTAAAAAAAAAACTTGACACGCCTTGTTGTTTAACTAGAAGACATTATAAAATACCTTCAAGTCGGGCGATGTAGCCCGACTGGCTCGAGGAGCCAATATTAGGGCCTTTGCCCCTTCACTTGATCGTGGGTTTGAATCCCAATAGTAATAAAAAGTTCTTGCATTTTTTTTTGTAACAATGACTCAGTCTTAGCACCACAGGATCCAAAGAATCCTCATTTCAATAACAATAACTTAGTCAAAATACTATAACCCAAACCATTCTCACTATAAATCATCATCATAAGTGACAATGAAGATTCAATTGCAGACAACTTTGTAAATCTAGTAATAGAAGAACCTTAGCAAGAATAACAGGCCATCAATGAGAGAGTGAATCAAGCTAGATTTGATCTAAATTTGTAGCTTCTTTTTCTTTCCTTTTGAAAAGGAGAGTGCTTTGATTGTAATAGAGAAATAAAAGTGTGTTTCTAGTTTATTTCAAATAGCTATGGCCTCCAATAATAATATACCTATTCCAGAATTTAATGGGTATGATTATGAGTACTGGTCCATAATTAGGACCTTACTCATAGGCAAGGGACTATGGGACATAATAGAAGAATGTTACATAGAACCTACAGATTGGGGTACATTGAGTGTAGCAAATAAGAACAAAAAGAAAGATGCACAAAATAGCAACTCCTCTCCTCTGTATCATATCCAAGCAGCATTGGAGAAAAGTATTTTTCCTAGAATTACCTCTTGTTTAACTACACAAGATGCATGGAAAGCCTTGAAAGAAGGTTTCCATGGAAGTGATTAGGTAAAGCAAGTAAGGCTTCAGACCCTGAAACGATATTATGGGAATCTCAAAATGAATGAATATCAAAAATTTGGTGACTACTACGTAAGAATCAAAGTAGTTGTCAACAAGATGGTAACACTTGGTGAAGAAATCAAACCTGAAGCAGTTGTGAAGAAAGTGTTGAGAACACTTCTTCAAAAATGGAATCACATAGCTATGATCATTGAAAAATCAAAAGACCTTTCCACTCCAAATTTTGATGCATTAATCGGTTCATTAATGTCTCATGAAGAGATATTGCAGGGATCTCCTTCAACAAGCTATGGAGGCGATGATAAAGCCTTTGTATCCAATGAGGGTGCCGAAAGAGGACAAGGAAGAGGTCAAGGCAGAGGAAAAATAAGAGGTAGAGGTAGAATCAGCTACAGAGGAGGAAATCCCAACAGAGGTGGAAATCATAACAAGGCAGAAATCAAAACAGAGGTGGAAATCAAGGCTAAAATGACAATCAAGGACGAGGAGGTGATAAATCCAAAAAGGATTGTTTTAATTATGGTAAACCATGTCACTTTGCTAACGACTGTTGGTCCAAGTCTTCTCAGGGAAGCAACAATCAATATGGAAATTATGGTGAGGAAGATGGAACATCTAATCTATTTCTTTCTTATGGGCAATCAGAACAAAATCTTAATGATACTTGGATTTTGGATACTGGTTGCTCCAACCATATGAGTGGCAAAGAAGAACTCTTTGCTATAATGGATTCCACATATAAATCCTGAATCAATTTAGGAGATGATAAAGCTTTGCAAGTTGAAGGTATTGGAGCCATGGAGGTTCCAACAAAAGAAGGCATAAAGAAGGTGAATGACATCTACTATACTCTGAAGCTCCAACATAATCTACTAAGTGTTGGACAAATGATGAAGAAAAATTATAAACTTGTTTTTAATGAAGGCAAATGTGTAATTTTTGACAAGAACAATTGTAATAGAGTCATCACACAAGTACCTATGACCAAAAATAGGTTATTTCCCCTTAATTTTGGAGAGCCAAGGGGTGCTCAACTTGCAAATATTGCTATCGCAAATCCAAGTGTGCTTTGGCACTTGAGATATGGTCACCTAAATTCTAATAGCTTGAAATTGTTAACTTCTCAAGCTATGGTGACAGGACTTCCCAAAATTAATGAACACAATGAGGTATATGAATGGTGTGCTTTGGGAAAGCACTCCACGTCCAAATTTCTAAAAGGACAAGCATGGAGGGCCACTCATCCACTTCAATTAGTACATTCAGACATCTGAGGTCCAATGTAAAAAAAAATCATAGGTAATAATTTCCATTTTCTCACTTTTATAGATGATTTCTCTAGAATGTGTTGGATCTATTTCTTGAAAACCAAATATGAATCTTTTGATTGCTTCATAGATTTCAAGAATAATGTAGAGAAACAAAGTGAGTTCATTGTAAAATGTCTAAGGACAGATCGAGGAGGAGAGTACTCTTCAAAGGTATTTCTGAAATATTGTAAAGAATATGGGATAAAGAGGCAATTCATTGATGCCTATACTCCACAACATAACCACACCATAGTAGAAATGGTCAGATCGATGCTTCAAACTAAGCATCTCAGTAAAATGTATTCGACAGATGTTGTTAGAACCAGTGTTTACATTCTAAATAGAAGTCCTACTTCTATTTTGGATGGGATCACTCCTTACGAGGGGTGGTATGGCAAGAAGCCGAATGTAAAATATTTTAAAGTTTTTGGTTCTTTAGCATATGCACACATTCCTAATGAAAAAAGGAAAAAGCTTGATCCCAAGATTCAAGCATGTATTTTTTGTAGAATAATGTGAGTCTACCAAAGCATATAAACTCTACAATCCAAAGACACATAAAATTGTACTTTCAAGGGATGTAATTTTTGATGAAGGGGGAGAACGAGGTCATCAAATTTTTTTGTTGATGATGAATCCCATGATGCAAGTTCTTCTCAAATATAGTAGGTGACACCTAAGAAGAGCAAAGGCACACCTCCTCTAGGCCCAAGCATGAGTACTACTTCGAGTACATCAATAGCTACTACAAGTCCTTATCCACAAATATCGATAAGTTCTTCACCTATGGATATTGATTCCCCATTAAGAGGTAAAAGAACATTACAAAACCATCCATAAATTCAAATGTTGGATAAGAATTTCCAGAAAAGATACACTAGAATTCAGTCTAGTGAAATAAATGCAGTTTGATGACTCTAATGATCCTAAAGGAGATGTAGTTAATTATACTTTAATTTCTAGTGCACATCTAGAGCCATCTAGCTATGAGAAATCATGTACTCATAATGTATGGCAGCAAGCCATGGAAGATGAAATCACCTCTATAAAAAATAATGGGGAGCTAGTGAAGCTTCCAAAAGGAAAAGAATGTGTTGGATGTAAATGGGTCTACAAGACCAAATTCAATGCTTATGGGAGCATTGAAAGACACAAGACAAGACTTGTAGCAAAAGGCTTCAGTCAGAAGTATGACATTGATTATGAGGAGACCTTTGCTCCTGTAGCTAGACAGGAAACAATCAGATCAGTACTTTCTTTAGTTGCCCACAAAGGGTGAAAAAATCAGCACATGGATGTAAAAAGTACCTTTCTCAATGGGTACTTAAATGAGGAGGTTTATGTTAAACAACCTCAAGGCTTTAAAGAACAAGGTAAGGATAACCTTGTTTATAAACTGAAAAAAGCACTTTATGGCCTCAAGCAAGCATCAAAAGCATGGTCCTCTCGCATTGATAGCTATTTCAAGGAGTATGGATTCACTTGGAGCAGAAGTGAACCTACTCTCTACTACCTAAAGCAAGAAAACGATATTCTCATAGTTTGTTTATATGTGGATGATCTCATATTTATGGGTAGTAATGATAAGATGAATATGGAGTTCAAAAACTCCATGATGAAACAATTTGAGATGAAATATTTGGGCTTAATGCATTACTTCCTAGGTATGGAAGTTCATCAAACAAATAGAGGGATATTCATATGTCAACACAATTATGCTTGTGATATGATCAAGAAATTTGCCATGGAGCATTTTAAATCAGTTGTAACTCCAACAGGACATGGGATCCAATTGAGCAAGGATTATGGAGCATCAAAGGTTGACATGACCACTTAAAGGAGCATGGTTGGGAGTTTGATGTTTCTCACCAACACAAGACTTGATATTCAATATGTTGTTTCTCTTGTTTCAAGGTTTATGGTTAATCCATCCAAGCTACATTTACAAGCAACTAAAAGAATTCTAAGATATGTAAATGGTACTTTAGATTTTGGAATCCATTACCACAAATTTAATTATGTTAAGTTAGTTGGCTTCAGTGATAGTGATTGGGGCAGCAATATAGATGATAGGAAATCTACATCAGGGAACTTTTTTAGTCTAGGGTAAATACTAATTACATGGATTTCCAAAAAGCAGACTGTTGTAGCATTGTCATATACTGAGGCTAAGTATATAGCCATAACATATGCTAGTACTCGAGCCCTATGGTTGATAAAAGTCCTTAAAGAGATTGGAGAAAGGAAAAGTGGTCCTACCAGATTGTATTATGATAACATGAGTGTCATTCAGTTGGTATATAATCCTATCCACCATAGCAGATCAAAATATTTTGAAATAAAGTATCACTTCATCTGCGATATGGTGGAGCACCAGATTGTTGAGCTTAAACATTGCAGCACTTTGGACAACATTGTAGACATCTTCACCAAAGGCATGGCTAAAGCTCAATATATAAATCTGAGAGACTATATTGTCATACCTCTCAACTTTAAGTGGAATAATGTTGGCATTTAATCCACCAATATGGACGACAAGGTGGATAGCAAGGAGGACGACAGGAGTGGTTGACAAGTGTGATTTAATTTTGATTAAAATTTATCCTTCTCTCCATTATTCTCTCCAAATATAGCTTAGCAGTTATTTCCCTAAGTATTTAAACATTGTATTTTCTATTATTGAGTTAATGAGCAATTGGAATTAATAGTTGCTAAAGCTTGGGTTGGTTGGTGCCATTCCCTGTAGTTGGTGCTGTAAAAATATTGTAAAGACCAAACATTTTCAAGGTTGGATTTGAATGGGAGTCCAAATAGTCCATTGGCATAGTGGTTTTCCCACATCATATTTCCACTATAAATCTAGTGTTATGTGATGCATGTTTGTGTGATTACTTGTTTTTATTTGATTTCATAGTTGGATTAAATTTTTAATACACACTTATTCACCCCCCTCTTAGTTTCATGCTTAGTTCTACAATTGGTATCAGAGCGAGGTTATTGAATAGGCTTAACAAAATAGGGTGATATTGACACAATGGTAGGTGGTGAAGGGTTCTCATAAAATAAAGAACCATTATTTGATGGAACTAATTACACATTTTGGAGACTCAAGATACAGACATATCTTTGTGCTTTGGGATACAACATTTGGGACTCAGTAGATAGTAGATACACAATACCCACCACTTCTCCAACCGATGTTGCTGGTAATAAATTGTTTGAGAATGACTCAAAAGCAAAGAATACTATCATGTGTGGATTAGTGGATAGCAAACTGGTAAAGATAATGGGTTGTAAAATGGCAAAGAAAATATGGGACAAACTAAAGAGCATTCATGCAGACGATAAGATCAAGGAGGCCAAGTTAAAAACACATCGAGCTCAGTTCGAAGGATTGAAGATGAATGAGGATGAGAATATAGAGGCATATATGCTAAGAGTTAGTGCATTCATCAATGCTATTAGAGGACTTGGAGAGGAAATAAAATACCCAATAATCATAAAAAAGGTATTAAGATCTCTTCCTCAAAGGTTTGATTCTAAAGTTTTAGCTATAGAAGAAGCTAAAGATATGAATTATTTTAGTATGTACGAGATGCATAGCTCTTTGACTGCATATGAGATGAGAATAGGAAAATCTAAACCCACCGATAGAGAAGCTGATTTTAAAGGTCAAACAAATATGAAATAAAAATAAGAATCTGAGGAAGAAGAGACATCAGATGAAATGAAAGTAAACTTTGTTCAAAAACTAAAAAGGGAAAAAAGAAAATATAGAGGAAAGTTACCATTTAAATGTTTCAACTATGGAGGCATTGGTAATTTTGTAGCTAAATATCCACCTAATGAGAATAACATAAGTGATGAAGGATCACACAGAGAAAGAAGTGATTGGAAGAAAAAATAAAATTTTAGAAAAGGCAAGTTCAAGAATAAAAGTTTCATCTCCAAGAATGTCAGTTCATCAAAAGACAACTCCAATGAGGATTCTGAAAAATAAAAAGGTGAAGCTCTTTTCATGGCATTCGAAGAAGAAAAACCACAAAAATAACAAGAATGTGATGGAGAAGAAATTGACGCAGAAGTGAATTTGGAAGAGAAACTAATTGCAACTTTGGATGAGTTGAAGACAAAAAGAAAAATGAATAAGAAAAATTCAAGAAATCTTGAGGATGCAAATGAAATAATAACAAGTTTGAAAGTGCAGATAAAATAATATAAGAAGATCTTCAAAGATCTCGAAGTGCAAATAACCATGAAAATAGATTATTGTAGCAAGTTAGAAGAAGAGGTTGTTGGTTTAAGAATGCAGCTAGAAGAGATGAATAAGAAAATTAGCTCTTATCACAAACGTGAAGAGATTCTATGAAGTTGGATAAGATTATAAAGAACCAGAAGACTACAAACATCAAATTTGGTTTGGGTTTTGTCGAAGGAGAATCATCAAATGGATCAAAGGCCACAAATTAAGAATCCACAAAGAATGAAGAAAAGAAATAGGTTAATCAAGCAAAAATGAATCATACAAAGGAAAGCAATAATGCAAGGCAAGAAATGAGAATTGAAAATGATGGTGTCACCAATGTCACACATCAAATAAGAAGAAGATCTATGGTTCCTACAACAACATGGCAAAGACCACCACCCAGGTTCAATCATCAATTTTCTAGTTACTATTTTAAATGCAATGGTTATGGACATAAGATTTTAGATTGTAAGTATAATGTAGGACCAAGGAATTTTGCCAGTAGAAATGCTTTTTCACCTTTGATGGATTATGCAGTAGAATGTTATACCTGTCATAACTTTGGACATATTGCAAGAAATTTTAGAAGTACATTTGCATCAAATCAATTTCAAGGAAGAAAATTTCAGCCAAATGGAATAAGACAAAATAGAAAATTTCTCAAAAAACATGCACAAGCTACTAAAAAATAAAAGCCAAAACAAGAGCCTAAAACTGTAATCAAACCGGAGTGGAAATAAAAAGAGCAACCTAATGAAGAAAATGAATACTTAATCATACAATCGACATTTAAAGCACAGGATAAATCTACACCATGGATACTTGATAGTGGATGCTCCAGTCATATGACAAGTGACAAACATAAATTTGAGAAGTTACAGCAATATGAAGGTGGTTCAGTGAAATTTAGAAACAATGATGGAACTAAGATAGTTGGAAGAGGTTCAGTTAATATTAGTGATGGAAAAATCAGGTCAGAATATGTCTTGTTTGTGGTTGGTCTAAATAATAACTTGTTGAGCATAAGTTAGATTTGTGAGAGAGGTCATGATGTGATATTTAAGAAGTAGGGTTGTGAAATCAGAAAGGCAAACAATGGAAAGTTGATAGTAGCTGGATCAAGGACATCTAGAAACCTATACACTCTCTCGAAGACTTCAGAAGGAGCTTGCTTGATTGGATAGAAGAAGAGAATTGGTTGTGGCACAAGAGGCTTGGTTATATTAGTTTTGACAATCTAGTAAAAATTAGTTCAAAGAAAGCAGCGATAGATATTCCCACCATTGGAAAACCATAAAATAACATTTGTGCTTCATGTCAAAAAGGGAAGCAAACTAGAGTCTCATTTAAAACAAAAGAGTACTACACGAGCAAACCTTTGGAACTAGTACATACTAATTTATGTGGACCCATGAGAACGCAAAGCATAAACAATGACAAATATTTCATGTTGTGTATAGATGACTATTCCAAGATGACATGGGTATTGTTTTTGAAGCATAAATCAGAAGCTTTTGAGATGTTCAAGGTTTTCAAAAACCAAGTTGAGAATCAAACAGGAAAAAGGATTAAATGTTTAAGGTCAGATAGAGGAGGAGAGTTCATTTTAGAGGATTTCATAGAGTATTTTGAAAATATGGCATAAGGAGACAGTTTTTAGCAACCATGATACCTTAGCAGAATGGTGTGGTAGAAAGAAATAACATGACAATGCAGGAAATGACATGGACTATGTTGACTGAGAGCAAAGTAGCAGACATATTTTGGAAAGAGGCAGTCCATACTATGGTATACATCCAAAATAGGTGCATGTTGAGGACGCATGAAAGCAAAACTCCTTATGAGTTGTGGTTCGGTAAAAAGGCAACAACAAAATATTTTAAAGTTTTTGGCAGCAAGTGTTACATCAAAAGAACTTTAGTAAGTTTGAAGATAGAGCAGATGAAGGCATTTTTCTTGTCTATTCATCAAAGAACAAAGCTTATAAATGTTACAACAAGAGGCTAAGAAAAATTGTGGAAAGTACCGATGTTAAAGTTGATGAAGGAAGGGAACGAGTAATTAGCTATGAAGAGAACTACCCAATTTATGAAGATGCCATTGAAGGAGATGATGAAGAGGAAATAGAAAAGAAATCAAGAATTGACTCAGAGGATTCGAAAAGTGATTTAGAATTGGAAAAAAAAAAAGAAATTCAAAATAGGTAGCTGGTAGAAAGATCATCCTAGAGAGAAAATAATTGGAGACCCCATAGTTGGTGTTCAGACAAGAAGAATATTAGTAAGTAAATACTCTTTACTATCCAAAATTGAGCCCAAAAATGTTGCTGAAGCAAGCAAATATGAAATTTGGGTAAAGGCAATAAATGAAGAATTAGATCAGATCGAGAAAAACAAGACTTAGGAGTTAGTACCAAGACCCGCAAATAAAAATGTAATCGATACTAAATGGGTCTTTCAAAACAAATTGAATGAAGACAAACAGGTAGTCAGGAACAAAGAAAGATTAGTATGCAAAGGGTATGGACAAGTTGAAGGTATTGACTTCGAGGAAACCTTTGCACCTGTGGCTAGACTAGAGGTAATTAGAACATTTCTTGCTTTAGAAGTTTACAAGAATTTCAAAGTTTATCAAATGGATGTGAAATCAGTATTTTTGAATAAGAAACTTGAAGAAGAGGTTTCTATTGAGCAACCATATGGTTTTCAGCTTGGTGATGATCCCAACTTGGTTTGCAAGTTGAAAAAAGCATTATATGGCTTAAAACAGGCACCCCGGGCATGGTATGCAAGGCTAGACAATTATCTTACTCAGAAAGGGTTCAAGAAAGGTATGGTGGACAATAATTTGTATGTTAAAATAGAAAATGGTCATCATATTGTTGTTGTTATATATGTAGATGATATCATATTTGGCAGCAACAAAGATGAGTTGTGTAAATATTTTAAAAATAAGATGCAAAAATATTTTGAAATGTTAATGATTGGTAAACTTTCGTATTTTCTCGGATTGGAAGTTAATCAAAAGGAGAAGGGCATATTTATTTATCAAATAAAATATGTGAAAGAGATGCTAAAAAAGTTCACAATGGACGATTGCAAGCCAGTTAGCACTCCCATAATGACAAGTTGTAAGTTGAGCAAGGATGACAAATCTCCACCTATTGATCAAACTATGTACAGATCCATGATTGGGAGGTTATTGTACTTGAAAACTACTAGACCAAATATTTTGTAGGTAGTATGCACAATAGTAAAGAGGATTTTTCGGTACCTCAAGGGTACTATTGAGTATGGGTTATGGTATCCAAAATGTAAGGACTTCACCCTTATTGCATATTCATATGCAGATTGGGCAGGATGTGTAGATGACTATAAGAGTACCAATGGAGGTGCATTCTATCTTGGTGATAATATTGTTGCATGGCATAACAAAAAGTAGGAGTCAGTCTCATTATCCATAGCAGAGGTAGAGTATATTGCAGCAACATCATACTGTACATAGGTACTTTGGATGAAATAAACTTTGAAGAATATTGGAATAACTTTTAGTGAGCCCATATCGATCATGTGTGACAATACAAGTGCAATAAATATCTCAAAGAATATAGTTATGCATTCTTGCACAAAACATATTGCTATCCGATACCATTTTTTGAAGGAGAAAGTTGCGGAAGGTGAGGTTAAGTTGGATTTTGTTCCAACAACAGAGCAAGTAGCGGATATCTTCACCAAACCGTTGCCCAAGGAAGTCTTTAAGTACCTTAGCAATAAATTGGGAGTGGTCACACTTCCCAAGCATTGACTAGCTATCGGGGTCACATTATCAGGGGGAGCATTTGTGTCTTTGTTTATATTTTTGCTCATGTTTGTGATTTTTTCTGTGTAATAATTTTTGCCTGAGAATGTTGTGCATGGACTCAGGGGGAGTTTGCAGCAGCCCTTTGGTCTTGTTGTCAAAGGGGAGAAGAGTTACAGGAAACTGTGCGTATGTTGCCAACAATTCCAAAGGGGGAGATTGTTGAGCAAGGTGCAACGATAATAGTCATTGTTGTCAACACACTCAGATGGACAGGTTGATGTAGTGGAAATTTTTTCAGAGGTTTCTTGGAGTATGTACAATGGTGTTCAATGCTTATGAGAATGTTTGTGATGTTCAGGTGAAGTTGTTACAGGTTGTTCGTGCAAATTTGCAAAAGTTGCAAAAATTGTCAGGAAGTTGTCAAAGTGGCAAAATGTCAATGGAATGTGTTGGACAGCCCAAGATACTATTTGGAGGTTTTTTATCATTAGCAAGTGTGGTTGCAGTGTTGGAACGGCCGGTTGCTTCGCCGAGGCATTGTTGGTCATGAAACTGCAGCTGTAAAATCTGCATTGGAAGTCACTTTGCAGGAGGAATATTAAGCAAGCCATGAGTAATTGGACCTCAAGTGTTTTACTAGAGGTAGCTAGATATACTGAGAGCTTAAGTTTTAAATTTCATCCCAAACGTAGTTCGGAGGAAGAAACGGTGAGCGCTGCAAAATGGTTCTGGAGAACTTTTTGCAGTTTATATGATAGGTGTAAAATCAGCATCAAAGGCTACTTTGTCGGAGGTATATTAAGCAATATGTTATGTATAAAAATTTAAAATTTTACTGGAGGTATTATGATATATAGAGAGATTATTTTTTAAATTTCAGCCCCAACAGATACCCGAGGAAGAAATAGTAGCAGTTGCAAAATGCCTCCGAGCACTTTTTCCAGGTTTGGGCAGCCAAGTGCTTTTGCGCTCGAATACTCAAATTCATATTTTATTGTTGCCGAATGTGCCATTTAAGTGTTTTTTCACATATATCTCATCAAATTGAACATTTTTGCTTTTTGGTCAGAGTAATTTCGAGGCCTCCAAGTGTGAGAACGAGTAATGTGCACAACACTTTGTTTGTGAACTGTTTGACAAAATGCCTCCAAAATAAAAGTGAAATTTAAAAAGGTCATAAATTTTTATCCATAACTTCTTTTGAGTCCGTTATTTTTCCAGCGCATGCAAAATTTTAAAATCTAGAAGAACGTTATGTCTCCTAAGGGAGACATTATTGAATGCTGAAACAGTCATCTTGCAGCTCAAAATTTATTAGGAAGCTAAAGTGTTGAAAGTTAAAGGTATTGCAAAAAGATTTTTAAAAGGAGTCAGTGTGAGTACAGAGAAGCATGTGAGATTGATATTCAGATCAGATGACATTAGTCAGAGTGGATGTGTAGAGAGAAGCAATGAGCTAGACCACACAAGGTCTTTTGGAACGAAGATCATATTTTCTACTATAGTTTTTGTTTTTTCTGAGTGGGTGCTTGGCGATCAGGGTCGATGCTCCTTGCAGATGGTTTTGCTAAAGTTTGGGTTGGTTGGTGCCATTTCCTACAGTTGGTGCTACAAAAATATTGTAAAGACCAAACATTTTTGAGGCTGGATTTGGATGGGAGTCCAAACAATCCATTGGCACAATGGTTTTCCCACATCGGGTTTCCCCTATAAATTTGGTGTTATATGATGCATGTTTGTGTGATTGCTTATTTTTATTTGATTTCATAGTTGGATTAAATTTTTAATACACACTAATTCACCCCCCCTCTTAGTGTCACACTTAGTTCTACAATCTTCTTGTTCAAACTATTGATGCATTTCTTCTGGATGATTTGAGTAGATTGCTTCTCTTTTTAGGAAATCCATGATTTGCTAATAATTTTTAAATACTTACCAAAATATTTCTATATTTGGGATTAGATGGTTTAAAAACCAATTTTAACCTACTTTTCTTATATCCCAACTTTGAGATAGGTGTAAAATTTGCTCCTCTAGTTGCAAGTGCATCAACTTATCTATTTTTCTCTCGAAGGATAGCCTTTATGTTTAGGTATTCAAAACTTTCCATAATATCTCATACATTGTTTTAGTATACCTTTAGGTAATGATGTCTGCTATTACAATTTTCAGTGACTTGATTGATAATTAACTCTAAATCACCATCAAATATCAACAACTTGATTTCCATATTTTCTGCCTACTTCAGACCAAGGCATAGTGCTTTTGTTGGCAGTTTTGCACCATGCCACATTGGTTTTAAATAAATCGTTGACTGTAATGTAAAAAATTTATGATTTCACATCTTGCTCATAATGTTTAAAAACATTGCAATCATTTCAGTTTTTTTATGTAATTTTTCATTCTGAAAATAAACAAATTAACCCCAAATTGTGACTTGGAAATCTGCTTTGGATTCACTTCATCAAATTATCCACAATAGAAATTGAAAAATTAAAAGTGATTTCACTTCAGAGGCAAAGCGACAATAAGAAATTGAAGACAGTGAAATCAAAGAAAATATAAAAAAAAAGGAAAGACAAGAAAATCACTATGCAAATGTGTTCACCTCATTGGAGGGGCCAGCATCACGTTCTCCCATTGGAAAGGTGAACGCGTCCCAAAAAGAGGAATGCACCAAAAAAAGGGAGAATAAAAAGAACGCATCACATTCGCCCCATAAGTGGGACGAATGTAGTGTTTACCCCTCATTTGGGTAAACACGATTTCAATATGCGTCATGGTCACTTTAAAGTATTCATGATGGATCCGTTCATTATTTTTAAAGGTGAATGACATGGAGAGATAGAGTTCGGGCGATGGGAACTTTTAAATGGTTTTCACCCTTACACTCAGGTAAAAGAGGAGATCGTCATGATAGATGTAGTGAAGATATTTTGAAGGTGAATGTTGTTTGTTTTTTAGCACATGTGATTAATGTTCTCCATAAACATTAGTATAATTAAATGAGGGAAATTTTAATTATTAATTGCCATCATCTTCGACAATTTTAAAGCTTGATTTTTTAAGTTGAAGATTTACTTCGGGCAACTGCTGCAATTTAATGTTGGTGACAAAGTGGAAGTATTTTTGTCATTTTCAATAACATATTCTCGAAGGTTTTACTACCTCTCCAAAGCAAATTGAATATGGAGTAAATTTTTGAAGCATGTGTTTGATTTCCAAGAATATGGAGGTGACTCAAATTTAATGCTACGATGTCTGAATGCTATCATCTCAAACCATTTTCAGGATCATGTCTACCAAAAAATATTTCCAAGAAATGATGACTCATTTGATGTATTCAATGAAAGAGGCACAAACCTCTATAAATACTAAGAGAAATTTCATTGTAAGGGGTTGGAAAAAATAGATATCCTGCGAGAAAACACTTCAAGTTCTCTACAGTAATAGTGAATTCAAAACATTTGGATTTGCAAATGACTTGGTGCATTGTGGTCTTCTACATTATGCATTTCTTTTACAAACTTAGCTTTATTATTTGTTGTTAGATTTAAATTCTGCAAGTTGTATTTAAATATTGCAAGTGAGAGAGTGAGTGCTGGAGTGTTGATCTCAAGATTAAATGTGTGAAGTTGTACAAAAATTCTATTGTTTGATCATCTATTTGCATGTTATTTTCAGCTTGGTGTGGATTCTTGCTATCAATCTATTCCCATCCTACATAGTCGGCCTGTGGCCATATTTCCCATTTCTTTCTGCATTTTCCAATTTCTTTCCTGCATCCCTAGTCTTCAACCATTTTAGAATTAGTAAGGGAACCAACCCTCTCTGGATATTGACACGGGGGACATCTCTTTCCTCTGATATTTCAATGTTGGTCGTGTCTAAAGCGCACAAATGTAGTTTTGTACGATTAGGTAGATATTTGACCAACAATTTTTGGCATGCCCGGTGGGACAGACAGTTTTTGTCCCAATAAGATCCATAATCAGTGGGACAAGTATTATATCAAGTTGACAAACCCACCTATGCCAATAGTTTTTGGCATGCCCGATGGGACTCATGATTTATGTATCAATAGTTCCTGTATTTTAAAGGAGCCTGTGTTTGGTGAATCTCTGGCTTGCTTTTATCTGGCAATATCACTTGGCAACTCTATTGAGTTGAAGATCCAGATATCTTGATCGTGGATGCCTTTTATACTGAAAGAAGATACCCCAAAGAAATCATGTTTTGGTGAGTAGCCTTGACCTCACAAGCAGAGAAAGAATGTTCACTTGGTGACTCTAACTCAGTGGTAAGGACAACGATCTCTAAGGACCACTGCTATAATGACACAAATATGCTATCCTAGCTGGGATGATCCTGACCCCCTGAATCTCCAAAGTTGGCATGATATTTCTAAAAGTGCATTGAAGACCCTAAAAAAATATAATGGCATTGAGGGAATGGCTCGAGAGCACCTTGAATATGTTGCTTCTCTAGCAACCCTCCATGTCATAGCCCATGAGAATGTCATGATCAAACTTCTGGTCCTATCTCTGGAATGGAGGGTGCTGCAATGGTACAAACTACTGGGACATAAGAGCATCTGCTCATGGGATGACTTAGAGGGAGCACTCATCAACACATTTGATGGCTCTCAAGATCCCTTTCAACTCTTGATGTACATCACAAGAGCACCTCTAGAGAGCGCCATAGACTTCAATGTTAAATTTTGGAGGAGTTGGAGGAGAATTCCAGAGAAGATTCGACCTACACCCTCCCAGGCTCATTTCTTTTATGTTTGGGCTTTCCACTCGAACATAAGCCTTTCAGGGGAACAAATATTCCCTCAAATATTTTAAGAAGTAGTACAAGCAGAGCATCTCCTGCTCCAATTGGGAAAAATGAACTAGATAAAAACTGCCTTTCAATCACTCTCTCCAGTAGTTGCTACTCCCAAATGTCTTACATAGTATTCACAATGGAAGATCCCTCAAACTATACAGAGACCTAAAACGTAGTTGTGTGGAGCACAAGAGGTGAATCTCATCTAGGGCCAACCAACAATGAACAATCTGGTTGCTTGTAGCTTCCATCAGAAGATGGAGCAAGAAGAGGTGGATGTCTCACAATATCGACAGAAGGAATATGCAAGCACTACTCCAACAATGAATAATATGGTTTCTTGCAATTTCTATTAGGATATGGACCACGAAGATGAACAGGCTCAAGAGGTTGATTCTAAGAGCGAAGAAGGCACAATTTTGCACCCTTTTTGTGTCCCAATAAGCATACCTCATCAGGAGACTGGTCCTGAGGAGATCTTTATAGAAGGGCTATCATCGGAAAAATCTTGTTGTCACACCAAGGGGTTAGAGGAGCATGTACCCAAGATCCCACAGCCAGTGGACTCCCAAGAGTGGTGATATTGGTTCCAGTCATCACTGCAACCTATACTCGAAGAAAGCTCCCATATGGTAAATCTTTTTGCCATATTATTCAGTAATTGTATAAGTGCTGGTATGCATGATAACCTGCCACATTGTAGCTGGCTTGCCATCTGACAAACTTTGGGATGATGTAGCCAAACTTCAAATATTGCCTGAAGTACAATTATATCTAGTCCAGACATTGTAGATTCACCAGATAAGCACCCAAAGCCAGGTTTGTGGTGGCGGTATGCCAATCATGTTGCAATTTTTTGTGTAAATATTGTAAATAGACCGACTAATAAATAAAGTGCTAAGGGCATGGTGTTTGAGCCTGCAGCTGGAAATGCAAAAAAGGCCAATCATAGAGAGCATCACAAGTTCGACGCTATTTGGGAGGGCCCTTTTTGAATCTCTGTTGTGAACTAGGTCAACGCTTACCATCTGCAAGACATGGAAGGCTAGGATCCTCCAATTCTGGTGAATGATCTTCATTTAAAGACTTATATCTAGTGACGAAATCATATTAAGGTACCTTTGTAAATATGTATATATTCATTTTTAAATTTATCCGTTTCGAAAAAAAAAAAAAAAATTAGTAAAATTTAGAAAAGACAAAAAAAAAAAACAAATTCGAGCACCCAAAGATTGAGCGAACATCACCTTCACCCATCTTCTTGGGCGACCATAAAAAAAAATACCACTTTCGCCCCATTAAAGGGACGAACGTGATGGTGCCCCATTTTAGGGACGACCCTTAAAAATATTTTAAATTTTTTACAAAAGAAAAAGAAAAGTTCGCCCCATTGGAGGACGTTCGCCCCAACATTTTAACATTTAGAAAAAAAACAAAAAAAAAAAAATTAAAGTTAAAAAAAAATAACTATACCCAGGTGTTGTAGGTGAGTTGGAGAGGAGAGGGCAATTCTCCAAGGGAGGTCCCAGGTTCAAATCTCCACCGTACCAAAAAGCTAAATTGGGTATCCAAAATCCAATTGATAATGTTGATGTGGGCAGGGTCGAGTGCAACCCCGGGTGACTTTGACGGTGTAGAACCCCCTGTTCGTGGTTAAAAGTTTAAAGGTTAAATATATATATATATATATATATATATATATATATATAAATAACAAATAAAATAAAAACATGTTCGCCCCATGGTGGGGGCAAACATTAAGTTCGCCCCCCTACCATGGGTGAACTCCTTAATAAAAAATAAAATTAAAAATAATAATAATAAAAAAATAAAAAAAAACTTTAAACTTAAAAAAAAAGGAGTGCCCAGGCATAGGCACTTCCCTATTAATAAAAAGGAGCGCCCATGCGTTGGGCGCTCCATTTATTAAAATTAATTAAAAAAAAAATTAAACAATTAAAAAAATTTAAAATTAAACTAAAAAAAAAATAATGGGCATTTGCCTAACTGGAGGGGTGAACGTCACGTTCGCCCCTATGACGTCACATAACAAAAAAAAATTAATTTAAAAAAATATACATTAATAATAAAAAATATATTTTAAATTAAATTAAATTTTAGGTCCGAGGTGTAGACCAATTGGTTCATCCAAACCCCATATGGGGGACGGAGGTTCAAGGTTCAAATCTCGTGTCTTGCCAAACTGAACGCTTGTTCCTTTCCTGGTGCTTTCAACGGCATAAAATGTTTAAATTGATTGTGTCATGGCGATTATAGGGGCGGACTGCACAAAGATCTATGTGGCGGCTTCTGAGGTGGACACCGCAAAATACTGTGACGGCCATAAAAGCTAGACAACCTACCCGTATTCGTGGCGGCTACCGATTCCACCATGTAAAAAAAAAAAAAACAATAAAAAAAATAATAAATAATAATATAAAAATTAAGATTTAAAGTTTTAAAATATAAAAAAATATGTATATAAAATAAGAACTAAAAATTTTTATTTAAAAACTTTAAAATATGTTTAAAAATAAATAAAAATATTAAAAAAAAAAAAAGAGGACGATCGCCTTAAGGTCAGGCGATAAAAAAAAAAAAATACAAGATGTATATGGTGTCGTCAAGTGCATTCAAGATTTTTCAAAGGCGCCCAAAAAAGAGAAAGATGTTTTCTCAAAAAGGGAGGAGAGTTTTTTTTTTTGAAAATTTGTTTTTCTAAAGGAAAAGGTGAAAAATGCAAGAGCCTTCGCCCCAAATTCATTGAAAGTGCTCTGAAGGAGAAGCAAATTTTAGTAAGCAAACATTCCCTTTGATTTTTGAAATGTAGTGCGGATATATTGCCCCTCTCAAGACATGGCAATTATTGGAAAGTATGCAGGCTGGCGAAAGTTTTCTTTTTCGAGGGAGAAAAAGAAGCATTTAATTGGTTCAAGTGGCCGATTTATTTGTTTAAAGCAATGTTCTGCAACCAGGGCATGGTTTACGACGTAGTTATGCGGCAAAGAGGGAAGCTTTTTCCAAGGTTAATTTGGTGGCGAATCAGAAGATATATTGGGACATATTGGGCATAATACTAGGCGAGTGCATCAATGCTCACATTTTCTCAAAGACAACATCCAAGTAACTCTGCATTTATTGCGGCGGTTGAAGAAGAGACTCTTGAGGAGGAAGAACAACAATACATGTTTTAGTGGAGATCTCAACGAGCAAAGCAAAAGATAGAAGAAGCACCAAATCCAAAGAAGCGTGATGTACAACAGGCGCCACCCTTTCCCAAGGTGACAAAGAAACCAAGGACTAGTGCCATATTATTTTATCTACTGATGTTTCATTTACTACAGTTTCTACAACTTTCGTTATTTCAACAATAGTTGTTAATGCTCCCATGGCGACTGATATTCTAAAAAAGGTAGCACAAATTTTTTTGATGGTTCAAGGATAGGAAGAAGATCAGCAGTCAAAACCTCCACAGGAGAAGGTCATGGAGACCCAAATAAATATTGAGGAGATAACACTAGAGCAACAAGAAGAAGATTTTGCACAACCGCCTCTATCACCACCTCACATGGCGCTTGCACCTAAATGTATGTCTTCTCTCCCTTCTCTCTTGGAGCAAGTAGTGACTACGTCAGTTTCACTTCCATTAGTTTTTGTGTCCATTTCTCCACCCTTTGGTATGCCCTCCATATCCCTTCCAATTTCTTCATCCACTATTCCCAAATTCACTGCTACTCCTTCCATTCCCCTTCCTTCTTCCTCCCTTTCTTTTAGTTCATATGCATTAGGACCGAATCCATTTTTACGTCCCTCCCTATACATTGCCACTACCTATTTCCATAGAAGCTATAAGTACACAAGCTCCTCCAAGAGTAAGTGTAACTACGATTAAAACCAATCCACCCATCCATTCTACCATTTCTATCCCACCACTTCTAACCACCACGTTAGTTTCACAGCTTAACCACTTTGAAGCCCTCACTCTCTTTACCCCGTTTTTGGAATTACAAGCATTAAATGAAATTCAAGTGGCGTCCAAGCAATCTGATGTAGATAAAATCAATTAGGCCCACTTGAGTTCATCACAGTGGCTAAAGAGCAAACAACAAAAGGAGGCTTTCGCACCAGCATGTCCTCTTAAGAAAGTTGGTTTTTTTTTTTACAAGTAAAAGATTTTTTTTTATAACAAACGAGGTTTTTCAGGTTGACCCAAAACCTTTGAACAAAAACAACGTAAATCTGAACACCGAAACTAGAGACCAGCAAAGGATCCTCGACCTTCTAACATAACCAGCCAACCACGACTTACAACAAAAACAACAGGAAGCCTCGAAATAGGAAGACCAAAAATAGAGAAGATAACCGCAAAAAGAGAACAAAAAATCCCTAGGGATCATGAACCAAATCCACAGACAACAGGTCTTCTGATCAGCCCAGCTCAAAAATGGCCCAGGAGGGTCCACATCACTCCTCCTCTACATCCTCCTCATTCTACTCCTTGTCATTCTCCTGGTCATCGATGTCTTCGATCGCTTCCTTAGCTCTTTGGAAGCCCTCATTGAAGAAGACTTTGGTGAGGGCATCAAGGATCTCTTCGGTCTGCTTGGCCATAGTCGCTAAGGAGGTCAGAACAAAGCGTTTGAGAACCATGATGTTGATGTCAGGCCCCTCTTCCTCCGAGTCAACGTTGATGGCTTTAGAGCTTCCTAGAGCAAGCTTGTTCCTTAACCTAGTAGAGGATCTAGTGGATCCTTCTGGTTCGTCAATCTTCAACCTCTTTTTGGCTGGGCTGCCTCTGGTGGTTGCTTCAAAGTCACGTTTCTTGGCAGGGGACCCCGAGTAGGCCTTGGGAAAACTGGTCCTGGGGCAGGGGGTCTCGATGGGCAAAAATGTCGGAGGTTTAGGATGGGGTGAAGTAGTAAGGGCAAACTTGTACATAACCTTAAAAAGGCTCTGGTGCAAGGGCATTGCTAAACGTTTCTTACTATGACACGAATTAATAATGTAATTCATGGAGTTCAGGAGGAATTGAGGTATGATGATAGGGTTAATGTTGCAGAAAAAATTAATGAAAGCATAGTGAAAACTTAGAAGGACCTTACCAGGATCCTCTGCCATAATGAACTCCATGAAATTTTTCATCACGGAATTCTAGGGGGCAGGAATATCAACCCTTGTTAAGCCGTTCTTTGCCTCCTTGAATATCTTTTGATTGTCCTTGAATTCGCCTAGCTCGACCTAGTTGTGCTTTTGCCTGTGGATCGAATGACCCTTCGTCGTCTGCCTAGTAATGGTTGCCAACAAATTAATGTCGATCGTAATTTCTCGCCCATGGACCACAATCCGCCCCTCATCCCAGGACTCCATTACCTCGGCGGTGATGCTGTCATCAGGACCAGAGAATAGGTCAAAAAACTGCGTAAGCCTCCTCTCAGTGAGGATGGCTTGCGCAGTAGGCTCCATAACCACCATACTGGGCTCAATGTAGGTCATAGTGACTTTGCCTCTGCTAACCTCTACCTCTTGAATGACCAAGAAGGACGACGTACTCTCAAGCACAGACTGAGGGAAAATGTGGTAGATGTTAATACTCTTTATCCGCCTTAAAAAGACCACATCATTAGAGAAAGTGCCAATCCAAAAGGCCAGCCAACGCCTATCAGCCACCTGGATGCCATGCCATGTGTCCATATCGGTTTGGGAAGAAGAGGCCATATCGACCTTCCTCTGGAGAATGATGGAACTCATGGGGTGCCACCGTATCATGTGTCGAGAAATGATGAGTGGATTTTCCCATCATCTGCATCGTTCAAGTGGTAGTTTGGGTCCTTGTCATGAGGCTCACATCGTCTAAGGACAAACCATCGCATACCAGCCATGTGGGAGCCATGCTACGAATCCGACTTGGCATGGGGAAAGTTATCCTCGACACCCTTAGTCTTGAGACGGTAAGGATTGCTCTGAGCGAGATTCAAGGACGTCAAAGATCTAACCAAGCTAGCAAAGCTGAGACGACCGCATGCCACCTCATTAGGCGAGAAGCTGAAAGAGCTATCGCCCCAAGGCACAACCCGCATGGGGATGCCAATCCTAGGGAGGCCAACCACCGGGTAATCGAGGAACCAACAAAACACCTACCTGCATGCATGGTAGTCTGGGCAATCTACCTTGGAAACTCTGACAGCTTGAGGAGACCGACACTGCCACCCCTTAGCCAAATTCCTGAACCAACCTATCTTGCCATGCAAGACAAACCAACTTGTGATCCCCATCAGGGACCATGTCGCACCTCATCTTGGATAATCCCTTCCACGTCCGATGAAAGGTCATACGTCCACGTGATCAATCTATCAGCGTCAACACCTAAATTTGCTAACTTGTCTGCCTCCTTGTTGGCTTCATGAAAGACATGGTGGGCCATGCTGTCAGTTCTATTTTTTAATAGGATCCTTGCTTCCCTTAGGCAAGACTCAAATTTCTAGGGAGGATCCTTATCATTGTTGAGGAGATTGATGATCACTTGGGAATCTCCTTCCACAATTAGCCGCTCTTGGATGTTCTGAGCAAGGTGTAGTCCATGCCAAACAGCTCTAGCCTCATCCACATTGCTAGTTGAGAATCCCAGGGGTTCTATAAAGGCCATGACAATGTGACCCTGATGGTTCCAAAAAATCCTGCTAGCCCTAGTGCGACCCAGATTGCCTTTGGTTGCGCCATCAAAATTCAACTTAAGGCAATCGACGGGGGTAGGGATCCACCTGACCTCATGCCTAGGGTTAGTCTTGCCACGACCGTCTTGACAGGGTAGACTCAGGGATTGGGCTAGAAGTTTTTTTCCATAGGGGACAGATTGGGCCTCAACAGAAGATGACAATGAGTTTTCTCTAGCAAAGGCAAGGATTTTATTCGTAATGGATCTTGTATCTCTGGAAGACTCATTAAAGATTCTAAAGTTCCTTTCAAGCCAGACCTACCACAAGAAGTGGTGGAGACTGATATTCCACATGAAACTCAATTGGGTGCTGACAAACATTTTTGGAAATGTTTGGGTCTAATGTGGCTGACTCCTTAAGACATGATAGGGGCAGACTCAGTTGGAAGCCCATAGTCATTCAAGGGTTGGAGACAGTGACTCAAAATCTCAATAGTATTTTGCAACATCAGTTTATTCCCACAACTCCAAGTGATGATCAGATGAGATGGACAACGACAGACAATGGGATGTTCACAGTAAAATCCACCTACAATCTGCTAATACATCCTGATACTCCTCAGTTCCAGACTCAGTTAGTTTAGATCAAGGGACTTCTCCCCAAAATATTCTTTTTTACTTGGCTGGTCGTCCAAGGGAAAATTCTTACCATTGACAATATGATGAAACGGGGTCTGTCCATTCCTAACAGGTGTTTTTTGTGCAGGGCATACTGGGAATCCATCCAAGACCTATTCATTGACTGCCCCATTGCCTCTACAATCCTAAGCGACCTCCTTCAAGCGTTCAACATAGCCTGGGTCAAACCTGATTCCATAAGAAAGTTGGTTTTTATCCCATTGCAATGGAGGCTCATATCACCAAGATCACTTAGTTGGTTTAGAAACCTCGAGGATAATTATTTTCGAGTGATATTATTTCTGAGACCATCACAGAAGACCTCACAAGTATGGATCGTATGGAAACGATGGGTAATATTCAGGTGGACATGAGTTCGATTTCCTTTCATGGTGAACATTATAAACAAAAGTATTTTGATCTCTCTAGCAATATAATTGAGCTCAAAACTGCCTTGGCTAAAAGCCAAGCATAGGAGAAATGAATGGCTACATAGAATGAACATTTGGGGTGATAGGTAGGCGTGCAATTAAAGGAAAGATATGCAACATGCATTGAGATGAACAACCTACGCCAGAAACTAGAGGCCGTCCAGAGCCAGTTGGTAGAAAAAGTTGTTCAAGCTACAGGATTTTCTTGTGAAAGCATCAAAGAGATGTGTCTTCATTTTTCATAGAATTGTGTGAAGTTGGTCTTAGAAGTAGTTTGATTATTGTACTACATATGGGCAGCCAGTATCCACAAGAACAACTGGAAGTAGCTTGGAAGCAGTTTGTTGAAGATACCTCAAATATTTATGCATGGGAGGAGCCCATCATAGATCTTCAGGTCTTGCACTTCATGTAGAAATACACTCGTATGGAGATTTCTATTTTTGAGTTAGCCCAGCGAGCGATGCCCTTCAGTTTGGATGATATTAAAAATTTGCACTTTGTGCATAAGTAACTTAGAAATCCTTCATTGTTGACTATCGAGGCTTGGAAGGCAGTATTTATAGTCTATGAGGTTACCTTTGAGAGCCTCAAGGAACAAGAGGAACAAGCAGCGATAGTGAAGGAGGCAACAACAAAAGCATCTAAAGAAAAAGAATGAGTTGAAATACTCCATGTAGCAGCTGAAGCTGAAGCCGCTAAGGAATTCAAGGAAGAGAAGATCTGAAAGGCATATACATCAAAGACACCAACCAAAGAAGTTGGTAAGAAGACTCATGATCACCCAATTGACTAGGGCTTGGGATCATTTGCATCCATGCGAGATGGATACCCCAAGAGCCACTAGAAATATTCGCAGCTTTGCATCATGCCACATTGGTTTTAAATAAATCGTTGACTATAATGTAAAAAATATATGATTTCACATCTTGCTCAGAATGTTTAAAAACATTACAGTCATTTAAGTTTTTTTTATGTAATTTTTCATTTTGAAAATAAACAAATTATCCCCAAATTGTGACTTGGAAATCTGCTTTGGATTCACTTCGTCAAATTATCCACAGCAATAGTTGAAAAATAAAAAATTATTTCGCTTTAGAGGCGAAGCAGCAGTAAGAAATTAAAGGTAGTGAAATCAAAGAAAATATATAAAAAAATGAAATACAAAAGAAAATCAGCTATGCAAATGCGTTTGCCTCATTAGAGGGGCAAATGTCACGTTCACCCATTGGAAAGGCGAACGCACCCCAAAAAGAAGAATGCGCCAAACAAAAGGGAGAATAAAAATAACGCATCGTGTTTGCCCCTTAAGTGGGGCAAACGTAGTGCTCGCCTCTCATTTGGGTGAACACGATTTCAATATGCATCATGGTCGCTTTAAAGTATTCACGATGGATTCGTTCATTATTTTTAAAGGCGAATGATATGGAGAGATAAATTTCGGGCGATGGGAATTTTTAAAAGGTTTTCACCCTTACACTCATGTAAAAGGGGCAAACGTCATGGTAGATGCGGTGAAGATATTTTGAAGGTGAATTTTGTTTGTTTTTATCACATGCGATTAAAGTTCTCTAGAAACATGAGTATAATTAAATGAGGGAAATTTTAATTATTAATTGCCATCATCTTCAGCAATTTTAAAGCTTGATTTTTCCAGTTGAAGATTTGCTTCGGGTAACTACTGCAATTTAATGTTGGTGACGAAGTGGAAGCATTTTTGTCATTTTCAAGAACATCTTCTCAAAGGTTTTACTCCCTCTCCAAAGCAAATTGAATATGGAGTAAATTGCTAAAGCTCGTGTTTGATTTCCAAGAAGATGGAGGTGACTCAAATTTAATGCTATGGTGTCTGAATGCTATCATCTCAAACCATTTTCAAGATCATGTCTACCGATAAAATATTTCCAAGAAATGATGACTCATTTGATGTATTCAATGAAAGAGGTACAAACCTCTATAAATACTAAGAGAAATTTCATTGTAAGGGGTTGGAAAAAATAGATATCCTACGAGAAAACACTTCAAGTTCTCTACAGTAATAGTGAATTCAAAATGTTTGGATTTGCAAATGACTTGGTGCATTGTGGTCTTCTACATTACGCATTTCTTTTACACAGTTAGATTTATTATTTGTTGTTATATTTAAATTCTACAAGTTGAATTTAAATATTACAAGTGAGAGAGTGAGTATTGGAGTGTTGATCTAAAGATTACATGTGCAAAGTTGTACAAAATTTTGTTGTTTGATCATCTATTTGCATTCTGTTTTCAGCTTGGTGTGGATTCCTGCTATCAATCTATTCTCATCCTACATAGTTGGCCTATGGCCATATTTCCCATTTATTTCTACATTTTCCAATTTCTTTCCTGCATCCCTAGTCTTCAACCATTTTAGAATTAGTAAGGGAACCAACCCTCTCTGGAGATTGACATGGGGGACATCTCTTTTCTCCGGTCTTTCAATGTTGGTCATGTCTAGGGTGCACAAACATAGTTTTGTATGATTAGGCAGATATTTGACTAACAGCTTCATACTCACCAACATTATTGGTGAAAATCCCTGTTATCCTATATGAAAATATTTTGATGCTTTATGATGAGGCGACCAATTCAACACAAACTCGAACGCCATTTTTACATCTAGCTCCATCAAAATACATTTTCCAAAGTTTTGATTTATGTAAATATTGATTTGAAATTGGTGATATTTTCTTTTTATATTCTGAATATGAGAGATGAGAAGTGTCTATGCTAGTTTCAATCATGGAATTATAGTTCTTGAGAAAAATTTGATCTTTAGTCTTTAGCTCTTTTAAAACATATTCCAACAAGTATGTTTCTTTATAGGTAGTACTAATATTTTCATCTTCTTCTATTCTTTCAATATGATAAGGTGTGGGTTTCTTCGGAAGAAAATTTATCTTGTTTCCTTTGTGAGGAATCATCATATGGGAATAGTCTAGATACATGTAAACTCCTAATTTAGCAATGAATTTTTGTGTCAAGCAAAGACTAAAATAAGGTTCTAGATCAACCACAACTATTTCTTGTATCAAAATTATTTTCAGTGCTCTATGAAGTGCCAGAGGAATATCTTGATGACCCCAACTATATTTATAGGAGTACTATCTAATTGTAGCACTCATCGGCAAGAACGAGTATATTCCATCCCCATTACTTTGCATACTACTTTTAGCATTATTATAGTAGCAGCTCTAGAATCAATCATGCAGTTTGAACTACCCAACCTTCCATCCTTAAGGATATGTAGAGAGTAGGTGGTATGTTCTTGGAAACTCTTGGACTCATTTCATCTTGAGCTAGAATGTACTATAAATTGGACTATATCTCTAAATTACTTTCTTCAAAGAGGCTCAAAGAAGATCCATTTAGCCTAGAATAATTAATGCATCATATATGGTTACTTTGGAAGGAGTCTTCTTCAACTCTTCCAGTATGTTGAAAATGGCTGTTTTTATTATTATTTTGTCCTTTTTAGGTTCATTGATTTTTCTTTTGTATTCTTGGGTAGCCCCAGTTCTCTATATTTTGGTGATTGAAGGGAATATGAGTTTATCATGTGCTTCCTCCTATGTATCAGGTAGTAAACCTTTAGTCTTGTCTATTTTCTTTGAGTTGGAAGGATCCTTTTGCAATTGTGGTGGAGGTGGAAAAGCTTCAGATTTTTTTTGAATTGGAGCCTTCCCAATCTTGGATGTTTATACTCTTTTGGATTCTATGACTGAGATAGGAATTTAAAGGACTCCAATTTTTTAGGATCTAATTAAATTTCCCTTTTACCAAATCTCATTAGCACATAAATGTGTTCTTCTTCTAATGGATCTTGTATGAGCATAATTTGTTTTGGATTCCATAACATATTAACGTGTCCTTTTTTAGAATTTTCAGCCTCTTCAAGGGTTAATTATGTATGATGTTGATATATAACACGTTTTTGCACTATGGTGATCATTGCAAACAAGGCACCAAGGACATTTCTTGGTTTATGAGATTATTAGCTCTTCTTGATAACTGTTATTAGTTATTTTAGTTATATCACTATTTGATGCTTTCTGGTCTTTGGTAACATACAAAAATATTTTTAATTATGATCTTCCCACTTCTTTTTTTATTTATTTTTGTAACCTTATTATTTAGAGTATTTAGGGTATATAATACTTCTAACATGATTAGAGACTCTTTGGGATCCTATATTGGTAACACTAGTAGGGTAGGGAGAAAAGGCAATTCTTTAGGGATGAGAATGAGAGCAATTATGGGAAAGTAAGGGAAAGTGACTAAAGCAATAGATATTTTGATTTTTTGAGAAGTTTGTGGTATTTTAGGAAAATACAACATTACTGCTCTTGGAGGTAATCTTCCTATAAAAATAGGACTCTCATTGTCATAGTGGTTTGATAAACTTGGGGAAAATCAATAATATTTGACTATTGGGTTTGTAATCCTAAATGGGGGCCCAAAGCTCTAGTATAGTAAATATATGTTAATGGGCTTGACAACCTAATATTCTATGGAATGTGTTTATAGGTTCTACTAAATCTTAAATTCAAATCAATAATTAACTCTTGAGGATGCCTTCGGATGACAATAAATTGAGTCAAAAGTGAAAATGAATCTTCCAAATCATTAAATTATTCTACAAATGGTCCCACTAAGTCATATCATGGGTGAATGGTATTATATCCTAGGGTGTGACACTGCGATACTAGCTAAGTATCTTTCCTTGAAAAGATATAACAAGAAGTATGACCATGACATCTTCATCTTTGATATTATGAATTGCAACTAATGACAATAAATCTTTACAATGCTCATAAACGTTCTTGTCAATACCTTAATAGGTGTGGAAGGTCTTGATATTAGCTCATGCAATATCATTTATTTGAGCTATACCTAGAGGTCTATTAGTGTTCCAATTGGGAAAATTAGGAGTGATTTAGTTTAAATTTTGAGCCATTATTATCAGGATTAATGATATGGACCCAGTAGAAGATTCAGGAGGTGAGGGATTTGTGTTATGATGATAAACTTTGGAGTAAATGTTTTAGTATATCTCAATTTTTGAGAGGTAAATTCAGCAAATGGTAGTGGAATTCCAAATTTCTCAGTTGTAGATCTTGTGATCATATAAATGATATAATTAATATATAGTTCTTATGTAATTTTAATAAAATTGAATCAATAACTTTTACTTTACAAATATTCTGGTTCTTTTAGATAGGAGTTGCTATATGAACATGTAATCATTGCTAATGAGGTCAATATTGTTCACCTAATCTTGAAATATTTGGGTCAATTATATGAACATAATTGTTTGCCCCATCATACGTGCCAAAAAATTACTCTATTGTTGGACTCAAATTTGTCATTGATATGGAAAGGCATTGCACCCATTGATTTTAGTCAAAGTATAGTAATTGGATGAAACAAGGTTACTCTATGTTTCAACCTCTAGAGAAGGTTGGATCCTATGGATTTTTTTGAGATAAAATGGTAAGGAAAAAGTGAAGAGAAAGAAAGAGAATGAGTTTAGAGAGAAAGCAATGGCAAAGGAATAAGTAAAATTGTGGATGAGATATAGTGTAAGAGCATAATATATCTCAGTATAATAAACTATTAAATTATTTCATGGCACTTAATAGATCATCCGGTAGTGATTATATACACAGGTTCATTTAACTCACTACATTCATCTTAATCATTCTAAGGATTCATACAATTAGTAATCCAATAGGCAAAAAGGATATTGCTTTAACATAATACACTAAAGGTTGAATGTAATAGAAATGAATGAACATATAATGGTTCTAATCATTATAAAGAATATAATTATTAGCAATCCAATAGGTAATTTAGACATAGAACTATTTTGACATAATAAACCAATATTATAGTGTAACAAAAATGACTTAAAATATATCATTCATATAAAGCAAGCACTATGGAGACCAAAAAACTACCACTTCGTTGATCAACAACAATTACAATGAGATACTAGGCAAGGACTGTTGAGCTGACCCTTTGAATGAGGTCCGAATTCATATTTATAGATTACAATTTCAATGTTTTTGATGAAGGGAAGTTGAATGATCATTTGAATGACAATCTAGTGGGAGAACTAGAAATGATGACATCACAATATTCTGTTTCATCTTGAGAATGAATTTAAACTAAGCTTGTCAATATGCAACTATTTTTGTCAATGGTTGTATTATTGAAGCTACCCATTGCATTATTAGAGTTGCCCACTTTTTATTTGGAGGTGAGTTGGATCTTAGTTAGCGAGTGCCATGGTGGTTGTAGGTCTGAAAGTGACCTATAACTAAAATATTCTCAATACTAGACCCTTCATTTACTCGTGGGACTTTTCTTGTAGAGGTATCGTAGTTTTAGAAACTTTCAGGCTCGAGCTACCTTTTGTTTTTATTTTTTTCATTTGTGAGCATAGTTTCAGGTAGTGATTTTTATTGATGATATCACTTGCTTCATTGGTGTGGTTTTAACCAATGTTGCTGAGGAACGGTCTTAGCTTTATTAACTAGCACAATCCTAGGTAATTGGCACTTTTATTAACATCATCTTATTAGGAATATTGGATTCAGACATGTTCTAGTTTTGAGTTTTCTTTATAGCTTTGTGCATGTGATTTACTCTATTTATATCTTTGTTGGTTTGGACATGATTTTGGGAACTTTTTGACTTTTTCATTATTTGGTTTAGGCCTACAACTAGAGAACTTTTTGTTGACGTGTTGCTTATCATATCGTGGCCATGGAGCTCATTCGATCCCATGCTAATTTAATTTTTTTACTTAGCCAAAATTTCTTCCTAATTTGGATGAATTTAAACTTACTTTTTCTCATGTGCTTCACTCCTTTTCTGATGTCAACATCAACCAAAGTGTGATTTTGGGCCTTTTTACTTTTGTTGTAGCTTTAATCATTCCTATGATGTTGAATCATCTATCTGATGTTGCATTTATTGTGTCATGGTCTTCGTACATTCTCAGTCCCATTATATATTTATATACATAGTTTTTTCAACATGTTTTCTTGAAGGGGATATCTTTTGAAATGTGGTCAAACTTAGACCTATATTTTCCTAGAAGTTTGGCACCAAAATTACACAAAATTCAACCAAAATCTTTCAAAAACTAAAAAGTTTAAATGTACCTATAACAAATGAGGATATTTCACATGTTATTTATTGGATGACTATGGGGGTATTATTTATGTGTTAACAAGTTTACTAACTTTATAATTATTTTGTGAACCATCTACCATCAACTCTCAATAAATAATGCAAGAGGGTGCAATTAGGATATTGATTATATATGCCATTCATTAAGGTATTGATGAAGCACAAACCATCACTTTTTTCCTTTCTATTATGCAATGTCTATGAATGATGCAAACTACCTATGAATGATTAACCAATCATTTATAAAATTGTATTTACCTCCATCAAAGTGCCATGTCAACTAATTGTACAATGTTAGCCTCCATGAAAGATCCAACCCAAATAAAATATTTTTATAACATATTGAACTTGATACTTGGGGGCATTAATCCTCTACATGCCTACCTATCCAAATAGCTAATGGACTACTTATTCCCATAGAAAAATTGTCATTGACTTGACATAAAACCACTAAATTCTTGGTGGAAAAATATCCTTACAACCCATGAGACACTACAGTGTATCATTCACATAGCTAAGTCCTTGATAAAAGGGAACATACATGAACCAAATCCTTAACCTTCCATTTTTCTAAGGCTTATATTCCATATGCTAGCCACATTAGCAATTCATTGTCATATCCATATATAGATAATATTCCAAATAAATTTATCCCATGTATTGAGTGGTGGGGTGCTTATGCTTGTACATACAAATGAAGCCATGCTTCTTCATCACAATTCTATTTGAAAATATATTGACACTTGAACATGCAACCTTCTCCTCAAGGAGGTTTTGTCAATGATGCCCAACTCATTCCACTAACGCTTATGGTGGGAATATTGTTTGGAATATAAACCCATTTATGATCTTATACATCCTATTTTGTTGACAATAACAAGAGTGTTCCTCACAATATACCATTTTTAAAACTAGAAATTTTAAAAATTAGATGCAAAGGATATAACTCTTTGGATGCAAAAAATAGGTACCTAATGATAGAATAACAAATATTGTTGATATGGGAACCCTAAAATTTTACAAATAATTTAAAAATATTGAACATTTACCCATATCTATCATGTTTTTCATTACATGACCTATTTTTTGGCATACAATCAACAAAACCATCTTTTGTTTCTCATGCATCAAAATTATGGTTGAACCAATTTTACAACTTTTTTGAAAGGATTGGAGGTATTTTCCATGCATAAATTATTACCATGACTTCTCTTGCATATAGGGGCTACCAATATTTTCCTAGCCTCTTCTTTTCTTCTTCAACAATGATTCAAACTTTAATATCAAAAAATTCAAAGTAGAAAATAGATTTTTTTTTTAAATAAGTCTATAAAATACAAGTGAGTGTTTTAAACATTCTCAAAAACTCAATCTAGAAGTTAAGGAATCCATTTAAATGAAATAAATATGAAATAGAAACCTATTAGTGAATATTTTCCTTTGATAACAAACCTCATGATCCTCATAATCCATGTCCAATCTGAGCACAATATTAACAAATGTTGTTGACAATTCAAATTTTTATAGATGACTTCCATACCATACTATTTCTAGAGTTTTCATAACACAATAATTACCAAAAAATATCTGAGGTTGAGTTATGAATATTCATACTTGCTCAGACACCATGTTGAATTTCGCAATAATATATAGAAATGAACAAAATCAATATATTACCTAAGAAAAATAACTTAGAATAAATACAAAGCAATATTAAGGATGTTAATAGTCACCAAAATAATCTAACCAAAGTAGAAAATAACTCTTTGACCACTAAATAAATAGTTGGTTTTAAGGGTTATAGATACCTAATTACATGTGACCTTTAGGTAAATATTAAAGAACAAAACTTCAGGTTTATTAATAAAATATTATACTAAACCCACTTATATATGGTGTATAAAAATCTAGAGGGACATATAATAAATATGATATCAATGGTATCCATGGCATCAACTGAAGGTTAAAACCACATATTCCTACACTCATAAAACATATGAAGGACTTCATTGTTGTTGTTGACCTTGAAGATGTCACAATAAATATATTTGTTGAAACATCATAAATATATTTGTTGAAACATCGATATATGATGTAGTTACATAGTTCCATAAATTAGGAGGAGGTTGTATCTCTAATAGGTATGACTTAGAATCTTAATTCTTATCCTATTTTCTTCTATGCTTGATGAGAAGTATTTATTATATTAATTTTTAATTATTACAAAAGATGATAAAGACCCGATAAGATAATTCATTGAAATTTTTTACAAGTCATATAATTGAGTCCTTCATAGGGTTAAACCTCATGAACATCTTGCTCTCTATTTCTTTGCAAATGCCTTGAATCTAGAAATATCTTTAATTTTAGAAGCAACAAAACTATAGACCATGGATAAAGCAAAGACATGTGTGATCCTCATTGAAAACCACATGTATCAATCTAGAAGGTGAAGAATAATAAAAATGGAAAATAAAACAAGAATAAAGCAAAAATTATCAAAGTCCTAAAAAAAAAGAACATTCAATAATTAACTTAAAAAATGTGATAGTCTAGAAAGCTTAAATTCTAATAGAGATAAAGTGACTAGTTATAATAAAGGACTCAATCACCTAAAATAAATGCACTTAGGATCACATATCTTGTTCAAAAATAAATCTAGTGGAGTTATAGAAATATTGTGAATTACATGAAATTAGAGAGCATGATTAGTCATATTGTGCAATCTCCTAGTAGGCTATTAATTTGGTACTTTTATCTCTAGAGTAATTGACAAAAGGAATGCCAAATAAAAAGACCTCAAATACTCAACTAGAGCGATCTGAAATATCTAATTGTGTATCATTTTTAGGATCCAAGTTAATTACACTTCAAGATAATAAAAAAGACTTCCAACTTGTAAATAAATAAACAACCATTTAAAGAAGGTCGAAGATCAAATAGAATCAAATAGGTAGGCATAGTAATTCCATAGTGATAAAGACAATAGTTCCTCAAAAGTTTTTTGAACATGTCAAAGTTGCCACTAAATGAAAATAGACTCTAAAATATAATATGGTCAATGACCTAGGAAAAACACATTCCCACATGCCATTATTAAAAGTGTTGAAAAAGTGTCTAGAGTAGAGACAAAAGTTGCTTGATTTTATCCAAAAAATAATTAAATATAACAAAGGGGTAAACTTGCAAAACTCAATGAATCTTTTGAATTCTAAACCAACAAATTCTAATGTTTTACTCTTATTTGGATATAAAAAGGTTAAATAATTATATTATTTATTTGGAAACAATAAACAATGTCATATCTATTAGAATTACCAGGTGCTTGATCTTCCTTTGTAGAAAATAGATCAAAAGATCTTTTAATTAGATACAAAACTAGTGAATAGTCAAGGATGCATCCAATATCTCATAGTCTAGCTAGCAAGTTTGAAGAACATTGTATCACTATGTATAATAATTACGACATTCTAGTCAATAGGTAGTTTTTAAAAAACATACAAGGGCATCTTGACATGGACTAGTATTATACTATCATTTTGATCTAAGTTAAAATCAAAAGAATTGATTGAGAATATAAATGGAGTAATCACATAGTGGATATATCAATTTCTAGAAATGACATTCTTTTTTAATACTTTGCGCTTGGGACATACACATTGAATTCACTACCTTTTGATGAGGAACATGAAAAAAATAAAAAAAAAGGAGGATTAAATGTTGTCTTCATGAATGAAATGTTTCTCATGTACTTTTATGGAGGAATGATAAATGGGGGTAATGAATTAGGCTTAGTTTTTCCATCCCCTATAGGTGAATTATTCATGTATTCCACCTTGAATTCTATTGTAAAAAAAATACTAACTTGTAGCATTAAATTGATAGTATAACTTATTACTCCTTTGGTGCTAAAACCAAACTATGGTTGTCTTTAATATTATTAAAATTTTCACTTTTTTCTAATTATTTTTGCATGATATTTCTGTAGGTGATTGACTTTAGAAGAAATATTATCACCAAGTACATTTTTTTTGTCCATGTGAGATGACAAGTATCACACTATAATAGAAAATTGTTCATATATTTTTAATATTGGAACATTGCATATATTAAAAGATTATTTTTATATATTGAGTTTGCTTCTTCTTTATATTCATTATTTTACCTCACATATTTTTTCATTTGCAAGGATAATACTTTTAATGATAAGAGTCACCTCTATCACTTTATAGAACTTGATCTTTATGTTCTAACAAAATGCTACCCTTTTCATGGACATAGAATGATATAAATACTAAACTATAAACTAAAATTGTAATAAAATTGAGCATTCTAATGTTGGCAATTTATGTATCTTATATCTTTGATGATGGAAAAAACATAGATCATAGAATCATTCGCTTTCATATTCTATCTTGCCATTCATTTCATTTTAAGTACTTGAAAGTGTTTGAATATCTCCAATGAGTTATCTTACATTATTTATTAAAATAATAGAAGCTAATGTTCATTGCCAATTTGTAAAATATGACAATTATCTATGCATTAATGTTGTATATACATCTTAATAGACCACTTGAGTAAATAATATATTCAAGTTATTTCAATTTTATAACCAATTAATATCTTTATTCACTTTCATCAATTTTAAACGTAGTTTTATATGGTAATCAAAGATCTTATAATTTATTCTAGGTGGAACAATGCAACAGTTCGAGCTTTGGCTCTTCTTCGAGAGGTCCAAGGTTCAAACCATGATGTGGGCAAGTGTGTGAGGGGCTGGGTGTGTGGTGGTTGTTTGTTAAATTCCCTATTGATAAGCATAGCTCTCGACTTTAGGAGGGGTCATGGTTGGGGAGTCTACCCAACCCTATGCGTTGGTCATAGGGGTTTCTCACACTAACCAAATAATTAAAAAATATATTTCCTTATAATTTGACTTGTCCTTTTAGATTGAAGTACAAGTGTATCAAGGTAATATTTATTTCTCTCAAATATTTTTAAATACGTTTAAAATTTTTCTTTTAGCAACATAAATATTTTTTCTTAGTATGTATCTTCCTTTGTGAAAGGAATTGACACTTGTTTCATTCCTTGGATTAAATATTTCTATAAAATTATTTATGGTTATAAGATTAAGATTTATCCCCAAAGTAACTTCATATCTTCCTTGCCATCATAATGTTATTGCAATACATTATATTTTTTGATTGGTTAGTAGTATCGTAATAATTGATCATATTAAGTTAAAATCAAAACAACCAAAATCATAAAAAATCAATTCTAATATCATGAAAATATCATGTTATTATCTATTGATTACTAAAAGAAGTAAATGATGTGTCCTTTGAAATTATATATTCTAAATGATGTGTCTTAGAAGAAGTAAATGTTATATAGTGATATGTCAAATATATTCTATTTTTTATTATAGATTAAGTAATGTGACAAGGTGGACATTAAAAATAAAAATAAGTTTAGAGTATTTAGGTTTTTCATCCATTTTTAGAGGTCATATTGGGTTAAATATGTTTTTATTATTTAAATATGAGGCTTTAAATTTTACTAATAAAATTGATGGAAGTAATATTGTCAATATATTAATAAATTTTATTTTTTATTTATGAAAATTTAATAAACTAATAATAAAAATGTTGTATTTAATGTTATTTTATTTTATATATTTTTTTTTGCTTGATAAAAAGGGGTTGTACTTGGGTCCCCCACTTTTAACAAATTACATCTCTCTTCTTTAGATCTTGAGAGTTTACAAATAGATACACTTCTCATCTCAATTGAGATGCTATAGTTAGAAACCTACATTTTTTGGATCTTTTCAAATATCTGTATGAATATAATTACTTCAGAATTTAGCATCTTTCTTAACAGTTTTCTATAGCAGCCTTCACAATGCCAAAACTTAACCACTACTATTTATGCCTTGCATTTTAGTAGAGTAATATTTCAAAAACATTGTACTAACATAGTCCACTTTACCAAAATTGGATTGCTAGTTTCCTTCCTAAAACACAAGTGCAACCACAAAAATTATAATAAATAGTCTAAATGAACACACATTATTGTTACAAAATAAAATTGATATTACCAATGGAAAACATTAAAGTAAATCTTAATCATTAATTGATTTAGGCAATCAGCAATTTTGTTAGCTTCAAATAAAATTTCTACTTCCTCTAACCATGGAAAGGGGATGTTAACTTCATGATCCTCAACCAAAACCCATTTGTTGGCTAGCTTATTTGTACATTTGTTTCCTTCCATTAATATATGTGTAAACATGATTTCTTCAAACTCTTTAGCAAGATCTTGAATTTCTATAATTATCTCTTGTATGTTCCATGGAGCCTTTGCTTTCCTCAAAATTACATTTATTAATATGATAGAATCACATTCTATCCAAATTATATTCTATTTCAATTTGTTTTACATATTTTTAACCCTTCTAAAGCTACCCAAGCTTCAACTCAATTATTTGTCTTAAATCCACAATTGAAAGCATAATGAGATAAATATATCCTCTATTATTTCTAATTATTCCTCCTCCTCCTACTGGTCCTGGATTTCCTTTATATGCTCCATAAAAATTCAACTTAACCCACTCCACATTTGGTGGTTTCCACTTTATATTCTTTACCTTATTTTTGCTTCTCTTATACCCAATATTATAATTCCATTTAATGACTTGAATCCATCTATTAAGACTCTTTTCTTATAAATTAGGGATTAGGTGAGTTGATTGGGTTGGTATAGACTCCTATATGGCTAACCATATCTTCATTTTCGTTACCTTTAAACCACTTTCCTTTCCTTTAAATATTCTTCTATTCCTTTCTAACCATATTGTCCAAAGTGTTGTATCTTTTGATATATCCCATATTTTCTGTAAAGCCCCACTTTTATTAGTGCTATTTCATTGCTTTAACCAATATTTAATTATGATATTCATCACCTTCCATTTACCAAACATATTAAGAATCCTTTGCCATATATTCCAGATAATTGAGCAATATCCCAAGAGATGGTCAATAATCTCCTCGTCCTTATTATAGAAAAAAAATTTAGAGGGGCCATGAGGTTATCCTAGGATAAAATTATTCTATGACCTACTAGCCAAAAAAACATTTTGAATTTAGGAATTCTTGGGCTATCCCAAATATCTTTCCAAATTCTAGTGAAATTATTATTATGTTGGTGTTGAACATTATATCCACTTCTTATTGTGTATTCTCCTGAGTTATTCAACTCCCAAATAAATTTATCCTTGGCACCCCTTGGAATAATTATAGTTGTTATCTTTCTAATCAATTTCCTCCTAGCATCAATTTCTTGTATACTTGTAAAAAAATATTCTTTCCATTTGTATCTTCCTTATCGATCCTTGTACAAAATGTTTGAAACCCTATCACCGTATTTGTCTTGAAGCAATCTCATACAAGGTTTCAAAACTTGATCTAATTTAGTGGTTTTTTATCACACCAAGTATCCATCTAGATATAAAAATTTTCTCTAGTTCCCACCACCCATATTAAACCTTTAATCATAAGATCAATAGATTTTTTTAAAACATTCCAAACAACAGAACCATTTGGAAGAGAGAAAGAAGTATATATTAAACTTGGGTCATTGGGATCAACATACTTAGAAGAATTATTGCCCATTGTCTTTGACTCTCTTTGTATAATATCTAGATAATTTTCTCAGTAAAAGCTAAGTTTACATATGTATGAGCTCTTAAACCAAGACCTCCCATAGTTTTTTCATCACACAACTTGCTCCATTTCACCAATGAAGATTTCCTTTTATAATGTAAACTTGACCATAAAAAGTATCACATAATAGATATTATAATTTTTTCAACTGATTTTGGCATAGAATACAAAGACATATAATATGTTGGAATGGCTTGTAAGACTGACTTAATTAACTACACTATTCCTGCTAAATATAACCATCTAGCTTTCCAATCTGGATGTTTATTTTAAAATTTACTAATAACCAGATTCCATAAATCTATCCTCATTCTCCCCTCAAATAAAGGTATCCCTATATAAGTTGGTATATTTGCCTCCTCCATTTGAAGCAAACTATAAATTCTTGTTTTGATAGTAGCAAGAGTGTTAAGAAAGTAAATCTTGGATTTAGTCGTATTAATTTTTTTCCCTAAAGCTCTTTTGCATTATTTTAAAAAGTTATTCAAATTTTTGGCTTCATTTGTCCTTTCCCTTCAAAAAAGGGTTGTATCATCTACAAATTGTTGATGGATGATGTTATTGATGTTATTACTAACCTTAAGTCCACTTATAAACCCATATTTGTAAGCCTTCTTTAATTTCCTACTCAAAACTTCTGTATAAAAATAAATAATTAAGGAGATAGAGGATCTCCTTGTCTAAGGCCTCTCTTGGATTTAAAATATTCTGTCACTATTTCATTGACCAACACTGAATAAGAAATTGTAGAGACATAATATTTAATCCATCTAACCTATTTCTTCCCAAAACCAAACTTATCTAAAAATGGAAAGATAAAATTCCATTTAACCCTATCATAGGCTTTACTCATATCGAGTTTTAAGATCATAGCTTTCAATTTTTTCTTGAATCTACTAAATGTATAATTTCATGAGCTACTATGATCCCATCCAAAGTTTGTCTTCCTTTCAAAAAATCTCCTTGCTCTTCTAAAATAATTTGTCTAACAATGGCCTTAATCTATTCACCATCACTTTGTAAATAATATTATAAGCCATATTACATAGGCTTATGGGTCTAACCAACACTGAACCCATTGACCAACACTGAATAAGAAATTGTAAAGACATAAGCTTTAATCCATCTAACCTATTTCTTCCCAAAACCAAACTTATCTAAAAATGTAAAAATAAAATTCCATTTAACCCTATCATAGGATTTACTCATATCAAGTTTTAAGATCATAGCTTTCTCTTTTCTTGAATCTACTGAATATATAATTTCATGAGCTACTATGATCCCATCCAAAGTTTGTCTCCCTTTCACAAAATCTCCTTGCTCTTCTGATATAATTTTTCTAACAATGGCTTTAATCTATTCACCATCACTTTGTAAATAATATTATAAGCCATATTACATAGGCTTATGGGTCTACAAGAATCAAACAATGCAACATCCTTATTTTTTGGAATTAGGGTAAGATAAGTTTCATTTATTTTATAAGGAATGTATTGTTTTACCCTAGACTGTTACACTTCTACCAATAAATAATCCTTCACTATATCCCAATTATGTTGGTAAAAATCTATAGAGATCCCAACTAGACTAGGGGATTTATCCTTATTAAAAGAGAAAAAAGCTAAATTAACTTCTTCTAGAGTAATAGGCTCCATCAGTTTCCTATTGTCATCATTTGTTATAACTAAAGGAACATATTGAAGAAGTTTATCATTAAGAACTTTGGTCTCCTCTGAACCTAGGATATTTTGATAAAATTACTTAGCCTCTTTTCTAATTTTACTTTGACCTTCAATCCAAACCCCTTCTATTGATTTAATTCTACCAATTCTAGAAGAAGATATTTGTACTATAGTCATCCTATGAAAAACTTTACATTTTTATGTCTTTGTTTTAACCAAGTCTGTCTTGATTTTAATATCTATAATTTCTCTTCCTTACTCAAAATATTTTGATATTCACTAAGAAACTTCCTTTCCTCTGAGTTTGTATTATTTTCATCACATTTTTGGAAATTTGAAATTTTATCTTTTAGTTCTTCTTTCTTCTCAAAAATATTTCCAAAGGTGTTCTTGTTTCAATATTTTAATCTAGATGTCATGGCTTGAATTTGGTTTGGAAGAGCATACAAACCACCATTACCTAAATAATTCCATGTTTGAGCTATCATATCAACAAATTGAGAATGGTATTTGCACATATGCTCATATTTAAAATTTGATATTTTTTGAATTCACTAACCACCATTTTAACTCTGATTTGCTAGTGATATGAACCAATCCTTGTTAAGGTATTAATTTTAGCACAAGTTCCTTCATATAGCCAATGATATGAGAGAATGCATCTATATAATTTATTTGGTATTAAGTTTTGACCTCTCATGTTGTTGGTCCAAGTATAGTTTTCTTCTTCAAACTCAACTTTCCATAGATTGTTATTTTGAATAAAATATGAGAAATATTTCATACTTTTGGGTCAATTTCCTAATTACCCCAAATTTTTCATTCAACTTGGTAATGGGCTTAAAATATCCAATGATCATGAAACAAGTTTCTTGGTCTTTACTTCTCATAAAATCCTCAATACCACTCTAAACTTCTAATATACCTAGTTGAGATGTAGGACCATACACATTGATAAGGATGAAGTGAATATCAACAAAGTGGCAAGTGACTAAAAAGGATATCCAATGTCTAGTTTTATGAATGGTTACACAAGAGGTTCTAGAAGTATTCCAACAAGTTAGAATTCCCCCTGCTACTCCTTTAGAATCTATAGCATCCCATTCACATCTTGCCCAAACTACTTTTATAGTTTTTGAAACTTCTTTTGTCATTTTAGTTTCTTGGATACAAATAATATCAGGTTTATTACTTAAACATAGGTCCCTAATACACCTATGATTTGAGAGGGCATTAGCACCCCTTATATTCCATGAGATGATAATAATGTCTCATTAGGGGCTTTTGGCCTCTCTTGCATATTACCAATATCATTTTGTTGTTTTATAAAGATAATTTCAACCAAATTAGTTTGTGTTCCTTTCTCTATGTTAGCTCTTGCTTCCCTAGATCTTGCTTGATAATTTGAGGGTTTTCCTCTTTTTGCCTTGCCTATATTAGGAGTAGGTCTTATTATTTGATTAATCAATATTCTTTCACATTTTTTTTTAACATATTTATCCTCTCTTGGCTCTATTATAGAAGCTTTTGACTTATCCATATCATTTTTTGGTATTTCCTTATTAATTGTAGAGGTATTACCTTCTAAAAATACATTTTACTTATCAATTATTTCCTCCTGAATGGTGCATGGCACTTCAAGGGAGTATTCAAAATATTATGAAACACATTCCCTGGGTTCATCGAGAATGTTCTTCCTTAAATTAGAATCATATTGAATAGACTGTACCTTGCTGATATGTTAAAATTGTTGTCTTGTGTCCTTTATGTTTTGATCTAATTTTTCTTCATAGGCTAAAGCCTCAAAAGAATTGGAATTTCTTCCAGTATCATTTATTCTTTGTCTCCATTGTTCAATTTCTTTTATTTTCTAGATCTATTTTTTGGAAGTTGAAATCATATTTATCCATAACCATTTTTAAAATTTTCTTACGATTTTCTACAAATGATTATGTTGGACTCTTATTAGGGCATGATATCTCAATATGCCACACCTCATGATGTCTTCTACATCTAAAATATATTTTTTCATAATCTATAGTTTGATTCTACATCTTATCCTAATACTTAAGAATGATTGATTCTGGTAAAGCTTTACTTATATCAATCATGACCAATATTCGAGCATAAATAGCCAAAAATATATCTTTTGGTGTATTTGAAATCTCAAGGAATTCTCCTAGAGTGTTGCCTAATGCCTTGAAGGTATCTATTTCCTAAATTTAAATAGGTAATCCAAACATCCTAACCTAGATTGGTACTAGGGATAAATTTATATTTTTAGGTGAAAAGCCTTCATACCAGCGGGTAAGGAAGATCCTTGCTCTTCCCATAAATAAAGGACTCCCATTTACGATTCTATATCTTTCTTCCCTAGAAAAAAAAATCTAGGAAGAAACTTTGGGAAAAAATTATAGAATCACTCTTGGAGACTTCCAACTCCTATCAATCTATTTTCTCAAGGTTGAAGCCCCTGGTCAATATCCATTAAATTTATGAAAAACTATCCTATCTTGGAGCAATGAGGATCTCTCTGAAGTGTGCTCACTAACCTCTATCACTAGGGATGATTATAATAATTTAACTATAAATTGATCCATGGAAAGGAAACTAAAACTCAAATCTAATGAAATTTATCTAAAATATCTATAACAAATATAATATTTGATAAAAACTTTATAAAATTTTCATGCACAATTTCTAAGATAAAGAAAGGGAAAAAAGAACTTAGCTGAAAAATCTTTGTCCAGATAGAATGTCTTGCTTGCTAAAGTTCCAGCCCTTCATTGCTCTTCCGATCATTCGAACCCTAGTTGGGAAATAATTACAATTTCATTTTTTTGTGACTTCAAAAATCATCACTATCCTTGTTTCGAATGGTTGACTTCATAGGGTTGTATCTCCCTCAATATTGTTCAAATATTTGTATATGACCACTCATTTTAAAGTTATTTAAATTCTGCACAAGTTGGTCCAAGAATCAACTGAATTTGATAACTCTTCATAAAGATATGGCTCCTAAAAGATGAGGTATTTTTCAGGAAAAACCATAATACTTCGCACTTTGCAAATTTGTTTTTCATGATTTGAAAAATTGTCACTGTCTTCGTTCCAAATGGTTGACTTCTCAGGGTTGTATCTCCCTCGATATTTCTTGGATTTTTGCACATAACCACTTATTTTAAAACTATTCAAATTCTGCATAAGTTGATCCAAGAATTATTTGAATTGGATAACTCTTCATAAAGATATGGCTCCTAAAAAATGAGACGTTTTTCAGGAAAAAACCCTAATCCTTCATACTTTGCAATTTTATTTTTTGAGATTTGAAAAATCATCATTTTATTTTATATATTATACTTTTGTTTTGTTTATATTTTCTATTTTAAACAATAGAATATTTATTTAAAGTTAAAAATCAATTTTTAATTAATAAAAAATATTATTTTTCAAAAATAAAAAATGGTGTTTATTATTATTTTTTATTGATTTTGTTAGTGTAATAAACCCTTACAACCAAGGTACATAGTTGAGGAGCCTCATCCCAAGGGACAGGTTCAAACCATGGTGTGTGAGGGGGTGGGTGTGTGGTGGCTGTTAAATGGTATTTAATTCTTATTTAAACTTGTTTAATTTTTGCATTAATATATATTTTTTGTTTGTTTGGGTAGTGTGATAAACTCCTCTGAAACATGCATAGGGCTAAATTGTCCCCTAATGTATTGAACATATTTTAACATTATTTTTATATTTATTTTAATTGAACATACTTTTTAACATTATTTTTATATTTATTTTAATTGATTATTTTTTAGATGAGTTTACACATGTTTTTATGATAGGTTCCAATCCCCTCATATTAAATGAGGTTTGAACCTTAGACCTTCTAAAAAGAGGTTAAAGTCTACTACTATAGTAATCTTGGAATTTATTTTAAATGATTATTGATTTTTTATTATTTGTGGAAAACATCCCAAAAGGGATGCCACTTTCAAGTAAGAGCCAAGGAGGCAGGGGTATCCATTTTGCCAAAATAACCTAGGACTCGAACCTGGCCTACCACCTTTGACATACTCAATGAGCAAAAAAACACACAAAACCAATTTAAAAATAAGTAAATAACAACAAAAATAATAAAATAAAATAAAAAACATGCTCCTTGCAAGGGATCCAATATGGGTTAGAAATTTGTCTTTCAACAGGAACTTGAGTGACAACGGATTCCAGTTAAATGATTATTAATTCATATATTATTTATTAAAAAATGTAAATCATAAAAATAACGTAAAAGCATAATTTATATTAAAATATTGAAATTTAACCTTTAAATTAATAATAAAATTTTCTTAAAGTTAAAATTGTTTAAAAATAATTATAATTAAAGGTTAACCCTAAAAATGTAGTATACAAATTTACATATCAATATTATAAGTTTAATTAATATTAATAATAATTTATATTTAGTTAATTTATTTATGTGGTTAGTTTCCATCGAGTCGTTTAAAAAAAATAAATATAAATAGTGAAAGAAAAGCCAGAAGAATCATCGTCGAAACCTGTCTTTGATATGGGGTCCGCCAAACACTTTCATACAACTTTTAGACATTAAAAAACCCTTCCGCGTCAATATCCCAAAATGCTACACTCCATATTATTAATATTATCTAAACACGTGTCAAAAATTAAATCAGATTGTACCTGATAGATCTTATCTTCCAAATCTAATCACCGTATTTTTAAGTGCTTCAAGTTATTACCGTTAGCTATAGATGTTCGACAATTGGATAGACACCATATTTTTAAATTTATTGCATGTCAGAATGATGGTGAACTTTTCCCCAAATACCTAGCTATAAATATGTGCAATTGTTATCACTTAGAAGAGGGATACGAGAGTGATAGATATTGGAGAAAACATAGATGAAGAAGTGCGAGAGAGAAGTACCAAGAGTTAAGGCCATAGTCTTCAAAAACTCTTCGGTTGGTGTATCCTACAATTTTTCCAAGTTACAAATGTATGTGGATGTATTTCCATTTTATTTAATATATAATACTTTCAGATTATTAATATTTCTGCATGATAAATTTACTTTGTAAAGTTAGGGTTTCATTTCATTTTGCTTGTGGATATCCATTGAAATAATTTTATAAAAAATTTATTTCACTTATACTCTCTCTATTCCGTCGACCATATTTGTGTATTTAGGTTTGGATGAGTCAAATTCCAGAATATATAATGCTTTGTTAAATTTTGGCACCCCACTCCCTTGTAAAAATACGTTCGAGTAATTATCCGCTCCATGAGCGTGGTCTATTAAATTTCGAAGAGTTAAACCATAGTAAAATTTTGAAATGATATTTTCTCTTGTAATATTCCACAATTCATTTCTCCACAAAGACATCCGTGAAATATCAAATTGTGGATTTTGAACTCCACCACTAAGCAATTCCGCTGCTGAACATTTATCTTGATAAAAAATTTCTCCATTCAAATTTTCTTCCTCGATTTTCATAAAGCCACTTCCAGATTTTTCAAATAGCTGAATTCACATTCTGTCAATTTTTTATCAAAGAAAATTTTTATTGTCTTCTTGTTGCTCTGGATTTATTATGTTTTTTGCATCGCTATATTAATTATGTTGTGTGTTATTTCTTTCAAATTGGTATTAGAGCTAGCACCATTAGTGGAAGGTTGAAGAAGCAATGGCTTCTAGAGGTAATTCTTTGCAGTTTCAAATCCCACGATTCAATGGCAAAAAATATGATTACTGGAGAATCTAAATGAAGATCTTGTTCGGGTCTTAGGAGCTATGGGACCTAGTGGAGAATAGTTACACAAAACCAACAGATGCAGTAGTATTGAGTGCTCTCTTCCAAGCAGAGTAAGATTTGTTGAAGCAGAATCAAAAGGACTAGAATACAATATTCTACATAATGCAAGTAGTAAATAAAATATTTTTTTCAAGAATTGCAGTAGCAACCAAAGCAAAGCAAGCATGAGAAATTCTAGCTAGCTCCTTCCAGGGCACCAACAAAGTGAAGTTGGTGAGACTATAGATGCTGATAAGGGAGTTTGAGAATTTTTAGATGAGTGAATCAGAGTCCATGAGTGACTTATTTATCCGTACTATAGGTATCATCAACCAGATGAGGTTGAATGATGAGAATGTTGAGAACCAAAGAATTATGGAGAAAATACTGAGGAGCCTAACAACAAGGTTTGAATCAGTGGTGATGGCAATCAAATAATTGAGATATTTAACAATCTCCATAGATGAGCTCATGGGTTCTCTAAAAATATATGAGAAGAGGTTGATCTGGTCATCTTAGTTCGTATTGGAGCAAGCATTTAATATATAAATCTCATTTCAAGATATAGTAGAAGAGAATAATTCCACCAAGCCACCTCAAGCTCTCAAGGAGAAATATGACAAAATAATAGAGGCAAGCGTGGAAGATGCTAGAAGAGAGGAGGAAGGTCAAAATCCAATGAAGGAGAGACTAGTTGCAACTTCCATCAAGTAGGAGGAAGAGGTAATGGCAAAAATCAGCAAGGAGGATCAAATTAGAGGTATGATAAATCAAAGATCCAATGTTATTATTGCAATAAATTTGGCCATTACAGTAATGAGTGTAGAAATTAGTTGGCCAAAGAAAACATATAGTAATCCCACTATAAAAATGAGAATGATAATACAGAAAATAGAGATGTATGTGGGAATATGTTGCTAACTTGCAGTACTGAAGAAGAGAGCCAAATTTATACTTGATATCTTGATAGTGGTTGTAGTAACCTCATGTCTCAGAAGAGAGAAATGTACTCACATATCTGGTAGCCATCAAATCAAAGGTGAATATGGGGAACAATAGCAAGGTACCTATCATGGGAAAATGGAAAACCATTATTTGTACCAGGCAAGGTGAAAGAAAGCAAATCCATGTGTGTATTATGTACTTGGGTTGAAACACAATTTGTTGAGTATTGGATAGCTTATGTAGAAGGGGTACACTATGCAATTTAAAAATGAATCCTATATAATCAAAGACAAAGAGAATGGGCTCATAGCAAATGTGGCCATGACAAAGAACAAAATATTTCCCTACAGATTTAAAATGAGTTGTTGCTTTCATTTAGTGTAATTGTGAAAGATGCTACATGGTTGTGGCATCTCAAAAATGATCACTTGAGTTTCCATGGCCTGAACGTACTACACAAGAAACAAATTGTGAAGGGTTTATACCTTATAGAGAAGCCCAATCAAGTTTGTGAAGGTTTCTTATTCGAAAAGAAACACATGGATGCATTTCCTATAGGACAATCATGGAGAGATTCACATCCATTAGAGCTGGTGCATTTAGATATTTGTAGCCCTATGCAAACCAACACATTTACCAACAACAAGTACTTCCTGACTTTTATAGATGACTTCAATTGAATAACATGGGTATATCCCATAAATCAAAATTCATATGCTTTCGATAATTCAAGGATTTCAAGGCTTTGGTTGAAAAATAAAGTAGCTATCATGTGAATATTTTTAGAATAGATGGAGGAGGCGAGTATATCTCCAATGAATTGCATAATTTCTACAAGGAAAATAGAATAAAAAGGAAACTCATAGCCAGATATAGACCACAATAGAACGATATTGCAAATAGGAAGAATAAAACCATAATGGATATGACAAGGAGCATACCAAAGGCAAAGGGATTACCACATGAGTTATGGGTAGAAGCTGTAGTTTGTGCAGTTTATTTGCTAAATATATGACCCATAAAGGGTGTGAAGGACAAAATTCCTTAGGAATCTTGGAGCAACCAGAAACCTAGCATTGCTCATTTTAGGGTATTCAGGTGCATAGTATATGCACATGTTACATACGAGAAGAGAAAGAAACTGGATGACAAAGTAGAATCAAAGGCTTACAAGTTGTATAACCCTATGACAAAGAATTTGATTATAAGTTTTGATGTGGATTTCTTGGAATATGAAGCATGGAACTGGAAATCTAAGTCTGGACAACAAGAGCCAGCAATTATTGAATTTGAAGACTTAGAAGGAGATAGAGTGCATCCTCCTATAGCTTCAATAAGTACTACTGGTGCCAACAGTATCACTGCATCATCATCATAGTCACCTCCACTTGCAATAAGGATATCCAACTTGAAGACACCATCAAATATAAGGAGCTTACAAGATATTTATGAGGTAACAAGAACTGAAACAGATGAAGAACATTTTGATTTTGCTTTATTTTTTGAGTGTGATCTAATTTCATTTGAATAAGCAATTCAAAACAAAAAATGGGTGAAAGCTATAGATGATGAGATAAAGGCCATAGAGAAAAATCGGACCTAGAAATTAATGGATCTTCCAATAGGCAAGAATACCATTGGAGTCAAATGGGTATATAAAACTAAGTTTAATGCCCAAGGTGAAGTTGAAAGACATAAATATAGATTTTTTGCAAAAGGCTACAAGCAGAAGTAAGGGATTGACTATCATGAGGTATATGCACTTGTACTAATACTTGATATAGTTAGAATGATTCTAGCATTGGCAGCCCATAAAGGTTGTAATGTGTACCAGATGGATGTCAAGTCCGCTTGGATGGAGTGTTGGAAGAAGAGGTCTACATAGACCAGCCACCTGACTATGAGTTGGAGGGGCAAGAAGGCAAGGTCCTAAAATTGAAGAAGGCCTTGTATGGGTTGAATAAAGCACCCAGGGCTTGGTATAACCGAATTCATGCATATTTTTAGGAAAATGGTTCATCAAATGCTCATATGAGCACACTCTCTACATGAAGACAAATATAGAGGGTGAGATGATTGATAGTTTGCTTGTATGTATATGATTTGATTTACACTGGAAATAGCAATGTGCTATTTGAATAGTTTAGAAAAGCCATGAAAAAGGAGTTCGAGATGATAGACTTAGTTCTCATGAAATATTTTCTTGGAATTCAAGTTACTCAATATGTTGATGGTATCTTCATATCTCAAGGTAAGTATGCAAAGGATGTATTGAAGAGGTTTAATATAGAGGATAACAAACCTACCACACACCAGTTGCAACAAGCCTAAAAATTGAGCAAAACTGATTGCAACAGGAATGTTGATCCAACTTTCTACAAAATATTAGTTGGAAGCCTGATGTATTTGACTGCAACTAGATCAGACTTAATGTTTGTAGAGAGTTTAATACGCAGGTTTATGGAGTCACCAAAAGACGCTCACTAGAAATCAGGCAAAATTATTTTATGGTATGTCAATGGGACCATAAACCATGGAATTAATTATGCAAGAAAATACCAACTTGAACTTGTTGGCTACACATATGGCGATTGATCTGGCAGTATAGATGATAGGAAGAGCACTTTCGGTTATGCATTCCATATTGGATAGGGTTTAGTTTCATGGTCATAAAAGAAGCAACGAATTGTTGCTTTATCAATTGCTGAGGTAGAGTATGTTGTCGCCAATTCAAATGCATGCCAGGCAGTTTGGCTCAGAAGAATTTTAGTTGAGCTGAATTATCACCCAAAAGGGGTAACAATAATTTTTTGTGACAATAATTACACCATAGCACTATCAAATGATCCACTGTTTCATGGATGAACTAAGAATATTGATATATGCTATCACTTCATCAGAGAACTAGTAAAAGCTAATGAAATTGAGTTATCGTTTTGCAAGTCCAACGACCAAGTAGCAAATATTTTCAAAAAAAAATTGAAAGAGGAAGACTTTTAAAAGCTAAGGGAAATGCTTGGTGTCAAAGTTTTTTGAAATCTGATTTAAAGGAGGATGTTAGAAATTAAATCATATTTCACCTGACAGATCTATGACAGATCTTATCCTCCAAATCTGATCATCAGATTTTTTAAGTGCTTGAAAGTATTACTGGCAGCTGTAGTTGTTCAAAAATTGGATAAACATCATATTTTTGAATTTATTGCATGTCAGAATATTGGTGAACTTCCCCCAAATACCCAGCTATAAATATGTGCAACTGTTATCACTTAGAAGAGAGATGTGAAAGCAATAGATATTGAAGAAAACACGAATGAAGAAGTGCGAGAGAAAAATATCGAGAGTTGTGGCCGCAGTCTTCAAAAACTCTCCAGTTGGTGTATCCTACAATTTTTTCAAGTTGTAGATGTATGTGGATGTATTTCCATTTTATTCTATATATAATACTTTCAACATGTTTAATATTTTTGTGTGATAAATTTACTTTGCAAATTTAGGGTTTCATTTCATTTTTCTTGTGGATGTCCTTTGAAATAATTTGCTGAAATTTTATTTCACTTATACTCTCTCTATTCCGCCAACCGGATTTGTGTATTTAGGGTCAGGTGAGTCAAATTCCGAAATATATAGTGCTTTGTTAAATTTCGGCACCCCACTCCCTTGTAAAAATTTGTTTGAGTAATTATTCGCTCCATGAGTGTGATCTATTAAATTTCAGAGAGTTAAACCATAGTAAAATTCCACAATTATATTTTCTCTTGTAATATTCCACAAGTTATAAATTCTGCAATTCATTTCTCTGCCAAGACATTCATCGAATTTCAAATTGAGGATTTCGAATTTTGCCCCTAAGCAATTCTTGCCTTGATAAATTTTTGCTCTGTTCAAATTCCTCTTCTTAATTTTCATAAAACCACTTCCAGATTTTTCAAATAACGAAATTCGTATTCCAACGAATTTTTCTCAAAGAATTTTTTTATTGTCTTCTTGTTGCTCTGGATTTATTCCACTGTTAGCATTGCAATATTAATTCTGCTATTCTTTCTTTCTTTCAACATGGTGAATTCTAAGGACAAGTCATCATGAGTTCATTACGTTGTGAGGGATTAAACAAAGTTAAGAAGGCCAAGGACCCAGGACCCCTTTTCTTATTTTTTTAGGAATTTTGAATGCCATTGTCTTACTTTAATTGGGTTTTGGTAGATATTTTTAATTGTAATTTTATTTTACTCTATGGGTGCTGTGGGTATTGTAAATCACTTTGAGCTTTTTAATTTTCTCCCTTTAAATAAAAAATAATTTAATTGTATAAAAATATTTAAGTAATATTCTATTTCTTTATCACTTTCAAGTTGGGTTACGCTATATTTGTACAAGGTCATTAGTCAGTTTTATTCAATTCTATGCTTTACCTAAAATTTACCTTGCAGGTCATGTGTGTTAGAAATATTAAACCCACCTTTCATGAGTCGCCCAATTGTGCACCGAAATTGAGCGCAGCCAGACTTCGCTCAAAAAAAATAGCGAAGCTGGGCGTTCCATCAAAATGTCCGATGTGATGTCGCATGTGCCCTCTGAAATCTATCCAATCAACATTGATCTCTTTCATGCGGTGTAGGTTATTAGTTCACCTTCATCGCCTATATAAACCCTAGCTTGGATGTATTTTTAGTAGTAGTGTAACAAGAGAAGTCAGAGCGGGCAAGATCAGAGCATTCCTTTTTGGAGTGCAGTTGATAAAAGAAGTTCAGTGAGCAGTGATGCTCATCTGCCACAACTTCGAGCAGCAGTCTTCGTAGTCTTTAGCTTTCTTTGTGTTAATATTGCATTCACATTTGCATATGAAAGTAAATCTTCATTCTAGGACTTGTGTAACCCTTTTTATTAAACAAATAATATTCTATGTGTTTTTCAGATATTCTAGAGGGTTTGTTAAATTCGTTTGCATCTCTATGTTTTTCTTGCTCCTTTGCACTCAATCTTACCATTGGTGTTGCTTTAACACAACCCATTTTATCACCATTGAACACTTACCTTTGTTGACAACATTCATTGTCCTTCTGTGGAAATTCATCAATCGCACCCTGAAGGAGTTATTTCGAAACTTCGCCTAAGTCTTGATGCTCATGCGATGTCCGCCATCACTGAACTTAGCCATCTCCTCCTGATAGTGTAGCACTTGGTGTTCGAATCCAGGCGTCACCGCAATTGCGTGCGCCTTTGGATGGGATCTCCCTTAGCCATTTTTGGCTAATTCTAGTTGTGCGTGTGCAGCCCGACTGCGCACTCTTCTCGTGCGTAGCCTGACTGTACGACCTTGCACATGCATAGCCCAATTGCGTACTATTCTCGTGCGTAGCTTGACTACACACTCTTCTCGTGCATAGCCTGACTGTGCAACCTTGCGTGTGTGTATCCCAACTGTGCACTATTCTCGTGTATAGCTCGACTGTGCAACCTTGTGCGTGCACACCCTTTGACAGTTGAAAATTAAAACTACTTCAATTTGTGAATAACATGACGAAAGTTAAAAGAGACTTCAGCAGTAACCATTCATTGTAGTTGCAGATCTCGTGCTTCAACGATAAGAACTATGATTACTTGAGTATTCAGATGAAGATCCTATTTAGGTCTTAGGAGCTATGGGAGTTAGTTGAGAATGACTACCCAGAATTGGAAGACACAGCAACATTGACTATCCTCTCCCAAGTAGACAAGGACCTGTTGAAGGATAACACAAAGAAGGACCAAAATGCCCTCTTCTACATTATGCAAGCGGTTGATGAGACCATATTCTTGTGGATTGCATCAGCTACTAATGTAAAATAGTCCTGGGAGATTTTTGTCAGCTCGTACCAAGGCACTAACAAGGTGAAGTTGGTGAAGCTACAGATGCTGAGGAGAGAGTTCAAGAATTTGTAGATGAGTGAGTCTGACTCCATGAGTGACTTCTTCACCCGGACGATGGATATTATCAACCAGATGCTATTGAATAGAGAAATCATGTAGAGCCATAGAATCGTGGAGAAGATTCTCAGAAGTCTTCCTACCAAATTTGAATTTTTTGTGATTGCGATAGAAGAGTCGAGGGATCTGACAATCCTCTCGATAAATGAGCTCTTGGGTTCATTGTAGACACATGAGTAGAGGCTGAGCCGTTCATCTTAGACCTCTTTGGAGTAGGTATTCAAGGCTCAGATCTCATTCCAAGACAGTGACATATAAGACTCCCACTAAGGTGCCTCTAGTTCTTAAGGAGGAAGAGGCATAGGTATGCGTGGGAAAGAAAACAAGTCAGGAGGTTGATCAAACCCTAATGAGGGAGAGACTAATTGCAGCTTCCATCAACAAGGAGGAATAGGCAGTGGGAGAAACCTACAAGCCAGATCTGGTCAGAAGAAGGACATGTCAAAGGTCTAGTGCTACTATTGCAAGAAATTTGGCCATTACATATCACAGTGCCAAAAGCAAATGGCCAAGGAGAATCAGTAACAGGCCCATTACACGAATGAAGCTAGAAATACGATAGGAGGAAATGTGCTGCTAACTTGCAATATCAAGGAGGAGTTCCAGAAGAATGTTTGGTATCTTGACAATGGGTGCAACAACCACATTATGAGGAACAAGATGTTCTCACAACTGGATGAAATAGTCTATTATGAGGTCAATATGGGGAACAACAACAAGGTTCCCATGATGGGGAAAGGAAATATCCTCATCCGCACCAGGCTCGGGGAATGAAAGCAGATCTATGACGTCTACTATGTGTCTGGTCTAAAGCACAACCTGTTGAGCATTGGATAGCTTGTGTAGAAGGGTTATATGGTCCAGTTCAAATATGTAGTATGCACCATCAGAGAAAAATCACATGGGCAAATTGCAACGGTGTCCATGATGAAAAAAAAAATGTTTTCGTTGCAAATTCAAAATGAGTCTCTAATGTCACTGAGTGCAATTGTGAAGGATACTACCTGGTTGTAGCATCTTAGGTTTTGTAACCTGAGATTTAGTGGCCTTAATATGTTGCACAAGAAGCAAATGGTGAAGGATTTACCCCTTATTGAGCAGTAAAATTAGATTTGTGCAGGTTGCTTAGTTAGAAAACAACACAGAGATTTGTTCCCTTTTGTTCAGTTTTGGAGAGCATCATAGCCATTGGAGCTGGTGCACTCATACATCTACGATTTGATGTAGACCAACACATTTACCGAAAAAAATACTTCTTGACATTTATTAATGAATTTAGCTAAAAGATTTGGATTTATCCCATTAAGCTGAAGTCAGAAGCTTTTGCCAGATTCAAGGAGGTCAAGGCTCTGGTGGAGAAATAGAGCGACTATTAGATAAAAAATATTAGGATGGATGGTGGAGGTGAATACATATTCAACAAATTCCATAATTTCTATAAGCAACATGGAATTCGGAGGCAGCTCACTGGTAGATACACACCCCAATAGAATGACATAGCTAAGAGGAAGAATCAGACCATCATGGAGATGGCACGTAGCATGATGAATGCGAAGGGATTACCATACGAGTTCTAGGTAGAGGCTATAGCATGTGTAGTCTACTTGCTAAAAATATGTCCCATTAAAAGCATGAAGAACAAAACCCCTCAAGAGGCCTAGAGCAGTTAGAAGCTATGTGTGGCTTATTTACATTTTTTTGGGTGCATAGCATATGCACATGTTCCAGAAGATAAAATACAGAAGTTGGATCATAGAGTTGAGAAGTGTATCTGCACAGGATACAGCAAGCAGACGAAGGCGTACAGGTTGTACAATCCTGTGATGAAACAGATCATCATTAGCCGAGATGTGAAGATCTTGGAAGATGAAGCCTAGAACTAGAAGTCAAAGTCTGGCTAGCCTGAGCCAGCAGTATTGGATTTTGTTGACTTGGAGGAGGGCAGCATATTGCCACCTACAGCCTCCATCAGTAGTAATAGTGCTCATAGTAGCATAGCCTCACCATCTCGGTCACCTCCACTTGTAAGTAGAATCTAGAACTTGGTGACGCCAGCTAAGACAAGGAGCTTGTAAGATATCTATGAGGCAACCCACGACCATGAATATGAGAAACATTCTGATTTCATGTTCTTTACTGAGGTTGATCTAGTGGAGTTCAAATATGCAAGTTAAAATTAGAAGTGGGTGAAAGTGATGGACAATAAGATAGAACCCATTAACAAGAATGACACATGGTAGCTATTAGATCTTCCAACAAGGAAGAAGACCATTGGGGTCAAGTGGGTGTATAATATGAAGTTCAACACCCAAGGAGAAGTAGACAGACATAAGGTCAGATTGGTGGCAAAGGGTACAAGCAGAAGTCAGGCATTTATTACCATGAGGTATATGTGCCTGTAGCCCAACTTGACATAGTGAGGATGATCCTGGCACTAGCAGATCAGAAGGGTTGGAGTGTTTACCAGATGGACGCCAAGTTAGCCTTCCTCAAATGAGTTTTGGAGAAAGAGGTCTACATAGACCAGCCATCAGGTTACGAGATTGAAGGCCAGGAGGGTAAAGTCATGAATCTAAATAAGGCCTTGTATGATTTGAAGTAGGTACCCCGGGCTTGGTACAACTGGATTGCAAACTATTTTTAGGAGAATGGATTTATCAAATGCCCATATGAGCATACCCTATACATAAATACAAATGAATTAGGAGAGATCCTAATCATCTATCTGTATGTGAACGATTTAATTTATACTGGCAACATCACTGCACTATTTTATTAGTTCAAAACAACCATGAAGAAAGAGTTTGAGATGATGGAATTAGGGCTAATGAAATATTTTCTCAGCATCGAAGTTGACCAATTGGCAGATGGTATCTTCATTTATTAGGGTAATTATACGAAGGATATCCTAAAATGGTTCAAGATGGAGGATAGCAAACCTACCATCACCTCTGTTGCCACAGGTTTGAAGCTAAGCAAGCTAGATCTAGGGAGGAACATTGATACAACTTTTTTCAAGTGTCTAGTTGGAAGTCTAATGTATTTGATTGCAACTCAGCCAGATCTGATGTTTGAAGTTAGTCTAATCAGTCATTTTATGGAGACGCCTAAGAACACACACTGGCAAGCAGGCAAGACGATCTTACGCTATGTCAATGGGATACAGAACCATGGCATCGTTTACACCAGACAAGACCAATTAGATTTGGGAGGCTACACAAATAGTGATTGAGTTGACAACACCGATCATCGGAAGAGCACCTCTGGGTATGTTTTCCATATTGAATCAGGGGTAATCTCATGGGCATCCAAGAAGTAACCTATCATTGTGTTGTCCACTGCTAAAGCAGAGTATGTCATTGCCACGTTAGTCACATGCTAGGCAGTTTGGCTACGAAGAGTTCTATGTGAACTAAACCATCCTCCGGTGGGTGCGACAACAGTATTTTTGCCATTGCACTGTTGAAGGATCCAGTGTTCTATGGTCGGACAAAGCACATCAATATTCGGTTTCACTTCATTAGAGAGCTGGTGAAGCTCAGAGAAATTTAGCTACAGTTTTGCAGATCCAAGGAGCAATTGACTGACATTTTCACGAAACCTTTGAATGAGGCAGACTACCAAATTGCGAGAGCATCTAGGAGTCAAAGTGCTCATGAAATTATATTTAAAGGAGGGTTTTAGATATATTAAACCCGCCTTTCATGAGTTGCCCAACTGCGCACCAAAATTGAGCATAGCCAGACTTCGCTCGATAAAAATAGTGAAGCTGGGCATTTTGTCAAAATGTCTGATGTGATGTCGCATGTGCCCTTTGACATCTTTCCAATTAGCATTAATCTCTTTCATGTGGGGTAGGTGATTGGTTTGCCTTCGTCGCCTATATACACCCTAGCTTGGATGTGTTTTTAGTAGGAGTAGTGTAGTAGGAGAAGCCAGAGTGGGCAAGAGTAGAGCAATCATTTTTGTAGTACAGTTGATGAAAGCAGTTCAGTGAGTAGAGACGCTCATCTACCTCAACTTTGAGCAGCAATCTCGGTAGTCTTTAGCTTTCTTTGTGTTAATCCTGCATTCACATTTGCAGATGAAAGTAAATCCTCATTCGAGGACTTTTGTAACCCTTTTGCTTAAACAAAGAATATTCTACCTGTTTTTTGGATATTCTAGAGGGTTTGTTAAATTTATTTGCATCTCCGTGTTTTTCTTGTTTTAACACAACCCATTTTATCACCGTTGATAGCATTCATTGTCCTTCTGTAGAAATTCGTCAATCGCACCCTGAAGGAGTGATTTCGAAACTTCGGCTAAGTATTGATGCTCATGCGACGTCTGTCATCGCCGTACTTAGCCCCCTCCTCCTAATAGCGTAGCACTTGGTGTGCAAAGCCAAGCGTCGCCGTAATTGCGCGCGCCTTTGGATGGGATCTCCCTTAGCCATTTTTGGCTAAGTCTAGTTGCGCGTGCATAGCTCGACTGCGCACTCTTCTCATGCGTAGCCTGACTGTGCAACCTTGCGCGTGTGTAGCCCAACTGCGCACTATTCTCGTACATAGCCTGACTGCGCACTCTTCTCGTGTGTAGCCTGACTGTGCAACCTTGCGCGTGCGTATCCCAACTGCGCACTATTCTCGTACGAAGCCTGACTGCGCAACCTTGTGCGTGCACACCCTTCGACGGTTGAAAATTAAAATAAATACTTCAATGTGTGAATAACATGACGAAAGTTAAAAGAGACTTGGTTAAGATGTCGTGGGCATCTGCTTTATATCATAGAGTAAATAGAAGAGCAATTGGAAAGAAGAATGCTACTATGATTTAAAAAAATAAAAAGAATATTATCAACAGGATTAGACTAAAAGATTAACTTCCACAAGAAGAAAGAATTTTGTTTCATGTCCAAGCATTATAATAATCAGCACATTCAACTCCAAGCATTATAATAATCAGTGCAGTGCACATTCAACAAATATCGCTGGTCGTGGAGTGCTGGTATGTTTACAAATTTGAGTGAGTCCGCTTTTTGTTTTTATTTAGCTATTTGGTGAAGCAACAAACAACAACTAATTTTAATATTTTTCTTCCTCTTGAAACTTTTTTGTATTGTGGCGTAGACAAAATAAACAAGTAGTATTCCTATAAATAAATCTTTTAATGCAGCATCAAACGTCATTTTGGCTGGTCTGTAAAAAAAAAATACAATTATGTAAAATAACATTAAATTTAATTTTTTTTCTTTGTTTGCATAAAATAAAACATAAAATCAAAAGAAAGAATTTTTTTTTTTTTTAATATACAGATTTTTGTTACAATCTGATTACTACCATTTTTATTATATATAATGTCTTTATTGCTTTTAAAAATAGTGTAGTATGGTTTTTAATAAGTTATTTTACACGCAACAAATAATTATGAGGTAATTTAGGCATATTTAAAGAATCATGAATAAGCTTTATATTACCTTGTTTTGTCTTAAATGCAATGGTGCCTTTGTCTTTGATCTGAACTTCCTTCATCTCCAAACCTTACATGAGATTTGATAGACTCATCCATCTTTACAAAAATATTTAAATATTTTTGTTCCATGTCATGTGATTGCTGCAACCACCATCCAAAAGCCATATTCCATTGGAGTTTTTTTTTTTCTTTTCGTTGTAATATCACAAGCAAACAATAAACTGTTTTGTTCTTCTTTTCCTTCATCAAAAATATCATGTTCCCTATGCTTTTTCTTGCAATCACGTCCATAATGACCAATTTTTTTGCAATAATAACATTGAACTTGTGATTTGTCAAAGTTTTGATTACCTCTTTCATAGTGGCTACTATATTTTTCTATGTTGTTGTTGTTGTTTCTTTCCAGTTCTCTCCTTCTAAATATTGTTGTTCCTTTATAAGATTATGCTCTTCCCCTATTCATTGAAAAACTTTTGAATTTCTTTCGGTTTTCTTTTAACTGATCTCGTTGTACTTGAGACAAAGTGGCAATAACATGTGCATCTATTGTAACCGATCTCGACCAAATCTCTTAAATCTTGAGAAATAAACAATAGCTTCAAGTTAATACTCCAAAAATCAAAATTCTCCCCCTTAACAAAAGAATCAAGGCTAAGAAATATTTAGACTATTGTTACCAATAACCATATTAAATTATTGTTGCTACTTTCTTTATTGCAGCCTTTTCTACCTTCTCTTACAAACAAACCAATTTTTATTACAAAATGTTCGATTTAAGAAACAGAAAAATTATGAAAGACAAACACAAAACATAAAACATAGACAGAAATTGAATCATTGCCTAATTTACTTATAGATTCATTACCTTGTTTCTTGATGCTAATGTACCGCTGTAAAAACAATAATAGTGAAATCACCACTCTGGTTTGAATCATTGCCTAATTTACTTATAGATCCATTACCTTGTTTTTTGGTGCTAATGTGCCGCTGTAAAAACAATAATAGTGAAAACACCACTCTTAAAACCATAGTGATAAAATTTATATGATTTAGATAAATCACCTAATTGAGGAATTTCTTGTTGCAGCCAATCTACGATAAAGAAAGACAAATGCAACCAACGACAAATATAGAACATTAAACATTAACTTCTTCAATTTTCAAATAGCTCATTGTAGATACTAGTGTTAATCTCTCCATGATCAACCTATCCTTTATCTCAGCCTAGCACCTCGTACAATCTAATATAATGTTTAAGAAGGGATTGAAATCTAGTGTTACTAACTTAATTAAAGTACCTTCTTCCTTGTTAGCGATAATGTTTTATCCATTGATGTTTCAATTGAGAAGCAATAAAAAGAGTTTAGATAACATTTAAAGAGCTGCATGCAATAATCCACGTTTATTCATTTCTCTAACAAAAGGTATTTGATATAGCTGTTTGTTGGAGTCTAATCTACCTTGCTCTCTCTCTATATATATATAATAGTGGTAAGTATGAAGTAATTGGCCTTTTGATTTTAAAAATAGGACTATAACATAGATATTTTTTGTGACATATTACTATAATCTCTTCCACTTTAAATTGAGGACAAAGAGGTGTGTATATAATTTTTTATTAATGTATTTCATTGCAGCTAGGTCTTACATTTCTTCGAGATAAATTGCATTTTTATTTTATGTAACTAGATATGATTTTATTTTTTCTCTTTCTAGAAAAAGATTGATAATGCAAGAACTCTTTTCCTTAGACGTAGCGGTGATAAATTGACATGGATTTATTTTTTATACAATTTAAATAAGTCTGAAACATGGGTGTTAAAAAAAAATTGCAATTTCTATAATGTAGTGATGTTCGATGCATTTGGCTTGTTTAGATGAAGAGTTAACACAGGAAATTTTGATAGGGAAAGGAATGAATTAAGCAGAAGATGAAAGTTGAGAGCTCTTCTACATACTAACATGAACAGGCGGCGGTTAATTAATTTGTGAAATACCAGATCTTCAGCAATAAAAAATGGCCAAAAAGAGTAAAAACAGTCTGAAAAGACACCTTACCTAGCACGAGCAGATTCAGAAAGACGTAATTCATGGCTTGATGATGTCGAGGGCAGGTTTGAGCTTTACAAGAGCGTAGCCAAGCCAGCTAAGGCGGGAGACGCGGCCCAGTCTTCAGTTTCCATAAACAGAGTACCCATGTTTCTCAAGAACTTGAACAGGGACGCCTATGACCCTTGGGTGGTTTCTCTTGGCCTCTTTCATCGCAAGGTCTCTCAGCCCCTCTCTCCAATTGAGAAATACAAAGTAGAGGCCGTCAACCGAACAGTTCAAAGACTCCCAGAACACCACCAGCACGCGCGCTTTCTGGTCGAAAAGATGCAGACATTGCTTTCCCAGATCAGGGAGAGCTACGAAGAAAAGATTCACTGTGACGAAAAATTCCTGGCGTGGGCTTTCACTTTGGACGGATGCTTTCTTCTGGAGATCCTCAGACTCCTCAACGGGAAACAAAACTGGAACTTGGATCCCGTCTTCAACATAAATCGCGTCCAATCCTGTCAGAGTGATAATCTTAGAGATATTATCTTGTTTGAAAATCAGATCCCCATAATCGTTCTCATGGAGCTCTTGGCGATGGAGTATAACCTCGACCAAGAAACAGCGAAGACAGAGCTTCTCAAGATGATATTGAAAGAGTGCATCGAATTTCGGCTTAAGTAATTTGAACATGTCTCAGGAGTTTTAAAAAAACATAATAACTGATGGAGGAGGTCACGATATCGCTACTCCTCAGGAACATTGGCAGAGTGGTCCCAAAGAAAAGACGCAAAATCGCGACCAGCGATTTGGCAGAATTTCGTTAGCCAACGTGGTCAACCCGCTTTGCAAAGCAGAACGGGCACGGTATCGCAACCAGGGAAATGACCGATTTTCGCTTGTCAACTAGTTGGTGATTTTCGGTCTTCAATACAAACTGGTCGCGAAATCATGACATCTTAATTTCGCGAGGGAAAGTTGGATAAAAGTCTTCCAAAGAGAAATGGTCGCGAAATCGTAATTATTTCTAATGCTTCGATTTCACACTCAATATTTTAACTTCACAACTTAGCTATAAGGTTTCATTTATGCTTCAGAATGCGAGGACCTACAATGATATATATATATATATATATATATATATATATATATAATAATATGAGGGTTTCTAAAAAAACACGAGGAAATAACCTGAATGTATCTTTTCATTATTACTTTCATCAATATTCAGAGAGGTAACACGTAGAAACTAAGATTTGACCTACTGCACAAATACACAAAGGTATATCTTATATTAATTAAGAACGGACTATTGCCACATGTTTACAATAACAAACAATTAGAATCTTTATACCAGATGCTTCTTACTTTAGAAGCCTACATACGTCTGCAAACACTATTGTAGATAGGAATATCTAAATGTTGCAGCTTAAGGTCCTTGCTCTTCGAAGTCCTTCGGATTCTCTCCTCATCTCTCAAGCTCACTCCTTTGCAAAATACTAACGACTTAAATATAGAGCTAGAGTTGGAGGACAAAAGTGGGAAAAACTGACCAACAATCTAACACGCATTAAAAGCAAAATATGGCGCTCAATGACTTGTCGCATAACTACAATCTAACCATGAACTATCAGTAATTAATTTGAATATATCAGGATCCGGTGAATGATGCAAAAGATAAATTCTATCAAAAGGTGTCAAATCTGGTAACACCCTCCTTTAAACCAAATTTCATAAAAACTTTGACATCAAGCATTTCTCTCAACCTGTTGAATTCTTCCTCCTTCAAAGGATTTGTGAAAATATCTACAACCTGCTCTTTTGACCTACATAATAGTAATTCAATTCCATTATATTTCACAAGTTCTCTGATGAAATGGTACCAGATGTCAATATGCTTGGTCCTGTCATGAAACATTGGATCCTTTGATAGTGCTATGGCGAAATTGTTATCACAAAATACAGTTGTTGTCCCTACTGGTGGATGGTTTAGCTCCCCCAAAATTCATCTGAGCCAAACTGCCTAGCATGCAACTAAAGTGGCGGCAACATACTCTACCTTAGTAGTTGATAGTGCAACAATTGGTTGCTTCTTTGATGACCATGAAACTACACCCAATCAAAGATGGAATGCATAACTGGAAGTGCTCTTACTATCATCTATACTACTAGCCCAATCGCTATCTATGTAGCCAACAAGTTCAAACTGGTCTTTTCTTGCATAGTGGATTCCATGGTTTTTGGTCCCATTGACATAACGCAGAATCCTTTTGCCTACTTTCCAGTGAGTGTCTTCTGGTGACTCCATAAACCTTCTTATTAAAATCACTATAAACATCAAGTCTGGTCTGGTTGTAGTCAAATACATGAGACTGCCAACTAACCTTTTATAGGAAGTTGGATCAATATTTTGTTGCAATCAGTTTTGCTCAGTTTTAGGCCTTTTGCAACCGGTGTGATGGCAGTTTTGTTGTCCTCCATTTTAAACCTCTTCAAGACATACTTTGCATGCTTGCATTAAGATATGAAGATACAATTTGTAGGTTGAATAACTTGAATGCCAAGAAAGTATTTCATCAGGCCGAAGTCCGTCATGTCGAACTCCATGGCTTTTTTGAACTGTTAAAATGACATATTGCTATTGCTAGTATAAATTAGATCATCTATATACAAGTATATTATCATCATCTCTCCCTCTGCATTTATATTTATGTAGAGAGTGTGCTCATATGGGCATTTTATGAACTCGTTCTCTTGAAAGTATGCATCAATGCAATTATACCAAGCCCTGGGTGCTTGCTTCAACCCATACAAGGCTTTATTTAATTTCAAGACCTTGCCTTCTTGCCCTTCCAACTCATGGCTTGGTGGCTGGTCTATGTAAACCTCTTCTTCCATCACTCCATTCAGGAATGCAGACTTAACATCCATCTGGTAAACATTCCAACCTTTCTGGGCTGCCAATGCCAAAATCATTTTGTGTCAAGTCTTGCTACAGGTGCATATACCTCATGATAGTCAATCCCTAACTTTTGCTTATAGCCTTTTACAACTAATATGACCTTATTCCTTTCAATTTTACCTTGGGCATTAAAATTGGTTTTATATACCCATTTGACACCAATGATCTTCTTGACTGTTGGAAGATCCATTAATTTTCAGGTCTAATTTTTCTTTATGGCTTCTATCTCATCATCCATAGATTTTACCTACTTTTTATTTTGAATTGCTTCTTCAAATGTAATTGGATCACACTCAGAAAATAAAGCAAAATCAGAATATTCTTCATCAATTTCATTTCAAGTTACCTCATATATATTGCAAGCTCCTTATATTTGATTGTGTCTTCAATTTAGAGATTCTTCTTACAAGTGGAGGTGATTGCGATGATGAGGTAGTGTTGTTGCTAACACCAACAATACTGCTTGAGACTACAAGTAGATGCACTCTGTCTCCTTCCAAATCCTCAGATTCAATAATTGTTGGCTCTGGATGACCAGTCTTGGATTTTCAGTTCCATGCTTCATCTTCCAAGAACTTTACATCACAATTTATAATCAACTTCTTTGTGATAGGGTTATACAACCTATAAGCCTTTGATTCTTCACCATACCCAGTGAAGATGTATTTTTTTGCTTTATCATCCAATTTCTTTCTCTTCTCATCTAGAACATGTGCATATGATATGCACCCAAAAACTCTTAAATGAGCAACACTCGGCTTTTTGTTGCTCCATGTTTCTTGAGAAATTTTATCCTTCACACTCTTTGTGGGATACCTATTCAGTAGATAAACTGCACAACATACAACTTCTTCTCAGAAATCATGCGGTAAACTTTTTATCTTTAGCATGCTTCATTCCATCTCCATTATGGTTATGTTCTTCCTCTCTACAACACCATTCTATTGTGGTGTGTATCTAGCTATAAACTGCTTTCTAATTCCATTTTTTTTGTAGAAATTATAGAATTCATTAGAGTTGTATTCACCTCCTCCATCTATTCTAAGAGTCTTCATATAGTAGTTGCTTTGTTTTTCAACCAAAGCCTTAAAATCCTTGAATTTTTTGAAAGCCTCTAAATTTTGTTTGATGGGATATACCCATGTCCTTTGATTAAAATCATCTATGAAAGTAAAAAATAATTTATTTTTGGTAAATATGTTGGTCTGCATAGGATTACAAATATCTGAATGCACCAGTTCCAATGGTTGGGAAGATCTCCAAGACTGTCCCATAGAATATGCATCCCTATGCTACTTACCAACTAGACAACCTTCACAAACTTTATTGGGCTGCTCTATGAGGGTTAAACCCTTCACCATTTGTTTCTTGTGCAGCAGGTTCAAGCCACTAAAACTCAGGTGACCGAATCTAAGATGCCACAACCAAGTAGCATCTTTCACAACTGTACTAAATGAAAGCAACAATTCATTTTGAATTTGCAGGGAAAACATTTTGTTCTTTGTCATGGACACATTTGCTACATGCCCATTCTCTTTATATTGAATGATACATGCTCCATTTTTAAACTACATAGTTTGTTCCTTCAGCACAAGTTTTCCAACACTCAACAAGTTATGTTTCAACCCAAGCACATAATAAACATCAAAAATGTGTTTTCTTTCACCATGCTTGGTGTGGATAATAATCTCTCCTTTGCCCATGATAGGTACCTTGTTGTTGTTCCCCATATTTGCTTCATATTTTATGGTTTCTTCAAGATGTGAGAACATTTCTCTATTCCCAAACATGTGGTTGCTACACCCACTATCGAGATACCAAGTATTCCTTTGGCTCTCTTCATAAGTACTACAATTTAACAACATATTCCCACATACATATTTACTTTTGGCATATTAATTTTCATTTGTGTAGTGGGCTTGATGTTTGTTATCCTTGGGCAACTTCTTTCTACACTCATAACTAAAATGGGTAAATTTCTTGTAGTAATAACATTGGATCTTGGATTTATCATGCCTTTGATTTGATCCTCCTTGCTAATTTCTACCATTGTATCTTCCTCTTGCTTGATGGAAGTTGTAGCTAGTATGTCCTTCACTAGAGTTTGACCTTCCTCCTCTTATGTGACCTCTTCCATGATTGCCTTTGTTGCTTTGTCCTCTTCCTTCTTGATAACTTGAGGTATTCTTATGGGATTCATCTCTTCTACTATTACCTCGAAATGAGACCTACATTTTGAAGGTTTGCTCCAATGAGGACTGAGATGATTTATTCAGTCTCTTCTCATGTGTTTGCAGAGAACCCATGAGCTCATCAATAGAAAGGATTGTCAAGTCCCTTGACTCTTCAATCACTATCACCACTGAGTCAAACCTTGCTGGTAGGCTTCTCAGAATTTTCTCCACTATCCTCTAGTTCTCAAAATTCTCGCCATTCAACCTCATCTGGTTGATGATACCCATATTTCGGGTAAAGAAGTCACTCATGGACTCTGATTCACTCATCTAAATATTTTCAAATTCCCTTCTCAACATCTGCAACTTTACCAACTTTACTTTGTTGGTGCCCTGATAGGAGTTGGCTAAGATTTCTCATACCTCCTTTGATTTGGTTATTGCTATAATTCTCGAGAAAATGGTCTCTTCAACCACCTGCATTATATAAAATAATACTTTCTAATCCTTCTTCTGATTCTCCTTTAACAAATATAAATCTTCTTGGGAGAGAGTATCCAATGTTGTTGCATTTGTGAGTTCTAGGTAACCACTCTCCACAAAGTCCCATATCTTTTGAGACCCAAACAAAATTTTCGTTTAAATGCTCTAGTAATCGTAATTTTTGCCATTTAATCATGGGATCTGCAATTGTAAGGAATTTCCTCCAAAATCCATGTTTCTTATCTTCCACTAATGGTACCGGCTTTGATACCAATTTGAAAGAGTGCAACGAATTTTGGCTTAATTAATTTGAAGATGTCTCAGGAGGAGGTCACAATATCGCAAATCCTCAAGAACATTGGCAGCATAGTCCCAAAAAGGATGTAAAATTGTGACTAGCGATTTGGCAAAATTTTGCTAGCCAACATGGTCAACCTGCTTTGCAAATCATAATCAACGTGATATTGTGACCAATGAAATGATGGATTTTCATTGGTCAACTTGATCAACAGTGATATGGAGCCATAACTATCACAATATTGCAACTAGCAAAAATGAGAATTTTTGCAAATCAACTTGCCAAACATGGTCTTCAATAGAAAATGGTCGTAAAATCATGACATTAATTTTGTGAGGGAGAGTTGGATAAAATTCTTGGGAGGATAAATGGTTGTGAAATCATGACTATTTATAATGTCACGATTTTACACTCAATATTTTAACTTCTCAACTTAGCTCAAGGTCTCATTTATGCTTCAGAATGTGAGGACCCACAATTATATATATATATATATATATATATATATATATATATATATATATATATATATATTATATATATAATATATATATATAATTACAAGGGTTTCTGATCTAACCAAAAAGTGTGCACCCATCTATTGTATTATATCATATTCAATCATTCAAAGCATAAAAATGACAAGATTACATAGATTCAACAAAATAAGTGTTTCTTGTATTAATAATTGCAAAGAATCATGATTACAATCATGCCCCTCTTAGGGTCACTCAAATGATGATACAATTAATACAATGCCAAAGCCCTCAATAGGGTAGGCACACTAATGTTGATTTTCAACTAGTCACAAACTGCTTTAGGGTGGAGTTGCCCTCTTCTTCGCATTGAGGAAGGAACTTGATGGTTGAATATCCTTCGAATCTATTCCCTGCGATCAAGAAACAACATAAAAGTGTCAAAAAGATAGGTAACCTCTCATGATGAGGCTCTTTTGAGAAAAATGCACAAAGATACTATTAGGCATGTATAATCAAGAAAGCATGAAAAAATAATTCTAAACTATGTTAATTGGATCAAGATTTATAGAATTGCATAAAGGAAGACAACAACTACACTATGCATGGACCAATTATATGAAATAAAGCATGAGAATGCATAAAGAATCCATTAATGTCCTATTTGATGCTTAACACAAAGAAACTATTCTAACCTAATTCTACTAGTTAGAAATCTGCTAAACTATAATTAAACCATGGAAATAGCTAAACTAAGATAAATAGTCATACATAAATGAAAAAGGTAAGGCGGTGATACCTCTGCTACAAACCATAGCTCTGATGAGCGGTCTGCACTATAAATTTTGACTAAAAGCTGTGGTTAGCAATCTGATAGGTTTACCCTCAATTTCAAGGGCAGTGGGCTTGATCTCCTTGTCCAAATTGATGTTCAATGGTCGCCTTCGGTGTCCTCAGACTGATTTGGTGGTTGAATCACTTTGATGGGCCTTCGTTTGCTCGAATATGTTCTTTTTGGCTCTCCTAGGCTCCTAGGGCATCCATAATACAATTCATCATGAATCTTAGCAAGTAGGTAGAGGATAAGTGCAATAGCTCTCTCTCAGTATACTCGATTGAGTGTACAATTCAATAGGGCTTCACTGCTCAAATATCCAATGCTCTCTCTCATAGTTTATCCTAATTCTTAGGGGTACTTATAGGACTACCCAAGGGCGAGCGGTGGATTCATGGAGAAGCCAATACAAGAAGGGGTGGTTAGGACAATTGGATTGGAAGTTTTCATCCTCTAACCATTGTCTTCTAGATCAAATGGTCGTTTAAACTGATTTGGATTGGATGAAGTCCAACTAAACTTTAGTTAAGACCATAGGTTACAACTACGGTCTAGACTGTAAACCACAGGTCTCAGCCATGTTTCAGCCTATAAATCGTAGGTCTAGGCTATGGTTTAGACTAATTAGGCCAAGGATCCCAAATTAAGTGATTAGAACCACTGCTCTATCTTGAAGTCTGTCCAAGATCCTCCATATGGTCTTGTAGCATGTCCATATGAGTAGTCGCCCTTGACATGACGTATTTTAGGTGTCTACAAATGCCCCTTTTGAGATGCATTGTGAGATCGAACAATGCTAAGCAAAAGCAGACCTCCTAAAATGATGTCAAAGGTTCTATGGTGATCATTAGTCAGATCAACATTAGATGCATCTTTTCCAACAAAAGGATGCGCATCTTGGAATCATTACTTCCAACTAGGTGAAAGGCTTACATTTGAAAAGCTTGTGCCCTTCTCATATCATTCAGTGCATTTGTGCATTCCATAGGTATATTCTGACCCATAGATTCGAAATGCAGAGAACAATAAGCAAAGTCATATTTGTTATTTTCCCCAAGCAAAGGGGTAAGCTTATGATAGCTATTGACAATGATTCACAAGGATGAACACAATTTTGACAAGATCAAGGGATCTACGATCTCCGGGATCTTTTGTTGATTTTGATTATGATTTGATATTATGACTACCCCCTCAAGCAACGATTCGATAAGGGTAATGATAATGATTAAAGCGATGATGTCGCTTGACCACCATGGATGATCTATACAAATTTAGATTTGAGCATATTAATGCCTTGGCTAGGTCTAGTTCAGCTTTTGATTCCAAATGTTAATAGTAGTTGAACATTCCTATCCCGTGGAGCAGTCGGGCTACAATAGCCATCTTAGGGAATAAAAATGAGACAACTCTAATTAGGTTTGTGTTGAATAAAATTATCGATGATTTGTTGAAAAAGATGTCATAGGAGACATGACACGAAACGCCTCATTCCTGTGGAATAGTTCGACCTCGAAGGCCTTTTTAGGGATTGAAAATAAGCATATCAGATCAACGATGATAATTTTACCCCAAATGTCCTTATGGTAATTTACTCATCTTGTCGAATTGCATGGAGCGCAAGTCGCTGCAACCTCCAAGTGTATAGGGTAAACTACTTAATACGAGATGTATTTGGTGTTTTTAATTATTTGATATTTTTTTGTTAATTTTGATTTTTTTAATTGATCATGGTGCTTTGAACATCACCAAATTTGCAACATTGATTGCTCTTTTTGAAAATTTGATCCAATGGGAGTCATTAATTTACCTTTTTAGACCTTCCCATGGTGGTATTTTACTAAATTTCTACCAATTTCAAACCGGAGCTAGGGTCTACAGTTCCCAATTGCAATTTTGGGAACCACGACTAGGGCCTGTAGTCCGCGTGAAATAAGAAAATCTTATAAAAGGCTCAATTTTCAAATTTATTTCATTATTCCTTGACAACGATTAGAAATTGGAGAGCTTTGACAGTGATAAGCTACCTGACTTGACCCTATTAAACTCTACATCCATAAGGTACACACTGCACAATGGCAGACCGTGGGCAATCCTCATCCAGCCGAGGTAGAGGCGAGGGTAAGGTAATTCGAAACCAAGACCTCGCATCCATTAAAAATAAAATTTACCTCATTAAGAAATGGGCTAATTAAACCGTTGGTAATGAACCTCATGCTATATTAAGCTAGTTTAGGTATTATTATTTTTATTATTTTTTTTATTATTTTTAGCCATGGAAATGACTCGGGCGGGATCTCAGTCAGAGACTGTAGGTACCAGTTGTGGTTCCCAATTGATCAATTGGGTACCGTAGCTGCCAACCGTGGTCCGCATTTAAAATCCCAACGATCAATTTTTGACTGAATTCGAACTACAAGGTTGACCGGCGATTCGTAGACTTCAGGAAAATTTTTATCAAATTTTTTATTTTTCCAAGGTTTAATAGGCAAATAATATCATTTAATGCATTTTTGAGTTTTCTAATTGACATTTTTTACTTTTAGGACTGCATTATGATATGTTTTTGTATTTTTATCAGTTTTTAGATGTTTTTGATGATTTTTAGGTCATTTTTAAATGTTTTTGATTGTTTTTTAGTTAGCTTTTCTCTTATACTATGATTTTATTTCAAAGGTTGATCTCTAGAGCTCACGAGCCCAACATCCTTAAGACTCTTTATGGATATCTCACTCTCGAGGATCGAAGATGGTTCGGAGACGTCGACTTTAGCTATGTCCTAGATCAACCCACGATTAGGGTGGATCAGGCTTATTTGACTATGTTGGCCCAACGCTGGAATGTGCAGACCAACACATTTCACTTGCCTACAGGTGAAATGATTGTGACCCTGGAGGACATCTACAGTATCTTCAATATCCCCATTTATTGTGAGCCCATCGTATCTTCTACTTTTGGGGCAAAAGGGCCCGTATTTGATGCTATCTTTGGCAATCGGAGCCAGGAGACTCAGCGTAGTATCGATCATGGCGGAGTCCACATTGGATACTGGTAGGGGAAGAACATATTCTCTATGCGAGAGGCTATTTTAATGCACTTGGTGGTGCAGGTTGTTCTTCCATATTCCTCGGGCGCAAGGATTTCCTAGGACCTCCTAGCCACTTTTCAAAGAGTGGTTCAGAGCTCAATGGATCAGCCGCTGTGACTGTCCTAGGGGAGCACCCTTCTATGCTAGCTATATAGATAGCTATATCATATCACTAACCAGAGCTATCGGGGCATCAGCTACAACCTACTACTTCAGATTTGGGGTTGGCAACACATCAGGATAGAGCATCCTAGAGAGCTACCATTGCATATCTCAAATATCGATGATGACCACCAGTGTTATGCCTCTTATTGGCCTCGCAAGGAGGAGGGGTTCTAGAGCAGGACCCATGTTGGTGACATCTAGCATTACATTACATGGTTTGCATCACTCGACCTAAATGATATTGAGTGGCGGTCATACATGGATTTCCCAACATGGGCTAAGGTGGGTGAGTGGCTTCGATAGGCTCACAAAGACAGGTGGCTACTTAGTCATAAGGTCAATATTAGAGAGTATCAATTCTACTCTCGCATCCTATGTCAGTTTGGCATAGTGCAGGACATCCGTAAGATCCCATTTGTATATCGATGCTTGGATTTAGAGAGAGATCTACCATGGATTCGGCCTTCAGCTCTAGGGAACGAGCCAGATGACTTTCGAGAGTCTTGGGTTGATAGGGCTGCTACCACCCTAGAATATGATGTATGGTGGTCCATGCTCTGGTGGTATGGATTGGGGACTCTGGGAAGAGTGCCAAATGAGGCAGAGGTAGAGGTGGATCTTGACAGGCGCAGGGTGTGCCAACAGATAGAGGGCGGATGGGGCATAGAGGCCACTGCTAAGGAGGATCCTAAGGTTGACCCAGATGAAGAGGCTCCAAATGAGGGTGAGGTCCCTCCTAATAGCATAGAGGGGTTTCTCCTGGCTTAGGTTGTTGACTTGTAGAGTCATTTCGATAGATACGTTACGTAGAAGATGGAGCAAGACACCACTATTGACACTCTATGGGCACAACTAACTGATAGAGATCACAAACTGACTTAGGTAGAGAAGTAGATCACTATCCTGACTACATGGGCTATGGTAGCAGAGGGGAGGGTCTAGGAGCTCACTAGTGTGTGTGACTTGGCAGAGGTACGACTGGGTACAACTATAGCAGAGAGGGACTTAGCCCAAGATTAGAGGGGAGATCCTTCATCTTCTCATATTGTCATGGCACCACCCATAGCACCAGTACCAGTGCTACCTGGCGGTCATGATCCCATGTAAGATATTTTATGCTTATAGGCCCTCGTGGAGGAGGGTCAGGGTATCCTACATAGACCAGTTAGAGGGTTACATCAGGTTGATAGGTGGGTAGTTCCCAAAGGATTCTCATGTTGCAAGGAGTCAACGAACTAGATCCAATGATATAGGGTAGTCCATCACTAGCTCCATCCAGAGGACTCACAGATCAGAGAGGACACACAGGTCCTCCAACACACATGGCAATAGCTCATACAGGAGCCATAGGGAGACAAGTGAGACTTATAACCATAGGACTAGATGCCTGGACATACCAGTCTCTCGCATGCTAGGCCTCTTTGGGCTAGGTGGTACACAAGGCCCTCAATAGGGTGCACAATAGGCACCAGAGCTGACTACAGAGCAGGCTCTAGGTCATAGGGCTGAGGGAGTCGATGAGAGCTCCAATTCAAGGGGAGTTGGCTAGAGCTAGAGCTCTTGTCAGATCACAATTATTTTTTGCATATTTACCATTTTTGGTGTAAGGTCGAGGACCTACATGATTGTAGCCTACGGGCATTTTGCACTCATATGATGTACTTTGAGACATATTTATATATGATATGACTTGATCATTTATGGCTCATGATGTGTACTTGATTTATATGTTTATTTGATGCACATGGATGCAATGCTTATGTTAATTTGATTCTATGTGATGTGATGTATGGATGACATGCACTAGATAGATATTTAATTTATGATGATGATTATATGCAGTGATCTAGATGCTTAGATGTGCGATGTATGATGGATGCATTTGGATGCAATGTTGTCTCTTAATGTATATTTGATATTGCTTTATTGTATGCATTAATGTATGTAATGATTTATTTACACGATGATAATCTAATGTAAATGAACTTGTATGCTTTAATCACTTAAAACATAAGGAATGAATGCAAATATATTTATCAATCTAATGGATGATACCACAGAATGTTTAAACATCATGAATGTAATTGAAAATCCTTAAGATAAGAATTTAATAAATTAATCACCCATATATGAAATGCAATGAATGCAATTGTTTGATGTGAATGATATAATGTCTCATTCTATTTTCTTTTGCAAAATTTGAAAGATATGAATGATATAGTCAGTGGTCATCTAAATATTATTTCTAATATTTATTTGGTATCTATCCTATATTTTGATTGTGCACTGTATGATGATGTATCATGGACTCGATACTTTGTAATTTGATGATTTTATATGGTTTGTGATATTTGATATTTTTTTGCTATGAGAGAGATATTTGAGGTTTTCCATGAGACTCAAACACCCTAATAGACTTATCAAAAGTTGCATACTAACCACACTAGACTTCTAAGATAAAAGGCTTTTGCTAGGATAGGCCCTAACTATTCATTATCCCTATGTGTGCTCATGATTATTTTAAGATAAGACACGAGCATTCCCCGATGTCAGACAAGATTCTTTAAGCCCATTTCTAAGATAGGGGCTCCACAAATGTCTTATCCAATTTCAAGTTTAGATTTTAGTTGGACTAAGCCACTAGGCAATGTAGGAAACCTAAAGCTAGCTCTTCCACATTCAAACATTGGTCTGTCCATAAGCGATATGCAAGTGTATCAAACATATCGTCATGCATAAGGTACAATAGTGCCAACAATTCCAGGGATTCAGGCTCGTTCCTTTCTATCCTTTAATTTTTGGGATACTTGCTCATATGTAGTGAAGCAAGGGAGTCGATCCCATATTCATTCTGAACTATATTTGGATCTTCATTTGATCTCTCTTTGAATTAGATTTTGGATATTCATTTTATATCCGCTCGAAATTTTATTTATGATCTTCACTTTGAACTTGATTTGAGCCTGTTTTTTGATATTCATTCGATCTTCATTTTTTGGCATTTATATTTGATAAATTTCTTTAGAAACTTTCCTTTGGGGGATTTACTTGGGAAAACCATTTCTGGTATATTGATTGAGAATATCAATTTGGAAAATTGATCTATGATATCGATCTAGGGTATCAATCATGAGGATTGATGTGGGATACCACTTTGGGACATTGCTCATTTTATTGTAAGAAAAGGATTTTGAATAGGGAACTAACCTCTTCTTTTAGCAACTACCAACATTTCCCATACCGATCGCACAGAGGGATAAGCAAAAATAATTTTTTTCACTTCACGATACCCGGTCCTACTTCACGGATTTCATCTTTCCCTAGTCCTTATTAGGATTTTTTTAATTTTTTGACTAGGTATAGGCTTCTGATATGCTAAGGGCTATACTAACTAAACCTTAGATACAAAAGTAAAGCAAGTTTTCTACCAAATCTTGATAATACCACTAGATATGTTTGAGTGACCGAAAAATCCTAGTATATATCCATAACAACATTATAGGTTGTGTTGAAAAACATAATTACTCACATGAATGATGGATCGTGATAAATGCAGAGATGCATGATTTAGACACAAATGTGGTGTCATTTGCAAGACTGAAAAACACAATCCTTCCTCCTACGAGATGCAACGGATGACAAATACCTATATGCAATGCAGTAATGTAGCAGATGCATGTGTGAATGCAAAATGAAAATGCAAAATTCTAATGCAAAATGGAAATGTTTTTGGATTTTATGCTTTACCAATTTTTTGGATTTTATTGATTTTATTATTTTTATGAGTTTTGAGTCTCATATCTGACCAAACATTGAGTACATGCCTCTAGAGCCTTTAGATTAACAAAGCAATTTTTTTGCAAAATCCTTGGAGCTTTTTAGAATGACCGAGTGGTTTTAAGAAAAACCTCAGAGATTTTGGGGTTTGACCAAAGGGTTTATGGGTACCTTTAGGGAATTTTGGGATGACCAAGTGATCTTTTAAGAATCCTTGGAGCTTTTGGGTTGACCAAGTAGTTTTTCAAAAACTCTTGGTGCCTTTTGATTGACCAAACTACTCACAGACAAGCTTGGAGCCTTTTAGGATGACCGGGCTATTATAAGTAAATCGTCAAGGCTTTTAACTAACACGCCAAAGAAGTTTGTGGAAACCTTGAAGCCTTTTGGGATGTCTGGGTGGTTTTGAAAAAACCCTCAGGATTTTTGAGGTTGACCAAAGGGCTTACAAATGCCTTTGGAGCTTTTTTATTGACCAAACTACTTATGATAGTGTTTGGAGCTCTTTAGGATGACTGAGCGCTTACAAGAAAACCTTCAGAGCCTTTTACTATGCTCTTTAAGCATAAAATGCCTTAAGATTGATGTGTTGAGAGGTTCAGGCTCTTCAACACCCCTTAGAGACGTTAGGCGATAGGTACCCAAACCAATATTTTTAGATATTATGTAGGGTCCTAGCCAATTAGCCATGAATTTGTCTCGCATATCTGGCGATAAATTAGAGTTCTATTGGTTCTTGTATCGCTCCAAATTTTTTGCATCCTTACCTTCAGGCTATAGGATCCGTGCCCAGAAGGGGGATGAGAAAAGGATGGGACAATACCTTAGACTGAGAGGCCCTTTGAAGGTCTCGCCTCTCGGGGGAGGAGTATTAAGGTTATTTTTCGATGGATGGTGGGGTTCACTAGGAAACGTTTAGTGGTAGGATCCACGCCTAGGTTGGGAATGTGTTTGATGTGAGAAGTTTTATCTTTAATCATTCAAATCCTAGGTTTGGCCAAATGAATCTAAACTGTTCTATATAAAATGCAAATTTAAATGAATACATAAAATAGATTTAAACAGAAAATACAGAGAACAAGCTAGATGAGAAAAACCATACCTGATTCCGGATGTCTGATGGAGGTTCTGATTTTTGAAGCAGTCCAGATCATCTGGAATTTGACAGGATCATCTCCGATCTAACAGGATCGTCTGAGATCTGGCGAATTCATCAGATGAATTCGTTAGAGACCTGCAATCAGAGAAATAGACACATAATACAAAAAATGCAGCTATGATGACAGAGGGAAATGGTGTAAAATGGCAATAAATATGTTAAGATGATAATTGCAAATAGAAATGCAAGTAAATTATCATGCTTTAATAGCTAATCATGATTTTATTATGTATTTAAGCTACATGGGTGAACTCCAAGATGTAGAATAGTAGAAAATAACAATAAACTGATCTAAATGCAGAATGAAACAATAGACAAAAATGGAAAAGTGCAAACTCTAGGCACCAATTGCCCCCAATGTTGACCATAGTTGAAATTGTCTCACATTGGGACGTGATCGTCCGAGATTGTACAAGATCGTCTGCGATGATCTGAGCTTGCTCCAGCTGAAAAACAATGAAGTTCCTACAAACAAACTTGGAAAAATACGAAGGCAAATGGTGATTTAAGATGGTCTAATGCAAATAGAACTTGTGTTACAGGAAATTTCAGCCAGGAATGTCAAGGGGATGGCCTAAGATTAAATAGGCATAGGAAGGATGTTAGGAGGTTGGGGATCATCCCAATTTGGAAGATCTCCATCGAGGGAAGTCTCTAACCATGTAGACATGCTTTTGCCCTAGTTAGAGACGTCGTTGAAATAGAAGCTAATTATGAAAAATTAGTTTTGGGACAAAATCATCTGGACGTTCTGCTCCAGACGAATTCGTCCGATCTAAGGCGATATTGTCTGATCGGTGACGATATCATCCAATGGACAAAACAAATCCTAAAAATGGCACGAAAAATGAGGAAACAGGTAGCAGGCGATTTTGGAGCAGTTTTGGGTTTGAAATTTGAATTTGAATTATTTACTAAGGTAATTTTAATTATTTGCTAAGATTTACTGCGCCAAATTTAGGGTGCTACATTTTGCCCCCTCTTTAGAAAATTTTTTGAATAAAATGCGTGGAAGATGAGTTCTTCTCGATCTACGAAAAAAAAAAAATTATTCCCATTTTTAGGCGATGATTCTAGGTCGAATCGTACGACAGCTTACTATGGTGCCCCCTCCGTGTTTTTACCCAAATCGAACGTTTGAGGTAAAAACACAGAAAAGCAAAAAATTTAAAATGTTTTTAATTATTTTTTGAATAAAATTAAGAAAAATAGGGAAAAACCCTAATTCATTTTTACTGTTCGTTTTCCTGGTTTCTAGAGCTCTGCAGACAAGATGGTCGAGACAGCGCACAGATCTACAGAGGTCCGATGCGGGATATGGGTAAGGGTCCAAGCTTAGTTTAGAAGACTTTTATTTTGAATTTCATGCCTTGTAGATTAATTTTGAATGATTTTTGAGCATCACGGCCATTTTTGGGCCGTCGACGTCATCAGGACGAAATCGTCTCAATTTTGTCGAAATCATCTCGGACAAAATCGGTGATATGGGGACGATTTCGTACAATAAGGGATGATTCCCTCTTGTGAAATCGAAGACAAATTTGCTCAAATTTTAGATGATATCGTCCAATAGTGGACGATATCGTCATTTGTATGAAATTGAACTTGTTTTACTTGCATTTTTAATCACTGTGTTATTAATGATTTTTATTGTTTTGTTGTTTATGTTGCAGAGAGGATTACTAAAGAGTCGAGAATGGAAATACGACAGGATGAGGGATGACTTGGCTGTTCTATCTCAGGAAGAATGAGATCAGTTGGCTCAAGTTGTCTTGCAGCATGTGGCAAATATGCCACAGGTTTCTACAGATATGGGGCTATTGATAGCCCTAGCAGAGAGGTGGTATCCGGGTTCTTCTTGTTTCTGGTTACCGACAGGGGAGATGACTCCCACATTGGAGGATGTATGGAGGATTTTGAGGATCCCCATACAAGGACGGCTAATAACTCCCATGGCAAATCAATGCCACATGATGATGGGACTATGCAGAGATCTGAGCTTTGCCCTAGAGAAGGGCGAAGTGAACATTGAGTCGCTACACCAGATGCCTAGGGCATCTAGACTAACACAAGTTTTGGCTGGGGTGGTAGGTGGTCTACTGCTATGCCATTAGAGTGGATGCAGAGTACCATGGCTACTGAAATATGTGGTCTACAATATGAGATACCATGAGTACAGGTTTGCTTGGGGGAGCTTTGTACTATGACGATTGTATAGGATCTTGCATGGGGTCGTATATAAGGACGACCGATGTCTGGTCATGACATCATTACTACAAGTTTGGTGCTAGGAGCACATTGCGATGCAGAGGCTGGTAGGGCTCCCACTGACATGGATTGATGGGGAGAGGCCCCGAGTTTTCTACCGGTGGCTCCAGAGAGGGTCACAGCGGTGAATAGATCTGCCAATTCCCCAGAGACTACTTGATGACCTTGTCTTTGACCAGATCACCTAGAGGCCTTAGAGAAATCATCCAGGATGTTTCGAGGATGGACAGGAGCTAGCTCATGTTAGGCAAACCTGCTATCTGAGGATGGAAAAGGGAGAGGTGGATCTCCACCACTACGACCGAGTTTTGAGGCAATTTGGTCTACAATTGGGGATCCCATATCTCAGAGACTACAAGTTTTCTCGGACCATTTGGGATAACACTACAGTCAATGGGGCTCTAGATATGTAGCACTTCTAGAGTGAGGATGTAGATGATACCCCCATTCAGCCAGTGGATGGGGACAACACAGGGGTTGTCGATGACTATAATTTTGGTACACATGCATCCGCCCTCCTCGAATAACGAGGGCTTAGGGTCTGATTCATGCAGTTGTGCGTCGAATGGGGAGGCGATTCCAGACAGCCATTGAGGTGGCATAGGGTCACAGTGGGAGAGAGCAAAGGAGGCCACAGGCTTAGCAGAGGCCATGACAATAGGAGAGGAGGGAGGAGATACCCCCTTCTCCATGAAGAGAGAGTCCACCATCGCCTAATAAGGGCAAGGGTGTCAAGGTAGGAGAGAGTAGCGAGATGGCTACTCTTTGGGCATAGAATGTCCATCTCTAGGCTCAGGTGCAGTCCTTGTAAGATGAGTCTGCACGACATCGAGAGGAGGCCAAACAACTCAGAGATGATGTCACACGCCTCAGAGCACGAAGCGAAGGGGTGAACACTCAAGACTTAGCATGGGCTATTGCCTAGATCACATTCTATCAGATGCTATACCACCATATGGTACCAAAGGGGCAGAGGTTATCGCTATTGGCCCACATTGTGGAGCCTGTCATGATGAGGTCATCGAGGACATCATCACGATCAGAGTCCAAGACTCATAGCACCACACAGACTATGATGGGGCCACCTCGTCCACCTCAGGGTGGGGTAGGAGATGAGGCTGAGAGCTCGAGGGGTTATTGAGGCTAGCTGCTACAGACTGCACTGCACAAATTGATACATAGTGTTTATTATTTTTGATATAGGATGGAGTATGTCGAGGTATAGATTGTGGCTATAGACACCAAAATAGCACCAATCCGATTATGTGACAACAAGCACTGATCGCACTAACACACACAGCCCCCAGGGCAGCCCCCAGAGGTTAAACAGTGGTTCTAACCACTCACACAATAGTTTTACAAGTCAAGGATCAATTTGGCATCTTTTAGACACTCAACTACTTATTCGTCCCACCCAGGGACGAGTGCGGATTTGTACTCATCCTACCCAGGGACGAGTGTGGATTAGTACTCGTTTCACCCAGAGACGATTACCAGCGCTCGCTTTGGGGTGGGACGAACGCCAGGTTTGACCAACAAAAAGTCAGATCTCGGCGCATGACAACTCAGAACTGCCACTTAGCTTTTCTTGCATGGCATAGGAGTGCGAGTGAGTTCTTTTGACAACTCATATCTGCCAATTGACTTTCCCTTCACTGCATGGGAATGAGAGTGAGCTTTTTAGGACAACTCGGATTGGCCACTTAACTCTCCCTTCATTGCATGGGAGTGAGAGTAGGCTTTTTCATGACAACTCAGATTTGCCACTTAGCTATCCCTTCATTGCATGGGAGTGCAAGTGAGCTTTTCTAAAACATACAAAGACATGCACAGAGGCAGTTAAGAAGCCCTTGATCAAGAAGAAGTCTTCTCTTCACAAAAAAGCATTCATGCAAAGAAACACTTTTGCATGTTAATTCAAAGAGACCCCTTGGGTCTATAAAATGGTGAGTTTCCTCACCCAAAAGATATACAGAGAAGGAGCATTTTGAGCGACGAAGTGTTGCTAATTCACTTACTTGCGATTTGTGCTTTCAACATCCATAATCTCTTAATCGAAAGAGAGGTTATTGGGTGACTTTTGAAGGCACGAATCAAGAACCAACCCCAATTTTTTTGACCACAATATCCTACCAATTTGCCGACAACACATCACATCAGGTTTCGGACCCATCCCAAGCGGATTGGTGTCGAAGCAAAGTTTCACCCGTGGGTGGTTTGCCTTCGGGCACCCCCCCCTTTATTGCTTTTGGTGACTATTTCTTTTGTAGTATTTAGCTAGTTTCATGTTTATGCTTTTGTCAAGTTTTCAGTTTATTTAGACTCATTTTAACCATCGTTAGATTTATCTTTTATTTTTCATACACAAGTGCTACCGATTCTTTGTTTGTTTCTTTGAACGCAGATTTGCAGCATTAGAGGAGCAGCGAGGAATCTACCTTTACCAACGCAAGCGGCGACAACGTTTTGGTTCGCCCATCTTATATGTGGGCACGCGGAAGAAGGAATTCTGAAACAAGTTGTAAAAGACCAACATTTAACGCTCCTATCCCCTAAAAAGGAAGGAGACGCATTGTAACACAAATTTGAAAAGCATATCAATAAAAGGGATGTTTTTTATATTGCTTTGATATCTTGTGTTCATGTTCTTTCTTTTTACGCATTTTTCAATAACATAGGGTTTAAGCGTTATTTTAGTTTCGTTTACATTGCATTTTTAGTTTATCCTTTTTGTTTTCGGAATCTCGTGCTTTCAATGGCGATCACGGTGGGACCTCTGTCCTCTATTTTTTTTAGGTTAAATTACTGATCTGAAATTGCTTGTTTTGATTACAGGTACCTATTTTTCAATCATCAGACTGTTATTCGTTTCTGCAAGTGACGATTACAGAATTGGTATTCGTTTCACCCCGGGACGAATATACTATTCGTCTCACCCTGGAACGATTACTGTTCTGATATTCGCCTCACCCAGGGATGAGTATAGTTCTGTGCATTTTTTAGAGCAAATCAGAAACATCCTGTTAGGCAGAGAAGAGGTAGGGGTTTTTAAAGCTTCTGTCAAATTTCTATTTTTTTGTTTTCTGGTTTTCAGTTTTGTATGGCTTAGGGAAAGATTTCTTTTTCGTTTGCCTATTTCAATTTTTGCAAATTAAAATGAACCCCACACACCACGTGGTATTTTAAACACAAGGCGTTGGTCGTAAAACCCCAACCCTTGAGCAAGACCAAAGGTGGATTCCATTATCACTTTGGCTTGAGATATTGCATCCATTACCTCGATCACGACTGTTGCTAGACGTAAATCCTGACGAAAGCTGACCGAGTGTAGCTAGGGTGATTCCTAGCGCATGAGGATAAGTCTTCTATGGTAGGTGTCATAAACAGAGTGATTCCCCTTTCGTACCGCCTATGTTCCATGTATCATCTGCTCTCACGTACCTATAGTCTCCCTCACGTAAGGGCGGGTATATAGAGAGGTTGGTATATCGGTCCGACAATGGTATATTGAAGGGGCGACCATTTTGGGAGTCATAAGAGCCTTCATAATTGCATTTAAACGTTTCACAAAAAATTTCAAAAACAACAAAACAAACAACAAAAACACACTAAACCAGATTTAGGGCACACTATTAATCTTTAAAAGAGATAATCATTGCTTGTGTGTGTATGCTATTTTCTGTTTAGACAAAAAAATCATAAAAATAAAATCATAAAAAGAATTTTTGCATCTTTAGGGTAACATTACCATGGTGTTTACTCGTAGCCAAGCCCAATCATGGGCAGAAGCTATAGAAAATGCACCAAGAGAGACAAATCATCTCCGATATAGCCCTGAAGACTTGGCCATCCCGCCTCGGTGGTAGGGTACACAAGTTAGTTCACACCATGCCGAACATGGCTCTAGAGGCACCTCCTTGAGGGGCACTCCAACCCATACAGTCATAGAACATGGCTCTAGAGGCACCTCCTTGAGGGGCACTCCAACTCATGCCATCAATAGACAAGACTATAGAACCCCCTCCCTAAGGGGAACTCCTAAGCAACAAGAATCTTTTCAAGAAAATAACCAATATGTAGCACTTGGTCTAAGTACGAGGCCTCCCTTGGAAGTTCGTTTTGGGTGGCCTAGTGATGAAGCACTGTGTACTGCTCTAGAACAACAAAGGGTCCAAAAGGAGGAACCATATGATTTTGTTGCTCCTAATTTACCCCCGATTAATGTCGGACACAGTAGACCATATCCAAAACATCAGGTTCTCCCGACAAGGCAAGACAATTCTGCCCGCACTTTTTATGCATATCACAGAGAGAGTGAGGAGGATCACTACGTTCCTCAAGAATAGTACTCAGTGTAGAAATGATGCACGTCTACACCTGCTTTATATCCAGATCGCTCATTGAGACCAGAGCTTCAAGTTAATGCTGCCAACCTCGACAGAGGGAAGCAACATATAGGGGTCTCAGAGCACCATGCTCAAAACAGATATGTAGGGGAGACATCTAGGCCTCCTAAACAAGAGACGGTGGAACAAAATGACTTGGCATTTTCCCAACTAGCCACCCGCCAAGCGCAAATCATGCGGCTTAGGCAAGACCAACAGAAATTAGAACATTTGTGTCGCCTTAATCAAGAGCGCATTCAGCGTCAGACAACTGAATTGCTTCACAACAATGCGCTTGAGAAGGCCCCAGTTCCTCGCACATAGCAATCTGAGATGTATGTGAGGCACAACCCCTTAGTGCGAGACAGGTCTCCACGACGTCAGCAAGCACTGCCTCCAAGACCTCCTAGACCTGAGCGGGAGGCCACTCCTCGCAACCGTGATGGGCATCCTCCGTGGGCACCCATCCATGTTTACAGGCCTAGGCCAAACACTCCTCAAGAAGATTATGAGGATTATGACCAAGAAGAAGAGCGGGCTGAAATGCCCTATCAAGGCAGAAGGGATGCTACCCATTTATCCATCCAAAGGCCTCAAGTTCCCCGCAACCCATAGCGGGAACAAACCAAGGAGGAGGAGATTACGTCCTCCGATGCATACAAAGTGTTGTTAGAATGCTTGGAGACTATGGAACTCAAGACTTCTGGGCCCCAAAAGCCTACCTTACGCCAACTCCGTAGTCATCCGATGCATCCATCAGTGCCAGCACCTCCATACCCCGAACATTTCAAGCTGCCCCAGTTGGCACTCTTTAAAGGGGATGAAGATGCTCAAGAGCATGTGACTCGATTTTTGAGCCAATGCTTTGGTATACAAGACAATGATGCATTGCTATTAAGAACATTCATAACCACATTCACAGGATCTGCCTCGGATTGGTTTACCCATCTACCAAAGCATAGCATCTACAACTTGGATCAACTAGTGGATGCGTTCCTAGAACGTTTTGCTTTCAATACAAAGAAAAAGGCGTCACTCAGTGATCTAGCTAGCCTCAAATAGTATGAGGAGGAATCTATGGTGGCATATGGGAATCGATGGAGGACGGTGCTTTCAAAGTTGTCCTACCTCCCTCCTATGTCCGACCTAACTCAAATGTTTGCAAAGAGCTATTTGTGAAAGATCTCTGTGCTATTGCAGCTGCAGCAATACGCCACTTTAGAAGAAGCTCTGGCGCAAGCTAGAGTTATCGAAGAGATCAAGATACAGGATGGCAAAATTTCCAAGCCTAAGAAAAAAGAGTGGAATAAGAGCACCAAAATAGGGAATACGCAACAGACACCCGTCGCGGTCAATCAAGTTGCTATCAATGCCCCTACGCCTGCCCAAGCAACACAGCCTCCAAAGGCTAATTATCAGGCGGTGCCTCACAATAACTATGAGAAAGATAATAAAAAACAAGATCAAAATTAGCAGCGTCACCCTAGGCGGCAATTTACACCATACACTGAGTCTAGGGACTCCTTGTTTGACCGTTTGTCAATGGCAAACTTGATTAATCTGCCAGAGATTCCAACAATTGATCCTAATGCGCCAAAGCCTAAGGGCTACAGAGAGGATCTTTTCTGTAGATTCCATAGAAGGAAAGGGCATGACCTTAATGTCTATTGGACGTTTAAAGGTTTAGTGCAAGATCTCATTGATAATAACACATTGGTAGTGGATAACCCCATCGCACCCAACAACCAACAAATGGGTGTTTTCAAAGATCCTTTACCCACACATGATGTACAAACAAAACCTCTTCATGTCAATGAAGTGCAATAGAGTTGCCCCATGGAGGGGTATGTTGGGATGATTAGCATTGTGACAAGAAACAAGAGACACCCAGGAGTTGCCCCCGCGACAGCCACTAGGGAAGTTCCATCCACGTCACAACCTCAACCGAATCCTACACAGTTGCCCCCGCCTAGACCAGTGGCCATGATTCGAACTAGACTTACTCAAAGTCTATGGACCACATCGGCTAGGCTCTCCATTTATGAGCTTATTCAACAATCGACGCCCCATCGAGAAGCTCTTATGGAGATATTAAAGGCAATTGAATTGCAACCCCACGAAGCGGATTCGTTCAACAATTTTGTGGGGCATGTCAAACAGTGTACTGAACCAGTCATTACCTTCAGGGAAGATGAGCTAAAAATGATGACTGGAGATGTAGCGGATCCACCCCTGCACGTTATTGCATGGGTCAACGGGACTCCGTACAAGCGGGTGTTGGTAGACACTGGTTCGTCCAGTAACATTATTACAACCGTTGCACTAAAACATTTGAAGCTACCAGCCTCTCACATTGCACCTTCCACTTATACCCTTCGAGCATTTAATGATGCGATATGCTCGATAGTTGGCACAATTGTCCTGCCCATACAAGTGGGACAAAAGACCATTCATACGTTGTGCCACATTTTAGAAGGTGAGATGGCTTACAATATCTTGCTTGGGCGGCCTTGGATCCGGGATATGAAGTGTGTCCCTTCAATTGCTCATCAATGTTTGAAGTACACATTTGAAGGACAAGTGCACGTGGTCCCCATAGATTTGGAACCTTTTAAATATTGCAACTCAGTGCAAATCATGCCGCAGTCGACCCTCCCTTCAACGCATGTGGATTTCCAGTTAAATCCATCTAAGAGGGGTCCGACTAAGCAAGAATCTCCATTACCAAATCAATCAAATTCCCAAGCGGGTTCATCTTCTTCATCCAGTCCTCCCACAATGATGCCACCTACGGTGGCCACACCAATGGACAAAGGAAAGAAGCCCCTGGAAGCGGAACCACCTCTAGTCTCCAACATCTCTACAAAAGAGACGCCTAATAGAATGGAAGTTGAGACGCCTAGTTCACCCCACATGGAGTGGACTCAAGGAGAACTCCCATTCGCTTCCTCTCAATCGCCAACGATTACTTGTTGAGATGTCTAACACAGGCATGGGGGAGTATATAGTGCGCAATGTTGTTGCAACGCCCACACTTCGATCTATGCAAGACATGGGAAGACCTCGACTCCCCATAGGCTCCGTGGTTCCTTTAGGCTACCCACCTAATCAGACAAACTTTATTTTTGGGGGCCTGGATCATGGCGTTGAACCTTCCCGACAAGAAGAGGAAGATGAAGATCCCTTTGTGGAAGATGTCAACTATCTGGCTAACCCAGACTTCGCATTACGATATCTTAGCCAATGCAATTGGCATGGATACGGGTTAGGCAGGTATGAACAAGGAATGCATGTTTTGTGCCAACCAAGATACCAAATGCCTTATGACAAGTCAGGAGTAGGGTTTAATCACCCTTTGCCCCTCGACATCTTGGTCGAAAACATGCAAAGCCTAGGGATAGGCAACAAGGATGGGTTGGCATCAGATCCATATGCCAATCCAAATACAACTTATACATTGGGGGATTATTTCCCATTACAAACAAATAACCTTGTTGACCTCAACAACCCTTTCCCTACGGCCGAACAAGGAGAAACCTCATGGACTCACCCACAAGGGGAAGATGGACAAGACCATGAAGGGTCTTCCGAAGATGAGTCGGAGTACGATCATTCGCACGAATATCCAATGAATGACGATCAGGAAAGCTTCTTGATGATGTTCCCATTGAATGATCCCAGTGAGCATAGGCTACCTCAACAACAACAATATCCTTTGGACATAGATGACATGTTTGAACACTTACACATAGGTCCAAGACATAGGTGGCATTTCAACCCGGCGTAGTTATAGCAATTACTGCACCCGCCACTCCAGGAATACAGAGAGCATCTTCCGCCTGGAGACCCTATCAAACCATCAGTGCCTAGGGTAGACCCTATTTGCAGGTCCACGCATAGGGCTGATCCCTTTGTGCCAGTGCCTACAGAGCCAGATCCAAAGCACCAAGAACATCCCGAATGTCAGAGTTGTCACATTTGCGGTAATGGAGATTACAATCATTTCATCAACATGGTCTCCATTGACTTGACCGCCCCCATCCATGATCCAGCCAATCCAACATGATCATTGCATCTAGACATAGAGGCTATAGATTGGGATCGCGCTGACACACCACCATCTCCATCAGAGTATTGGCCTTGCGGTGGGATGTTTCATTTCACTCCAGGACAGACTCAGGATGTCTTCCATGCTGAAGAGGAACTTGACGTTCCTAATGATGATCTTAATTCAGCAAACGATATCCATCTGATCCCAATTCCACACCAGTTGGAAGACGGATCCCATATTTCGGTCGAAGCAACGATTGATGTAGACATCGGCACAGATCCAATGAATCCATGGATTCTCAAGCTAGGGGTAAGTCTTTCCCCCGAAGAGCGAGCCGATTATGTTACCCTTCTTAAGGAAAAGAAGGAGGTTTTTGCATGGTCATACAAGGATATGTCGGGACTAGACCCACAGCTAGTCACGCATAATTTAACGCTTGATCCGACAATCAAGCCAGTCAAGCAAAAACTATGCAAGATGCACCCAACAGTGGCCTTAATGGTAAAATATGAGTTACAAAAGTTGTTGGATGCCCAGTTTGTCATCTGTGTGGATTATCCTCCATGGTTGTCTAACATGGTTCCTATCAAGAAGCCCGATGGGAGGATTCGCATATGCACTAATTTTTGAGATCTTAACAAAGCGAGTCCTAAGGATGATTTTCCCTTGCCAAGCATCGACGCGTTGGTAGACGCCACAGTGGGCCACGAAATGCTTTCCCTTATGGATGGTTTCTCAGGATACAATCAGATTCGTATCAATCCTGAGGACCAACTAAAAATGGCATTCACAACGCCTTGGGGGACATTTTGCTATAAGGTCATGCCTTTTGGCCTTAAAAATGCTGGAGCCACCTACCAACGTGCCATGACGTACATATTTCATGATTACATGCACAAAACTTTGGAAGATTACATGGATGATTTGTTGGCCAAATCTCTTTTGTGCCCAGATCACATCGGTGACTTGAGCAAGGTCCTTGATCGCCTCATTGAACATAAAGTCAGACTAAACCCCAAGAAGTGCGTCTTTGGCGTCACCTCTGGAAAGCTCTTGGGTTTCATAGTCTCCAAACGAGGAATTGAGGTCGACCCAAACAAAGTCAAGGCAATCCTTGAAATGCATCCCCCAACCACCATCAAGCAGCTCAAGAGTCTACAGGGAAAGGTTGCATCGATCAAGCGCTTCATAGCACGAGTTATCTGACAAATGCCGACCCATGAATAAATTATTGCATAAGGGGGTCACATTTCATTGGGATGACGAGTGCCAGTCTGCCTTTGATGACATTAAATAGTACTTGGCTTCGTCACTAGTATTGGCACCACCTAGACCAGGAGTGTCATTCTATTTATACATCTCAGCCACTGAGGTGGCATTGGGTGCCATGCTATCCCAAAAAAATGAACTTCACAAAGAACAGGCTACATACTATCTTAGCCGCACCCTGGTCAGTTATGAACTTAACTATGCATACGTTGAAAAGCTCTGCTTGGCAGTGGTGTTTGCTACCAAAAAGCTATGCCACTACATGCTCAGTAATAAGATGTATGTTGTGTCTAAGGAGAATCCATTGCGATACATGATGAGTCGTACTTATCATAGTAGCCGCACGGCGAAATGGATCATGTTGTTGATGGAGTTTGACATAGAGTTCATTGGACAAAAATCCATAAAAGGTCAAGTCATCGCCGATCAACTAGCTGAGGCTCCTCTTGAAGACGATCAGCCTCTGACTTTTGAACTACCTGATGATGGGGTCTTCCATGTTTCAGAGTCGCCAGATTCTGATGAGCCTGAGTCACAAGCTGACATAACCCTATTCTTCGATGGTTCTAAATGTGAGCAAGGGGGTGGCGCGGGAATTGTATTCTTCACTCCGCAAGGTGCTCCAATGCCCTTGTCATTTAAATTAGACTTCCCGTGCACTAACAACAATGCAGAATATGAAGCCTTGCTCATAGGTCTTCAGACAACAATCACCATGAACATTAAATGATTGAACATCTTTGGTGATTCGCTGTTAATTGTCAATCAAGTAAAGGGGATATTCCAATGTAAATGTCCAGTTTTGCAGGCCTATAAAGCCCTTGTGGACAAATTCTTGGCACAACTTGAATGGTATGACATCGAGGCACTCCCTCGATCATCAAATCATTTTGCGGATACTATGGCCTCCTTGGGGTCACTCATCCCGCAAGACCCTTCTGGTGAAATGACAACCATTCAGGTTAAAACATTATCGCAATCTACGATGGAGCGTGCAAGCTCGATCCGACGCCAGGAATCCACCTGATCCAGATTGAACCATCTCCGGATAAGTTCTCTCGAATTCGAGATTGTTTGACTCAAGCCAATTGGGGGTCCTTGTTCTCCCCGACCCCTCTTACTAGCAACACCACGTTGTTTTTACAAGTTCTTTCCTGCTCAGCTTTTGTTCGGGATGGACTTCAAGAGGGATTGGCCGTTCATACTATCGAGGTTTCTGATCAGCAAGATTGGTACACACCCATTCGGGATTACCTCAAGCTAGGTAATCTCCCACTTGGATTGACACAAGCCATGAAAAGATCATTCAAACAGAAAGCGGCAAAGCATGTCTTGTTAGGAGACATTTTGTATCATCAAAATTATGAAGGAATCCTCCTTCGTTGTTTGGACCAACAAGAGTCCGCTTGGGCGATCACCCAAGCTCATGATGGTACATGTGGTGGCCACTTCAGCGGTATGGCCATCGCAAAGCGCATTCTTCGCATGGGTTATTATTGGCCATCTTTAGAGCGAGATTGTTGCGCATATGTGAAGAAGTGCATGAAGTGTCAGCACCATGCTAATTTGACACACGTACCTTCTCGGGCCTTGCAGCCGATTCAATCGGTTTGGCCTTTTTCATAGTGGGGCTTTGATCTAATTGGAAAGATCTCCCCTGCATCGTCTGGTCATCACACGTTTATTTTAACGGCCACAGAGTACTTTACCAAATGGGTGGAAGCAATTCCGCTAACCACTACGACTGGATCCCGCATTGCGAAGTTTATTTTGCATAACATCATATGTCATTTTGGTATTCCATCCAAGATCTTGTCAGATAATGGGACACCATTCAAGAATAAATATGTGCATGCTTTGACCACAAAGTACAAGATTCAGCATAGCTTTTCAACACCCTATTATCCATAGGCAAATGGGCAAGCAAAGGCATCAAACAAAATGCTAGTCGCCATTCTCAAAAAGATAGTTGCAGACAATCATAAAGATTGGCACATTCAGATCCCGCTTGCCCTATGGGCTTATCGCACCAGCATTCGAATGCCCACTAGGGCAACTCCATTTTTGCTGGTGTATGGCTCCGAGGCAGTCATGCCTTTTGAGTTGGAAATTCCTTCCCTGCGCATTTCAATGCAAGAGTTCATCGATGATGACACTGCATGGCAGGCCCGGTTAGATCAACTGACGTTGCTCGATGAACGACGCGTTAATGCTCTCGAGCATTTGCGTATCTATCAAGAGCGACTTAAGAAAGCATACAACATGAAAGTCCACCTTAGGGAATTTCAGGTTGGTGACTTGGTCTTAAAAGAGAACCAAAAGAATTCTAATTTGTCGTCCCATCTACGGGACAAGTTTGCGGCAAACTGGTTAGGTCCTTACATCATTGACAGTAGAATAGGACCCGGAACATACCGACTTGCCTCTCTTGAAGGAATCAAGGAAACAGAACCCTTGAACATCATTCATTTGAGGCCATTCCACATCTAGAGAGCCATAGTCCAACTAAAAGCTCCAAGGATTATCATAATCGCTTGGTCAACCCTAAATGCCCCAAAGGTATCTATAAATCCTTTGGTCAAAACAAAAAGCTCCAAGGATTATCATAATCGCTTGGTCAACCCTAAATGCCCCAAAGGTATCTATAAACCCTTTGGTCAAACTAAAAGCTCCAAGGATTATCATAATCGCTTGGTCAACCCTAAATGCCCCAAAGGTATCTATAAACCCTTTGGTCAAGACAAAAGCTCCAAGGATTATCATAATCGCTTGGTCAACCCTAAATGCCCCAAAGGTATCTATAAACCCTTTGGTCAAGACCAAAATCTCCAAGGATTTTCATAATCGCTTGGTCATCCCTAAATGTCCCAAAGGTATCTATAAACCCTTTGGTCAACACCAAAAGCTCCAAGCGTTACCATAATGGCTTGGTCAACATAAATATTAAAAAAAAATAATATAATCATCAAAAATCACAAAAACATTTGCATTTCAATTCCATGCATACTCAAAAAAAAAAAAACAAAAATCACAAAAACATTTGCATTCCAATTCCATGCATTCTCATAAAAATCAAAATCACAAAAACAATTGCATTCCAATTCCATGCATTCTCATAAAAATCAAAATACAAAAATATAGGTTGCATTAAGCATTGCATCCATACATTGCATACTTTGCTAGGTCATACAAGTCAAAAGCACCATAGACAGTCATTACTTGGCAATTCCATCCTTTTCCACATCAGATCCATTTTCATAAACGCCTACATCTAGAATAGCACCATCGCCATTTTTAGCATCGTCAGTTGTCTCCTAATGTATATAGGGTTTTCGTCATTCAGATGTCTTTAAATTTCTAGCCAAAACTGTACATAGTTAAGCAGATTTTACACGGGAAAGTTTTACTTGGATCACGCCTTGTTACGTAGCATCCCAACACAAATTAACACACATATAAAAATTCCTAAGTTGTGTGAATGAAAGATGAAACCTGCAAAGTAATCCAGGGTCACCATAAGCGAAACGGCTATCTTGCTCATCCCCCTGTGCGAATGACCCCAGGAATGCTGAGAGTTGGCAAAAGGACAAGCATCCTCCCTACCCAATTCCCCATGAATCCCAAGTTCTCAAAAGTTGCAAAACATCAAAAATTTGCAAAACGTCAAAACACTAAAATTTGACATCCTACAGTGCACACATCAAAAGGCACAAACAATAGTGATTCTCGTCACTCCATATCCAAATCCCTTGCTCAAAAAAAAAAAAAAAAACAAAACAAAAATAAACAGTGATTTTATCACTACAAAGGAGCAAGTATCCCAATACAATTGAAGAAAATAAGGGAGTCGAACTTGAATCCCTGGAACTCTCAGCATTTCGACAGGTCATGAGGCAAGCTTCAATACCGGTTTGGTTGATAGCCTATCGGTCACTGGCGGTAAACCTCCCGCATGACGATATATCTGTCACATTAACTTGTGTATAGATCAATGTTTGCATGTGGATGAGCTAGCTTATGGTATCCTAGATAGCATCGCAGATTAATCTGACTAAATACAATAAAGGAGTTAGTGGAGCTAATTAGGTGATCCTCAGTACAGGTTCGGTTGAAAGCCCATCTGGCATCGGCAGTATCCCGATGAATAACACATAAACGAACTCAATTGCACACACAGGGATGTGAAATAACTTGGTTAAATTCAAGTCGGATTTAGACCTTGTTTAGAAGTCTCGCGAGATAAATGTACAGTCTTGGCTAGTTAGTTAAAATATCTGCATCTCAGAAAAGCTTAACTACATTTTCAAACAACCAGTACATTTCATTCCGTACATCACCATCAGAAAATAGACAAAATACAAAAAAAAAGTTTTCACATGCACAAGCATTCCACAAAGTTATCCCATTACTATAGCAAGTCAATCCAATCTTGTACAGTCTATGGTGCATCGACAAATCATCAACAATTCATTTCATTCATTCCATATGCATACATCATACAAATTAGAACCATCGCATTCATAATCGCATATGCATACATCAATGTAAAAACATGCACATAAAAATAAATCATGAAAAATGTACAAACACCAAAAAGAGTCATCTGTATATATATATCATAACAAAATTGCCCACAGGCTACAGTGCACCGGTCCTCGGACCTCGCTCCCATAATCCAAAAACTCAAAAACCCCCAGCCTAGGGCATCGGCCACCATGATCACGCAGGATCGGTGCGACGAGAACTACCCCCTACAGTATCGGTCCTCTGGGACCTCTCAGGGCGACTGCTCGCCCCTGCATCATGCCCACTAGCACCTCCCTCATCTCGCCGCCTGCGACGGGATGATGCCGACTGCTCTGTCCCGCTGTCTCTCGTCCGATACGACGAGCCACTCGTCGGAGGCTCTGGTATTCGCCCACCAAGGCAGATAATCTCGCCCTCCATCTCTCACCGATGTCGACTCCACTCTGCCTCCCACCTATGGTAGTACGTGATTGCATCATCATGCTGTGCTAGCTGCACCCGCAGGAGATCCCTCTCCCGTGCAGCATCCGTATCACCCTCCTATCGGTGAGACGTAGCCCCTATGCTCTCTCACTCTACCAACTATGTCCGCAGGAGATCCCTCTCCTGCGTCATCTCCCCAAGCTCTCCATCTCACCTCTGTAACACCTCCGTCAATCGTGCTACCTCAGCATGCAACCCCACCTCTGTATCCCCCGACCTGGTCGGCTGCCTCGACCTCTCTGGAGCATCAGCCTACTCCAGAGCATCCTGCATCTCTGGCTGCTCCTCATCCCCAAAGTCCTCTCCTGCATCTGCAACCTCCACCATATCCACATCAGTAGGAGCTCCCCAACCCTCTCCTGGTGCCTCTGCACCCTCTTCGCCTCCCGCTGCCTCATCCCCTCCCAATGGCCCCTCACCTCGCCATTGCCGGAGCGTCCACCACTCCTGGTACTCGATAGTCACTCCGACGTCATCCACGTCCGGAATGTCTAGTACTGTATCCGCCTCCTCCCCCAGTGGCTCGAGGATCGGTGCAGCTAGGGTCCTCTCATCGCTCTAGCATCGATAGACTACGGGTTCCCCAGGCAACCCCTGGCGTACCCCAAACTATCGTGTCACTCGGAGATAATGAAAGTACTCCTGCTCTGTCCCGTGTCGTCCAATGACCCATCTCCCCCTTCGGACCCATCGAAGCCACTCATCAGCCTCTGGCCATGCGGGACAATCCCGATATGGCCTCCACACCACATCTCCTGGAGTCAGTCATGCCAATGCATCTCTGTAATGGTCCACGTCTCCCGCAAACCGTCGACTCTACCCCCGCTCCTCAGACCGATACCATAAAGCACCATAACCAATATCTCTGTCCACCATGTCCGCCCGTGTAGTCCAGGGTAGCCCTCGTGGTCGCTCTATGGCTATATGTTGCCATGCCCAGCACTGCAACAAGTAACTGCAGCCAATCCCCTTCCGCCTTCGACAGCGGACCTCATACAACTCATCATATAATTGAGCCAAAAGCGTCTGGCCCCATCTCATAATCACCGGCTCTGTCACCGGACAATCCACTAACTGCCACACCACCTCCAATAGGTTCCATGGGAACCTCGCTCCTGACGAGTCTGGCAGGAGCATGTTGGAAATGAGGCTCATGAGTAGTGCATGCCTCACTCCCAACATTCCCCTAGCATACCACCATCGTACCAAAATCCCCCCAATCTGACAATCCAGCTCTGCCCTCTCCAATGAGCTCATCCCATCCACATCCTCCCCGTGTCCAAAATATCGGGTCAGTACAGCCGTCCTCTGGCCTCGTGGCGTCGTCCGGATGGGAACCCCGTCTATCAAAATCCGAAGAATCCGATACACGTCCTCTAAGGTGACTGTCATCTCCCCTGTCGAAAGATGGAAGGTGTTCGTCCGAACATCCCATAGGCCGATCAAAGCTGTAATGTACGCCCGATCCGCAACAACTGCATCCAACCGAGCCACATGCTTGAGCCCTAAGGCATCAAGCCACTCCCAGTCCTCCGCACTCAACGCCTCGCGGGCATTAGAAAAAATAGTCGGTACCCGATGTCGACTCTTCACCACCTGCACATCATAACAAATAACACACATCAAAAACATGCATCAAATTACCATCACATGTACAAAAATGCATAACTGTACAGTAACATCTTTCATTCACATGTACATCCATTACCAAAAAAAAAAAAAAAAAAATTTGCCATGGTTTACCTACGGTTTTACCTAAGTTTACCATTTCAAAACAAAAAAAATTCATCCAGTTTTCATCTTACATTTCATCAAAAACAACAAAAATTTGACATGGTTTACCTATGGTTTTACCTAAGTTTACCATTTCAAACAAAAAAATTCATCCATTTTTCATTTTTTAATTCCATAAAAATAACAAAAAAATTCGACATGGTTTACCTACGGTTTTGACCTAAGTTTACCATTTCAACAAAAAAAATTCATCCATTTTTTATCTTTAATTTCATAAAAATAAAAAAAATTTGACATGGTTTACCTACGGTTTCGACCTAAGTTTACCATTTCAAACAAAAAAATTCATCCATTTTTCATTTTTTTAATTCCATAAAAATAACACAAAAATTCGACATGGTTTACCTACGGTTTCGACCTAAGTTTACCATTTCAACAAAAAAAAATTCATCCATTTTTCATTTTTTTAATTCCATAAAAAAAAAAAAAAAAAAATTCGACATGGTTTACCTACGGTTTCGACCTAAGTTTACCATTTCAACAAAAAAATTCATCCATTTTTCATTTTTTAATTCCATAAAAATTACAAAAAAAAAAAGGGCATGGTTTACCTACGGTTTCGACCTAAGTTTTACCATTCACATCAAAAACAAAACATTTTTATAACCATGGTTACCCTAAGGTGTTACTCTAAGTTTCATTTTGGGTTTATCCTATGGTTTTCCATCTAAGTTTCCATCGGTTTGCATCCACGTTTCATTTGGTTTCATGGTCTTTAATTCATTCACCTTTTAATTTAATTAATTAGGGTTCCATGTCTTAAACAAAAGAAAAACATAATAAAAACACATTTGCATTTTTCAAATTCAAACTCGAGGAGATAGTGCACTTACTGGTCTCACCTCGGCTCCGCCGCTTGATGACCCGGTCTATGCACTCATGGTGGCTGGAAAATCTGGCAGCGCTTCGCGTCAGAAAATCTACCTCCTCCTCCCCAGAGCTCCAAATCGCAATCGATGAACAGTGCAAATGAGCCAAATCCATCATTTTCACATATTTATACTTTTTGCTTGTTTGGTAATCATCCTTGCCTGGAACGAGCACTTTTTCCTCGGAGGCGCGCTCGTCCCACCCCAGGACGAGTACCATCATGGCGTTCGTCCCCCCGGACGAATAAAAAAAAAAATCAAAAACACCCAAACTATAAAAATGACAAATGCCCACAAAACCACTAAAAATTGCCGGACAAAAGTGCTCTTGCACTTAACCTCTTGGCATAAGAAAACTGATGTCGGGGTCTACCTTGTCGTTATCCTACTCCCCAAGAAGGCTACCATAGCCGGACCGCTCCACGGGAAGACGGATTTTTGCCAATGTTAACCCCAAATGGCATCCCAAAATGGGTTCACACCCACCAAAAATAGGTCAAAACAATCGGGAAACTGCTCGAGCATGCACCGGCTAACATCTGAAGGCACCCTCACTTAAGTCATCTTGGGTCAAGCGACTCGTCGCTTTTCTCATGTCGGTCATTCCCTCATCGATTCGTCGCTTGAGGGGGTAGTCACACTTAGTTGCCAATCAACAACAATATACCCAGTCTTGGAAATGACACGCATTCAAAGGATCATTGCAAAAGACAATCGCGCCCCTGCTTGGGGCAGCAAACAAGCAATTATCACAAACTGATCATATACTTGGCATTCGTGAATCATGAACTCAAGGTTCCCATAGACAAAAGGTTGCGCCCTTTGCCTCTTCATGACTGATCAATGTCTAAGTTCAAGTAATACCTCACCGAACCAGGTTAATGCTTGATTTAAGTTCCTTAGCTCGTCGAAGCAAGGATTCAAGAATGCGTGCCCTTTCCATACTTGGGGCATCAAGAGTTGGTTAGGTTACTGAGAAACCCTAATCATTAGTGCTTTGGTTATCTATTTTTGCTCAGCACTTGCACCATGTGCAGCGCTTTCCAAAAAGGGGCATCTGTAGACACCAAAACAGCACCAATCCGATTATGTGACAACAAGCACTGATCGCACTAACACACAAAGCCCCCAGGGCAGCCCCCAGAGGTTAAACAGTGGTTCTAACCACTCACACAACAATTTTACAAGTCAAGGATCAATTTGGCATCTTTTAGACACTCAGCTACTTATTCGTCCCACCCAGGGACGAGTGCGGATTTGTACTCGTCCTACCCAGGGACGAGTGTGGATTAGTACTCGTTTCACCCAGAGACGATTACCAGCGCTCGCTTCGGGGTGGGACGAACGCCAGGTTTGACCAACAAAAAGTCAGATCTCGATGCATGACAACTCAGAACTGCCACTTAGCTTTTCTTGCATGGCATAGGAGTGCGAGTGAGTTCTTTTGACAACTCATATCTGCCAATTGACTCTCCCTTCACTGCATGGGAATGAGAGTGAGCTTTTTAGGACAACTCAGATTGGCTTCTCTCCCTTCTTGTGGTGGCTTTTCTGCAATCAGATTTGCCACTTAGCTATCCCTTCATTGCATGGGAGTGCGAGTGAGCTTTTCTAAAACATACAAAGACATGCACAGAGGCAGTTAAGAAGCCCTTGATCAAGAAGAAGTCTTCTCTTCACAAAAAGCATTCATGCAAAGAAACACTTTTGCATGTTAATTCAAAGAGACCCCTTGGGTCTATAAAATGGTGAGTTTCCTCACCCAAAAGAATACGAAGAGAAGGAGCATTTTGAGCGACGAAGTGTTGCTAATTCACTTACTTGCGATTTGTGCTTTCAACATCCATAATCTCTTAATCGAAAGAGAGGTTATTGGGTGACTTTTGAAGGCACGAATCAAGAACCAACCCCGATTTTTCTGACCACAATATCCTACCAATTTGCCGACAACACATCACATCAGGTTTCGGACCCATCCCAAGCGGATTGGTGTCGAAGCAAAGTTTCACCCGCGGGTGGTTTGCCTTCGGGCACCCCCCGCTTTATTGCTTTTGGTGACTATTTCTTTTGTAGTATTTAGCTAGTTTCATGTTTATGCTTTTGTCAAGTTTTCAGTTTATTTAGACTCATTTTAACCATCGTTAGATTTATCTTTTATTTTTCATACACAGGTGCTACTGATTCTTTGTTTGTTTCTTTGAACGCAGATTTGCAGCATTAGAGGAGCAGCGAGGAATCTACCTTTACCAACGCAAGCGGCGACAACGTTTTGGTTCGCCCATCTTATATGTGGGCACGCGGAAGAAGGAATTCTGAAACAAGTTGTAAAAGACCAACATTTAACGCTCCTATCCCCTAAAAAGGAAGGAGACGCATTGTAACACAAATTTGAAAAGCATATCAATAAAAGGGCCATTTTTTATATTGCTTTGATATCTTGTGTTCATGTTCTTTCTTTTTACGCATTTTTCAATAACATAGGGTTTAAGCGTTATTTTAGTTTCGTTTACATTGCATTTTTAGTTTATCCTTTTTGTTTCTGAAATCTCGTGCTTTTAGTGGCATACCGATCTGGTTTTGAGATGATGTATATATTGTTGATATATATATAGATGAGATATTTTTGATCATATGACTTGTCTTATGTGTTTGTATGATGCTTTAATGTTTTGATGTGATTGATTTGATGATTTATGTAATTATGTCATTTGGAAATATTATGGTTTGAATGTCATGCTTTTAAAATTTAAATGAAATAATCTGATGTAAAAAAATTGGTTGTTGTGATGTGATTTGATGAAAAATAAAAGGGGACTTTTAACAATAATTTCAAAGGACATTGTTGCTATTATAGACCATTTCATGGAGTCGCCGCTCGCTAGGTCGTCAAGCTAATCTTGGTATAGAAATATTGCTAAAAGTAAAAGAGTGCTTAAGAGACTGTCTTAAGACTTTGTTGTGATGATGCAAATGATGATGATGATGGTGATTTGTTTTCAGATTTCCATGAAATCCAAAGAAGAAATCCAAAGAAGAAAATAAGAAAATAATAGTTTTATTGCATTGTTGATTTTTAATTTTTGAAAATGAATAGAAAATATGAAGATGAGGACTTGCGCTAGGCATAAAATTCCAATTTTGGTTTTGGAACTATACCATCATCACGAAAGTCAAAAAGTTATATATAAATGTAACTTTATTGCATGTTTTTTGAAAATGATTTTGATTTTTTTGATAATGCATGTAGTTTTCTTTATACTAAACAACTGTTCTTAGAGAAGAAAATGAAATTATTCCAGAAAATTTGCAAAAATATTTCAAAGTATCTTAAAGACAAAAGTTAGATTTATGAGGAATCCCATGTGCATATGTGAATTCATTACCGATCTTGATTTATCATAATGATACAAAATATCTCAAATACAAATGTGTGTCGATTGTATTGTTCATTTACCAGTTTTGAGCAAGATAATTTGATACAAGTGATTTGCCTTAACCAAATAAGTGTTCATTAACCATGATTTAGATGCATATAACTGTACTGCGACTACTATGTAAGTTAGGTTATCAGGAGCTAGCTAATCCATAAGCAGACATAGGTCTATACAAAATAAGGTCTCTAATGCGATAGACATATCACCACGCTAGGAGTTACCCAAGGCCAAGCGGGTTGGGCACAAACCACCTGTTATGGGGCTTACCTCATAGTTTTCGAATAATTGAGAATTCCAGGGATTCAAGCTCATCAACCCTTCTTTTCTTTTCAATGGGTAGGGAAAGGGATTTTATTGCATTTGCTTTTGCTTGTTTCGCTTTTTTTTTTTTTTTTTTGTATTTTGCTTTGATATTTGAGATAATGCTGAAATATTGCTAAAAGAGTACAAAATGATTCTGAAATAATGCTTCTTTTTCTCATGATTTTGCTTGATTTTTCTTTTTCTTTTGCTTCCTATTCTAGGGATACTTGCTCGGATTAGCTGTAGAGCAAGGGATTTTTAATTTGGGTAGGGGTGAGCTTGTCCTTTTGTCAATTCTCAAATATTCTAGACCATGTGCATGATAGGATAGCAGGGGAAACTTTTCGCTCAAGAAACCACTTCTACAATGTAGCCTAGCATGGACATTACAAATATAATCATTTTATTGTGAAAGGATATGCTTGGTTTAAGTAAATAACAAGATCAATTCTCTGTGCTCAAACTTTATTTAATTGAATTTTGTGGATTTTGAAATAAGAGAGATTAGTAATCATGTCAGATAAAATCAAGATATTTATTTTTGTGTTTGTAAAAGTGAGAGATTCCAAATAAATGCTAATTTATCCAAAATAATTTGAAAATATTACTGCAATATTTTAAGAAAAAATATATACAACAAATATTTTTGAGGAGTTTGATAGTTTTGACTGTCTCTTTCTTCTCTCTCTCTCTCTCTCTCTATATATATATATATTGGTTTTGAAAGAGTCAATAATATTGTTGTTTGTTTTTGTTTAAATAGTTTTATACATTTTTAAAATGAGACAACATGCAAAATATATACAAATGATGAAATGACCAAATTTTATGCGTAATATCGTTTAAGATGCATAATATTCATAGGTTCTTTTAAATCTTTACCATCTAAGGTAGCTAATTTGTATGCTTCCGATTCAAATTTAGCAATGATAATATATGGTCCAAGCCAATTGGGCTCAAATTTACCTTTAAGGTCTTTAGTTGCATTAGTATTTTTTTTATTTTCTTTTAAAACAAGGTCGCCGACCTCAAAGGATTGATGACGAAATTTCTTAGCATATGATCTTTTAAGCTTGTTTTGGTAGGCACGAAGATGCTCCAAAGCATTGATGCACTTTTCATCTAGGAGTTCCACTGACTGAGTCTGCGCACTCGATATTCATCTCCTACTTCGGTATCTTGAAGTAGTAGAGCCAAAGAAGGAACTTCTAATTAAAGGGAAAAATAGCTTTAGTGCCATAAACCAAAACAAAAGATGAAGTACCTGTGGGAGTATGCACACTAGTGCGATATGCCCACAAAGCTAGATATAATTGAATGTGCCAGTCGCAGCCAGATTTATTGACCAATCTTTTGGGGATTTTAATTAATTTTTTATTGGATGCTTCTTCTTGGCCATTATCCTGAGGATAATAGGGAGTGGACCAGTGATGTTGAATCTTATATTTTTGGCATAATTTCTTAACATATTTATTTTTGAAACAAGTTCCATTGTCTGAGATGAGATTTGCAAGAATTTTGAACCTACAAATGATTTGATTAAAAATAAATTTAGAGACTTGTGTTCCAGTGTAGGAAGCTAAAGGCATAGCTTCAACCCACTTCGTAAAATACTCAGTGGCGGTTATGATGAATTTGTGTCCATTAGATGACATAGGATTAATTTTGCCAATAATGTCTAAGCCCCATTTTGAAAAGGGCCAAGGAGATGAAATAGCCTGTAGTTCTTATGCAGGGGCATGGACAAGGTCAGCATGTTTCTGGCACTTGTCGTAATGGCGCACATAATCATGTGCATCAGTTTCCATGGTAGGACAAAAGTAGCCTATTCTAAGGATCTTTTTAGCAATGACACTACCACTGAAGTGTCCTCCACAAGATCCATCATGGGCTTCACTCAAAGCTAATTTGGATTCTTCTAGATTCAAACATCTCAATAGGATACCTTCAAAAGATATCCTATATAAAGTATTGCCAATTATTACAAATCGACTTGCTTGTCTACGTAATAACCAACGCTGGTTTCTATTAGAACTGGCAAGGAAAGTCCCATTGTGAAGAAAATCAAATATATTTGTATACCAAGGTTCAAGAGTAGTTTCATTGATTAGAAACACATCCAAAGGTTCTAAGCATGACCTAGTTGAAGCGGGTTCCTGGAGTCGACGAATAATGATGATGGCATATTCGTCATCTAACTCCAAGGGCATAAGAGATGCAGCTGCAGCCATAGTGTCAACCGCACGGTCGCTAGTTCGAGGAATAGCTTCCAAGGTAACTTTATCAAACAAGGACAACAACTACAAAACATATGCTTTATATGGGCGTAATTTATCATCTCTGGTCTGATAAACTTCATTGATTTGATTTATGACAAGTTGAGAATCACCAAAAACTAGCAGATGTTTAATTTTTAGCGCCAAGGCAGCTCGTAATCCAAGGATTAGAACTTCATATTCGACAATGTTATTGGTGCAAGCAAATGTTAATTTTAAGGACAGAGGTATAAGATGTTTTTGTGAAGATATTAAAATAATACCCACACCAGCCCCACTCATGCATCGGGCTCCATCAAAGTATAAGGACCATTGTTCAACATGGTCTGCCTCTAATTGAAGGCATTCATGATGCAGGAGCATCCGGAGACAGTAGGGCAATCTTGCATCTTCCAAAATTTTTTAGTCTCTTTTCTAAGTTCGTAGCACCTTGATCTATTTATTTTTAGTGTTGAAGAAAGTTTGTTGAGCAATTTTTGGTTTGGGAAGGTTTTGTAAGGCAAGGGGTGGAGGGGTCGCGAAATCACGACCCCAAACGCCGCAATGCAACTTTGGCGGGTTTTGTCATGATATCGCGACGTTGCGATATTACGACAGTATTACTTAGTCAAGGAGGAGAGGGAGCTTCAGGCATCGTGATATCACGACGTTGCGATATCGCGACGATATCACTTGGCATTGAAGGGGAGCCTTAGACGTCACGATATCGCGACGTCGCGATATCGCGACGGTCTACAAAGGCAAAGCGGAGGGAAGAGTCCTATCATGATTTCATGATAGGTCGAGATATCACGACTTGTCACGATATCACGACTAGTATGAAGCCGCCACGTGGCAGGGTCTTAATGTGGCACCAAAAGCAAACACAAAACAGAAAGCATAGCAAAGACTTCGATGAGAGAAGGCACAGTTAAAGGGGGAGGGGGTCGCAAAATCATGACATGTCACGATTTCGCGACCCCAAGGGACTTTGACATGATGAAGACGTTGTTGGTCACGATATCGCGACATGTCACGATATCGCGACCTAGTAAAGACTTAGCTAGACAAAACAACGGGAAACCGGGCAAGACCAGATTTGACACGTGGGAGGCCACGTGTGTCTTAACCTTTGTGAAAGGCACGTGGAACAACTAAATTGTGACAAGAAGAGGTCATGGTGAGATAGTGTGGCCGTGTGTAAGAGATTAAAGATGAAGTTCTCGAAGGTTGTTGAAAGGAGGTGTCGGACACGCATTTCTCATTATTACGACTGGCAACACAGCATTTACAGAGGATGGCTTTATGAAGAAAAGCGCAGTACCGAGTACAATCAGAACTGGACGACCGGTGCAGGGTATGGGAAGCCATTAATGCACACCCTTGGGCGGATCGGGAAGTTGCCCATTTATGATAGAAGACCAAAATTTGAAAATGGAACCGGGAGAAGGTAGGATTTGAAATTATTGTTGGGCGGGAGCATTAGTTTCCGAGAGGATCGAGGCCTCGATAAAAACCCAAAAATTTGTAATGGAGGGGGATGGTGAAGTTCGGGATTGGGGGAGAAGTTGTAGGCCTGAGAGTTACTACTGTATAGCTGTATTGTGCAATTTAATGAAAATTACTGTGAATTTACTGTGAATTCGTTTGTGTGAATCCCGGCTTGCCATCAAGTGGTATCAGAGCGGGAGCTCCTGAGTGTGTAACAGATCGTCGGAGAGAGGCAGTTACACCAGGATCTGTGGAAGAATTTTATAAAAAAAAATATATAATGCCTCCACGAAGAAACCGTGGCGGAGTAGGAAATGTGGTGCCGACCGAAGACTTCCGAGCCTTGCAGAGACAAGTTCAAGCCCTGCAAGCAGAGTTACGCAGAAGGCACGAGCCCGGAAGGGAAGAGGAAAGTGAGGACGAAGTTGAAGAAGAAAACCAATCTGAAGAGGAAGAGGAGGCTATGGATCCGGCACAAGCCCGGTTATACAAGGCCATCTCTCAGATTGGAAAGCAACCAAAAATGGAGGTTTCCACATACTCGGGTAACTTAAATCCAGAAGAAGTAATTGACTGGATAAATGATTTAGAGGAGTATTTCGAGTACGAGGAGGTTGAAGACCCTAATCGGGTCAGATTTGCAAAGACCAAGTTGAAGGGTCATGCCAGCATTTGGTGGAGGAGAGTACAGTTGGAGAGGAATAGACGAGGGAAGGAGAGAATAACAAGATGGGAAAGAATGGTGGAGAAGCTGAAAAGATAGTTCATCTCGACAGATTACGAGTTGGATCTACTAAGAAAAATGCAGAGCTTGAGGCAGACAAACAAAACTATCCAAGAGTACACCGAGGAGTTTTACAAGATCTCTATTAGAACTGGGCATTTGGAGGCAAACAAAGAAAAGGTGGCCCGTTATATCAATGGGTTGAGACTCGGTATCCAGGAGGAACTAAGCCTAGTTCGGATAAGCACCATTGAGGATGCTTACCAGTTTGCCTTAAAGGTAGAAGAAAAATTGAACAAGCGGTTTGAAGGCAAACAAAGAGGAAGGGGTCGTGGTGGAAGAACTGGTGGGAGAACCAGTGGAGAAAAGTACAAGGACCCGAAGAAAATTGGTGAAACCAGTAGTAACCAGGACCAAAAGGAAGAAGATGTTTATCAGCCCCGAGAACAGAACAGTTACCCAAGAGGACGGGGTGGATCTGGACGAGGATTTGGAAGAGGAGTATTTCATGGGACATGTTTCCACTGTGGTGAAGAAGGACATCGGGCATTTGAGTGTCCACAACATCGGGAAAGGACGAACAAGAGGCCTGAGGGTCCAGCTAGAGCTGTTGTGGCAGAGGAAGATGCTGATTCTGAGCATTCCAAAGAAGCAGAGAGAGGAGAAACAATGATTGTAAGAAGAGTCATGTTGAATGAGGAAAAGGACACAGACCAGAGAAAAAGTTTATTTCGCACCAGATGTAAATGTGCGGGCAAGGTTTGCAATATCATTATTGATAATGGTAGCACGGATAACCTGGTTTCTGAGGAAATGGTTACAAAGCTACAGTTAGAAAGGAAGAAGCACCCACACCCATACCGGGTCGCATGGTTACAGAAGGACCACGGAGCTTTGGTCAATGAGCAGTGTTCCGTTAAATTTAACATTGGAAATTATTGTGATGAGGTCCTGTGTGACATCCTACCCATGGATGCTTGCCACATGTTGTTGGGGAGGCCCTGGCAGTTTGACCGGAGTGCAGTGCATGATGGTCGTGCCAACACCTACTCATTGACAAAGAATGGTGTACGCCATAAACTAAAGCCTTTGAAGGATGCGGATGAAAAGGTATGTAGCAATCCTAGAGTTTGTTTAGTTGAGGGGAGGAAGTTCCTGAATGGGTTGAAGCATGAACATTTATGTTATGCAATAATCCCTAGAGTCAGGGGAAAGGAATGCCAGGATGCCCCGACAGAGGTCTTAAATCTGCTGGAAGAATTTCTAGACATTGTGTCTGACAATGTGCCTGAGGGTTTACCCCCAGTAAGGAAAATTAGCCATCATATAGACTTAGTACCAGGATCAAGCTTGCCAAATAAGTTTGCACACAGGATGACGCCTATAGAGACTGAGGAGTTAAATAGATAGGTCCAAGAATTGTTAGAGAAGGGATTGATTCGGGAAAGTTTGAGCCCATGCGCAGTACCTGCAGTGCTGGTGCCAAAGAAGGATGGGGAATGGAGGATGTGTACAGATTCACGGGCCATCAACAAAATCACTATTAAATACAGATTCCCATTGCCAAGAATGGATGATATCATGGACTGTTTAAGTGGAGCTGAATACTTCACAAAGATTGATTTAAAAAGCGGATATCATCAGATCCGTATACGGGAGGGAGATGAGTGGAAGACAACCTTCAAGACAAGAGAGGGCTTGTATGAGTGGTTGGTCATGCCATTTGGGCTGTCCAATGCACCAAGTACTTTCATGCGGCTGATGAATGAAGTATCGAAGGAATTCCTGGGAAGGTTTGTTATTGTTTATTTAGATGATATATTGATATTCAGCAGGACCCTGGAGGAACACCTGCTGGATATCAGGAGGGTCTTTGAAAAACTGCGAGAAGAGCAGTTATTAATAAATCTGAAAAAGTGTAATTTTGTCAAGAAAGAATTGGTTTACCTGGGGTTTGTGATCTCAGCAGAAGGACTAAAAATGGACCTCGAGAAGGTGAGAGCCATCATTGAATGGCCTACCCCAAGAAGCACAACAGAAGTAAGATCTTTTCATGGTTTGGCCAGCTTTTACAGGAAGTTCATAAAGAACTTCAGCAGCATTTGTGCACCTCTCACAGAAACAATGAGGGGAGATAAAAAGGAGTTCAAATGGACATCTGGGGCTGAAAGGAGCTTTGATACATTAAAGAGAAAGGTGACAGAACAGCCTGTTTTGGCACTTCCAGACTTTGGCAAGGTCTTTCAGGTGGACTGTGATGCCAGTGGCAGTGCAATAGGGGCTGTACTGAGTCAAGGAGGCAAACCAGTTGCTTATTTCAGTGAGAAGTTAAATGATGCTCGAAAAAAGTATTCAGTTTATGACCAAGAATTTTATGCTATAGTTCAGGCTCTGAAGAAGTGGAGACACTATTTTTTGCCAAAGGAGTTTGTTCTATTTACTGACCATCAGGATTTACAATACATTAACAGTCAGACAAAACTGAATCAAAGGCACATGAAATGGGTGGAGTTCCTCCAAAGTTATACCTTTGTGTTGAAGCACAGAAGTGGGAAGTCAAACAGAGTTGCAGATGCCTTGAGCAGAAGGCAGACTTTACTGATTAAACTGACAGTGGAAGTAGTGGGGTTTGAGGAACTGAAGGGTTTGTACCCTACAGATCCGGATTTTGCAGAAGCTTGGAAGGCTTGCTTGACACCTGTTACGATGGACCGAACAAAATGGTTGGATTTCCTAATCCAAGATGGAATGCTGTTCAAAGGAAGCAAATTATGCATTCCAAGGAGCTCCATGCGGGAGAACTTGATCAAGGAAAAGCACAACGGAGGATTGGCTGGACACTTTGGTAGGGATAAGACTATTGCCCTAGTGGATGAAAATTATTACTGGCCACAACTTCAGCAAGATGTGAGGAAGTTTGTGCAAGGGTGAAGAATATGTCAGATGGCAAAGGGTGTAAAGCAAAACACAGGACTGTACCAGCCATTACCTGTACCTGAAAGGCCATGGGAGGACATAAGCATGGATTTTATTCTTGGCTTGCCAAGAACACAAAGGGGAAATGACTCAGTATTTGTGGTGGTTGACCGATTCTCCAAAATGGAACATTTTATTCCCTGCCAGAAGACAAGTGATGCATTTCACATTGCTGGGTTATTCTTCAAGGAAGTGGTACGACTTCACGGTCTACCAAAAAGCATAGTTTCTGATAGAGATACAAAGTTTGTTGGGTATTTCTGGAGGACTCTGTGGAAGAAGTTGAAGACAGACCTAAAATTTAGTTCAGCATACCACCCACAGACTGATGGGCAGACAAAGGTGGTGAATAGAAGCCTAGGTAATTTATTGAGATGTTTGATAGTGGATCAACCCAAGGGTTGGGATTTGATCCTACCACAGGCGGAATTTGCATACAACAGTTCAGTCAATAAGAGCACCAATAAGTTTCCCTTCCAGATAGTATATGGAAACAGCCCGAGGAATGTGTCTGAATTGAGGAAGTTGGACAGGAAGGAAAAGTGTAGTGCCGAGGCAGAAGAATTTGCAGAACATATGAAAATTCTGCATGAGGAAGCAAGAAAACAAATCATAAGAATGAATACTCAATACAAGGCAAGAGTAGACCAGAAACGACGGTTCAAGGAGTTCAAAGTGGGAGATGAGGTCATGGTGCATCTCAGGAAGGAGAGGTTTCCTACCAAGACTTATAACAAATTAAAGATGAAGAAATTTGGGCCATGTAGAATACTGGAGAAGAGGGAGTCAGGAAATGCATACAAAGTAGAATTACCAAATTGGCTTGACATTTCACCTATTTTTAATATTTTAGATTTAGTGGAATATCATGAAGGGGAAAGCACAGAGGTACCTAGTGCAGAATGGTGGCAAGTTTCAGCATCTACTCCAACAGCCAACGATATTGAGGAGATCTTAGACACTCGTGAGGGAAAAAGCACCAAAAATAGATAGTATTCTGAATACCTGGTAAAGTGGAAGGGCAGACCTGTTGAAGATGCGACTTGGCTGTCAAAAGTGGAGGTTGACAGCCTGAGTCTTCCCAAAACAAAACAAAAGTGAGGATCACTTTTAATTTACGCCGGGTGTTTGATGCAGGAGCATCCGGAGACAGTAGGGCAATCTTGCATCTTCCAAAATTTTTTAGTCTCTTTTCTAAGTTCGTAGCACCTTGATCTATTTATTTTTAGTGTTGAAGAAAGTTTGTTGAGCAATTTTTGGTTTGGGAAGGTTTTGTAAGGCAAGGGGTGGAGGGGTCACGAAATCATGACATGTCATGATTTTGCGACATGTCGAGAAATCGTGACCCCAAATGCCGTAATGCAACTTTGGTGGGTTTTGTCGTGATATTGCGACGTCGCGATATAGCGACGTCGTGATATCGCGACGTTGCGATATCGTGACAGTATTACTTAGTCAAGGAGGGGAGGGAGCTTCAGGCATCGTGATATCATGACGATATCACTTGGCATTGAAGGGGAGCCTTAGACGTCGCGATATCACGACGCCGCGATATCGCGACGGTCTACAAAGGTAAAGCAGAGGGAAGAGTCTTGTCGCGATTTTGTGACAGGTCGAGATATCGCGACCTGTCGCGATATCGCGACCAGTATGAATCCACCATGTGGTAGGGTCTTAAGGTGGCACCCAAAGCAAACACAAAATAGAAAGCATAGCAAAGACTTCGATGAGAGAAGGCACAGTTAAAGGGGGAGGGGGTTGCGAAATCGTGACATGTCATGATTTCATGACCCCAAGGGACTTTGACATGATGAAGACATTGTTGGTCGTGATATCGCGACATGTCACGATATCGCGGCCTAGTAAAGACTTAGCTAGACAAAACAGCGGGCAACCAGGCAAGACTAGATTTGACACGTGGGAGGCCACGTGTGTCTTAACCTTTGTGAAAGGCACGTGGAACAACTAAATTGTGACAAGAAGAGGGCATGGTGAGATAGTGTGATCGCGTGTAAGAGATTAAAGATGAAGTTCTCGAAGGTTGTTGAAAGGAGGTGTCGGCCACGCATTTCTCATTATTGCAACTGGCAACACAGCATTTACAGAGGATGGATTTATGAAGAAAAGCGCAATACCAAGTACAATCAGAACTGGACGACCGGTGCAGGGTATGGGAAGCCATTAATGCACACCCCTGGGCGGATCGGTCAGTTGCCCATTTATGATAGAAGACCAAAATTTGAAAATGGAACCGGGAGAAGGTAGGATTTGAAATTACTGTTGGGCAGGAGCATTAGTTTTTGAGAGGATCGAGGCCTCGTTAAAAACTTGAAATTTGTAAGGGTTGGAGGATGGTGAAGTTCGAGATTGGGGGAGAAGTTGTAGGCCTGAGAGTTACTACTATATAGTTGTATTGTGCAATTTAATGAAAATTACTGTAAAATTACTGTGAATTCATTTGTGTGAATCTCGGCTTGCCACCAATTCATCAGGAAACTCAATGATGAGGGGATGAGAAGACTCTAAGGGTGCAACAGCTAATTGATCTGCTATGATTTAACCCTTAATAGACTTTTGTCCTATGAACGTGAGTTCAAACTTTAGAGAAAGAACCCACTTTGTTGTATGACCCGATAAATAAGGTCGACTCATGAGATACCGTAAGGGATCATATTTAGCAATGACATATGTTTTTTGACTGAGCATATAATGGCATAATTTTTGCGTAGAAAATACGACTACTAGACATAGTTTTTCTAATGCTGTGTAGCGAGTTTCATAACTAATTAAATTTTGGCTAATATAATAATTAGCACGTTCTCTTTTCTCATAATCAAGTTGAGCTAACATAGCTCCTAAAGCAAAATATGAAGCTGAAATATACAGGATAAATGGGCGATCAGGTCTAGGCGGTGAAAGCACAGGTGGGTTAAGGAGGTATTGTTTGAGAAGTTCAAAAGCTTCCTTATAGTCGTCATCCCAATTAAAAGGGACATCCTTCTTAAGAAGCTTAAGAAAGGGACTGGTTTTTTCTTCCATCTTATCGATGAAGCAACGGATAGCTTGAAGCTTACCTTTAAACTTCGTAACTCAGATATATTGGTAGGTGCGGGCATATTAGTGATAGCCACAATCTTGAGAGGGTCGATTTTGATACCATGTAAAGAAACTAAAACCCCTAATAGTTTATCGGACTTGACTCCGAATATACATTTGGCTAGATTTAATCGAATAAGATATTCTCTTAACCGATTAAATACTTTTCTCAAATCATCTAAATGATCATCTTCTTTAATAGAGTGAGCTATAATATCATCTACATAATCATGTAGGATATCATGCATCATATCATGAAAGATATAAGTCATAGCTCATTGATATGTTGTGCCCGCATTCTTTAAACCAAATGGCATCACTTTCCAACAAAATGTACCCCAAGGGGTAATAAAGGCTATTTTAGCCTGATCTTCAAGAGCTATCCTGATCTGATTATAACCAGAAAATCCATCCATTAGGGACATCATTCCACTCCCAGTAGTAAAATCAATGATTTGATCCATGTTTGGAAGAGGAAAATCATCTTTAGGGCATGCGGCGTTAATATCTCTAAAGTCTGTGCAAACCCTAACTTTGGTAGCTTCTTTCTTGGTGATTGGAACTACATTCAAGATCCATTCAGCATAATCAATAGCTTTTATAAAATAACATTCAGGAGTTTTTCTAACTCCCCTTTGACTAGCAAGGCCACTTTGGGATGCATTTTTCTAAGTTTTTTTTTAACAGATTTAGCATCCGGATGGACTACTAGGTGATGCATGACTATAGAAGGGTCTAAACCTGGCATATCTTCATGTGTCCAAGCGAAGACATCTTCATATTCTTTAAGGAATGCAATGTATTGCTCTTTTTTTTCTTGACTTAATTCTGATCCAATACTGATGATGTGAGGATTATCCTCAGGTCCAATGTTAACCTTAATGATGTTTTCTACTTCCATGTGTAGATCTCTTTCAAAATTAGGTGGGGCGGGTGAAACACCCAATTCTTGTAATTCCTTTAATGTTAACTTGGATAATTCATCTTGAGGAGTCGTGGCCTCAAGTTGGGCTATAGTAGGTATAGAACCATCAAAATAAAAACCATTGTGTAACATCTCTTCCATGGAGACATCATGGAAAATATCTCCTTCCAACTCATCATCGGATTTAGCAATCATTTCAAGGTAGGCTATGGACAACATATTGCAGGTAGAATAATTATTCTTGGGATACAAAGAATCTTGTTTATCTAGATAATCTTGATAACATATGAGTTGATCATCATCTTCAAAAGGGAAGGGTTGATCCTTACTAGGAAATAGGCCCACACCACATCGGGCGGGCCATGGTTCTACCTCAAAGGGTTCTTTCATACCATCTTGGAGAGGTCCCAAGCCTTTCCCTTCATAGCCCAATTTAAGCATTATGGGTTTAGCTTTAATATATTCATTAGCAAAATAGCATCGAGCATATCCATCATAATGCGTCTTGATGTTTCGAGGTATTCTTCCCCAATCATATCCTTTATAAATAAAAGCACAACTCCCGACTTGGTAGATACTTCCCATAGGTTGTGGGAGGCCCAAGGTACGAGGAGAAGGCGAAAAATTACTTAAGATAATGGAATTTTTCATAGAAGCATTTGTTTTTTCTGATATAATAATTTTAGATAAATCAGGTAAGAGTTCATCAGTGAGAGCATAAGAGGTAGAAGGAACATTTCCTATATCTTTAGATGTGGAAGGTATGATAGATGTAGAGAATGTTGAGGTGTTAATAAATGGGTCTATAGGTTTTGAAATTATAGGGATGGAACATGAAGGATTGGTTGTGGATTTAAGATATTTTTGAGGTTCTAGGGTGGTTTGTTTAGAAGATTGTTGAGCTATATATGAGGGTGAAATTAATGGAGGAGAAATAGATGATGTTATGGGTATGTGTTTCACATGTTTAGATGAAAAATAAGAATTAGGATGTGTGGATGACAGAGCAGGGCAAAATTGAACTCCAACAGGTTATGCCAAAGCACACATATCAAAGGGTCTAGGATCACCATGGATAGTGACCAACTGATTTTTAAATTCAAATTTAACACATTGGTGTAAAGTTGATGGGACAACCCATATTGCATTGATCCAAGGACGACCCAAGAGTATATTGTATGATGCGAGACAATGTACAATAAACACAGTCGTGTCTAAGGTTCTCGGACCAACTTGCAATGGAATGGTGATAACTCCACATGTTTCTTGTGTTTTGTCATTGAAAGCTTTGATAATCATATCCGTTCTTTTCATCTCGTCACTCCTAAAGCCAAATCTTTGGTAGAAGTCAAAAGTGCAAATGTTTAGAGATGAACCATTATCAATCAAGACCCTTTTGACTACTACATCTCCTATTAGGGTAGTAATATATAAGGGGTTATCCTTATGTAAACTATGTTGTGGGATATCTTTATCTCGAAATTCAATACAATCGACTTCTCGAGTGATGATAATATTGGACATGGCTTCAAGTTGAATATTTTGAGGTACCATCATTTGGCTTAATGTGAGCATTAATTCATCCCTATGGGTAGGAGAAGATCTTAACAAGTCCAAAGGGGAAATTCTGGCTGTAGTATTGGATAATTGTTCATTAATATTGTAAGGAGGTTCAGGTTGAACGTTAGACATATGATTCCCTTTATTGGGATTTTTCAAAATAAATGGAGCTGATCCATTATTCTGAGTTTGATCCTGTTGAGAGTTTTGAGTTTGTTGTCTGGTAACAACTCCGATGGTACCTACAATGTTATATTGAAGACGCTGAATTGGCCTCGGTCTAGCGTTTATGGCTTGTTCATTAGGAAGGAACTGATTAGAAGAGGTTCGAGTAGTAACTCTTCTAGGAAATGGTTCTTCTGAAACCATAGCATCTGTGATAGGTTGAATCAGATCTGATTCATTTTCAGAACTATTCAATTGGTTTGAGGTGATGTCTACTTCGCTTTCAGTATCTGATTCTACATCACTAGGATCCGGTGTTTGAGTATTATATAGGGGTCTGGACGTAACCATGGAGAAAGTTATGCCAAATATTTGAGGATCCTAAAAAGATAATTGTCCGCTAATAGTCCCTACATATCGGGTAGGAGGGGGAACATTATGATGTTCAATTTGATTAGCCACCTCTTTACCATGTTTTGGTAAAGGATGTTGAAATATATCTAATGATTGATTGGCATTTTGATTCTGATTTTGGGGAATGTTCTTTTGAGCATTATTAGGAGGATTTTGTTTAGGTTGAAATGCTTGCACCTCCATTTCATTATTATCAATCGAGTCTTGTATTTTATGTTTTAATCTTTTGCAATAGTTTGTAGCATGTCCAGGTCCTCTATGAAAATCACAATGTAAATCAGCTCTGTATCCGGGTATAGTTGGATCAGGTTCCCAGATAGCTAGTAATTGAATCAAGCCTCATGCTAGTAATTGAGGAAGAATGGTTGATAAATGTTGAATCAATCTAGTAAACTCTCGAGGTGGTTTATCAGGAGGTTTTAATATAAACTTCTTCGTTGTTTTCGTAGTATTAACATTAGCAATGTTTCTACTATCAGTGACTCCATCACCCACAACTTGTTTGTTTTTATATTGATTTCTGGATGTTTTCTCATCATCTTTCTTTTTAAGCTGACCTCTTCTAATGAGAGCATATTTCGCCCTTCGAGCTAAGTCTATAGCTTGATCAAAGGTGGTCAAGGTAGTAGTTGATAATTCATAGGATAGTTGTTCTTGCAAATTATTAATAAAAATGTCCAACATTTCCCTATAAGGTAGCACAAAGTGCAGTTTTCCTATCAACTGCCTCCATCTAGCTAATAAATCAGCAAAACATTCATCTTTGTCTTTTTTAAAGTTGTATAAATCTTTAATGGTCACGTGCCTCTCGATGTAGGCACTAAATTGATGGACAAAAGATTCAGTGGTTTCTTCAAAATTCCTCAAAGAATGAGTGGGCAATTGATAGTACCACTCTAATGCCATTCCTCCTAAACTTTTTGGGAACATTTTTAGTAATAGCAATTCATCATGTGATATATCATGACATGCTATCCTAAACATGCAAATATGCTCTATGGGATCTTCATTTCCTTTATATATAGGCAGGACGGGCATGGGAAAGTGCTTAGGGTATGGTTGTGCTACAACTATGGGATCCAAAGGTTGACTACACATCTCTCGATAATTATACAAGGGATGGTAGGGATCTATCTGGTCCATGTGAGAAGCTAACTATTTCACCATGGCTTCCAGATTATTGGTTTTCCCACCATATTGGTTCGGTAGGGCATTAATATGGGATTTGTGAGCATATGATGGAGGGACATGAATATTAGATGCTATATTGCTATTATGTAAATTGTTGGTAGGAAGGGTGTTATGAAGAAGTTTTGAAGTTGTATTATGTTGTATCCCAGATTGTTGAAAATTGGTGTTTGGCTTCATTTTAGGTTTTTGTTGATTTGAAGCATATTGATCAATAGTTTGGTGAAATAAAGTAGTGAATGAAGGTCTCTTTTGTGTGGGAATGATTTTAGGCTCAATAACAGGTTCCTTAGGGGGTTGGGTAACCTGTTGTTTTTGCATGTTCTGAATCATAGTAACCATATCTATATTGGATGGTCCATCTTTATCACTTTCTTGATCAACAAAGGACAAGGGATTAGTGTGTATGTTAAACATATCTTCCATGGCTGCTTGAGTGTCACTAATTTGTCCCCTATCAATATGAACTGCCATATTAAGAGCACCAATATTATGATTGAAAAATTTCCAGAAATGATCTAAGTTATCAAAAGTAATAGTTCCATCTAGAGCCATTCTAGGGGATGAGGATCCTTCCTCTTTAACATTTTCTTCTTGTTCATCTAAAACCAGCTCATCTTCTGGTTGTTCTAGAGTTTCTCCTTCTGGAATTGGATCCTCAAGAAGGGCATTTGATTCTTTTATTTTTCTTGCCTAACCAATCTTCTTCTTCTTCTTCTTCTTTAGTTTGTTTACCATTCCTAAGTCTAGTCATTGTGCTTAAACTTAGATTTCAGAAAATATATATATATATATATATATATATATATTATATATATATATATATATATATATATATATGCAACAAGCTTAAGAGGTATATATTTTGATTATATACCTACTATAGTATTTAAAATAAAATGTTTTGGTTTTGTTAAGTTTTTGGTTTTTTCTTGTTTTTTTTCTATAACAATATTATAAAGATAACAAACAACACACTAAATGCAAGAAATAATAATAATGAAAGCAATGATCTAGTTTTCTATAAAAAATTTATAAATATCATTAATGGGCTCAAGTTCTTCAGGAGTCATAAAATGTTCTTCTTCAAATTGAAAATTTTCTTTCAGGAACTTAATAAAGTGTGCTATAGTGATATTATCTATCTCAGACTCTGGTTGGTAGAAATAAAGTTTGTGGTAATATTCTCGATATAACACAGCTCTAGGAACTCTATTCCATATTTTCCTATATGTAAGAATAGCTTCTTGGTCCTCTACATGACCTAGGAATTGGTACACTATGGATGCATTCTCGAGGAATTCCTCAAAGGTATACAACTCAGAAGACACAAGGGCTCTTCTATCTGCTAATCACCTATGGCAAGCTCTCTGAAGTTCATGATACAAAATCAGTTGATCAGGATCCAGGATTCTATCTAGGACAAACCTCTTGATTTGTTTAAGTTCTGTTGCTCTAGATGAAATGAGATCTAATCTCCTATTAAGTTCATCCCACAAAAGTTGGTTTCTATCTGTTTCAGGCACACTAAGCACATAATTAATTTCTATGGCTTCTAATTGGTTTTCAACATTTATAGTGACAGCTAGTCTTTTCTTAGGAGCTACAATCTAAACATGATATGCAACTTAGTATTTTTCTAATGATTTTAAATGCATCTATTTTTTTGTTTTTTTTTGTTTTCAAAAGGTTTTAGTTTCACGTCGGGTTCACCAAAATGTATCGCTCCAAATTTTTTGCACCCTTACCTTCAGGCTATAGGATCCGCGCCCGGAAGGGGGATGGGAGAAGGATGGGACAATACCTCGGACTGAGAGGCCCTTTGAAGGTCCCACCTCTCGGGGGAGGAGTATTAAGGTGATTTTTCGATGGATGGTGGGGTTCACCAGGAAACGTTTAGTGGCAGTCTCCACGCCTAGGTTGGGAATATGTTTGATGTGTTCAGTTTTATCTTTAATCATTCAAATCCTAGGTTTGGCAAAATGAATCTAAAATGTTCTATATGAAATGAAAATTTAAATGAATACAGAAAATAGATTTAAAAATAAAATACAGAGAACAAGGTAGATAAGAAAAACCATACTTGATTTCGTATGTTTGATGGAGGTTTTGATTTTTGAAGCAGTCCAAATCGTCTGAAATTTGACAGGATCGTCTCTGATCTGACAGGATCACCTGAGATCTAGCAAATTCGCCAGACGAATTTGTCAGAGACCTACAATTAGAGAAATTGACACAGAATACAAAAAATGCAGCTATGATGACCGAGGGAAATGGTGTAAAATGGCGATTAAGGATGTTAATAAGATAATCCCAAATAGAAATGCAAGTAAATTATCATACTTTAATAGCTAATCATGATTTTATTATGTATTTAAGCTACATGGGTGAACTCCAAGATGTAGAATAACAGGAAATAACAATAAAGCCGACTAAATGCAGAATGAAACAATAGATGAAAAGGGCAAAGTGCAAACTCTGGGCACCAATTGCCCCCAATGTTGACCGTAGTCAAAATCATCTCGCATTGGGACGTGATCATCCGAGATTGTACAAGATTGTCTACGATGATCTGAGCTTGCTTCAGATAAAAAATGATGAAGTTCCTGCAAAAAAACTTGGAAAATACGAAGGCAAATGTTGATTTAAGATGGTCTAATGCAAATAGAACTCGTGTTATAGGAAATTTCAGCCAGGGGAATGTCAAGGGGATTTCCTAAGATTAAATAGGCATAGGAAGGATGTTAGGATGTTTGGGATCATCCCAATTTAGGATATATCCATCGGGGGAAGTCTCTAACCACGTAGACACGCTTTTTCCCTGGTTAGAGACGTTGAAACAGAAGCTAATTATGAAAAATCAGTTTTGGGGCGAAATCGTCTGGACGTTCTGCTCTAGATGAATTCATCCGATCTGAGGTGATATCGTCTGATCGACGACGATATCGTCCAATAGATAAAACAAATCCTAAAAATGGCATGGAAAACGAGGAAATGGGTAGCAGGCGGTTTTGGAGCGGTTTTGGGGTTGAAATTTGAATTTGAATTATTTACTAAGGTAATTTTAATTATTTGCTAAGGTTTACTGCACCAATTTTAGGGTGCTACAGTTTTCTTTCAAGATAATGTCCCCAACTTCAAAATATCTCTGGTGGACTTTGATATTGTAAGCTCATTTTAGTCATTCCTGCTAAATGTGGAGATGCTCTTGGGCATTCACGCAATGTTCATCAAGTAGTGTCAGTTGATCTAGTTGAGCTTGTCACGCGGTGTCATCATTGATGAAATTTTTCAGTGCGACATGCATCATTGGAATTTCTAATTCCAAGGGTATAATAGCCTCAATGCCATATACTAGTGAGAATGGCATTGCCCTAGTGGGCGTTCGAATACTAGTCCTATAAGCCCATAATGCAAGGAGCAGCTAGATATGCCAGTCTTTGTGGTTTTCTTGTACCGTATTTTTCAATATGGCCACCACTATCTTATTTGAAGCCTCAGCATACCTATTTTCTTGTGGATAGTATGGAGTTGTAAAACTGTATTTGATTCTATATTTACATGTCAAATCTCTCAAAGTTTTGTTCTTGAAAGACGTTCCATTATCCAATATTATTTTGGATGGAATCCCAAAATGACTTATGATATGCTCCAATATAAACTTTGCTATATGAGCTCCAGTTGTCGTTGTTAAGGGTATTTCTTCCACCCACTTTGTAAAATACTTAGTAGCCATGATTATAAATGTGTGTCAGCCTGATGATAGAGAGATCTTTCCTATAAGATCTAATCCCCACTAAGCAAATGACCAAGTCGATTCGATGGGTTGTAAGGCTTGTAATGGCAAGTGTGTAAGATTAGAATGATGTTGGCATTTAACGCATTTCTTGACATACACATTGTACTCCTTCTCCATAGTGTGCCAATAGTAGCCCATTCAAAGGATGCACTTGATGATGGCCATGCCGTTGAAATGGCCACCACATGTACCGTCATGAGCTTGCAAAATCACCCATGATGCCTCTTGGTGCTCTAAGCAACGAAGGATAACCCCATCGTAGCCTCATCGATACAAGATGTCTCCTATTAATATATATTTAGATTTTTTCTATTTAAATGTGCACTTCATGGCATGCGGTAATCCCTCTAGTATTATACTAAGCTTTAGGAAGTCTTTAATTTGTGACATCTAGTTTTGATAAGCCTGAGCTTCGACTGCTAAGATGACTTGATCCCCCTGCGTATTTACCTTTGCAAATGCAAACTTGGAAATAACCCTATTATGAATGGTAGTACCACTCCCCATAGTACTTTGAGTGGTTAATGACCCCTAGGGTGCCTTCTTAAGAAAGTCTTCAACTTTGTAGAACCATTCAGCTTTTGGTTCTACATTGATCATGTTGATCGATTCTCTATTATCATAGGTTGCACGTTCTGTTGCTGGATGCGAGAGTGTCTTGACATGGATGGTAGTGAAATAAAAAAATGGATTCTGAGGAATTAAATATCCCAAATATGCCATGGTTTCTGCAAACCTATTTGACGATCGAGGGATTGCCTCAATGTCATACCATTCAAATTTGGCCAAATATGTGTCAACTAGATCTTTATAGGCTTTTAGTACGGGACATCGACACTGAAAAATCCCCTTGACTTAATTTACTATGAGCAAGGAGTCACCAAAGATGTTCAAGCTCTTAATATTCATGGCGATGACTGTGTGGAGGCCTAGCAGTAGGGCTTCATACTCAGTTGTCTTGATTAAAAGACATGAGGAAATAATCTGAATTTATATTTCCACTATTACTTTCATCAATATTCAGAGATGAAACACGTAGAGACTAAGATTTGACCTAATGCACAAATACATAAAGGTATATCTTATATTAATTAAGAACAGACTCTTATCGCAAGTTTACAATAACAAACAATTAGAACCTTTATACCAGATGCTTCTTACTCTATAAGCTTACATATATCTACAAACACTATTGTAGGTTGAACTCAGACATGAATCTCTGAATGTTGTAGCTTCAACTCCTTGCTCTTAGAAGTCCCTCTTCAGACTCTGTCATCCTCTCTCAATATCACTCCTTTAAAAAAAACCAATGACTTAAATATATAGCTGGATTTGGAGGGAAAAATCAAGAAAAACTCACCAACAATATGGCATGCATTAAAAGCAAAATATGGCACTGGATGATTTATCGCACAATTGCAATCTAATCACAAAATACCGATAATTAATTCAGATATATTAGGTCTGGTGAATGATGTTGAAGATAAAATTTGTTAAAAGGTGTCAAATTTGGTTTAATTTTATAATAGATGTGTGAGGGTATAATTGCAGCAGTGCATCCCTTATCATATAAACTCCAAACGAAAGTAGAATAAACCAAAAAAAACGTCAAGAATGCTAGGATGAGTTGTAGAAAGTCTTGAAATGGTACAAGAAACTGGAGGAATACAACCACATTCTAGGATTTTTTCATGACTTCATTGTGGGAGAGGCCAATCCAAAAGGGTAAAATATAGATAGTAAGATTACAATACGAGAGACCTATGACTGTCATGATCCTAAACAAACCAAATATAAATGGTTATCTAATTATCATATTCTGATGGCTTCTGTAATGGAGTTGTATAACAATGGAATGAGATTCAATGCCTATAAAGGAGTCCTCTCGGCCAAGTCCAGTTTCGATGATAGAGTTCTACCCAAGTCCTCCATGGCCAAATACATCCGCTTCAAGAAACACAAGAATATTTTGCATCTCCCAACCATATGGATCATTGATAACACTGATATACTACTGAGGAACCTGATGGTAGTGGATGTGTGCTAGGAGAGATATTTTTTTGTGATCTCAGCATATGTGTTTTTGATGAACAGTTTGATCAATAATGAGGAAGACATGACTCTACTGAGGAAGAAGGAAATAATTCAAAGCATAATGGGAACTGATAATAACGTGAGTGATCTATTCAAAAATATTTTCAAAGGAGTGAATTTCTATTTCATTGATAAAGATGATTTCAGGTAATTCAAGATATCAGTCAATGAGTGGTATAAAAGTCTAAAGGAGGTAAAAATAAGTAAATTTATGGAGAAGCATCCAAAGCTTGTGTAGACTCTCAAGAGGATTTTAGCAATGGTACTTGTGCTAGTGGCTACGACACCCTCGATTGAGGCCATGATTAAATAATTTTACCTAAGAACATAAAATTGAAAGGAGGACGAGCGGATAGGATCGTGGCAGAAGTACAGGTTCAATTTGGGTGAAATAAAACTTCAAGCAGAAGGGCGGATAGGAGCATGGCGGAAACACAAGTTAAATTTGGGTGGAATAAAACTTCAAGTGGGAGCTTATGGGAGCACAAAAAAAATAATCAGGTGGAATTATTTTGGGCAAGATTTAATAGAAATTCTACCCAATATTAGCTTAGGAAGTACTACCCAAACTGGGCAGGTTTTTCTCTTACATCTGCTCGAGAATCAAAGTCAAAAGTCCCACTCAGGGAATGGGCAGAGGATGCCAAAAGAATATTTGGGTGGGGATTTACAAATATTTGCTCGACGAGATTAATAAAATTATATGCCAAACTCTAAAATACCTCCAAGAATAAATAAAACATCCGACCGACTATATTTTAGTCCCACCAAAGGATTTTTTGCCACAAATTAGGAATATTAAAACATAAGGTATTTATATTATGCGAAAGCTCCAAAATACACAAGTATATATCTTATATTAAGAGTAACATAAAAATATTGTGATTGTAGTTTTACAATGCTTAATACAAAGCCTATCACTTGATGCTTCTTTCTCCATAAGCTTTACAATCATCTACAAGAAGATAGTACTGTTGTAGGATAATATCAAATAGGAGTCTGTAAAATTTGTAACTTCACCTCCTTCCTCTGCTCTTCAAATTCTTCCTCCTTCAAATTTTCTCCTCCTCCTCTACTCCTTCATGTTACCAAACTAATATCGGGGGCTCATATATTTAGAGTTGAGGATGGAGGGAAATGTGGTAAAATCTCACCAACACATTGAAACACATTAAATGAAAAGCATGCTACCATAAACTTCTCGAACAATTGCCATCAAATCATGAGCTACCAGTAATGAATATGATTACAATAAAATTCAACAAAATTCGACGATTGGTGCAGAAGATAAAACCCATCAGAGGTGTCAAATTTGGTTTAATTTTCTAACATCCTCCTTTAAACTAGATTTCATAAAAAATTTGACACTAAGTATTTCTCATAACCTGTTAAATTCCTCCTCATTCAAAGGTTTTGTGAAAATATTTACAACCTGGTCTTTGGATCTGTAAAACAATAACTCAATTTTGTTAAATTTCACCAGTTCTCTAATAAAATGGTACCAGATTTTGATATGCTTGGTCCTACCATGAAACACTAAATCCTTTTACAGTGCTATGGTGGAATTGTTGTCAAAAAATATAGTTGTTTCCCCTTTAGGTGGATGATTCAGCTTTCATAAAATTCTTCTCAACCAAACTACCTGGCATGTGACTAAAGTAGTAACAACATACTCTGCTTCAGTAGTTGACAACGTAATAATTGCTTACTTCGTGGATGACCATGAAACTGCACCTGATCCAATATGGAATGCATAACCAAAAGTGTTCTTCCAATCATCTATATTACTAGCCCAGTCGCTATCTATGTAGCCAACTAGTTCAAGTTGTTATTTTTTGGCATAAAATATTCCATGGTCTCTAGTTCCATTGACATATCACAGTATTATTTTTCTTTCTTGCAAGTGAGTGTTCTTTGGTGCTTCCATAAATCTACTAATCAAACTCACTGTAAACATAAAATATAGTCTGGTTGCAATCAAATACATTAGGCTTCCAACTAACATTTTGTACAAATTTGAATCAACATTATTATCGTAATTATTTTTTCTTAGCTTCAGGACTATTGCAACTGGTGTGATGGCAAGATTATTTTCCTCCATCTCTTACATACTTGACCTAAGAAATTAATATACGATTCACAAATTGGGTAACTTCAATGCCAAGAAAATATTTCATCAGGCCTAAGTCCATCATCTCGAACTCCTTCTTCATGGCATTTCTAAAATGCTCAAATAGCATATTGCTATTTCTAGTATAAATTAAATCATCTACATACAAGAAGACACTTATCATCTCCCCTTCTATATTTATCTCAAAATGATACCTTCATCTTAAACGCTTGCTCTAATGAGGATTGAGATGAACGGATCAACATTTGCTCATGTGTTTATAGATAACCCATAAACTCATCCACTGAGAGGGTTGTTAAATCCCTTGATTCTTCAATTTCAATCACCATTGAGTTGAACCTGACTTGTAGGATCCTCATCTTCTCCACAATCCTCTAGTTCTCAATATTTTTACCATTAAACCTCATTTGGTTTATGATACCCATAGTTCGGGTGAAGAATTCACTTGTAGAATTTGATTCACTCATCTAGATATTTTCAAACTCCCTTCTTAGCATCTACAACTGCACCAACTTCACCTTGTTGGTTCCCTAGAAGAATTTGGATAAAATTTTTGAGGCCTCCTTTGATTTTGTTGCTACTACAATTCTCTAGAAGATAATCTCCTTTATTGTTTGCATTATGTAAAATAATACCTTCTAATCCTTCTTTTGGTTCTCCTTCAACAGACATGAATGTGCTTGGGAGAGGGCACTCAATGTTACTACATCTATGGGTTTTGTGCTAGATTGAAATACTGTGTTTAGTGTAGATTTGAGATAGAGCTTTGGAGGTGACAGAGTATAGAGGATAGTAGTCTCCAGTGGATAGATATCCAATAGCTAGGGCAGTGAAGACAAGTCTTCTAAGTGGGGAAAATCATCATCAGTGTAGAGAGATCCACAAGCCAGTGTAGTGGAGGTAGTAGTCTTCAAGAGGATCACCATCCAGAGTAGAGGAGGAGTTCTCCTATGTATATACATCCACAAACTTGATTTAGGGGATTGGTGTCTCCTTTGGATAGAGGTCCTTAAATATTGTAATAGGGAAAGGATTCCCAAGACATTGATTGAGAAAATTTTAGTGAAATATTTTCTCTGTGGAGTAGCCCACATTGGGTAAAGCATGTAAATTTTGGTGTCTCTATTGTGTGTGGTGATTTTTGCATTGCTTTAATTAATGCTTTTGATATTGCTATCTTTACATTGGATAATATTTATTGGGAAATAAAAAGTAAAAAGTGGTCTTATACTGTTCACCCCTTCTCTTAGTATAAGCTTGTGTTCTTCACATTCATTATTGATGTTGACTATACTAGGTGATTTTAAACTAAACAATTTTGAATTCCTATGCAAGTTTTGGAGGGAAATGTTTCCCACTTCTTATAAATATATTTCTTTCTTATTGTAAAGGATTGAAAGCTAGTCATACCTATGCCTACTGTCTAGCATCATATAGGTTTTTTCTTTATTCTCTTCTATATCATGGCTTGGATAGAGCCTTGTATTGTTCTAGCTGATTAGTTTCAAGCCTCTTTCTCTAGAATGTATGTAATTCAACATTTATATATATATATATATATATATATATATATATATATATATATATATATATATATATATATATATATATATATATAATATGACTATTCTAGTATTTATGTCTTGGTTCTTGTGTGGGTGTTTTGTATGATGCATGTTTTGGGAAATCGTGTTCCTTGTGCATTATTAGATATGTTTCATATGTTCATTCAACCTATAGTGGTATAAAGAGTATCTAGACTTTTGGCACATCACCAACCTTAGTCTAGGATAGCTAGATTATTTAGATACAATTCCTTTCATTTTCTTTCAATCATCACCACTTTCCTCCTAACTTTTTTTCTTGATAAAGATCCTATTATATTATGATAGCTTATGAACTCTACAAAACATCAAATATCACACATAAAAAAGGATATAAACTTGGTAAAAAATCTCATAGGTCATCCAAAGGAGACATAGACCATGCTTCCCAAAATTACCATGACTAGAACCTCAAGCAAGATGTAGGGCATCAGATGTAACTGATAGATAACCATATCATCGAGTGTGGTCATAGAGTTTGAGGCATACTAACTATTCCTAGTCCCCAACACTAGTTAACTCATCAATCTATCTCTCAATAAATCCCTTTTAACTATAAATCAAACTCCAATCAATCTTCCTGACTGGCAATAAAAATCTAATTATCTCCTTGTGATTGTCAATCAAGGTAGTTGATAAGTAATCAACTAGTCTAACTCATCTTAGCTTTAAACCTCACTCCTCCCCCTAGTGGTTATCATTTGCTATATATTGGACCCTTAATATGGTCTTAGTAGAATGATTTTTCCAATTAACAAATGGCTACTAAAATTTTAAGAGAATTAAAGAGCAACTCATCTTCAAGCATTTTGCATGACTTTGATTACATCATTTTATTGTTCTTTTATTTTAGTTTCCTCATATATGATCAATGTTTTTCCTATTAATTTGGAGTTATATATTTATCCTTTTGTTTTTTGTGTTCAACTAACCCATTTTGGAATCAAGTGTTTCCCCTTTTTTGGTAGGCCATTTTAGGGAATTTATGTTAGCAGAGGATTGATAAGACTTTCTATGTATCCCTAAGGTAAACTTACACATAACTTTAGCCTATTTTTGCAATTTATTTCTGTCCAAATCAAATTTACCACTTATAGTCTATATAGGAAGTGGATTCATCCTTGGTAGTTGTAACTTGGACTTTATCCCAATGTCTTGTCTTGATTTTCTTTTGTCTTATATGAATTCATCACCTATACCCTATTCAAATCGTAGATTTATCTCCAAAAAATTTTAGTTGTATAATGTTGGATCAATATTATCTTCTCTCTGTATAACAATCATTATCATCCATCTATCTTCTATAGTATTAGATTTGCATGCCACTTTTAATTCCATGTTCTTGTTGTTCAGTCACAAAGAATACATTTGTTACCTATATTTTGTTCAAATGGAAGATTCACTAACTATAAGACTTGTCTTAGGATTTATACCCATCCCAAGTCCTTTGTCTACGTAGTCATCTTCACAAGTGTCTCTATCACTATCTATAAATCCCTTTTATTTTTTTTAGTTCTCTATCATCTCCCTTTGATCACAAAAAATAAATTCACCAACCACTACACTTTTAAATTGTGAATTGAAAGGAAGCATATGTTGCATCCACTTTCAAGATCATTTTGAAATTTTATGTTTACAATCGGGGGTCTAACTATGCCTACCAGATAGCTAGGAGTATATTGCTATTTAGAAAACTCTCAAAATCTAACCCTTATTTTTAGTCTTCCTATTTTGTAGGTTTCAAAAAATTCACTAGTTGAGGGGTTTATAGGCGGCGGACTTAGCAGCCACAAAACCAAGTAAATATGAATATATATTTTTTGTTTTCTTAAGGTAATATGCTTGTTTTATAAAATTTGTGTAGTCATATGTTTGATTTAGAACATATAAAATAATGGTAAATAAAATAATCCTTTAGCTTATTAGTTAGCTTCTTGATATTTCTCATAATTTAGGTAATTGAAGCAAAATATCATGTAGATTTGCATTAGGTTAGATGTCTTTGTCTTCATGTTCTTACAGTCTTGTTTGAAAGAAAAAGAAAAATAGTAGTATTTTAAATTTTATAAAAAATATCTTTTAGATCTTGGAAATAGTACAATAAAATTGAAACAGCATGCTAGTTAGATTTTTGTTTGCTACATTTTGTTTTCATATACACCACATTGTCATCCTTGCATATTAGACATTAGGATAAAATAAATTGTAGGTGTTTGGAAAATAAAAAATTAAATTAGATTTAGGAAAATCCATAAAATACCCTTGGTGAACCCACAAATTTTTCCTCAAAATATTTAAGCTCAAATATGCACCAAACGATGAGTTAGTAGTAGTAATCTCCTGTCCAAGTCCAAGGGTCTACCTTTTGGTACCCCCACATCTCTAGTGAACTCAACATGAACACCCTATAGGTCCCTACCCTTTTGATGAAACCTTAAACTTAATCAACATAGAATTAACCACACTTTAATTAAGATCACCTAATTTTTCATATTAATCCAAGATAACAGGAACATAACCAATTATTAATCCCATTGAGGGAAGGTTAATGACCCCTTGAGTAAATGGACATAAGAGCCTTGAGAGTTATCTTTCTTGGCTAGTATATTATAGTGGTCTAATGAGAGTCATAAGGTGGGTTATTTTTAATTGGGTATATAAGGGTTATAAAACATCTTCTCTTTATTCTATTAACAACTTTGGAAAAAAAAATTAATAAATATAATCTCCCTTCTTTTAACCATTGTTAAACCCCTTACCTCACTCAAAATATCATGTGACAATTAGCACAAAATACAAATTCTTTGGCTGGACTTCTAGAGAAGCAAGGTGTGATTATAAATACAACTTTTGAAGAGGAATAGGAAGAATAAAATCCTCTATCTAGAATCCTTTCTCCTATTCATAACAAACAAGACGAAGTAGTATTTAAATGTATGAACCACTTTGCTATTTTTATAAGAGGGGATATGAAACCCATGCAAAAACATTAAGTGTTGATGAAGAAATTTAACCACTTTTGTTGTGGAGGAATTTATCCTAGAAATTTTGTAGGAACCTAGATCCAACTCCATGATCTCTTAGTAGAGGGACTGATAGTGATTAATAATTAATGTAATATTTTTATGTGGCTAGCATACAATTTCATGTTAAAAGTATAGACCACCTTTTGATATGTTTTATATATGTTATAAAGTTAAGCCTCTAGGTGTAATGTCTAACAAACTTGGCTGACATTGTAGTAAATATGATCCTATCTAATATCTTATGGAAGGATCCACAAGAAATAGTGTAACTATCTATTTATAGTAAATTTTGCAATGCAAATCTTAAGTTCTTCATTGCCAAATATTTTCCTCTTATTTTCCATGTAAGTTTGGTATCAAAGCAAATAAGTTGGTTGTAAGGAAGTATCCTCTTCCCTACATTATATTGATTCAAAAGGAGAAAAATAAACCTTTCACCAACTAATCCTAGTATTGGTTCTAGTGTCTGCCTAGTCTATGACTACTCCACCTTTCTCAAAGTTGGCCTAAGATTCGTGCAAGATTATGCTTACAACAAAATGAATAAATTGATACTGTCTACTCAAAATTGAACATTCTAAAGGCTATAAGATATCTAAGTTTGAGTCTCCACTAGATTTTACCATCTTGTAAGTAGGCCAAAACAAGTCATTTGTTGCATCAAATTTGGTCTCATTGCAACACTAGTTAAGGGATAATTTGATGTTAGTTATTTTTCATGATGAAATGATACTAGTAACAAGGATTTATTCTAACATATGTAGCCTTGCTTGACTCTATTATTCCACGAAAATTATTTGTTCCATCTTGTTGAGATGGATAAAATTGTTGACTCTTCACTAGGAGTGCCAAGAATCTATTAGCATTTAACATGACCAAAATATTCTTGTGATTAAGATTATGCATGCCTAATGTAACTTAATTTTCCTTTTGATCCAATAGAGTAGTTGTTATTTATTTTCCAAAGTGTGAGCTTACTTGCAATAAAAATTTTAATTTGGCACACAAAAAACCATTATCATGCAGTTGAAACATCTAGTGCTACCAAGGTGAATAAGTTGACACATTAAGTTCTACCTTGTGCCATTGAGAATACTGTAGCAACTTTTTAGCCTAAGAACACCACAACATGGCATAATACATGTTATTTTAGTACCACTTGTAGCCGTGGAATTTTGACACACTTTCAAAATTCCTAGACTCCCTAAAAAAAATATTTTCCCTCCTCAACACTGTAACTTCCCCCTTTTGCTGGCCATCTCAATTTTTGTGCTCATTAGAGCCTACCCTTATTCTTCTCCCCTTTTATTGTGAATTCAAATGATTTTGACAAATTTAGAATGATATGAATTTATGCAAATCAAACGTGCACCTAAAATTGGAAGATTTTTTAGATTTTGCATCCAATATGGACAAACCCAGATTTCTCGTGAATTCAAAACTGCCTGAATTCACCCAAATTGAGAATAAAAAAAATTTCCCTAACAAACCTAACCTATCTTCATTGTAGCACCCTAAAATTGGCGCAGTAAAATTCTAGTAATTACATTCATCCTAGTAAATAATTTAAATTCAAATTTTAACCTCCCAAACCGCCCGTTAACCGTCGGGTAATCCATTTCCCCCTTTTTCCATGCCATTTTTAGAGGTTGTTTTGACCGTTTGACGATATCGTCGCCGATCAGACGATATCGCCCCAGATCTGACGATTTCGTCTGGGCTAGGACGTCCAGACGATCTTGTCGCAAAACTAATTTTGCACAATTAGCTTCTGTTCCAACGGGTCTCTAATCCAGGCAGAAGCGTGTCTGCGCCGTTAGGGACCCTCCCCCATTGGAGATCTCCCAAATAGGGATGATCTCCAACCTCCTAACTACTCCCCTAAGCCTATTTAATCCTTAGGACCTTCCCTTCCCAACCCCTGGCTGAATTTCCCTGTAACTTGATTTTGCGTGCATTAGAATACCTAGAGCATCATTTTGCCTTTGTTATTTTGAAGTTTTCTTGCAGGGACCTCATTGATTTTTAGCCGAAGCAAGCTCAGATCATCGCAGACGATCTCGTTCAAATCTCGGACGATCCTGTCGCAATTCGAGATGATTTCATTACTTCCAGATGATTTTGACTGCAATCTGCATTGGGGGCAATCAGTGCCCAGAGTTTGCGCTTTCTCTTATTCCTTTTGTTGTTTTATTCTACATTTTAGTTAGTTTTATCCTTATTTCTTACTATTTTGCATTTGGAGTTCACCCATATAGCTTAGGTTGCATGATAAGATCATAATTTCTCATTAGAATATCATAATTTGTTTGAATTTCTATTCATAACTATTGTTTAGTATTCATATTGTCATTTTGTGTTGTTTCCCTCTGTCATCATAGTGGTATTCTTTGTATTTTGCATCTATTTTTCTATTTGTAGGTCTCTAACAAATTCATCTGATGATCTTGTCGATCTCAGACGATCTTGTCTGATCTCAGACGATTCTGTCGAATTCCAGATGATCCTGACTGCTTCAAACATCAGAATCTCCATCAGACATCCGGATCAGGTATTCTTCTTTATATCTTAATTTCTCTATTTTTCTGTCTTAATTCTGCTCTCTGTATTCATTAAATCTGCACTTTCATATAGATTAATTTAGATTCATTTGGCCAAACCTAGGATATGAATGCTTAAGGCTAAAAATGAACACATGAAAACACATTCCAAACCTAGGCGTGGAAACTGCCATTAAATGTTTCCTGGTGAACCCACCATCCATCGAAAAATCATCAATATACACCTCCCTTGAGAGGCGGGACCTTCGCAAGTCCTCTCAGTCCGAGGTACCATGACATCCTTTTCCCATCCCCCTTCCGGGCATGGATCCTATAGCCTGAAGGTAAGGGTGCGAAAAATTTGGAGCGATACATTTTGGTGAACCCGACGTGAATGCATTATAAACCTTTTGAAAACAAAAACAAAAAAAAATAGAACAACTAAAACATAGATGCATTTTAAAATCATTTAAGTTTAATATCATGTTTAGATGGTAGCTCCTAAGAAAATATTAGCAGTTACTATAAATGTAGAAAACCAATTGGCAGCCATAGAAGTCAATTCTGTACTTAGTGTGCTTGAAACAGATAGAAATCAACTCTTGTGGGACGAACTTGATAGAAGACTTAGTGTCATCTCATCTAGGTCAACACAACTTAAACAAATCAAGAGGCTAGTCCTAGATAGAATCCTGGATCCTCATCAACTAGTCTTTTATCATGAACTTCAGAGAGCCTGCCATAGATGGTTAGCTTATAGGAGAGCTCTTGTATCTTCAGAATTGTTCACCTTCGAGGAATACCTCGAGAACGCAGCCATTGTACACCAGTTCCTAGGTCTTGTAGAAGACCAAGAGGTTGTTCTTACAGATAGGGAAAGATGGAATAGAGTTCCTCGAGTTGTGTTATATCGAGAGTATTGCCACGAGCTTTACTTTTATCAACCAACATCTGAGACAGATAATATCACTATAGCTCTTTTCATTAAATTTTTAAAAGAAAACTTTCAATTTGAAGAAGAACACTTCATGACTCCTGAAGAACTCGAGCCTATTAATGATATTTATAAATTGTTTATAGAAAACTAGATTATTACTTTCAGTCTTATTTCTTGCATTTATTGTGTTATTTGCTGTCTTTACTATATTATTTCAAAAACAAAGAAAAACAAACAAAAATTAAAAACTAAAAAACATAGCAAAAACTTAAACATTTCATTTCAAATATTGTAGTAGGTATATAGTAAATATATACCTCTTAATCTTGTTGCATATATATATATATATATATATATATATATATATATATATATATATATATATATATTTGCTGAAATCAAAATTAAAGCACCATGCCTAAACTTAGGAATGGTAAAGAAACTTTAGGAGAAGAAGAAGATTGGTTACAAGATACAACTAGAGACCCAAATGTCCTTCCTGGAGATCCAATTCCGGAAGGAAAAACTCTAGATCAATCAGAACATGACCTAGGTGAAGATAATGAACAAGAAGGAAGTGTTAAAGAGGATGGATCCTCATCCCCTAGAGTAGCTCCAGATGGAACTATTGCTTTTGACAACATAGATCATTTCAAGAAATTTCTTGATGATAACATTGATGCCCTTAATGTGGCAGTTCGTATTGATAAAGGGCAAATTAGTGACACTCAAGCAGCCATGGAATATATGTATGATGTGCGCATTAATCCCTTGTCTTTCATTGATCAAGAAAGTGACAAGGTTGGGCCATCCAATACAGACATGGTCACTATGATGCAAAACATGTCAAAGCAACAGGTTACCCAACCTCCTAAGGAACCTGTTATTCAACCTAAAATCATTCCCACACAAAAGAAACCTTCCTTCACTACTTTATTTCGCCAAACTATTGAGCAATATGCTTCAAGTAAACAAAAACCTAAAACGAAGCCAAATACCAATTTTCAACAATCTGGAATACAACATAATACAACTTCAAAATTCCTTCATAACACTTTTCCTACCAATAATTTACACAATAGTAACATGGCATCTAATCTTCATGTCCCTCCATCATATGCTCATAAAACCCATGTCAATGCCCTACCAAACCAATATGGGGGGCAAACTAGTAATCTGGAAGCCATGGTGAAACAGTTAGCTTCACGTATGGACCAGATAGATCCCTACCGTCCCTCATACAATTATCGAGAGATCTGTAGTCAACCTTTGGATCCCATAGTTGTAGCTCAACCGTACCCTAAGCATTTTCCCATGCCCATCTTGCCTATATATAAAGGAACCAAAGATCCCATAGAGCATCTTCGCATGTTTAGGATAGCATGTCATGATATATCACATGATGACTTGCTATTACTAAAAATGTTCCCAAAAAGTTTAGGTGGAATGGCATTAGAGTGGTACTATCAATTGCCCACTCATTCTTTGAGAAACTTTGAAGAAACAACTGAATCATTTGTCCATCAATTTAGTGCCTACATCGAGAGGCATGTAACCATTAAAGATTTATACAACTTAAAACAAGACAAGGATGAATGTTTTGCCGATTTCTTAGCTAGATGGAGGCAATTGATAGGAAAACTGCACTTTGTGCTACCTTATAGGGAAATGTTGGACATTTTTATCAATAATTTACAAGAACAAATATCTTATGAGCTATCAATCTGCTACTTTAACTACCTTCGATCAAGCTATAGATTTAGCTCGAAGAGTAGAAGATGCCCTCATTAGGAGAGGCCAACTTAGGAAGAAGGATGATGAGAAAACATCCAAAAATCAATATAAAAACAAACAAGTTGTCGGTGATGGAGTCACTGACAATAGAAATGTTGCTAATATCAATGCAACGAAGACAACAAAAAAATTTATATTGAAACCTCCTCATAAGCCTCCTCGAGAATTTACTAGATTAAATCAACCCTTATCAACTATTTTACCTCAATTACTCGAAAGAGGTTTGATCCAATTACCAGCTATCCGGGAACCTGATCCAACTATACCCGGATACAGAGCTGACTTACATTGTGATTTCCATAGAGGACCTGGACACTCTACCAATGCTTGTAAAAGGTTGAAACATAAAATACAAGATTTGATTGATAATAATGAAATGGAAGTGCAAGCCTTCCAACCTAAACAAAACCCTCCTAATAATACTCAAAAGACCGTTCCCCAAAATCAAAATCAAAATGCTAATCAAACATTAGACATATTTCAACACCCTTTACCAAGACATGGTAAAGAGGTAGCCAATCAAATCGAACATCATAATGTTCCCCCTCCTACCCGATATGTAGGAACCATTAGCGGACAATTACCTGTTCAGGATCCTCAAATATTTGACACGACCTTATCCCTGGTTACGACCAGGCCCTTACATAATTTTCAAACTTCTGATTCTAGTGATGTAGAATCAGATAGTGAAAGTGAACTAGACATTACTTCAAACCAATCGAATAGTTCTGAAAATGAATCAGATCCTATTCAACCCATCACAGATGCTATGGTTCCAGAAGAACCATTTCCTAGAAGAGTTACTACTCGACCCTCTTCTAATCAATTCCTCCCAAATGAACAAGCCATAAATGCTCGACCGAGACCAGTTCAACGTCTTCAATATAACATTGTAGGTACCATTGGAGTCGTTACCCGACAACAGGCTCAAAATTCTCAACAAGAATCAAATCAGAATGATGGATCGGCTCCATTCGTTTTGAAAAATCCCAATAAAGGGAATCATGCTCCTAATGTTCAACCTAAACCCCCTTACAATATTAATGAGCAATTGTCCAATACTACAGCCAGAATTTCCCTTTTGGATTTGTTAAGATCTTCTCCCACCCATAGGGATGAGTTGATGCTTACATTAAGCCAAATGATGGTACCTCAAAACATCCAACCTGAAGCTATGGCCAATACTATCATCACTCGAGAGGTTGATTGTATTGACTTTCGGGATAAAGATATCCCACAACACAGTTTACATAAGGACAATCCCTTATATATTACTGCTCTAATTGGGGATGTAGCTATCAAACGAGTCTTGATTGATAATGGCTCATCTCTAAACATTTGCACTTTTGACTTCTACCAACGATTTGGCTTTAGAAGTGATGAAATGAAGAAAACTGATATGATTATCAAAGCTTTCAATGACGAAACACAAGAAACGTGTGGAGTTATTACCCTCCCATTGCAAGTTGGTCCTAGAACCCTAGAAACAACCGTGTTTATTGTACATTGCCCAACATCGTACAATATACTTTTGGGTCGCCCTTGGATCAATGCAATGCGAGCGGTCCCATCAACTTTACACCAATGTGTTAAGTTTGAATTTAAAAATCAGTTGGTCACTATCCATGGTGACCCTAGACCCTTTGATATGTGTGCTTTGGCAGAACCTGTTGGAGTGCAATTTTGCCCCGCTCTGTCATCCACACATCCTAGTTCTTATTTTTCATCTAAACGTGTGAAACACACACCCATAACCTCACCTACTTCCCCTCCATTAATTTCATCCTCCTATATAGATCAACAATTTTCTAAACAAATCACTTTAGAACCTCAAAAAGATCTTAAATCTACAACCAATCCTTCATGTTCTATCCCTATAAATTCAAAACCTATAGACACATCTATCATACCTTCCACATCTAAAGATATAGGGAATGATCCTTCTACATCTTATGCCCTTTCTGATGAACTTTTACCAGATTTATCCACAACCTTAATATCAGAAAAAACAAATGCTTTCATGCAAGATTCAATTCTTTTAAATAACTTACCGCCATCTCCTCGTACTTTGGGCCTCCCACAACCTATGGGAAGCACTTACCAAGTCGGGAGTTGCGCCTTCATTTATAAAGGATATGACTGGGGAAGAATCCCTCGGAATATCAAAACTCATCATGAGGGATACGCTCGGTGTTATTTTACCAATGAATATATTAAAGCTAAACCCATGATGCTTAAAATGGGATATAAAGGGAAAGGCTTGGGACCTTTCCAAAATGGCATGAAAGAACCTTTCGAGGTAGAACCGTGGCCTGCCCACTGTGGTGTGGGCCTATTTCCTAGTAAGGGTCAACCCTTTCCTTTTGAAGATGATGATCATCTCATATGTTATCAAGATTATTTGGATAGGTGTGATGATTTGCCTCTTAAAAATCAGTCATTTTCATGTAACATGCTATCCATAGCTTACCCCGAAATGATTGTTGACTCCGATGAAGAGTTGGAAGGAGATATCTTCCATGATGTCTCTGTTGAAGAGATGTTACACAATGGATTTTATTTTGATGGTTCTATACCAACTATAGCCCAACTTGAGGCCACTAATCCTCAAGATGAATTATCCAAATTAACCTTACAAGAATTACAAGAATTGGGCGTTTCACCCGCCCCACCTAACTTTGAAAGAGATCTACACATGGAGGTAGAAAACGTCATTAAAATTAATATTGGAACGGAGGATAATCCTCACATAATCAATATTGGATCAGAATTAAGTCAAGAAAAACAAGAACAATACATTGCATTCCTTAAAGAGTATGAAGATGTTTTCGCTTGGACATATGAAGATATGCCGGGTCTAGACCCTTCTGTAGTCATGCATCATCTAGTGGTCCATCCGGATGCTAAACCTGTTAAACAAAAACTTAGAAAAATGCATCCCAAAGTGGCTCTTCTAGTCAAAGGGGAGTTAGAAAAACTCTTGAATGTTGTCTTTATACAAGCTATTGATTATGCTGAATGGATCTCAAATGTAGTTCCAGTCACCAAGAAAGAAGCTACCAAAGTTAGGGTTTGCACAGATTTTAGAGATATTAACGTCGCATGCCCTAAAGATGACTTTCCTCTTCCAAACATGGATCAAATCATTGACTTTACTATCGGGAGTGGGATGATGTCCTTAATGGATGGATTCTCTGGTTATAATCAGATCAGGATAGCTCCTGAAGATCAGGCTAAAACAACCTTTATTACCCCCTGGGGTACCTTTTGTTGGAAAGTGATGCCATTTGGCTTAAAGAACGTAGGTGCAACTTATCAACGAGCTATGACCTATATTTTTCATGATATGATGCATGATATCCTACATGATTATGTAGATGATATTATAGCTCACTCTATTATTGAAGATAATCATTTAGATGATTTGAGAAAAGTTTTTAATCGATTACGAGAATATCTTATTCGATTAAATCCAACAAAATGCATATTCGGAGTTAAGTCCGGCAAACTATTAGGGGTTTTAGTTTCTTTACGTGGTATTGAAATCGACCCTCTCAAGATTGCGGCCATCACTGATATGCCCGCACCTACTAATATATCTGAATTACGAAGTTTACAAGGTAAGCTTCAAGCTATCCGTCGCTTCATCGATAAGCTGGCAGACAAAACCGGTCCCTTTCTTAAACTCCTTAAGAAGGATGTCCCTTTTAATTGGGACACCGAATGTAGAGAAGCTTTTGAACTTCTCAAACAATACCTCCTTAATCCACCTGTGCTTTCACCACCTAAACCTGATCGCCCATTCCTCCTATATATTTTAGCTTCAGATTCTGCCTTAGGAGCTATGTTAGCTCAACTTGATGATGAAAAGAGAGAACGTGCTAATTATTATATTAGCCGAACCTTCATCAGTTATGAAACCCGCTACACAACATTAGAAAAACTATGTCTAGCAGTCGTTTTTGCTACGCAAAAATTATGACACTATATGCTTAGTCAAAAAACTTATGTCATTGCCAAATACGATCCCTTAAGGTATCTCATGAGTCGACCTTATTTATCGGGTCGCACAGCCAAGTGGGTTCTTGCTCTAAGCGAGTTTGATCTCACATTCATAGGACAGAAGTCTGTTAAGGGTCAAATCATAGCAGATCAATTAGTTGCTGCACCCTTAGAGTCTACCCATCCCCTCATCATCGAGTTTCTGGATGAATGCCTTCAATTAGAGGCAGACCATATTGAACAATGGTCCTTATACTTTGATGGAGCCCGATGCATGAGTGGGGCTGGTGCGGGTATTATTTTAATATCCCCACAAAAACATCTTATTCCTCTGTCCTTCAAATTGACATTTGCTTGCACCAACAATACTGTTGAGTATGAAGCTCTAATCCTTGGATTACGAGCTGCCTTGGCGCTAAAAATTAAACACCTTTTAGTTTTTGGTGATTCTCAACTGGTTATAAACCAAATTAATGAAGTTTATCAGACCAGAGATGATAAACTGCGCCCATATAAGGCCTATGTTTTACAATTAATGTCTCTATTTGATCAAGTTACCTTGGAAGCTATTCCTCGAACTAGCAACCGTGCAACTGATGCTATGGCCGCAGCTGCATCTCTCCTGCCCTTGGAGTTAGATGACGAATATGCCACTATCATTATTCGTCGACTCCAGGAACCCGCTTCAAATAAGTCATGCTTAGAGCCTTTGGATGTGTTTCTAATCAATGAAACTACTCCTGAACCTTGGTATACGGACATATTTGATTTTCTCCAAAATGGGACTTTCCCTGCCAATTCTAATAGAAACCAGCGTCGGTTATTACGTAGACGAGCAAGTCGATTTGTAATAATTGGCAATACTTTATATAGGAGATCTTTTGAAGGTATCCTATTAAGATGTTTAAACTTAGAAGAGTCTAAATTAGCCTTGAGTGAAGCCCACGATGGATCTTGTGGAGGACACTTTAGTGGTAGCGTCATTGCTAAAAAGCTCCTTCGGATAGGATACTTTTGGCCTACCATGGAAACGGATGCACATGAGTATGTGCGCCATTGCGACAAGTGTCAAAAACATGCTGACCTTGTCCATGCGCCTGCACAAGAGCTACAGGCTATTTCATCTCCTTGGCCCTTTTCCAAATGGGGCTTAGATATTATTGGCAAAATCAATCCTGTGTCATCTGATGGACACAAGTTCATCATAACCGCCACTGAGTATTTCACGAAGTGGGTCGAAGCTATGCCTTTAGCTTCCTGCACTGGCACACAAGTCTCTAAATTTATTTTTAATCAAATCATTTGTAGGTTCGGAATTCCTGCAAATCTCATCTCCGACAATGGAACTTGTTTCAAAAATAAAGATGTTAAAAAATTATGCCAAAAATATAAGATTCAACATCGTTGGTCCACTCCCTATTATCCTCAGGGTAATGGTCAAGCAGAAGCATCTAACAAAACCTTAATCAAAATTCTCAAAATATTGGTCAATAAAACTGGCCGTGACTGGCACATTCAATTATATCCAACCTTGTGGGCCTATCGAACTAGTGTTCGAACCCCCACGGGAACTTCACCATTTGTTTTGGTTTATGGTGTTGAAGCAGTTTTTCCCTTTGAATTAGAAGTTCCTTCTTTGGCTCTGCTACTTCAAGATACCGAAGTAGGAGATGAATATCATGCTGGTAGACTTAGTCAGCTGGAACTCCTAGATGAAAAATGCATCAATGCTTTGGAGCATCTCCGTGCCTACCAAAACAAGCTTAAAAGATCATATGCTAAAAAAGTTCGTCATCGATCCTTTGAGATCGGCGACCTTGTTTTAAAAGAAAACCAAAAAAATACAAATGCAACTAAGGACCTTAAAGGTAAATTTGAGCCCAACTGGCTTGGACCATACATTATTACTTGCTAAATTTGAATCAGGAGCATACAAATTGTCTACCTTAGATGGTAAAGAACTTAAAGAACCCATGAATATTTTGCATCTTAAACGTTACTATGCATAAATTTGGTCATTTCATCCATGTATATATCACTATCTTGTATTTCTTTCAAATTTATAAATTCAAAAACACCAAAAACATTCATAATCATCAAAAATCTTCAAAACTATTTGTTGCATTTATTTATGGCACTTGTTAAATTTTTTGTTCAAAAACAAAAATAAAACCAAAAAAAAAAAACAAAATAATGATAAAAATATAAAAACAGCAATATGCTTGACTCTTTCGAAACCAAAACAATATACAGAAGAAAGAAAGAGTCAGTATTCTCAAAACTTCTCAAAAAGTATTTATATATATTTTCTTACAAATGTTGCAGTTATATGTTTCAAATTATTTTTGATAAATTAGCATTTATTTGGAATCCCTCACTTGCACACTCACAAAAATAAATATCTTGATTTTATCTGGCATGATTACTAATCTCTCTTATATCAAAGTCCACAAAATTCAATTAAATAAAGTTTGAGCATAGAGAATTGATCTTGTTATTTACTTAAACCAAGCACATCTTTTCACAATAAAATGATTATATTTGTAATTTCCATGTTTTGCTACATAGTAGAAGTGATTTCTTGAGCGAAAAGTTTCCCCTGCTATCCTATCATGCACATGGTCTAGAATCTTTGAGAATTGGCAAAAGGACAAGCTCACCCCTACCCAGAATAAAAATCCCTTGCTCTACAGCTAATCCGAGCAAGTATCCCTAGCAAAGAAAAAGAAAAGAAAAGTTCAAGAAAAAAAGAGAAAAGAAAAATGTTATTTTATATCATTACAACAATATTTCAAGCACTATCTCAAAAATCAAGCAAAAATACAAAAAGAAAAGCAAAAAGAAAAAAAAGAAAAGCAAAAGAAAACAGAAAGCAAGAAAGCAATAAAATCCCTTTCCCTACCCTTTGAAAAGAAAAGAAGGGTTGATGAGCTTGAATCCCTGGAATTCTCAATTATTCGAAAACTGTGAGGTAAGCCCCATAACAGGTGGTTTGTGCCCAACCTGCTTGGCCTTGGGTAACTCCTAGCGTGGTGATATGTCTGTCACATTAGCGACCTTCTTTTGTACAGACCTATGTCTGCTTATGGATTAGCTAGCTCTTGATAATCCGACCTACATAGTAGTCTAGTATGGTTATATGCATCTACATCATGGTTAATGAACACTTATTTGGTTTCTTCAAATCACTTGTATCATATTATCTTGCTCAAAAACTGGTAAATGCACAAAGCAATTGCACACACATTTGTATTTGAGAGATTTTGTGTATCATTATGATAAATCAAGATCGGAAATGAATTCACATATGCACATGGGATTCCTTATAAATCTAACTTTTGTCTTCAAAATACTTTGAAATATTCTTTTTGCAACTTGTTTGGAATAATTCAAGTACAGTTGTTTAGCATAAAGATAACTATATAATAGAAAAATCAAAATTTTCTTTCAAAAATATACAATCAAAACATATATATCTGGTTGACTTTCGCGACGATGGTATAATTCCAAAACCAAAAGTGGAATTTTATGCCTAGCGCAAGTCCTCATCTTCATATTTTCTGTTTATTAAAAATCAATCATGCAATAAAACTATCTCTTTTTTGATTTTCGCGATGATGGTATAAGTCTATACCTACATATTCTATGCCTAGCGCAAATCATTGCAACAATGTTATTCCCCATTTATTTAAAAATCATGAAAACCATATGACTTAAATCATTATGTTACACAAATTATGCTTTTAAAAAGCAAGCACATTTTCATTATTTCATGTCATTATGTCAACCTTCAAATTTTGCAATGATGGTATAATTCCTAAGGAATTATCCAAAAAATTTATCACACTTAGGAATTTATGCCTAGCAAAAATCATTTAAAATTTCATGCATACTATTTTTATGAAAAATCTGAAAAACAAACCATCATCATCATCATTTGCACCATTGCACCAAAGTCTTAAGACAGTCTCTTAAGCACTCTTTTACTTTTAACAATATTTCTATAATTGGGATTAGCTTGACGACCGAGTGAGCAACGACTCCATGAAATGGTCTATAATAGCGACAATGTCCTTTGAAATTATTGTTAGAAGTCTCTTTTATTTCTTTTACCACATCACATTACAAACAATCAATTTGTTACATCAGATTATTTCATTTAAAATATTACCGCATGACATCAAAATTATAAATTTTCAAAATGACATAATTTCATGAATCCTCAATCCAATTATCAAATCAAATCAATCAAACATAAAAGCATCATAAACATACACATAACACAAGTCATATGATCAAAACTATATCATCTCATATATATATCAACCGCATATATACATCATCAAAACTGGATCGGTATGCCACAATCTATACCTCGGCATACTCAATCCTCTATCAAAAAATAATAAACCTACATATCAATCTGTACAGTGTAATGCAGTCCTCTAGCCTCGAGAGCCCCTCGAGCTCTCAGCCTCATCTCCTCCCCCACCTTGAGGTGGACGAGGTGGCCCCATCGCAGTCTGTGTAGTACTGTGAGTCCTAGTCCTCGATCGGGATGAAGTCCTAGATGACCCAATCCTGATCGGCTCTGCGATGTTAGCTGGCAGGGGTAGTCTATCCTCCTCTGGCACCAGCTGATAGTACAAAGTCTGGTAGAAAGTAATTTGGGCAATAGCCCATGTCAGCTCCCTAGTGCTCGCCCCTCCGCCCCATGCCCTGAGGCATGCAATCTCGTCTCTGAGCTGTGTCACCTCAGCTCGATGTCATGCAGCCTCCTCCTGTAATGTCTGCACCTATGCTTGGAGATGGATATTCTCCGTTCAAAGAGTAGCCATCTCGCTACTCTCCCCTGTGTCAACACCCTTGCCCTTATCGGGCGATGGTGGCCTCTCTCTGTGGAGAAGGGGGTCTCGCCTCCCTCCTCTCCCTCTGTCGTGGCCTCTCCTGTGCCTGTGGCCTCCTCAGCTCTCTCCCGCCGTGACCCTGGGCCGCCTCCATAGCTGCCTGGCATCGCCTCCCTATCCGATGCACGATCGCATGTATCGAACCCTGAGCCCTCATCATCCGAGGAGGGCGGATGCCTGCATACCAGGCATCGTAGCCATCTGTGACCCCTGCGTCGTCCCCATCCACTGGCTGAATGGGGGCATCATCTGTGTCCTGACTCCAGAAGCGCTGCATGTCTGGAGCCCCGCTCACTGTGGTGTTATCCCGGATAGTCCGAGAAAACTCATAATCCCTGAGAGATGGGATCCCTTGTTGTAGACCGAACTGCCACAAAACTCGGTCATAGCGATGGAGCTCCACCTCTCCCCTCTCCATCCATAGCCAGCAGACTCGCCTGATGCGAGCTAACTCCTGTCCATCCTCGGCCCACCCTGGATGCTCTCTCCATGGCCTCCAGGTGATCTGGTCTGGGACTAGGTCATCTAGTAGCCTCCGGGACATCGGAAGGTCGATCCGCCACTGTGACCCTCTCCGGAGCCACCAGTAGAAAACTCGGGGCCTCTCCCCATCAATCCCTATCAGAGGAAGCCCTACCGGCCTCCACACTGCAATGTGCTCCCAGCACCAAACCTGTAGGAGCGATGTCATCACCAGACATCGGCCGCCCTTGTACACGACCCCATGTAGGATCTTGTACAATCGACATAGTACATAAGCTGCCCCAAGAGAACCTGTAGCCATGGTCTCGCATATCGTAGATCACATCTGCCAGCATCCATGGCACCCTGCACCCGCTCTGGTGGCACAGCAGAAGTCCACCAACTACTCCAGCTAGAACCCGTGTGAGTCTAGATGCCCCAGGCATCTAGCACAGTGCCTCGATGTTAACTCCGCCCTTCTCCAGGGCGAAGCTCGGGTCACCACACAATCGTCCCATAGCATGGCCCTGATTGGCCGTAGGAGTGATCAATCGTCCTTGTATGGGGATTCTCAGAATCCTCCATACATCCTCTAGAGTGGGAGTCATCTCCCCTATCGGTAGCCAAAAACATGAAGAACCCGGATACCATCTCTCTGCTAGGGTTGTCAGTAGCCCCATATCTGTAGACACTTGTGGCATCTCTGCCACATGCTGTAAGCCGACCTGTGCCAGCTGATCCCGCTCTGCCTTGTAAGAGCGGCCAAGTCATCTCTCAAACCTCCATACTTCCATTCCTTGCTTTTTAGTAAACCTCTCTGCAACATAAACAACAAAACAACAAACAATCATTAATAAACAATTCAAGTATTTAAAAATGCAAGTAAAATAAGTTCAATTTTATGCAATTGATGATATCGTCCACTATTGGACGATATCGTCCCAAATTTGAGCATAATCGTCTCCGATTTTGCAAGCCGAAATCGTCCCTAATTTGATGAAATCGTCCCCCTTTCGCCGATTTCGCCCTTGGACGAAATTGGCGAAATTGAGACGATTTCGTCGAAATCGGGACGATTTCGTCCCAACGACGTCGACGGCCCAAAAATGGCCGCGATGCTCAAAAATTCATCTAAAATTTACCTAAAAAGCATGTAAAATCAAATTAAAGCATTCTAAATTAAGTCTAGACTCTTACCCGTAGACCGCGCGGACCTCTGTTGATCTGTGCGTCGTCTCCACCATTTTTGCTTCTAGAGCTCTAAAACCAGTAAAAATGAACAGTAAAAATGAATTAGGGTTTTACCCTATTTTTCTTAATTTTATTCAAAAATAATTTTGCTTTTTCGCGTTTTTACCTCAAACGTTCGATTTGGGTAAAAACACGGAGGGGGCACCATAGTAAGTTGTCGTACGATTCGACCAAGAATCGTCGCCTAAAAATGGGAATAATTTTTTGCTTTCTCGTAGATCGAGAAGAACTCATCTTTAACGCATTTTCTTCGGAAAATTCGCTAAAGAGGGGGCAAAATGTAGCACCCTAAAATTGGCATAGTGAAATTCTAATAATTACATTCACTCCTAGTAAATAATTTAAATTCAAATTTTAACCTCCCAAACCGCCCGTTAACCGTCGGGTAATCCATTTCCCCCTTTTTCGTGCCATTTTTAGAGGTTGTTTTGACCGTTTGACGATATCGTCGCCGATCAGACGATATCGCCCCAGATCTGACGATTTCGTCTAGGCTAGGACGTCCAGACGATCTTGTCGCAAAACTAATTTTGCACAATTAGCTTCTGTTCCAACGGGTCTCTAATCCAGGTAGAAGCGTGTCTGCACCGTTAGGGACCCTCCCCCATTGGAGATCTCCCAAATAGGGATGATCTCCAACCTCCTAACTACTCCCCTAAGCCTATTTAATCCTTAGGACCTTCCCTTCCCAACCCCTGGCTGAATTTCCCTGTAACTTGATTTTGCGTGCATTAGAATACCTAGAGCATCATTTTGCCTTTGTTATTTTGAAGTTTTCTTGCAGGGACCTCATTGATTTTCAGCTAGAGCAAGCTCAGATCGTCGCAGACGATCTCGTTCAAATCTCGGACGATCCTGTCGCAATTCGAGACGATTTCATTACTTCCAGACGATTTTGACTGCAATCTGCATTAGGGGCAATCAGTGCCCAGAGTTTGCGCTTTCTCTTATACCTTTTGCTGTTTTATTCTACATTTTAGTTAGTTTTATCCTTATTTCTTACTATTTTGCATTTGGAGTTCACCCATTTAGCTTAAATTGCATGATAAGATCATAATTTCTCATTAGAATATCATAATTTGTTTGAATTTCTATTCATAACTATTGTTTAGTATTCATATTGTCATTTTGTGTTGTTTCCCTCTGTCATCATAGTCGCATTCTCTGTATTTTGCATCTATTTTTCTGTTTGCAGGTCTCTGACGAATTCATCTGACGAATTCGTCAGATCTCAGACGATCTTGTCTGATCTCAGACGATTCTGTCGAATTCCAGACGATCCTGACTGCTCCAAACATCAGAATCTCCATCAGACATCCGGATCAGGTATTTTTCTTTAAAATTTTGTAATTTCTCTGTTTTTCTGTCCTATTCTACTTTTTTGTATTCATTAAATCTGCACTTTCATATAGATTAATTTAGATTCATTTGGCCAAACCTAGGATATGAATGCTTAAGGCTAAAAATGAACACATGAAAACACATTCCAAACCTAGGCGTGGAAACTGCCATTAAATGTTTCCTGGTGAACCCACCATCCGTCGAAAAATCATCAAAATACACCTCCCTTGAGAGGCGGGACCTTCGCAAGTCCTCTCAGTCCGAGGTACCGCGACATCCTTTTCCCATCCCCCTTCCGGGCACGGATCCTATAGCCTGAAGGTAAGGGTGCAAAAAATTTGGAGCGATACATTCATCCTCCTTGATTCTTTCTTGATTGGTCATGGTTCTTAAAAGCTGCAAGCTAGTTTCAGAGAAAGGTAATAATTATTTTATAGGAAATTAATGGGGAGAAGAGCTTTTCATGCATTTGTTGCAGGTTCTCTGAAGATAACTCACCATCCCATCATCATTCTAGAGACTAGCTCAGAAAAAAAATAATATTATTGATCCATGTGTTTTCATTCTTACCATGTATTTTTTAATTTGTAGGTTTTAAATGAATCCAAGAGCATCCAAATGCTCTGAAGGACTTTTGAAATTTCTCTACAATTTTCTAGTTCTAGCCGTTGCAGGTTTTAATAGATTTAGAACCTTTCGAATTCACTAGGAGCATCCGAATATGCATAGACTATGCTGGGATTAAAATCCTGGCCTCAGGTTTATTATAGTGGTTTACGTTTTGCATTGTAGCCCTTATAAAACTTATCCCTTACTACATTTTATACTGATTACTATTTTTCATATCAAATACATATGTATTTTTTGCATTAAATCTAGAAATCAGATATTTTTCTTATGATTTACTAAAGGAACTAAGGGGATGTGACTGCAACGTCACTTATGTAGTGGCTTAAGCAAATCCCTCACCACTAATCATAAATTTTAGTGTTTTGTTGTGAAATCATAGGATCTGAACAAATTTGGATTACTGCTCTATGTTTTTGAATTCATTTTTGGAGATCCAAATTCACCCTGTGCTTCTAAATTTGCTCTGATAGATCCGAATTCACTCTTACAGATCCAAATTTTCTCTAACAGATCTAAATATGCCTGATAGCAAACATCCAAATCAAGTAAGGATCTGATTTTAGATTCGTTTTAGTTTTCCATACTTTAATTTTGTACTATTCCATTTTAGAAGCATTTTCATAAAAGAAAAAGAAAGAAAATACCAAAAAAAATAAAGTTAGTTGCATTGATTTTGAATCAATCATATTAATTGAAAATATATATATACATATACATGATAGCATAGAATCTATCTTTTTGCTTTCAGTATCTACAAGAAATCATTGCATCTTAGTTAAATTTACAAGCTTTCTAGTTAATTTGTATACCATTGCTTTCATAAAAATTTGAAGTGCATATAGTTAGGTATAGTTGCATTTGGCTAAACCTTAGGTGTGTGTAAATCAAAGAATCTATCAAAAACTCCCCTACCTAAGGATGGAAACCGCCATAAAGTGTTTCCTAGTGAACCCCACCTAATTTATCGATAAACACCAAGGAGAGCACAACTCAAGTGCTTCTCATATGAGGTGTAGGCACATCATTTTCCTTCCCAATTTTAGGCATGGATTTATTAGTCTGAAGGAAATGGGTGCAAAAAATTTGGATCTACATTATTTGGTAAACCCGACATGAACAAACCATCATTTTGAAATTATTGCTTTTTCTTTATTTAAAAAAAAACTAAAAAAGTCATTAAAATTTGTTTGCTTAGATTAGAACATAAAAATATGATTCTTTTTAATTCAATACACTTCACATTTTCATTTTCTTTACATCATTGTCATAATAAAGAACCACATATTATGTATTTTCCATAGCTTTGGATGGTCTGGATATAATAGGATATGCATAGAAGGCCTACAGACCATCAGAAAGGGATTATCCTTTCACCTGTACCCAAAACTATTAAAATTTTAATCAAGATTTTAAAATTTGGTTGGCTCCAAGAACCATCGTAGTCATGGAAAATTACACACATTCCTCTTTGGAGGGTGTATCACTAGCCATGGTGAATATAGGTGAGGACTGGTGAGACTTGGGTTTCATCACAGATTGGATTTCATCACCAAGCATCTGTATGCGGGCATCTAGGTGGAATCCCAATTGAAAAATGAGACAACTTGGCCTAAAACTTGAAAAATGGTTCAAAAAGAAAATTGTAGTTAGAAGATAATTCTTTTGTTTTTCTTTTTATCTTCTTTACTTTTACTTTGATTTTATAAAAATAAAAATAAAAATAAAACAATAGAAAAATCTAGAAAAAATTTAAATGGTGGATAATAGTGTTAGAGATTCCACACTCATAGATCTTAGGAGGGAAATTATAGAAAAATAAGTCGACATCCTCTTTAGGAATAGTAGGGAATGTTGGAAAGACTTGTGGTAACACTTTGATCTCGGTAAGAGAAGGGTTGAAGAATTGAAACAAATTAAAAGGATTGAAATAATGAAAGCTTTAGGCCTAGATTATTACTCCCCTTATTTCAAAATTAAAAGGAGTTGTGAATGTTGGTTAGCAAAAAATAGGGCTAGCATCCATTCCACAGTCTACCCTTGGAAAAACTATTTTGAAGAATCAGTAACTATTCACAAATTCCTAGAAAACCTAGAAGATAAGGAGATAACCTTTGAATAAAAATGAGGTTATCACAAAGAACCTAGAGCAGTCTTCTTCAAATACTTTTACCACAAGATTAAATTCCAACCCCCTACTTCTGGGACTAAGAATATTACTCTTGTTCACTTCATTCACCTTTTGAAAATGGATTTTGTGTTCGAAGAAGAACAATTTATTGACCCAAAATATTTAAAGCCTATCAAGGACATCTATAAGCTCTTTCAAGAAGAGTAAATAACCTAGTTCTATTATGTAATTTTTTTTTAAATAATTAGTAAAGCAAGCCTTTTTAATTTAATTTAAAACAAACAAAAATTTAGGAGTAGCATAAAAAAAGATGCCTAAAACCTTAAATAATGGTAAACAGGTGGCAACCAGATCTAAAGGGGAGTCGAATAATGAAACATGTAATACTAAAATAGAGATAGAATAAATACAAGAGCAACAAGTAGCACAAATAGAATAAAATGAAGAAGACAAAATAGTTGACCCTTTTGACCCTAAAGTAGGACCTCAAGATGACATTAATTTTGAATCTATGGAACACTTCTGTAAATTCTAAATCATAATCGCTCCACACTCGCTAATGCCTTTGAAATAAAATATCAACTCAAGAGAGGTTATTTTTAAATGGAATTAGTTATAGAAGAAGCCTTCCAACTTCGCCCACAACTAGAGACATATGTGAGTGATAATATCCCTTCATTACAACATGTCACTCATAATGATCATTCCTTAGGTACAACCCAAATTTAAACAACTATGGCACCATAACACAAGCCTATTTTTGTGGCCACTACAACTACTTCCACATAAAAACAACCTTCTTCCTCCACCAATAATAACTTCCTTTCTAAATATTTTAACAATCGATTTGCTCAAGCTTCTCCATCTCAAAAATTAAAATGTGCAAATCCCTACTTCTTCTCAACCAACCTCTCAATAAAACACAACTACCTATAAGCTTATCAATCCTCCTACTTCAAATACTATGCATAACAATATTACTATTCCAAATCCTTATGTTGTAGCACAACCTACATATTACCCTCCCTATGCAAACATAGTGGCACAAAATAAGCACAATGAGAAACCACACCATCTTGAAGCTATAGTCAAACAATTACCTTCATGATTAGATCAAATAGATCCTTGTCATCCTATATACAATTATAAGGAAATGTGTAACCAACCATTGGATCCTATGGTTACCTCTAGACCATATCATAAATGCTTCCCCATGCCAAAACTATCGATTTATAATGGGATCAAAGATCTGATTGAAAATCGTCGTATGTTTAGGATAACTTGTCACAACATTTAATATGATGACATGTTGTTGTTAAAAATATTTCCAAAAATATTAGGAGGTATGGCTTTGGAATGGTATTATCAACTGCCAACACATTCCTAAAGAAACTTTGAAGAGACTACAAAGTTGTTTGTGCATCAGTTTAGTGCCTACATAGAAAGGCATGTCACAATTAAGGATTTATACAACTTAAATCAAGGGAAAGAGAGGTTTAATAGAATTTCTATCTCTATGGAGGAAAATCTTGGGTAAATTATATTTTGCTTTACTTCCAAGAGAAATGCTATAAATCTTCATTGGAAACCTACAAGAACAATTATCCTATGAGTTGGTCATTTCCACTATAACTTATTTTGATCAAGCTATAGATTTAGCAAGAAGGGTAGAAGCCTTTATCAAAAGAGGAAAATTTAAAAGGAAGGATGAGGATAAATCATCTAAAATCACTATAAGAACAAGCATGTGGTAGGAGATGGGGTCACAGATAATAGACCTCCTCCAAATGTTAATATTGTATATACCACAAAGAAGTTTGTATTAAAAGCACCTCAAAAACCTCCATAATGGAATTTCACAAGGTTGAATCAACCTTTGACAATGGTCTTACCATAATTGGTTGAAAGAGGGATAATAAAATTTCTAGAGATTCTGCAACCCGGCACCTCTCAACCATGGTATAGGCCAAACCAACATTGTGATTTCCATCAAGTTGACAAACATCCAACCAAAACTTGTAGATGACTAAAATATTTGGTGCAATATTTAATTTACAATGGAAATTTGGAAGTGGAAAGTCCTCCACCGAATTCTAATCCTCCAACAAGCCTAAAAAAGCAATAGACACAAAATGTTAATCAAAATATAGATATTTTCCAAAACCTATTATCTAACAATGGTAAGGAAGTTGTAAATAAACTAGATTATAAGAGTGTACCTCATCCAACATGTTATGTGGGAATGATTAGTAATCATATACCATCACAACTCTCACAAACTATATTTGTGCCTACTCAATCCATTGTTACAATTGAGAAATTTCAAGGAAGAGAACTACAATCTTCATCCTCAAACACACAGAAAGTGATTTAGAATCTAAGATAGACATTAGTTCCCTTCATTTCAATAGATCAAAATATGAATCAAAAGTAATCCTACCCATCATATATTTTCTAATTCAAAAAGAGCCATTTTCAATAATGATAACAACTCATCCTTCTTCACAATAATTTCTTTTCATAGAAAAAGTGTCAACTTCCAGACATCACTCTATTCAGTTAGACTCTTCTAATTCATTTGTCACTCCTCAATAATCACATGAATTGAATAACATTGTGGCTATAGTTGGGGCCATTGCTAGGCAATAATCCCAAGCTCAGATTTCTCAACCTCAATTACCTACAACTCAACCAAATGATATGTATCAACCACCATTTATTCTAAAACCACCTCATAAAGGGAATAACTTACTTCAACCTCAATAGAAGACTCCTTTTGATATCAATGAACAACTAGCTAATACAATAGCTAGAATTTCTCTTCTTGATCTTCTTAGGACTTCATTTGTTCATAGGGAAGAATTAATGAATACCCTAAGTCAAATGATGGTGCCTCAGGACATAGAGCTAAGTGTTGTAGTTAATGATGTGGCCTCTCATGGAATTGACTACATTGATTTTCATGACAAGGGTATTCCTCTGTAGAGTATACATAGGGATAATCCCCTGTACATAATAACATTAATTGGATATGTGTGTGTTAAAGGGTGTTTATTGATAATGGTTCATCTTTGAATATTTGCACTTATGATTTTTTCAAGAGGTTTGGATTTAAAAACTAAGATTTAATAAGAACTAAAATGATTATTAAAGCCTTCAATTATGAAAACCAAGAAGCTTGTGGTGTGATATCCTTCCCATTACAGGTTGGTACTAGAATTGTGGATAAGTCCATTTTTGTTGTATCTTGTCCAAAATCATACAAAATTATTCTAGTATGTCCTTGGATAAATGTAGTGAGGGAAGTCCCATCTACTTTGCATCAATGTGTAAAATTTGAATTTGAAAATTAATTGGTCACCATTCATAGAGATCTCAGACCTTTTGAAATGTGTGTAATGGTGGAACCCATTAATGTTTTATTTTTTCCAGTATTATCATAATTGGCACCTAATTCCCCTAAGTATTCTATACCAACACTTGAATCATCATCTCCTTTCGACATACCTATACATTCTAGTGATAATAATCCTTCTACATTATACCCTCTTATAGATGAGGCTCTACTAGATTTATCCACCATATTAGCTCCAAAAAAACATGCTAATTTCACTATACAAAATTCCATTTATTTATCTCAATTACTGCCATCCCCATGTACAATAGGTTTACCTCCAGTGGGAAAATATATCATGTTGGAAATTGTACCTTTATTTTCGTAGGATGTTCCCCTGATAAAATCAACATTAAGAAAATTGAAGAACACAAGCTTATATTGAGAGGGGGGGTGAACAGTATAAGACCTCTTTTTACTTTTTCCTTTATACTTCAAAATAGTAAAGCAATATACCCAAAGCAATATCAAAGCAATGCACAATATCATCCACAAAGTGACACCAATTTTAACGTGGTTCACCCGGAATGGCTGGGCTACGTCCACAAAACTTTTCTCTAAAAGTTATCTCAAAGTTCTTTGGGAATCCTTCCCAATTACAATGTTTATGAGCCTCGGCCCAAAGGAGATACCTTCCCCCAATCAGAATTTATGAGCCTCTGCTCAAAGGAGATACCTTCCCCTCTGCTCAAAGGAGATACCTTCCCCTCTGCTCTGGAAATGATCCCTCAGAAGATCAACTGCCTCTACCTCTTGCCGGGCACGTGGAACTCCTTTCCATCGAAGACCTCCTGTCCTCAATGCTTAGCCTAAGAGACCTCTGCCTTCTATGATCACGTCCACAGCAGCTCAACAACCTGTACCAAACACGGTCAGTCGGTCTAGTACAAGTCTTCCTCTGTCTGTCAGATCTGTCCAACTCTTGAACAAATCAATCCTCTGCATACAAGCCTTCTCAAAGACTTGCCAATTGTCCTTAGGTTCTTCTCATAGAACCAATGCACCTCTATCCTCAAGTTCTCTGATAGAACTATCAAACTCAGCTCACAAGTCCTCTGCTAGGACCTGTCCAAATCTGCTCACAAGTCCCCACCGGAACCTGTCCAAAATTGCTCACAAGTCCCCATCGAAACCTGTCCAAAACTGCTCACAAGTCCCCACTGGAACCTGTCCAAAAACTGCTCACAAGTCCCCACCGGAACCTGTCCAAAAACTCAGCAAGCTCACCAAGAAAAACTTTCTTAGTAGGAAATCACAAAGTGAATTGTTAGAGACCCAATGTGATTTGTCAAACTCATAGAAGCATAAAGAGAATTGTTAGAGACTCAATATGTTCTATACTCAAATCCCAATCTCAAAACTCAACTCAAATCAACTCAGCTCAATCTCAATCTCAAATCTAAAAACTCAACTCAATATCTGAAATGGATAGGATAGAATGTTTTCTTTCAAGAACATGAAACCCCAACAATTGCCAACTATGCAAAGAATCACATAACAATGATACTCATGTTCTTTTCACCATCAATTAGGGTTTCAACAACAATGCTCATCAAACAAGGTTTAGTCAACCAACACCATTCAACTCAACATCAACCTTGAAGCATTCAACCAATCATCACAAGAAAAGGAAACAAGTAGAAATCCTTTTCCCTCCAAAGATATTTGAACAAAACAACCACCAACACAATATCACCAAATGCAAAGAATAACTTGCTCAAATCAACTCAATGGAGTAAGCCCAATATCATGAATCAAGTAAAGCAATAACTTGATCAAACAACCTCTATGGAAGCAACTCAACCATCAAACTCAAAACAGCCAACCAAGGGTTCCACCAACTCAATGCAAGTAGCTAGACTCACAAATATAAACCCTAGTGCACAAAGCTTCCACTATCTCAAACCAGAAATTATGCATTCACCAAAAACTCTCATCAAGGATAACAATGCATAAGAAGTCTTCAACAAACCAGAAAATAGGATTTACACCCAACCAAAGGAAACCTAGTTGAAAACCTTTTCACTCCAACCTTATTTCAGAAAAACATACACCAATCATACTCATAAGGAAAATGTGCCCATACCTTTTTGGAGTAGAAGAAAATTGATCCTTAAAGCTGTCACCACACACAACCCTCAAACTTCCAACCAAGTTAGGGTTAGAACCAAGATAAATGAGCATATATAAAAACTTTCCTTAATACACCTTTTAGCTCCTCTTCTTTAAAAACAACCACCAAAGAAGCCAAAAACACAACAACCAAAACTTACACCTTATATCTCCATTTTTAAATTTAGCATAGCAAAAGACTAATCTCAAAAATACAACCAAAGAAATATCCCCTTATTTCTCCTATGTCTTTTAAACAATGCTAAACAATGCCAAAAAATCATATCAAGAAAATAATCACACCTTATAATGGCTGCCCTTGAAGAATCCGAAATTCGTGGCACAAAACACGTTTTAATAAAAACGTGACTAATCCATGCACAGCTCCCTCCGCGGGGATCGAAACGTAGACCTCCGCCTACGCAAGGCCCAAATGCAGCCTTCGCTGCCACTAGCCCACAAGGGGCTTACGAAGTCCAAGACGGACTTCCTTCCACATAAACGGTCAAGCTTTTCGAAAGCTTTTCAAACCACGAGCTCTCCTCTTTCGCAGCATAAACAGAACATTCGATCGCAGCCAAACCAATTAATTGCCTTCGATTTTCCAAGTGGGTTTAACCTTAGGAACCTTCTCATATTTATAGTCCATACGTGGACTTTAGAACACGTCGGCTACAAAGAAAAGTAATTTCGAATTTAATCAAAATTTGCTTTCTAAAGGGTTTAAAAACCCTTAAAGTATTTTTAATAAATTAAAAATAATTTCTCCCTTAATTAATTAAATAATTAATTAATTAAAACCTTGAAGGGTTTTAAATAATAATTAAATAAATAATAAAGAGAACCTCCATTGGTTTTAATAAAAACCATTGCCAATGGAATCTCTTCGGATTCTCTTAAAAATATTCTCTTGGAATCTTCCACCTTTGAAGCCAACACATCCTCTTAACATTAATGTCATTTCCTTTTGACATCAATGACAACTCATAGACAAGAAGCTAGGATCTCAAACCCAAAATTGCCAACAATCTCCCCCTTTGTCATTGATGGCAAACCATGCTTCTCAACAACACAGAAACTCAACATAAACAGCTCCCCCTGTCTTGAGGCTCTCCCCCTTACTCATATCTCTCCCCCTTTGTCATCAATGGCAAAGGGTCACCTTTGGGGCTTGGGACTAAGAATGAGCCTCTTAGCTTAGTCCCTCCCCCACCTCCTGTTGAGGTGTTTAATTTCGGGGTGGGAGTAAAACTCCCAATAGGCACTGATCATCATCAGTGTCTATAGCTGCCTTACCATGTCTTCTCTTGTTCTCCTTGTCCATATTCCTGTTCCTATTCCTATCACTATTCTTGTTCCTGTTATCATTCCTGTTCTTATCCATGCCTTGATCCTTGGACCTGTTCATACCACTGTTCATGTTCTTGTACCTTGGAAGTTCAGCTCTACACTGTCTAGATGTGTGACCTTCATTGTTGCACTTATAACAAGTAACAATGTTATTTCTTTTAGGCATACCTGTTCTTTGAATCCACCTGTTCTGACTAACCCTGTTCCTGTTATTAGCCTTGCAAAAAATTGCCTTATGCCCAAACTATTTACAAGAGTAGCAATACCCTTGAAAGAAATTACCACCTCTGAAACTGTCATTTACCTTCCTTACTTGAGTCATGCAATGTGAAGCCATGTGACCAAACTTGTGACAAGCAAAACATCTGCCTTGAAACTTTCCTTTAATTGACCTCTTGGGTCCTGAAAACTTCTTCTTCTCATTCTGAATTTCTGTTTTCTGTTTCTGTGCATCTATCATTCAAGGACTCATGATCTGAAATACTTTCCTCATCAGAACTCTCTTCCTTTTGGAGTCTCTTACTAGACTCTCCAACTTGTTCCTTGTGTGGCTTAACAAAACCAAGGCCTGTTTTATCTGTTGTCTTTCTTTGACCTTTGATGAGTGACTTAACCTTTTTGGAGCTATCTTGAAACCTGTAAAGCTTATCCTTGTACTCTTTAGTTTCCTCTTTCAAAGAAGCCATTTTCTGTTCTAACTCACTATACTCAAGAACCTTAGACTCTAACTCATCCTTGAGTTCTTGTGTCTTAGCTATAGAGAAGTCAAGACTTTCTATAAGATCATCTCTCTCCATACAACATTCATCTAACTTATCCTTGAGTCTAGCATTCTTCTTTCTTTCCTTTTTCAAAGCACTAAGAGCACTAATAAGTTCACTTTCAAGATCCTTTATTTGTTTGCTTTTTGAATCATCAAAGCCTTTTTCAGATTTCTTATCACTAGAGGTGCTACCCTTTTCAAAAACCATACATGCATCTTCCTTATAGTTTTCTGAAGCATCCTCATACATACTAGAAACCAAATCATTATTTGTGCAATCATCCTCAAGGTGACCAAAATTTCCACATCTAAGACATTTCATGATAATGAATCTATGTTTCGGTTCTTCCTCTTTTTCTGATATGAACAACATCTCATTTTCATTATCACTTGAAGAACTTTCACTATCACTACTAGAACACTTACTTGCTTTGTCTAGGTAGAAACTCTTCTTGTGCTTGTGAGAATACCTCTTTCCTTGATTGTTGTGCTCATCTTTGTTCTTTCTGTGATGCTTGTGCTTTTCAAAATCCTTGCTCTTAGAATCTTGTTTATCTTCATCACTTTCATTCTTGGGAATAGTACAATCAGTAGCATAATGACCAAACTTTCCACAATTGAAACATCTTATATTTTTCATACTTTTGTGCTTTCTAGAGAACTTGCCTTTCTTGCTGTAATATGCCTCTTCATCACTAGAAGACTCATCACTATCTTGAAGTTGTTTACCCTTGGATTTCTTGGTAGCCTTGAAAGCTGCCTCTTTCTTGACATCAACCTTCACTTGAGTTCTCAACTCAAATGCTGCAAGTATACTATGGAGCTCATCCTTTTTCAACTTATCCAAATCTTTAGCTTCCTCAATAGCAGAAATATTTTCACTAAATCTATTAGGAAGAGATCTTAAAATCTTATCACAAACATCATTTTCAGCAAGCTCAAGACCTAAGTCTTTCATGGAGTTAACAACCTCATCCATACGAAGCATGTAGTCACTAATATTTTCATCATCATTCATCTTGAGTTGTTCAAACATACCTTTGAAGTGTCTCAACTTGGCCTTTCGACATTTGTATCACTTGTATGAACCACCTTCAATTGTTTCCACATTTCACTATCTGTCTTGCGGTGAATCACTTTGGTGAGATCTGCTTTCTGTAAGCCTTTCAGGATTGCATTCATTGCTTTTGAATTGCTGTGATGTAGGAGCCTTTCTTCTTTAGTATTAGGACCATGTACAGGAATAGTGTACTCATCTTCAATCACTTCCCATACCTCATTACCAAGTGCCATTAGATGAACCTTCATCCTTGCACTCCAAAGACCAAAATCTGACCCATCAAGAATAGGTGTTGCATTGCCACTTGAATGATCCATTGTGTTCTTTACTAGCTTTTCCTTCAAGTTGTTAAACTTTTCGAAGGCACCCGCTCCGATACCAATTGAAGAACACAAGCTTATATTGAGAGGGGGGGTGAACAGTATAAGACCTCTTTTTACTTTTTCCTTTATACTTCAAAATAGTAAAGCAATATACCCAAAGCAATATCAAAGCAATGCACAATATCATCCACAAAGTGACACCAATTTTAACGTGGTTCACCCAGAATGGCCGGGCTACGTCCACAAAAATTTTCTCTAAAAGTTATCTCAAAGTTCTTTGGGAATCCTTCCCAATTACAATGTTTATGAGCCTCGGCCCAAAGGAGATACCTTCCCCCAATCAAAATTTATGAGCCTCTGCTCAAAGGAGATACCTTCCCCTCTGCTCTAGAAATGATCCCTCAAGAAGATCAACTGCCTCTACCTCTTGCCAGCACGTGGAACTCCTTTCCATCGAAGACCTCCTGTCCTCAATGCTTAGCCTAAGAGACCTCTGCCTTCTATGATCACGTCCACAGTAGCTCAGCAACCTGTACCAAACACAGTCAGTCGGTCTAGTACAAGTCTTCCTCTGTCTGTCAGATCTGTCCAACTCTTGAACAAATCAATCCTCTGCATACAAGCCTTCTCAAAGACTTGCCAACTGTCCTCAGGTTCTTCTCATAGAACCAATGCACCTCTGTCCTCAAGTTCTCTGATAGAACTATCAAACTCAGCTCACAAGTCCTCTGCTAGGACCTGTCCAAATCTGCTCACAAGTCCCCACCGAAACCTATCCAAAACTGCTCACAAGTCCCCATCGAAACCTATCCAAAAACTGCTCACAAGTCCCCACTGGAACCTGTCCAAAAACTGCTCACAAGTCCCCACCGAAACCTGTCCAAAAACTCAGCAAGCTCACCAAGAAAAACTTTCTTAGTAGGAAATCACAAAGTGAATTGTTAGAGACCCAATGTGATTTGTCAAACTCATAGAAGCATAAAGAGAATTGTTAGAGACTCAATATGTTCTATACTCAAATCCCAATCTCAAAACTCAACTCAAATCAACTCGGCTCAATCTCAATCTCAAATCTGAAAACTCAACTCAATATCTGAAATGGATAGGATAGAATGTTTTCTTTCAAGAACATGAAACCCCAACAATTGCCAACTATGCAAAGAATCACATAACAATGATACTCATGTTCTTTTCACCATCAATTAGGGTTTCAACAACAATGCTCATCAAACAAGGTTTAGTCAACCAACACCATTCAACTCAACATCAACCTTGAAGCATTCAACCAATCATCACAAGAAAAGGAAACAAGTAGAAATCCTTTTCCCTCCAAAGATATTTGAACAAAACAGCCACCAACACAATATCACCAAATGCAAAGAATAACTTGCTCAAATCAACTCAATGGAGTAAGCCCAATATCATGAATCAAGTAAAGCAATAACTTGATCAAACAACCTCTATGGAAGCAACTCAACCATCAAACTCAAAACAGCCAACCAAGGGTTCCACCAACTCAATGCAAGTAGCTAGACTCACAAATATAAACCCTAGTGCACAAAGCTTCCACTATCTCAAACCAGAAATTATGCATTCACCAAAAACTCTCATCAAGGATAACAATGCATAAGAAGTCTTCAACAAACCAGAAAATAGGATTTACACCCAACCAAAGGAAACCTAGTTGAAAACCTTTTCACTCCAACCTTATTTCAGAAAAACATACACCAATCATACTCATAAGGAAAATGTGCCCATACCTTTTTGGAGTAGAAGAAAATTGATCCTTAAAGCTGTCACCACACACAACCCTCAAACTTCCAACCAAGTTAGGGTTAGAACCAAGATAAATGAGCATATATAAAAACTTTCCTTAATACACCTTTTAGCTCCTCTTCTTTAAAAACAACCACCAAAGAAGCCAAAAACACAACAACCAAAACTTACACCTTATATCTCCATTTTTAAATTTAGCATAGCAAAAGACTAATCTCAAAAATACAACCAAAGAAATATCCCCTTATTTCTCCTATGTCTTTTAAACAATGCTAAACAATGCCAAAAATCATATCAAGAAAATAATCACACCTTATAATGGCTGCCCTTGAAGAATCCGAAATTCGTGGCACAAAACACGTTTTAATAAAAACGTGACTAATCCATGCACAGCTCCCTCCGCGGGGATCGAAACGCAGACCTCCGCCTACGCAAGGCCCAAACGCAGCCTTCGCTGCCACTAGCCCACAAGGGGCTTACGAAGTCCAAGACGGACTTCCTTCCACATAAACGGTCAAGCTTTCCGAAAGCTTTTCAAACCACGAGCTCTCCTCTTTCGCAGCGTAAACAGAACATTCGATCGCAGCCAAACCAATTAATTGCCTTCGATTTTCCAAGTGGGTTTAACCTTAGGAACCTTCTCATATTTATAGTCCATACGTGGACTTTAGAACACGTCGGTTGCAAAGAAAAGTAATTTCGAATTTAATCGAAATTTGCTTTCTAAAGGGTTTAAAAACCCTTAAAGTATTTTTAATAAATTAAAAATAATTTCTCCCTTAATTAATTAAATAATTAATTAATTAAAACCTTGAAGGGTTTTAAATAATAATTAAATAAATAATAAAGAGAACCTCCATTGGTTTTAATAAAAACCATTGCCAATGGAATCTCTCCGGATTCTCTTAAAAATATTCTCTTGGAATCTTCCACCTTTGAAGCCAACACATCCTCTTAACATTAATGTCATTTCCTTTTGACATCAATGACAACTCATAGACAAGAAGCTAGGATCTCAAACCCAAAATTTCCAACAAAAATGAGCTTTACTTTTTATGAAAATAGTTTTTCTCAATGTTACTTCCCCAATAGATATATAAAATCTAATCAAATTATGTGTGATATGAGATATAAGGGTAAAGGTTTAGGTCATTTTGAAAATGGCATACGCAAATATTTTGACGTTGAGGAATGGTCTACCTAATGCAGTTTAGGCTATATCCCTATAAAATTATAACCTTTCCCCTTTGATGAAGATGATCACCTAATCACATATGGTGAATATTTAGAAAATCAAAAGCATTTAATGGATATTAAGAAGCAAAAGAAAACTCATTTATTTTCTTACAATATGCTTTCAATGGTCCATCCAAAAATAATTGCTACTCCAGATGAGTGTGTAGAAGGAGATGTCTTTTGTGACATCCCTCATGAAGAAATCATGCGAAATAGTTTCTTCTTTGATGGGTCTATCCCATGCATAGCACATGTTCAAACAACAACTACACAAGATGAACTAGCCAAATTATCCTTAGAAGAACTTCAAGAAATGGGTGTTTCACCCACCCCTCCCAAATTCGAAAGGGACTTGAGTATTGTAGTAGAAGACATCCTAAAAATTAATATTGGAACAGAAACAAATCCTCACATGGTGAAAATAGGAGCTGCCTTGAGCAAAGAAGAACAAATTAAATATACAAAACTCCTTGTAGAATACCCTAACATATTTGCATGGACATATGTAGATATGCCTGGCTTGGGATCCTTCTGTAGTCATGCACCATTTGGTAGTCCGTCCTGATGCTAAACCAGTAAAACAAAAACTTAGAAAAATGCATTCTAAAATAGCCTTGTTGGTTAAAGAGGAATTACAAAAACTTTTAGATGTTGATTCATTCAAGCTATTGACTATTCTGATTGGATATCTAATGTAGTTCTAGTATCCAAAAAAGAGGTTGCTAAAATCAGAGTATATACTGATTTTAGGGACATCAATGTTGCATGTCCCAAAGATGATTTTCCCCTTCCTGACATGGATCAAATTATTGACTTCATAGTAGGGAAGTGGGATGTTATCCCTTATGGATGGATTTTCAAGATACAATCAAATTCGTATAACACCAGAAGATCAACCTAAAACTACCTTCATTACACCATGGGGAACTTTCTGTTGGAAAGTTATGCCCTTTGGCTTAAAGAATGCAAGGGCAACTTATCAATGAGCTATGACATATGTATTCCATGACATGATGTATGATATTTTGCATGATTATATGGATGACATCATAGCTTAGTCTATTAAGGAGGAAAATCACATTCCTGATTTACGATGAGTCTTTAATAGACTCCATGAGTACAAAGTCCGTTTAAATATGGACAAATGTATTTTTGGAGTAAAATATGGTAAGTTGTTGGGATTTATTGTATCTATGTGAGGCATAGAGATAGATACTATTAAAATCAATGCTATTATCAATATGCCACCACCAAAAACTCTAACAGAGCTTAGAAGTCTACAAGGTAAGCTCCAATCCATTTGTTGTTTCATTGATAAATTAGTAGATAAATGTCAACCCTTTCTTAAGTTACTTAAGAAAGATACCCTATTTAAATGGGATGATGAATTTCAAGAAGCCTTTGAAGCTCTCAAAAATTACTTTCTTACACTACCAGTTCTTGTTCCTCCTCAACCAAAATATCCTTTTATTTTATATATTTTTACCTCAAAACTTGCGTTAGGAGCAATGCTAGCGCAACATGATGAGGATAAGAAATAATGAGCCATTTATTACATAAGTAGAACTTTGGTAAGCTATGAAACTCATTATACACCCCTATAAAAGATTTTTTTGGCTATTGTATTTTCTACACAAAAATTGTGCCACTATATGCTTAGTTAGAAAATATTTGTCATAGAAAAATTTGATCCATTGTGATACTTGATGAGTAGACCTTACTTATCAAGATGAGTAGCAAAATGGGTTCTCACCCTAAGTGAGTTTGACCTAACCTTTATTGGTCAGAAGTCCATTAAAGGGTAAGTCATAGCAGATCAACTCACTGTTGCCCCTCTTGAATCTACTCATCCTTTAACAATAGAATTTCTAGATGAATGCCTTAATTTAGAAGGTGATAATTTGACTCGTGGTCTCTTTTTTTGATGGATCCGTTGCATGAGTGGCACAGGTGCAGGCATCATATTGGTGTCTCCACATGAAAAAATTATTCTATTATCTTTCAAACTCCAATTTTCCTATACAAATAACACAACAGAATATGAGGCCTTGATTCTTGGGCTACGAGCAGCTGTAGCTTTAAATATCAAGATCCTATTAGTTTTTGGAGACTCGCAACTCATGGTAAATCAAATTAATAATATCTACCAAATCCAAGATGAGAAACTCTATCCTTATAAAGAATACATTTTAAAACTTATGTCTTTATTTGAGAAAGTTACTATTGAAGCTATTCCTCATACTAGTAATCATTCTGCTGATGCTATGGTAGCAACCACTTCTCTTATTCCTTTAGAGTTGGATGATGACCATGCTACTATCATCATTCACCAACTCTGGGAACCCGCTTCATTAGAGTCTTGCCTAGAACCCTTGGATGTCTTCGTAATCGAAGAAACATCCTCAGAACCATGGTATGGGGATATCTTTAAATTTATCCAAAATGGATCATTCTCGGATGGTCTAGATAGGAATCAACATAGATTGTTGCGTAAATAAGCTATTCATTTCGTAATCATCGAAAGCACATTGTATAAAATGTCTTTTGAAGGTATCCTTCTAAGATGCCTCAACCTAGAGGAATCCAAAAAGGCACTAAGTGAAGTGCATGATGGATCTTGAGGAGGTCATTTTAGTGGGGGTGCCATAGCCAAAAATCTCCTACGAATGGGATATTTTTGGCCCTCCATGGAAAAGGATGCTAATTATTATGTGCATCGATGTGAAAAATGTCAATGACACACAAATCTTGTCCATGCTCCTACTCAAGAACTTCAAGCCATTTCTTCCCCTTGGTCTTTTTCAAAATGGGGCCTAGACATCATTGGGAAGATTAATTCAATCTCATTCGATGGTCATAAGTTCATCATAATAACAACTGAATACTTTACAAAATGGGTAGAAGCCATGCCATTGGCTTCTTGCACAGGAACCCAAGTCTCTAAATTTATCTTTAATCAAATCATCTGTAGATTTGGGATTCCCTCTACACTTGTCTCTAATAATGGAACTTGCTTCAAAAATAAAGACATACAAAAACTTTGTGCAAAATATAAAATCCAACATAGATGGTCTACTCCTTACTATCCACAAGGAAACAACCAAGCTGAAGCATCCAATAAAACTTTAATTAAAATCCTAAAAATATTGGTTAATAAGTTAGGTCAAGATTGGCACACTCAATTATATCCAGCCTTATGGGCTTATCGAACCAGTGTTCAAACCCCAACATATGCTTCTCCCTTTGTCTTGGTTTATGGAACCGAAGTTGTATTTCCTTTTGAGCTTGAAGTCCCTTCTTTAGGACTTTTACTTCAAGATCCCGAAGTTGGAGATGAATATCGTGTTGGATGATTAAGCCAACTAGAATTATTAGATGAAAAGTGCATAAACACTTTAGAGCATCTTCGCTCTTATAAATATAAACTCAAAATATCATACTCCAAGAAAGTTCATACTCAATATTTTGAGGTTGGAGACCTAGTTCTTAAATAAAATTAGAAAAATACCAATGCTTGAACTGATATTAAAGGAAAATTTCAACCAAATTGGTTAGGTCCATTTATCATCATTGCTAAATTTGGATCAGGTGCATATCTTTTGGCTACCTTATATGGAAAATACCTTAAGGAACCAATGAATATAATGCACCTTAAATGGTACTATGCATAAAATCATGTTTCACCATTGTACATAGTTGTCATATATTTTGTACATACAACATTTGTTGCATGTAGTTTAATTCATAATAACAACCATTTCATATAAATCATATTTCACATAGTTGCATTTATCCTATATTTCTTAATGAGTTTTTTGGTCCAATTGCATATGGCATATAGTCACATCCAATTATTATATCACCTAAATATTAGACCGATGTTGTTAAGATTCATAGTCAATCTTGGTTTTCTTTGAAGAAATTCAGAGTTTATCTTGAACCACTCACAGGATTCACATTTTAATAAAATCTTGATTCTTGATATTGATTAAAAATATCTCTTGAACCAAAATCACTATTTCTCATTAAGAAAATTTTGAGTTTTGGAAATTGATTCTACCACTTTTTGAACCAAAACACACTTACACATCTTAAAAATAATTTTGCACAAAGAAATATGATACTACACAGTAGTCCTTGTCCCTTAAGCAAAAGTTTTCCCTTGCTATCCTATTATGCACATGGTCTAGAATGCTAAGAATTGACAAAAGGACAAGCTCCCCCCTACCCGAATAAATCCCTTGCTCTTTCACTAAAATGAGCAAGTATCCCTTGAAAAAAAAAGAAGAAAAATGATTTTACTACAAAGAAAATAAAAATCCCCTTGTTCAAAAATGAATAAGAAATCCCTACTCTAAAAAAATCAAAATAAAATAAGGGGGTAATGAGCTTGAATCCCTAGAATTCCTCAGTTATTCAAAAGTTATGGGGTGATCCCCATTACAACAATGGGTTGAATGAAACCCGCATGGAAATGGGGTAGTCTTACATGTGGTGACATGTATTTCATATTAGCGACCTTCTTTTGTATAGACCAATGTTTGCTTGTGGATAAGCTAGCTTTTGGTGGCTTGTATTACAAAGCAGTTAAGTCTAACCATGTACAAAATCATGGTAAATGAATTCATCATTTGCACACACAATGGTTCTTAAAATTGGTTTGCATCATTACCTTACTCAAAATTGGTAAATGAACTTCATAAGCACACACATTTGATCCTTGAGATATTTTGTATCATAATTAATATCAAGATGGAAAAAGAAGACATAAATCACACACTAGTTCATGATAAACTTGGTTTCATATTAGAAATGACCAAGATTCTCCTTGATTTTTGATTAGTTGAGGTAACCATATCCTCATGGATTTGTATGGATATTAGCATAAGTAATTGGCCTTAAAACCAATTAATCTTGCATCTCATATCTACCACCTAGTGCAATGCATTCATTTCATCATATTACATGATTGCTTGCCATATACAAAAATTTGCATTGATCATACATAATTGCTTGGTCATGTAGTTGCATATAGACTTCGCGATGATGGCATGAGATAATCCTAATAAAATCTCTCCATATTACTTCACACTAGGAATCTTATGCCTAGCACAAGTCCTCTATCCTATTTTTCATGCTTAATCACCTACATTGCATCCTACTTCTCTTAAGTTTAATAAAAATTAATATTAAGAGCACACATTACTTATCATCACTTATATCACTTTTAATAAACAAATATCAAACTACTTTTGGATCATAACCCTTCGATGTCAGCATAACAACAAAACCTCACACAAGATTCGCTTCATGACCAATGTGAGCAAAAACCTCCATAAATGGTCATATACAAGCACACATCCTCGAGGTCTATTGTTGATTGATCAAAATCATAAGGGTATATTTCCCAAATAATATTTTCTTCTACAAAATAATTACATCACACTACACTACAAAATATCAATTACATCAAATCACATTTCACTCTCCTACAATGATATCTTGATTAAGCATGATAAAAAAACATTAGCAATCAAACATGACCATAAGCATGATTATGAAGATCATCAAAAAATAAAAAATATATTTTACATTTTGCATAAACACATAAAATAAAAAAATTCAAACAAAAAATTAAAACACATAGTATAATATTACTCTCTCAAAAATACATAGAGTACATAAGGTCGACTAGTATACCATAATCAAAACTGGCATACTCAGTCACTAGGGGGTATACCACAAAAAAAACCTTGGTATATCATCCCCTAGAGCCTCTATAGATCTAGCTATCATTGTCAAAAGGTATCCTGGATACCTAAAACTAAGGTGCCCCAAATACGAACCTAGAAACTGATCTAGAGTGACTCAAAGGGGATAACTCTAGAGGTAATGGAGCCCTCTGACCCTCTGAAACCACCTAAAAATATAGTATCTAGTAGAATATCACCCATTGTGAATATAAGATCACCTCTCCCACTAGTGCACTGCTACCTAAGAACTAGCTTGAAGCTCCACTCCTTGCCTGGTGTGACCATATTTGTACTTGTGCAAGCTATGCCTGAGCCTGGGATAGCTGAGTTTGAGCTTATCCCAATAGAACCTATTACTAAGCAAGCTCAACCTCTAGTGATTGAATCCAACTTACCTATATTCATATTTGACTCCTCTACCCAACATTCTCTTCCTACAAAGTAGCAACCTATCCAGTGTTGATCGAATCCCTAACCTCCATTGCAATGCCCTTCCTGGGCGAGTCCTATCAAGGTGGTTATGCCACCTCCTACCATGGAGATAATGCACCCTACTATGAAGGTGACACCTACCACTATGATGATAGAGTATACTACTACTAACTCATACCTACCTCTATTTGAAGTACTCTCTCCTATCACGAGTATCTCTAGCTCTGTCTACCTCCTCACATTCAAGGAAATCTACACCTCTATGTTGAGTTTCTCTCCCCATGTGGTCACCTAGAAGACCTATGTCATGTAACCTCCTAATAGGCTTGTTGTATCTACTCTGCTATGCTTATATCTTACGTGATCCTAGCAATAAGGATGGTGGTATACCAAACAAGGTATCCATCCTCTACTCCCACATCAACTACCTCAAGGAGTACCACTACAAGGTCATTCTCATCCGGCTTCATGAACCAACTAAGATTTGGTGCCCAGATAGCTATCATCAAATCTTGAGTCACTCATCAGTACAAAAAATCTTGTATTGAGGGTATCCTCTGAACTAGCCCAAACTAGCACTGTACTTGGTCAGCCTGATGTAACTCTATCTCTTCCTTCTCCATCCATAGCCATCGTACTTGTCATACACAAACCTAATCCTTCATATCCTCATCCTAGCCAAAATATCCTTGCCAAGGTCTCCAACAAATGCGAGGAGCAGTCAACTTAACAATAATTATTCGAGCCTCCTCCAATCCACTCATCCTCCTCCCTTAGCCTCCTATATGATCCCATTAGAATGCAACTGGTTGATCCTCCTCTATATCTCGATGAGGTAGTACCTCTGGCCTCCTTGCTACAATGTCTTCCAAACACCATACCTATAGTAGGGTCATGAGGACCAAGCTACAACTATACTTATACATGACATTAAACAATGTCTTGTATAAGTGGTAGAGCACATAAGGTCCCCATGCAAATTGCCTGCTCGAATATTGCATATTAGCCACCATGCCAACTAGAGAGCTTAAATAATACAAATGAAGGCTAAAGATAACTTAGATAGGAATATAAAATAATATCCCCTAATCTATGCTAACAACTAACAATAATATGCCAACTAATTAACAAATAATATTTTCTAATAATATGAATATATAACCTAGGCAGATAAAGAAATAATCTATCCTAACATCATATGGTAATTATCCAAATGATGGGATAATTACTCTAACATCCTCCCTTATTCTATTATTTGGGTAATATATATAAATTCCCCAATATAGTGAAGAAGATGTTGATTTGCTATTCTACCCTAACAAAAAAATGGTAATAAAAGATGTTGATTTGTTGGCTCTTGCTTTGTCTTTGGATCTAGCTCTATCTCATGGCTCTGACTCTAGATTTAAGGTTACCTCTAGAATAGTACCTCTAGAACTATCTCTGGATCTTCCTATAAAACTGCCTCTGGATTATTGCCTTTAGATCTGCTTGTAGATCTTCCTCTAGAATTTTGTCACTGGGTCTGTCTTGAGGTTTGTCTCTAGGTCATTGCCTTTGGAATTGCCACTCAGTCTGTATTTGGATCTACCACTAGGTCTACCATAGGTTTTACCTTTTCTATAGAAGTCATACAACATTTATTTCATCTTGGTCCATTGTGTGAGATCTATCCATCCACAATCTATATGAACCTTGTTGGCCATTTTCACTTTGTACCAACAACTTGAAGAGGAGTGATTTGTACATCCACATGAATCACAAGGATGTAGTTTCCAACACCTAGCTACTACATGTCTTGTTCTTCTACAATGACTACAACAATGCTTTGTAGGAGTTGTAGGATATTTAGGTTTTTCAAACATGGTTTTATTGGTACTTGCTTGTCCATCATAGCCAAGGCCTTCATTATTTGGCCTGACATTTAGCATTATTAGAGTTTTAATGCCTTGTTCATGTTTACCTAATCTCTCACCATTGAATCCCATTTTCTTCATCAGTTTGGATCCAAAGTATTTGGTGTATTTTTCAAAACCTCCAATTTCTTCATCTTCATAAATGATTTTAACAATATGGTATTTGTTAGAATTGATGAGGTTATGGAGCTCTTTTGGAGGATTATCAGTATTTAAGTCACTAGTGTTGCAAGTAAAATTTTCTCTTGTGACGAGATCACATGTGCTACAACTGATATCTACCATTGAAGGTATGAGGTCACCTGTATCACAACAAGCATTGGCCATCATGGGCCCAAGGTCACTTGTGTCACAACAAGCATCGACCATTAGGGGCTTGACCTCTAATTCCTCACTTATGTCCCTTTTCTATTTACATTGGGCAATGTCAAGAGCAACTAATGACATGTATATTGCCCTTACAATGCCAATAGGGATTAGAGCACCTTTGATATAAAGGTCTTTAAAAGCTTTAGAATCACTAAGAATGGAGCTTACACCACTGCGTAGTGTGAAAAATTTTCCATCCTCATAAAAATCTGGCCCTTCCATATATGGTGGAAAGTAAGGTCCTTTAACTGATATTGCACATTCAGTTGGTTTTGGGGCATTCCTTTTCTTTTATTTGCCCATTTTATTAAGGTTTTGGTCTGTGTCCAAAATGCACCTTTTAAAAAATAATTTTGCAAAACAAAATGATAAGGTGGCTAATGTGTTGGTCACTAATGAAAATACACATTTATAAGTTGGTCCTCCCCTTTTGCAAAATAGTCCTTGAGGTAGGAAAAGAAAATTTAACCCCCCCTTATTACAAAAAAATTCAACTATGAAGCCTCAAGGGCTTTTACAAAGATTGCCTCAATGTGTAAGCAATTTAAAAAAATAATTCACTAGAAAAATCCCCCCCTTTATTACAAGTACTTCAAACAAAAAGTTTTGCTATTTATGAAGCATAAAAAGAGGTTTGATTTTTATGACTTCTGCTTTTCTAATGGCATTTTAATTTGCAAAAGCCAATTTGGCTCAATATGATTATTTGCAAAAGAATTTTGAAAAAAATTAATATAATTTCAATAAATTTAAAATTTTATCAATAAAATCAAATTTATTTGATTAAATAAAGAAAAATTTAAACTTATATTATGAAAACATATTAATAAAAATAAAAAAATATGAAATTGCAAATAAAAATTTGCAAATATTATGATGCAAACCTTATTTCATGCAACAAAATATTATTTCGAGCATCGAGGTTTGAGTGTGCGACCTAACACAAAGTCTTATGCTGGATGACACCAACCATTTAATATGTTAAGCTCAATGAAATGAAATAAGCACAATCACTATTTTATGATTCCTTCTACCTGTCACTATGCTACGTGCCAACAAATCACCCTCATTTCACTGTGAAACAACACATCAATGATAATGCATTCATTGTTTTGAGCCTATGACAATGCGTCAATGGCATTATTTATCTGCTAGATTCTAGATTATCTATAGTCAATATATCATAGGTCACCATGATCAAGCATATATAGCTATAAAATATCTATGCAGTATAAGTCTTCAAATGTTTGCAATGATGGCTATGTCGAAGAAAGGTACATCGAAAGACTCTACCTTATGCTAGATTACACAACTCTAGAGAATGAGGAGAATAATGGGTGGTAAGGAAAACACTCCTATGGTGCTGCAACACTTGCATAAATCCATTACTACAATCTATAAAAGACAACAGGTATTTCATTGGTAGTCACAAAACCATGGAGAGAAAGTGCAATCATCGCTTGAGGCTTGATCCTTCATCTTCGATCTACTCTTTGGGGCTACCACAATGGGTTGAAAATTTTCTCTAATAAAAAACTCCCTCTTGTGAGCCACCAATTGTAGGTAAATAAAATGAGCATATATCATTTGCAATGACCATCTACTTCTTTTACGAAGATGATATACAAATCAAGGATCATATAAATACAAAATTACTTTCACGATATCCAGCGGTCTTCCTATGATGATCAAATGTGTTGAACAACACTTTATGTAGAGGATGTCAATGAAGAATTTTTGTCTCCTGAATTAAGGGCTATAGACATGGAAAATAATGTAGAAATTTGCACGGGAAAAATATCCCACATGCTCATGAAGGTGGGAAAAAGGTATTTTAAAATAAAAGAGTGCATATACCTTTATGTCCACCTTAGGGTGGACGATCCCTGCTTGTGGGATTTTGTTGGCCACCATCTTGTCAAATTTTCCTTGTCCAAGGAGTCATTTCAAGTTACAATCCGTCAAGTTCACATAGCCTGGGAGTCTACTTAGTTCCAATAGGCCCTTCCATGTCAGCACATTCAAATGTGTCTTGTCTAGGTCATAGATCCACAATCCATGTCAAGTCTCTAAGCCCATCAGAGTTTGGTCCAAATCACACTTCACCACAGGCAATGTTAGATCGAGGATTGAGATCTATTAGTGTTAGTAGCTATGATTGTTCACTAGTATGATTGATCTAGTCTAGGGTTTTTGTAGGTCTAGGTCATGTCCTCTACATACAAATCGATGTCATTCATCCAGTTCCTTGGATCAGATCCTCCCGTAGTCAAGTCTCATCTATGTCTACCAAGTCATAGGGGTTAGATAATCTCCAAGTCATAGGGGTTAGACAGTCTGATCTACATCAAATACAAGGCCTCAAGCTGAGCTGATCTATCAACTTGATAGGTGAAATAAATCAATTACCAAGGGTCCCAATCACCATAGGAATTCCAAAAAAGCAGAGTGAGTAACCAGCTCTGATACCATATTAGAAGTGGAATCATTCATGTTTTATTAGAAATATAGTGAGCTTAAATAATACAAATGAAGGCTAAAGATATCTTATATAGGAATAGGAAATAATATCCCTTAATATTTTCTAACTAACAATAATATGCCAAATAATTAACAAATAATATTTGCTAACAATATGAATATCTAACTTAGGTAGATAAAGAAATAATCTATCCTAACATCATATTATAATTACCCAAATGATGGGATAATTACTCTAACAGATCCCATGGGATATGTCATCCATTCTGATGGCATGATAGTAGACCCACCATTATACCAGATAGCACCTCTATCAGCCTAAACACTCCCTTTGTAGTTATCAAGCCCTCAATGCTAACTTCATTTTGATCTATTGGAAAAGAAGGATCCCCTATCAGCAGCTACATAACCTAGGCTTGGATCATCTACTGATATAAAAATTGACCCCTTATGAGAATCGGGAGGATCCTCCACACATCCTCTAAAGTCAAGGTCATCTCCCTTATAGGCAACTAAAATGTAGAATATCCTGAATACCATATATTTTCTAAGTCAATAAGGAGAGGATAATATACCTCTATCTATGGCATCTCAGCCACATGAAGGAGCCCTACTGAGTCAAGTATTAATCTATCATCACCACTCAGCCCTCTAACATGGTCCTCAAAACCCTTGTATCGCCACTCTCGATTCTTGAGATTACCTCGCTACAAACAAAAACAAAACATTAGTTAGTAAATTCTCATTCTCAAAAATATTAATAAAAATCAAAATTTACAAAAATTATACTAGCAAAATATACAAATATTTTTTCCTTTTGCAAATTCGGACGCAATTTGCAAATTTGGACTTAATTCATAAATTTGAACAAAGAAAAAAAATAGATTTGAAGGACCGAATCTGCCTCAAGTACATCCATATTTGTGAATTCAGACACTTCTCAGTTGAATTTAGACTTTTGAATTTGCCTAAAATGCTCAAATTCATGAATTCAAAAGTTGATTCAGAATGAATTCGAACGTCCGAATTCACCAAAACTGTTCAAAATTGCTAGTCCAACCATGCGATAGTAGGTCGCATCAAAAATCCTAAAAAATTAACAAATAAATCCACAATTCTAAAATTTGAGGTTACATTAGTGCTTACCCACATCTGTATGCATGCTCTGTTGCCTCTTGCTTGCACTTCGTCCACTTGGTGAAGAGGAGAAGCCATTTTCTCCAAAGAAAAATTTGAACAAAAATGAATTAGGCTTTTCACTAATTTTCTATTGTTCATAAATGCACCAAAGAGGGGGTAAAATGTAGCCATGGAATTTTGACACACTTTCAAAATTCCTAGACTCCCTAAACAAAATATTTTCCCTCCTCAGCAAGGTAGCTTCCCCCTTCAGCTGGACACCTCGATTTTCATTCTCATTAAATCCTACCCTTATTCTTCTCCCTTTTTATCATGAATTTGGAAGATTTCAACAAATTTAGAATGGTCATGCAAATCAAACATATGCCTAAAATTGGTGGTTTGTTTGTATTTTGCATCCAATCTAGGCAAACCCGGGTTTATTATGAATTTAGAACCACCCAAATTTATCCAGACTGGAAAATTTCTAACAATTTCCCTAACAAAGCTGACCTATCTTCATCCTCCTCGATACTTTCTTGGTTGGCCATGGTTTTTAAAAGCTGCAAGTGAGTTTCAAAGAAAGGTAATGATGATTTATAGGAAATTCAGGTGGAGAATAGTTTTTCATGCATTTGTTGCAGGTTTTCTGAAGAGATAGCACCATCCCATCATCATTATAGAGACTAACGTAGATGACAATGAATATTATTGATCCATGTGTTTTGATTCTTAGCATGTATTTGTCAATTTACAAGTTTTAAATGAATTCAAAAGCATCCAAATTTGTTGAAGGACTTCCGAAATTGCTCTGCAATTTTCTAATTCTAGACGTTGTAGGTTTGAAAAAATTTAGAACCTTTCAAATTCGCTAGGAGCATCCAAATTTGCATAGACACATATTGGGGGTAAAATACTAGCCCCAATTTTTTATAGTGGTTTATGTTTTGCATAGACACATGCTGGGGGTAGAACTTATCCCTTGCTATATTTTATACTGCTTACTATTTTTCTTATTAAATACATACGTTTTTTTACATTAGATCTAGAAATCCACTATTTTTCTTACGGTTTATTGAAGGAACCAAGGGGATATGAATACTATATCACTGGTGTAGTGGCTTAAGAATATCCCTCACCACTAATAATAAATTTTAGTGTTCTATTATGAAATTGTAGGATTTTGAACAAATTCAGATAACTGCTTTCTATTTCCAAATTCATTTTTGGAGATCTGAATTCATCTTGTGCTTTCAAATTTGCTCTGATAGATGTGAATCCATCTGATAGAAAAAAATTCAGATCAGGTAAGGATCCAATTATAGATTTATTTTAGTTTTCCTTAATTTAATTTTGTACTATTATGTTTTAGAATCATTTTCATAAAATAAAAAGAAAGAAAATACCAAAAAAATAAATTTAGTTGCATTGCTTTTGCATCAATCATATTAGTTGAAAATACAAAAAAAAAATATACATATACATGATGGCATATAATCTATCTTTTTTCTTTCAGTATCTACAAGAAATCATTGCATCTTAGTTAAATTTACAAACTTTCTAGTTAATTTGTATACCATTACTTTCATGAAAATTTGAAGTGAATATAGTTAGGTATAACTACATTTGGATAAATGCTACGCATGTGTAAATAAAATAATCCATCAAAAACTCCCATACCTAGGTGTGGAAACTTCTATAAAGTGTTTCATGGTGAACCCCACCTAATTTGTCGACAAAAACCAAGGAGAGCACAACTCAAGTGCTTCTCGTCCGAGGTGTAGGCACATCATTTTCCCTCCCCCTTTTAGGTGTAGATTCATTAGCCTAAGGGAAAGGGGTGATTTTTTTTTATTATTATTATTTGTGGAAAACATCCCAAAAGGGATGCCACTTTCGGGTAAGACCCAAGGAGGTAGGGGTATCCATTCCGTAAAAAACACCCTGGACTCGGACCTGACCTACCACCTTTTACATACTCAAGGAGAAAACAAACCCACAAAACCAATTTAAAAATAAGTAAATAACAATAATCATAATAAAATAAAATAAAAAACATGCTCCTTGAGTGTGTCAAAAACAAAAGCACAACCAAACACGCACAATAAGATAAATTAAACCGTAACATGAACCACATAGAAAAACACAAGAACCACATAACAAAACACAAACAAGACAAAAAAAAAACAGAACGCTACAAAGACATAACCCAAAAAAAATATGAAAAATAAACACAACCAAAACCTAAAAAATTAAAAAAATAAAAATAAAAAACAACCAACAATAGACAATAAACAAAAACAAAAAACATAGAAAACACTCACACATAAAAACATGAATTAACACAAACAAAGAGAAACCCAAGAACAAGAACGAAAAAAAACACAAGAACAATAACAAAAAACATAAAAAAAAAAAACACAAAACAACAAAAACACAAGAACAACAAAAAACAACACAAAGAACACAAAAACAAAACAAAACTAAAGAACCCACCCACCTTAAAAAACTAAAAAAAAAAAAATTAAACATAACAATGACCTATCTAGACTAGAAGAATATTAAGGCAAGAATCAACAGAGGAAACAAAATAAAGAATAGAATGAGCTAGGGAACTAAAAAAACTAAATGAACCAAAGAGAAGACAAAAAAAAAAAAACAAGAAGAAACTAGGTACCTTTAGAACTGGAGCCATCCAAAGAAATGATAGAAAGAAGAGCTTCCCTAATTCGAGAAGCCCACCATCTAGGAGGGTGGCCATAACAAGTAAGATCACCTTTGTCCAAATCCCAATTAGGTAAAGCATCAACACTCTTGTTTTGATCTCTAACCACATGATTGTAATCAACATTCAAAAATCCCATATGGATTAATTGAATCTTCTCAATAATTCTTTTTACTCTCCAATCCACCTTATGATTCTTAGAAGGAATATTCAAGAGATTAATCATAAGTTGAGAGTCAGAATCAACTGACACCTTTTCCCACCCAACCTTAGTAGCCTCCTAAAGGCCTCTGAGGATACCATACCCCTCAGATAGGTTATTAGAAAGAATACCCAAATTCTCAGCGAAAGTAAAAACCAGGGAGCTAATAAACAATCAAACATTAGGAGCATTCCATTAATGAAATAAATAATACATGAATGCCCTTAGAATAGCCTGGAGGTTACAGAACCACCTGAGGCAAACTTAGGCGTAGTTGCAACAATATAACTACTAGCCAAATAATAGAATAACCAATAATTATGCTAACATCCCCCCTTATAATATTATTTGGATAATATTATAACTACTAGCTATACTAACATCCCCCCATATTACAACATTTGTCAATACAAAGAGAGCTGTAAAACAATTCAAATTTGACACGTGCAAGTGCCTTAGTAAAAATGTCTGCAACTTGAGCATCGGTGGGAATGTACTAAAGCTGAATTCGGTGCTTTGGAACTTCGTCTCGAATGAAGTGACATTGTGTGTCAATGTGCTTGGTTTTCTCATGATGTATTGGATTCTTAACAAGTTTCAAAACACCCTAGTTGTCACAGAACAAGTGTATTCAAGATTTTTATGGATGACCTATATTTGTCAGAATGTGATGCAACCATATCACTTCGCACACAACTTCACGTGCGACACGATATTCTACCTCTATTGATGAAAGAGCAACCACCTGTTGCTTCTTGCTATGCCAAGAGACAAGACCAGATCCAAGATGAAAAATATATCCTGAATTTGACTTACGATCATCATATGACCCGGCATAGTCAGAGTTCGTGTATCCTTGCAAGAAGAATTTTTTATTCTTCTTGTATTCTAGGCCATATTCCATAGTACCACGAACATAATGAAGAATACACTTTGCTGCTTTCCAATGAATGGTCTTAGGCTCTTGCATGAACCTCGAAAGATAATTGATAGCCAATACGATATATGGCCTAGTATTGGTCAGATATATGAGACTCCTAATCAATTGTCGATAGAGAGTACCATCTACCTGAGGTGAATCATCATATCACAATAACTAAATTCCTGTTTCCATCGATGTTGCCATTGGCTTACAATCAGTCATGCGCTATTTTTCCAACAGTGTCTTGGCATATTTTTTCTGAGACACTTTGATGTATTGCTCCTTCTAGCTAACTTCCAGACCAAGACAATAATGGAGAAGTCTAAGATATGACATCTCAAAATATTGACTCAAGTCTCTTTTGACAGTGGAGATCATAGTTTCTGAACTCCCTGTAATGAGTAGATCATCAACATAGAGTATAATAAATACTATTTCAGAACCTTATTTATTAAAATAGAGGTTTACATCTGAACATAAATCTCTTAAACCCATGCTACAGGAGGTGATTATCCATTTTTATATACCAAGCTCGAGGAGCTTGTTTCAATCCATATAAGGATTTGACCAATTTGCACACTTTCTGCTTTTGGCCTTCTTGTAAAAATCCTTTAGGCTGAGTCATGTAGACTTCTTCTTAGATATTACCATTTATAAAATCACTCTTGACATCCATTTCATGAACTTTCCACCCATAATGTGCTGCCATAGCACAAATGATTCGAATTGTGGTCATCAGAGCAGTAGGTGCAAAAGTTTCCTCATAGTCAATGCCTTCCTTTTGAGCATAGCCCATTACAAAAATATGGGCCTTATGCTTATCAATTGTCCCATCTGCCTTATACTTGACTTTGTACACCCATTTGCAACCAATGGGCTTCTTTCCTTGTGGCAGATCGACAAGCTCCCAAGTTTTGTTCTTTTTTAGAGACTTGTACTCAACATCCATAGCATCCTTCCATTGTGGCTTGCTAAGAGCATCTTGTACCGAAGTAAGTTCATGTTCATTCATTGAAGACAAAAACACCCTATCATCATCTATATCCACATCCTCTATTTATTTATGTGGAGTTACATAAAGTTCCTCAAAATATTGATAAAGATCATCAACCTCACCGGTCTCTATAGCTGCTCTTTCCCTTTGAACCATACTACGAGTATGAGGTCTATCCAAAGTCAAATATGGTGGAGTGGATAACTTAGCGTCCCTGATTGTACTTGTATACCATTTTGGATTCTTCATTTTTGGTGATGAAGAAGATTTGGAAGGACCTCCTGTCTGTGTTGACAAAGGGAACTTATATTCCTTAGATTCCACAAGATCGAGGTATACATTAGATGTGCTTTGTGATGTGAAAGCTTCATCAAAAACAACATCTCTACTGACATGAATTTTATTGGTCAAAGGATCTATCAAATGATAACCTTTAGAGTGCTCATCATAGCCAAGAAAAATGCATCTCAATGTCTTCTCATCTAGCTTCTTCCTTTTCTCTTTCGGTATGTGCATGAAATCTTGACATCCAAAAATACAAAGATGAGATATGGAGGGTTTATGACCACTCCATGCTTATTGTGGAGTTATTCCTTTTAGGGCCTTTGTGGGTGCCCTATTCAATAGATATACTAAAGTGGTGATAGATTTTGCCCAATATTGTTGCTCAAGAGTAGCTCCTATGAGCATACAACGAACCATTTCCATAATAGAACGATTCCTCCTCTCAGCAACTCCATTTTGCTGAGGAGTGTAAGCAGTAGTTAACTGTCTCGAGATTCCATGCTCAGTTAAGAATGTTGAAAATTATTTAGAGGTAAACTCCCCCCCTCAATCTGAGTGGAGGTTTTTTATAGAAGTCCCTGACTCCTCAATAGATTTCTTAAATTGCTGGAAGAAATCAAAAGCCTCAAATTTCAGTCGAAGAAAGAAAACCTACATATTTCTTGAGTAGTCATCTACAAATAACTGAAAATACCTCTTACCCCCACAACTGTTGGGTGTGAAATGACTGCACAGATCGGTGCGAATCAACTCCAAAGGTTTTTTTGCTCTTGTTGAGCTCTTCTCAAAAGGTACTCGATGCTGCTTTCCTGCCAAGTAGTCAGAGCACATTGGCAATGTGGAAGAAAGGGAAGGAAGACCCTTTACCATTTCATACTTACTAAGCTCAAGTAAGTAGCCATAACTAAGATGCCCATATCTCTTGTGCCATAGGGAAGTTGCCTCCTTGGTAGAGACTGTCATGGCAACATGGGGAGTAGAGATAAAATCTAGGGCAAATAAGCCATGCTCATAAGAAGCTGTTGCAATCTTCCTACCCTTCCTGGTGATTATAAAACACTTCTTGCCATATTAAACACGAAATTTGACAACCATATTTTTATCCAAGATTTGTGTGACCGACAATGAATTGTTAGCCAATCCTGGAACATAGAAGACTTTTTCAATATGACACTTGCCATCAGGAACAGTGATTGAAATTGTACCCTCTCCTTGAACCTTGTAGGTTTTATCATCAGTAATAGTGACAGGTCTGCCCTATTTATCCACAAATGATTCAAACCACGATCTATCATCAGTCATATTCTTACTAGCACCAGAATTGACATACCATATAGGATCCTTCTCCTTGGAGGTTGTGGTAGTCATGATCACCTTGTGTACCCATTCAGAATCTGAGTTAGATTCTTCAATAGCAACATTCACCTTGGGTTGCTTTTTCTTGTTTTGGGGTTTGTTCTGGCCTTTTTGCTTATTATTATGCCAACACCTATTGGTTTCATGGTTGTCTTTATCACAAATTTTGTAATACCTCTTCTTTTGTTGAGGTTGTTTACCTTTTACTTTTGAATCTTGTTGAGAATTGCCTTCTTTCTGAAAGTTACCTTTCTTCTTAGAACCCTATCGATTGAAGTATAGGGTTGTATTAGAAGAACCATCCCTGTGAAGTTGGCGTGCCTCATGTTGTTGAAGCAAATTGACCAACTCAATAAAGGTAATTTGTCATTGTGACACCTAAATGGAGGTGATCAACGTATCAAAGGAGTCAGGCAAAGCTCTCATCACTATTGAAGTGAGAAGCTTGTCATCCACTATATCTCCCAAAGAATTCAATTTGCCTTTTAATTCAAAAACTCTGCAAAGAAAGAGTTCAACTGTCTCACCCTATCTCAAACTCATATTGTGAAGTTTTTTTTGAAGATGAAGAATGGTGGAATCATTATTTCCCTCATAAATGGTTTGAAGGGCATCCCATGCCTCTTTACCACTTGCTTTGTCATCTATATGAGGTTGAACTTCATATGAAATAGTAAACAAAATGAGCACTTTCGCTCGACTGCCTTTCTTATCAAATGCGATCTGATCAACAGTAAGATTTGTAGATCCAGCTGCTGGTGAAGGTCTCATTGTTGCTCCAAAAAAAACATCCCATAAATCTTCCATGATGAGGACTGCCTTCATTTTGTTTTTCCATGGTGTATAATTAGGACCTTTCAATAATTGATGAGCATCAGTCATTAACTTTGCAGTAGAAGCCATAGTGAAGGTTCCTTATATCACCAATTGGTCACGCTTTCTATAAACCTTAATGTCAGGTCATTATACCATACAAAATACCCACCCTTATGTGAGGGAGACTATAGGTATTTTGAAAAAATCAGAAAAAATTAAGCGCCATTACGTGGGAGACTGTATGTAATTTTTAAATATTATATGATACATGGTACTTAGGCGGTACTAAAAGGGAATCGTCTTGTTGATGGCACCTACCATAGAAAGTCATCAATCCTCATGCGTGGGGCGTAACTTTCCCTAAACACTATGGATTTCAGAACTCTCGTCAGGATTTATGCCTAAACACAAGAACGATTAGGGTAGTGGATGGAGTAAAATAGCAAAAAATGGTAAACTTATCTCTGCCCGACAATTTATAGAGAACAAGCTCAGACGTCATTTTGGCAGCTATATTAGGCGACGGATACAATAGTGCAATCATGATAGCTTTACCTATAATTTCTAGCTAGAGGTATCATAAATACCAAACACTGCAGTGTAATAAATTGCACAGATGGGTTTTAATTATTCCGGGGACTTAGGGAGTGATTTTGATTTTAAATTTTAATGATGTAGTCCAAAAATATGAAAATATGCAACATACAACATAAAAGTGCCCACAAAAATAAACCACTAGGTGTCGGGCACTGTTGAAAATGCACCTTTACAATAAGCCAATTTGCCTTAAAAATTTACTCATCATCCCCTCCTTTTTCTTCAGGTTTTGAAGAAGAAGAAAAAAAAAACACTCCTCTTTACTATGGCAAATATTCTAATTTTAATGTAAATTTCTAAATAATTGTAGTAATAATTTAATTAATAATAAAAATACTTTTGTTTTAAAAAAAAATCACAATTTAAAAATATGATTAATTAAAAAAATGATTTTTTTTTTTTAAATATTAATATATTAATTAAAAAATACTAAAAAAATAAAGAAAAATAACAAAAAAATTAAAAAAAATTACCTTCAAGGGGTTTGTCGAAGGGGTTTGAACCCTTAACCTCACGGATGCTAGCATGGTGCTCCTGCCAACTGGGCTAGCACGCCCGATGGGAAGGAAAGGGACAATTGTCCCTTTCTTCCCTTGCGACCCTCGCGGGGAGAAAAAAAAAACGTGGGAGTTTAGTCCCACATTGCTCCTACAGAGTGCATGAGGGGGGAATAAAAGGAAATATTCTCCCCTATATATGTAATTGCCTTCGAGCAATCACGTTGCCCTTTTTTCCAAGCCACGCAGTAGGGGTTAGGTCCACGTCGAGTCACGTGGCGACCACGTCAGTCCATGTGGCGGCCACATCAGTCGATTGTGTTAGCATCAGTCCACGTCATGCATCTCTGTCCATGTATCAATCTGCCACATGTTAGTCCAATCCAGTCCTCAGTCTGTCACAGGTCCAGGTGGCGCTCTCTGCCACGTGTCAGTCTGCCACATGTCAGTCTGAGTCTATCTCAAGAATTGTGCCTGAGTTCGTCGGTCGCCCGAGTCAGGTCTAGTCAACGATCGACCTCAAGAATTATGCCCAAGTTCGTCGGTCTCCAGAGTCAACCTCAAGATTTGAGTGCCCAGCCTACGTCCAGTTCTGCTACCTCAAGATCCGTGCTTGAACAAGTCTGAGTCAGATCCTGCTTTAGTTGACCTCAAAAAATTTTTTGCGTACCGTAGAGCCTCGTTTTGATACCATGATAAACAATAAAAATTAGGAGCATTCCATTAATGAAATAAATAATACATGAATGCCCTTAGAATAGCTTGAAGGTTATGGAACCACCCGAGGCAAACTTAGGTGTAGTTAAAATAGTATAATACTAGCCAAATAATAGAATAACCAATAGTTACGCTAACAGGATCCATCTGAAAGTCTACCAATTCCTCCCACACTAGATTTTCCAAGGTTCCCTCTAGAAGCTCCATTAGTATTGACTTTTCCAAAATCCTTAGGAGGAGGTTGCCAATTTCTTGTCCTATCCATCTTACTAATACTCACATTCCCTTTAATTTTGTTGCCCTTAGAAGATTTAATCTTCAATATTTACATCACTTGATCCCATATTTGGTGGGAGTTTTGGGGGTGATTAAGGAGATGATGGACTAATTCAACTAAGTTGGCTATGGTCTTTTGCAAAATATAGTGAATATCCTTCCTATCTTGATTAAAAATTTGGTTGTTCCTTTCATTCCAAATATTCCAAAGAAGAATGGTAGAACCCATCCAAACTAACTGCCTAATAAAATGTTCAACACCCTCTTGATTAGGCCAATCCCTCCAAAGTTGTTCAAAAGTAAAAAAATTGGACCATTGTAAGCCAAGTAAAGTGGCCATTCTCCTCCATAACTCATAGGCTAAAGTAAACTCAATAAAAATATGGTTGAGATTTTCTACATTCTCTTCACACATTTCACATCTAAAAGAGCCATGAAAACCATGCTTCATAATTTTCTCACCAGTAAGCACCCTAAGATGCAATAAAACCAATTAAAGAACCTCACCTTAGGCCAAATATTTTGAGCCCACAATCGAGAAAATATTTTAGAAGAATGGTTGCAATTATTATGGCATAATGTCAAATAACCTTGAGCAACTGAATAGTCACCCTTAGTAGTGTTGTTCCATCCAAAATAATATTTTTCATGGGACCAAGAGAGGGATATCATATGAAGGATGCCTTGGATATCTTGTCTTTGCCTTTTTGGGATTTGAATAGGCCAGTACTTAATAGGGATCCAATATCTACCAACCTTTGAATTACCAGTATGGTACCGACAGTAATTAGCCACCTTTATCTAGTTAGCTTGGTGAAGCTCCTCCATCCAAGGCCTCCAATTGGGAAAATGAGTTATCAAAGGCTTTTGACCATCCCAAGAATCTGTACAAAAATTTTCTTGTTAGACATTATGAATGATACAAAATAATTTTTTCTTTATCAAATCCTCACCAGTATTAAGAGCTGCTAAAATGGGAGAACCTTTGGTAGGAAGTTGATAGCAAACAAGTTCTTTAGGACTTTTGTTCTCGACATATTTAGCATGAAGATTATTGGCCCAAAGAGCATTGGGGTTATGCAACATCCTCCAATATAATTTAGCAGCTAAATATTTTTTGTTATTAATAGAAGACCGGAATCCTAACCCCCTTCATTCTTAGGAAGACATAAAGTATCCCATTTCACCAAGGCCCATTTTCTTTTCTCCTTAGTACCACTCCAAAGGAAACGATGACTGATTTGATCCAATTCTAAAAGAATAGCCTTTGGGATATTCAAAAGAGAAGAAACATAAATAGGAATAGCTTTAAGGACTAATTTTACCAAGGTGATTATACCCTCAGAAGAAAGCCACATGTTGGTCCATTTTCCAATTTTCTTCTTGACAATGTCCAACAACCAATTCCAATATTTATTTTTCTGCCTTTGAATATTTATGGGAATACCTAAATAAGTGATTGGAAGGGAGGTCTTCGTATATATTAAATTTATCCAGGACCATGGATTCCTGTCTAGCAGAGCAGTGAAAGAAAATAACTTTAGATTTATCTTCATTGATTAACTGCCCAGTAGCCTTAGAAAAATAGCTAATGATTTGTTTAATATTAGAAGCTTCCTTAACTGTAGCTTTATCTAAAAGAGTAGAGTCATCCACAAATTGAAGATGATAGATAGGTCTATCTCCATGAGCAATGGTAAATCCCTCAAGGGTTTTGTTTCCCCTCTTTTTGGTTATAGTCCTACCCAAGCATTCAACAAGAATGATGAATAAATAAGTTGATAGTGGGTCACCTTGCCTAATACCTATGGAAGCTGGGAATGACTGAGAAGTCCTGCCATTGATAAGAACTAAGTAGGAAATCGAATAGATACATCCCATAATCCAATCCATCCAATCCTTAGAGAAACCAAATTGCCTCAAAACTTTGATAAGGAAGTGTCAATCCACTCTGTCATAAGCTTTGGATAATTCTAACCAAATGAACATGGATGGAGATTTTTGCATATCCATGGAATGGATGGCTTCCTGAGCAAGAAATATTTCATCTACTATTTTATGTCCTTCCACATAACCCCATTTCTCTGGGTAAAGGGGTCCAAAACTTTTTGTTCTACACCACCTCTATGTAATTTTTATATTCTAAACAACACGTCACTATCTTCCTGAGATAAATAAGAATTTAAAAAATTGTAGAGGTTTAAATTCCTATAAAGGAAAAAATGCTCTTTTGATTTGTTTGAATAAGTGATATCAATAATAATATCTAGATCATCACTTGAATATGTAGATAAGGTTAACATCAAAGCAAAAAAATCATTTTTTTATGTGTTCATTCCATGCATAAAGCACACGACATCCAAAAGCTATGTGTTGTTTAGTGATAATCCACATGGTGATTATAGTAGCATTATTTTCAATATATTTCTCCACAAGACACATAGAGATTTGTGTATTTTTTTATGCATGTACTAAACTATATAAGAGGAGATAGGCTCTAGCTAGTAAAATTAATGATAATTGGCTTGATTTTGAATAATCAGTCGTAATTCTACCTGTGGATGTTATGCTAGTATCTATATTCTCATCACTTGTTATATACACAACCTATTTTGCACTTACAAGAGCTTGATTTGAAGTTAGTTTTATGGATTTTATTCTATTCAATCTAGCACACCATCCACACATTTCTCCACAACATAATACATGCATCGCTTCAGTGCAATCCATGTGTTTATTTTCTACACAACACATAGGCCACATGCTCTATAGTGGTATAATCTAGTCCCTAAGCTACACATCCAATTCAGTGCTCTTGAATTTTATGTCCATGTGTTAGGTTTGAGTCGCTCCTCATGTGTCACACCAATTTGAAGGGTAATCATATCAGTTAAAACACTTATCAGTTAGTCTGATGCAGGAGCATCCAGGGCAGTAGTGCAATCTTGCATCAACAAAAAAAAAAAGAAAAAAAAATGTTTAAGTATTTAAAATATGTCGCGATATCGCGACATAAAAGGTGTCGCGATATCGTGACACAAAACGAAGGAGAAGTCAGCAGGAAAAGATGTCGCGATATCGTGACATAAAAAGTGTCATGATATCGCGACATGTTTTTAACAAAGGACGTTGGCGAAAAATATGTCGCGATATCGCCACATAAAAGGTGTCATGATATCGTGATCGAAAAAATACAAAGGACGTGGGCAAAAAAGATGTCGCGATATCGCGACACAAAAATAGAGAAAGACGCTAGTAGGGAAACTATCGCGATATCACGACAGGTTTCATAGGAGAGGCAAGGAAGGCAAAGATGTCACGATTTCGTGACATGTCATGATTTCATGACCCAAAAGCAGAAGAGCATACGGAAGACAAAGATATCGCGATTTCATGACATGTCACGATTTCGTGACCCGAAAGCAGAAGAGCGTACGAAAGACAAAGATGTCACGATTTTGCAACATGTCACGATTTCGTGACCCGAAAGTAGAAAGAGCGTACGGAAGACAAAGATGTCATGATTTCATGACATGTCATGATTTTGTGACCCAAAAGCAGAAAGAGCGTACGGAGGACAAAGATGTCGCGATGTCACAACATGTCATGATTTTGCGACCCGAAAGCAGGAAGATGGAGCGAAGGAGCAGAACTGTCACGATATCGTGACATGTTGTATTTTTGTGGTGCAAGGACAGAGAATGGGCCAGAGATCGGAAGGTGTCACGATATCGCGACCTGTCATATTTTCGCTCTTGAAGGGAAAGCCGAAGACGAAGAGTCATAAAGGCAGACGTTTTGAATACCAGGACAACGAAGTAGCACGAGAAGATGAAACAAAAGGTTTTGGAAGAGGAAACGAAGGGCCACCAGTTGGAAATGAAGCATCACCTGAGAACATTTAAAAAGGAGAATAGAGGCATGCACAGGGGCAGGAAAATTACTGGAACGATAATATTTTTTTTTGTATTTCTAGATTTGAGAAATTCTGTAAAGGCGCAACTCTTCTGCAACTTCTGTAATATTCTACTGTGACTATAATATTCTATTGTAACAGTAATTATCTGCTGCATTTGAATAAAATAAAACTGTTTTTCTTCTCTGTAATTTTGGCTCTCTATCATAGTCCCTAGTGTAGGTACAAAAAAAAAGGAGGACAACTTTACTTTGGTTTTACCTTTTTTAATATTTCAATTTATTGAGTGCCTAACATTATTTTATTCCTCTAAGTTTGATATATAAGAAGTTTTCAATATTTTTCAAATATTTTTTTCATTATATGCCATGATGAGTTATATTTTTTCAAATGGATGACCACCATGTTAGTATACATTACATTCAATCTTGTTCAAACTTAGTTAATTTCTCTAGCATTCACTACAAGGTGCATGTCTACCAATTTGATATAAGAAATGACAACATTATCTAACATAGTAATTTGACAAAAAAATTTAATAACATGAATGTCCACCCTCCTTCCCAACTACTAGAATAAACACTCCTGATACTCACTCCCATACAAAATGTGAGGTCAAGATCCATGATGGATTTAGGAATCTTGAAGTTCTCAATAGCTAGATCCTATACATGGAAACTTGGTTTACCTATAGTAAAACATTGAATGATGATAAAGTTACCTTCATCAAACTCAAGCTTTCTCACATGGATAATGTTTTAATCATTGAATGATAAGGAACAAAAAATCCCATCACAACTTGGTATCAATTGATCATAATCTTGAAGGCTACCTTCTATTTTTCCAACTATGATGATAATTTTATTAATCATTAGTTTTTCTTGAGATAGAGAATTCACACTTATGTGTAGGATTCTGTTTATCAATTGAATAGACTATGTGTCTTGCTTCATGTTTCAGATCCTACACATATTCTTATTGTAAAGTTTAAAAGTGTACTTCTAACACATCTATATAGGGAGTTAAAATATACTTCTTGTACAACACTTGATGTAGTTTTCAATTAGGCACAACTTGTAGATTATAAATATGCAAAAAATGAAGGGGTCATGATACTCTTCAATAGGTTCTAGGCCACATCCTCATCAAACACAATAGGCACTGAATAGATATCCTCATTTATTTCCTTATTTCTTTCTTTCTTGATTCTCAATTATTTTATTCTCATAAGCATGTCTTTCTTGCTTCTTCTTCTCATCATAATAAGTTTAAGAAATTGTGTAATCATTGTAAAAGGAAGGTACATGATAAGTATGAATGTTGTTAGTATTATAAGTTTAAGAAGAATTTTCTTGTACATTATCAGGATGGAAGAAAAATTTAAAACCCCATTAATACTTCTAGAGAGGATCAGACATATGAGGAGTTAAGAGGTCAACTTAATCATGTCACTTTAATCAATCATTATTTAGTAGTAGGATACCATGATAATATATTCTTCATGAATGCTCACTTAACTCATAACTTTTTCATTGATTGTATCATTGATAATGGATCACAAATTCCAATGTCAACAAGATAAATCTCTTGATGACACCACATATTCATCCATATTCACTCATATGGAAGGATAGTGATACTACCTCAGAGATCACACACATATGCACATGCATTGTAGCTTTTACTTTTTGTACAAATATTGTGGATAAGGTCACCTGTATTGTGGTTTGTTACTTGGAAAACCCTATCAATATGATAGGAAATCCCACTATGATGCTTACAAAAATACTTACACATATCAGCAAGATAATAAGAATGATCTTATCACTTGCACCAAGCACACTATACATTTATTTCTTAATTTTCAATGATCCAAAAAAATGGTCAATCAAGATCAAGCACTTATACTATTTTTCATATAGCCACAACATAAGCTCTAACCACTTCAAGTCATTAAGTACACTTAACTTACTACACTTGACAAAATATTGTAAAAATCCTTGTGTGTTTCAAGATCCCATGACATTACCTCTAGACAGAGCAATTAATCGTAGTATTGATAGCATTCCTACTACACGTCTTCCTAATGCTCCCATGTATAGGTAGTCCATTATTCAATATGATGAAATTAAAAGAAACTCCAAGACTTGTTAGAATTTTTTTTTATTAAACCTAGTATATCCCCTTGTATCTCTCCTATTCTACTTATCCTAAAAAAGTATGGAACTTTTCATATTTGTGTTGTTTTCAGGGCATTGAATAAAATAACCATAAAAAATAGTTTTCAACTTCCTTGCATTGATTATCTTTTAGACCAACTCCCAAGTTCCAAAATCTTCACTAAGATTGATCTCAAAAGTGGATATCACCAAGTCCAAATTTAGGCTGAGGATACATGGAAAACTACGTTCAAAACTAATATGGGTCTCTTTGAATGGCTTGTTATGCCTTTTAGTATCACAAATGTTCTTGCCACATTATTGAGACTTATGAATGAATTTTTTAGGGATTTTTTAAATAAATTTGTCATTATATACTTGGATGATATTGTTGTATTTTATCCTATATGGAAGACTCACTTGGAGAATCTTGAGTAGGTCCTTTATACCCTTCAGAACAATCAAATTTATGCTCATCTTCCTCAGTGTTCTTTTAGAAAAAATTCTATTTCATACCTTGGTTGTATAATAAATGAACAAGGTGTTTAGGTGGATCCCATTAAAGTTTAGGTTCTTCTTAACTTGCCCACTCCTGCTATTATCACTAACTCACTGAGTTTTCTCAAACTTACAAAATTTTGTTGCAAGTTTATTCTTGGTTATTCCACCATTGGTGCTTCCTTGCACCAGTTTGCTAAATCTAAATCTGTATTTCATCAGACTCTTAAGCATACTCATGTCTTTTCTACTTTAAAAAAGAAACTATGTTCAAAATCTATTTTGGTTATTCTCAATCTCCAACATCCATTTGAGATCGAAATTAATGCCTCACAGTATACCCTTGGAGTTTATTTGAAATAAAATGATCATCTAGTACCTTACCATTCATAAAAAAAATTGTATGCAATATAAAATTATTACACATACGATAAGAATTTGTATTCCTTAGTCCAAGCTATCAAATATTGGTTATATTATCTTCTTTGTAAGAAACCATTGTTCACACTAGCCACTTGCCTCTCTTGTTTCCTCAATAAAAAAATAAGATCCAAGAATCTTACCACATGAAGTGGGCCTCTTATTTTCAATAATTTCACATAGTCATTAAGTATAAAATTGTAGTAAAAACTCGATGGACAATGGTTTGAGTCACAATCCTCCTGCCCATGCCTTAACTATTGTAAGCACTTCATATTTGGGGTTTTAGACTTGGCATTCTTAGTATGCGCATGATCTACAGTTTTCATAGGTTTATCAATGCTTTCAACATCCTATATCTACTTTCATCCATTTTTAGGATTATCACATCAAGGAGGTGTTAATTTATCATATGGATAAACTTTGTGTACCCTATGAGCATCAATCATATATTCTTAAAGAGGAACATTCTACATTGTATGGTGGATATTTTGGCAAACAAAAAACTCTTCACCATCTACAATATTTCTTTTATTGGCCCCATATGTAGTAAGATATTTTGATTCTTGAGATAGTGTGTTGTATGTTGTCATTCCATTGCCCATTTCTTCTTATCCTTGGGAGAGTACTGCTATGGATTTTTTTAGTTTTTTCCCATGATTATCCATTGGAATGATTGTATTTTTGTTTTTTGGATCATTTTAAAAAAATGATAAGTTTATGTCATAAAACTAGTTCTACAATATTTTTTTTGTTGTTCCTTTGGTATTCCCACCAATGTCATGTTTGATCATGATTATCATTTTTTAGTAATATTTTGTGTTGTATGTGGAAACTTTTAGGTGTCTATATTAATTTTTCCTTTGCCTTCTACACCCAATTTGATGGTCAATCCGAAGTTTTCAATCACACTCTTGTTCAGAGTTTTTGTATCTTCCATAATTTTTCTCCATCTAAGTGGGATTTGATTATTACACATATTGAAGATGCTTATAACACTCATCCATAGATCATTCTCCCATTGAATTCTATCTTGGTTTTCAACCTTTAGCTTTGTATGAGTTACCTTTGTCTCTTCCATCTCCTGTTACCATCCACATGTAGAAAGAACAAGATCAAGTATAGTCATTCCTTCAACACTTGTATTAGCTTAAATATAAGATATTATAGATTTTTTAGAAGACCCAATAGCAACAAAATTAGTCCATGGATCGACATCATATGCTCATAATTTCTACATTAGAAACATATTTTATCTATACCTTTATTTTTTATTTTTTATTTTTTTTAATTTACATGGTGGAATCGGTAGCCGCCACGAATCTAGGTAGGCTGTCCAACTTTTTTATGGCCACCATAGTATTCTGCATTGTTCACCTTGAAATCTGCCACACATATATTCAAGCACACACCACTATAACTACCATGCCACAATCATTTTAAACCTTTTATGCCACTGAAAGCACCAGGAAAGGGACAAGCGTTCAATCCGATGAGGCCCAAGATTTGAACCTTAGACCTCCGCCCCCCTTATGGGGATTTTATTTATACCTTAATAAGCATCATTTTCTAGATAAGAAACATAGTACGATAAAACTACTTTGCTATGGGCCTTACACTATTCTACAATAGGTGTCCATGAATTTATTTTACTTTTATCTTCCAATGTATCTTGACATCCATGACATCATCAATGTTGATGTTCTAAAGTAATAACATGATTCTACATAGGAGACAGTTCTAGCTATTAGTCATCCTATATGTTTTACGCACTAGATTTTTATTGAGTTCCCAACACCAAGACTCTTCAAACTCGTCAAGGATATTCCCCTTCCTACCTAGTTTCTAAATGAGGTTAGCTTTGAAATTGTAAATTTTTTTCCACTTCCACTTCCACTTATCATGGTGAAATTTTTTTTATTAACTCAACAACTAAATCCAAAATCATAATGGTCTACTCTCGTATATGTGTTGATGCCAACCTCAAATCAGAGCTTCCTGCTCATGTAAACCTAATTTATGGCTCTTATCTTAGGTGCCATGTTGTTGAGTATGAGAATAAACCAAAATTCAATATTTAATTGCATACTTAAGGTCACCTAAAGGTTTAGTGTTCCACTCTCAAACCTCAAAAGGAGATCCCAAAGAGAGATTATGGTCACCCTAGGAATCAATATTTTGGGCATCCAAGGTTACCCTTGATTTACCTAGGAGTAACCAGACTGGATCTGGTTCCTCTCAGAGGCATCAGGATGAGCGCAAGTAATATCTCTCACATTTGACAAAGGAAATAAAATTATGACTCCCTATTAAGAGTGCTCTTAGGACTAGGTATGCTCCCTCTTCACTTTCCCCAACTATTTTGGTATTCTATATGATTAAAATGATCTTGATCCCTTTGATCATGACCCAAAGGACAAACTTACCCTCTTATTCCTTGATTCTAATACCCACCCTACTCCTAATGTCCTCCCATTGCCATCCCCATCTAGGTCTATACCTTCCTTTACCCCTACTCACCATTCCATCCCTGAAGCCCATGGTGCTTCTCTTCCTCTGTCTGGTCACACCCATCCCACACTCTCTACATACCCCAATCCTTGACCAGCTAAGTTTGATTTTCCTAGCCCCTCTAAGTCTAAGGGCTTTTTGACCCCCTTAGTGCTCAGTACCAAGCATACCATAACATATAAAAAAGAAGAGAGGAATACCTTCCATCAATGATAAAAGGAGGTAGAGCATTGAGTATGACATTGTAAATGACATCCAAACAACCCTATTTCCATCCCTAACTAAGCAACTTAAGGATGAAACAAAAATAACCAAAACCACCTTATAGCAAGGAAGAGTGGAGAAAAAATAAACTAACAAGAACCAAAAATGAAAATCCCCTCATGGAATGTGAGAGGCCTCAATGGCCCTGTTAAGAAAATGCTAGTAGCTACCTTGAGGAAATAAATTAATCCCACCATTCTCATGCTTCAAGAAACCAAACTGGATGAAAGAAGTAGTGATAAAACAACAAGAATTATATGGACAAATAGCAATTTTATCACCAACCCTACCCACGGTATAGTAGGGGGACTATTATGCATATGGTATCCTACAAATATTGAAGGAATACTCCTTTCATCCTCTGAAATATCATAAATTGTATGTTCTACAATGGAAAGCATAAATTCAATTGGGTCCTATCAAACATTTATGCCCCTAATGCTCTCCAAGTGCAGAATGATATTTGGGAAACCCTTACCCAAATGAGAAACATATTCTCAAACCATCCCTAGATTATTGTTGGAGAATTGAAATACCCTTTATACCTATGTAAGAAAAGAGGAGGAACTATCATTTCCACCAAAAATTATGAATATTTAAATGAGTTTGTAAACTCCAATGAACTCATGAATATTAGGCTTAAGGAAGCCCAATTTACTTGGAGTAACAGAAGGATTGGATCTTAGCATATTCATATTAGGCTTGATAGATTACTTCTATCCAAGGAAGTGGTTCACTGTTTTGGGGATGCTACTCTCTAGTCCTTACCTAACATTGGGTCTGATCACAATCCCCTAGTATTTGAAGGATTTAAACAAACTTCTGGTTTTAAAACTCCTTTCAAAAGCTATGTGGATCCATCATCTTGATCTTAGAGAGCACATTAATGAGTGGTGGAAACATTAATTCTTAGGACCTCCCATAAATTAAATTGTAAAAAAAATAAACTGTATTAAGAATAACCTCAAAGTTTAGAATAAGGAGATCTTTGGTAATATATTTGAAAAAAAACAAGCTATAAAATAAAGACTACAGATCTTAGAAAATAGCATTCAAAAGGGAACCATAGACAAAAAAATTAGGGATGAGGAAATAAAACTCCTAGCAGACTATCATAACATCCTTGCCAAGGAAGAGACCTTTTGGAGACAAAAATCAAGGGCTTTATGGCTAAAATAAGGAAATGCAAATACCAATTTATTTCACACTACTACCTTAAAGCACAGTCGAACCAACAAAATTAAAGAAATGATGAAGAGTAACAACTTTGTTACTTCTAACACTTAAAAGATAAGTAATGAAGCGATCAACCATTTCTAGTCCTTTCTCTCTTCTTGTCACCCAAGACCCAACCAATCCCACCATCCCATCTCCCACCACATCCCTACCCTCATCCCTCTCAAGTTGAATCATCACCTTCTTTATCCCTTTTAATTTGAAGAAATAAAATCTTCCCTTTTCTTCATGCAGTTGAACAAGGCCCCCAAACCAAATGAATTTTCCCCTATTTTCTTCCAATGCTACTAGGATACCATTGTAAGGTATGTCTGCTCAACTCTCCAAGACATATAGAGATATCTCATCATACCTAGTGATGTCAACTCCACTTGCATTGCCTTCATACCCAAGTGTGTTGACTACAAATTAGTCTCTAACTATCACCCCGTCAGCCTATGTAACATTCTTTACAAAATTTTAACTAAATGTATGACAACCATAATGAAGGAGACCCTTACCCTCATCATTGAAACATGTCAAGGAAAAATTGTCCAAGGTAGATCCATCACAGATGGGGTCATCACTATCCACAAAATTTTGCACTCTGTCTCTCATAGCCAAAAGTCAAGATTTTTCCTCAAGCTTGAATGAACAAAGCCTTTGACAAGGTTTCATGGGATTTATTTTTTGTTGTGATCCTTAAGTTTGGATTCCACCCTTAATGGGTTACCCTCATCAAAGCCTATATTTATTTTGTATGGTTTTCTCTCATTGACAATGGATTTATTGTTGGCTACTTCAAAAGCACTTGTGTTCTTAGACAAGTGTATTCACTATCACCATGCTTGTTCATCATCATGGTTGAGTCCCTGGGGAGAACTCTCAAATATTCCTACTCTCTCAGGACCATTTATAACATTAAACGTGCTTCCCTGTTATGACCCATCACCACCAATAAATTGTTGATGATATGATACTAGCCACTCTTGCCTCTGTTGTTGAATCCCAGTCCATCAAGACGATACTTAACCTTTACGAGTAGGCTACTGGCCAACTTGTCAACTACACAAAAAGTAAAAATTTCTCCATTAACACTCCCATTACCCATTAATTAATAATAGCCAAAATCCTCCAATGCACCATTTATAACCTTCCATATTCCTACCTAGGTTTCCCTCTTTTCATTGACATCCCATAAGAAAGCATGTGAAGTAACGTCATTGATAGAATCCTCAAGTTGGCCGAATGGAAGGAATCCCTCCTTATCCAAGTTGCCAAAGCTACCCTTGTCCATGCCTACCTTCAAAGCATACCTATTTACTTCCTATCTATATTCAAACCCCCCATTTCTATCTGTGCCAAAATCAAACAAATCCAAAAGAGGTTCCTTTGGTCAGGCCTTGATAATAGGAAAAAGTTTTACTTGGTGGCATGGGATAAAGTCTACATCCCCAAAGCTCAGGAAGGTATTGGATTTAGATAGATTGGTAAGATTAATATTAACCTGATTGCTAAGCAATGTTGGAAGATATTCACCAATGCTATTATAGAACGGGTCTCCATTATTAAAATGAAGTATCTTCAAAACCACAATGTCCTAGATGATGACATCCCCTAGTCTGGTTCAAATTTTTAAAATTTTATCACCAAAAACAAAGACATAATACAAAATAGCTTCAAGTGGCAGGTTAGAAATGTCAAAAACATTGATTTTTGGAATGACCCCTGGGTATGTGACCACCCCCTCATTGGTGACCCCACCCTTTCCACCCTAAAACCCACCACCAACTGATTTTTTGGTTCCAAGGTTTCCTAATTTTTTACCCTCCCATGGTCATCTATCCTAGAAACCCATCCCAATGAACTTCCTTCCCAAAGAGCCCACCTTAGCTATCAACTCCCTATCAGTCATAGTAAACCAATGAATCATTCCCCTCACCAATTTTCTCGACCATCCCCTCTGGAAGTTATCTAATGATAAAATTTTCTCTGTCAAGTTTGCATACTTGCTTTAGGTCAACATCCTATCTGCACGATCCCAGTCAACCACATTTGGCTCAAATAACTTATGCCAAAAGTTGATTATTTTCCATGTCTACTTGCCCAAAATAAAATCCTAACCATATATAATCTCATGACTAAAGGGGTAATTATTCCTAATCACTGCTATCTCTACAATTATGCCTAGGAGTCCACCTACCATCTCTTCATGGATTGTACTTTCACCAAAGTTGTTCTATCTTTCATCTTTAGCACCTTTAGCATTTCTTGGGCCCAACATACCTCCTTAGTTGACATTTTTATGCAATGGACCAATCTATTACATAATAATAGAATTAAATCCTTGTGGTCCCTATGCCTCCATAATTTCCTTTGGTAGGTTTGGTTTGAGTGCAATGACAGAGCCTTTGTTAACCTATCTAGATATCCTATCTTTGTGGGCAACATAGTGCTTTATTTTGTTAGCAAAAAAGTCTAACTTTCCCTTTCTCAAGACCCCCTGATCCCAAAATCAAATGCATAATTGCTTCCACCCTCAATATTTCCATGGATATATCCTCGACCCCTATGCCCACAAATACTCGATCCAATGATTTTTGGATATCTTCCCCTAAATGAAGGTTTAAGCTCAACTTTGACGGATATTCCAAATGCAATCCAGGAAGGGCTAGAGCTAGAGGTGTTGTTAGATATCATAATGATAAAATTATTATTACCTTTGTTGAAGACTTGGGCATCCAATCCAAACACACATCTGAATCTAGAGATATATTCTATGGGATCTCAATTATTAACAATATCCAAGATAGGCTGATCGTTGAAGGTGACTTCCTGAATATCATAAATTATTTCAAAAGCAGCAAAGCACCAAATTGGAGAATAAGTAACATTGTTATTGAAGCCAAAAGACTCCTCCAAAGTTGGCCCATGTTAATTATTCAACACATATTTACAAAATCCATATGTGCAATGGATTCTTTGGTCAACCTTCGCCCTCATCAACATTCCCTATGTGTGTGGTTCAATAATTTTTCTCAAAATCTTATCCATGTTACTACTACTGATTGGGCTAGGCCTTGTTGAGTCTTTCCACCTACCCGACACTCATGGTAATACTGACTTAAAGCTCCTTTCTACCCACATTGTTATGCATATTGATCCTTCATCATCCACCTAATCGTTGCCCCTCCTTACCCCGTTCCATCTCATCCTTTCCTTCCATGTTATTCCCCGTCAACCCTTGCTTTGCCACTTCATCTCCTTCCACCTTATCATCATTATACTACATTCCTTTCACACTTTCTTACATCCCCCTACCCCCCTCAAAAATCACCTACCCCTCCCATTTCTCATTATTTTTCTAGTCATGTGTCATATGCCTTTCACCTATTGGAGTCATGGTTTAAGTTTTCCAACTTGGGCTTCCTTTCTGCCTTGGTTTTGTTGATTAAATATCACACATCACCTTGGTTGGCAATCATAATTCTTTCAAGGCCTTCAATTACCAGTTTGGTGCACTTGCCTCTTTCCCATGCTTGAAACATCTATCACCCATGGGCACACATCCCAATCACCTTCAAAGAATGAAAGGGATATTAGACGCATAGATTTCTTGGCATGCAGACAAAGTGCATGTTTAAGTTCAATTGGGATGTGTATATTCTCCATTGCTTCTTCCCCTCCCTTGGATAGTACTTAAAAAACCCTAATTTTCATCCCTGTTTCACCATGGATTTGCTTGAACCCAACTCCCTCATCATCGACCCTGTGGTCGAAGAGATCTTAGGAAACCATGGGTTTTTATCCTTCCTAAATAAGTTCTCTAGTAGTGATTATGGGGTTACTTAGGAGGTTGTGGAGATGTGGGATAATGGCAATATCATGGTTCATGGCCTTGACTTCCATATTAACATCTAGATAATGGTAGAAGTGATAGGGTTTCCAATCGATGGTCATGTAGTCACACACGATAAGCACTCAATGGTTTTGAAAATAGATAGCTTTGCATAGAAAGGTAAGGATATTGTTATCAAAAATTATGGAATTGTAAGGACCTCCTTGCCTATCCCTTAGGATCAAGTCATTATTCCTATAATGTAGTTTATCACCATAGACAAAGTTGGGAATTCCTTTTCTATTTTGGTCTATAGTGGTTGTAAGCCCTTTATTGTAAGCTCTGTATAGTTGAACTTGGTCAAGCTAGCCATTGAATTTTTGTAAAAGGTTTTGGGGCCCCTTTCAAAACCCATTTGTTAATACAATACAATATACTTATCAAAAAATAAATGAGGTTATCTTTTGTGCTAGGTATGCTATATCTCTCACCACTAGATGGTTCATAATTCTCCTTCCCTTTTGTATGCATTGGAGTCCAATGCTTCTATGGTGGTGAGGAATGATATATATTAATATTTAAGGTAATATTTTATGTGGCTAGCATATAATTTAATGTTAAAATTATAGGCCATATTTTGATACATTTGATATATGATTAAAAGTTAGGCTTCTAGGTGTAATATTTGATAATCTTAACTAAAATTGTAGTAAATATGATCCTATATAATATCTTCTTAAAGGGTACCCAAGAGGTGATTTAACTATTTATTTATAGTAAATTTTAGAATGTGAATCATGAGTTCTTCATTTACAAATATTTTTCTCTTGTTGTTTGTGGATCCATCCCATGGGTCTTTTTACTTATATGATAACCCTTCTAATCTAAATTGTATGGGGTCCAATCCCCTTGTCGTTACAAAAATTATAGAATGGAGGCCACCTAATATCCCATAATATTTAAGAAATCATGGATCTATGACTCCAATAATATAACCATTCAATTTAAGTCATCATTGTTAGAGTATATTTCATTATTTGGTATACACCAATGTCCCACCTTGGGTAAATTATTAGATTAGAGGTCTATCTTAGATTAATATTTGAGTAGTTACTTTAAATAAGTAATAAATGCACAAGTTTTAGAATGTGCAATGATGTAAATGTACATGTAGTCCACATGTACATGAGTCATAGGATAGGTAGATGAAGAGTCATAGGTTGAGTAAAGAACAAGGCGCATATCTTCCTATATATACATATATACATATATACATACATACATATATATATGTGTGTGTGTGTGTGTGAAGAGAGTCAGAGAGAGAGACCAAATTTAATATAGTGATTTATATTTAAAGTGTAATGTAGTTATTTCATTAAAATTATGGAGTGTTCATGTCCTCCATTATAATACATTGTACTATTTTTGTGAGCATCCATTAATGACATATTTATGAGTTATTATAGAAGTTTATATTATAGTTTTCTTGCATATTATAGTGCCATTATCATATAGTTATCATTTCTTGCTATTTTTACATCTTGTGGTTGCATTTCCTTTAATATAAATCATCAAAAGCTAATAGTGGTATCAAAGCACACAGTAGATCAATAGGAAATAGGAAGATCCACAAGAGAGATTGAGAGGAGATAAAAAAATTTCATTTTCAGAAATTTTGAAAATACATTTGGCTGGAGTCTTTCCATAGAGTTGTAGAAAAACTCATGAAGACTAAGACTTAGCATTGATTCCACTAGATTGACAAATCAACTAGTGAAGATTCATTATCTCTAGATTTAATTTTTTTCCATTCCAGTTTCTAATACTTTGTTGTAGGAAAAGGAGATTTAAAGAAATTTGGGAAGCTTCCTACAAGATAGATAGGAAGAATATATTATTTGGAATAAATCTAGTACCTAAAGCAACAAGTTGGAGATTGAATATTTGGAGGCCTTAAAGAAAATGTCCCATTGCAAGAGTTGTAGACATGTAGACTACAAAATATACGAAAAAGACTAAAGGAGAATTATTGTAGATTGAAGACTCCATAGCTAAATATTGAGAAGAAAGGAGGAGGCCAAAGAATCCACATTGAAAACTATAGATCAAGAAGGAGGTCCAATAAAGAAGACCCCATTGAAGGAAGAAGAGACTCCAAAAAAGAGTCCAAGAGAAGATTGTAGATTGGAGATCTCCATTGAATATTGAAAATTATAAATTGTAGATTGAATGAGAAGGATAAAACAACTCAAAAATTTGAAGAGACCCACAAGAGGTCCCATTGAAGAACTTATAGTTTTGGAATATTGAAGATAGAGAAGGACTAGCAAAGGCCATGTTCTAGATTTCAAAAGCAACAGATTCAAGAGATCAAGGAAGGTCTAATTGAAGTCTTAAAAGAAGACTTTAGAAGCTAAAAATTTAAAGATCTTAGAGAATAGTTATCAAGTGGAGGAGAAAGAAAGTGAAGACCATTTGAGAAGATTTTAGGAGGACTCATTAGAGAAATTTACTAGCAAAGAGAAGTCCTCGATAAAGGAGTTTTTTGGGACAATTATCTCCATCCGAGAACAAGCCCAAAAGGAGAAGGATTTGGCAAGGAGTTTTCCAAATTTTGGAGGAGATTAGTGAAGAAATCGAGACATTCAGAATATTGAGAAGAAGGCCACTATATAGGCCAAGGTTGAAGTTAGAATTTGAAAAGGATATTTAAGGAGAAAGGAGTTAGAAGAAGCCACCAAATCTAGGATATTTGGGGATTTTCATTGAAGGATAGAAAGTTATTTTGGAGAAAGGAGAGTGCTGGTTTTACAAAAAAAAAAATGAAGGTCTCATGAAGGAAAATCTCAACTGCAATTTGGAAGAGTTTCCTAACAAATTTATGAGATTCAAGGCAACACTTCAGAGGAGATACTACTTTTCAATCTGAAAATTTTAGAACTTAGGATAGCAAGAAAGAATCAATAAGGGTAGCATTACTAGTTGATAAGTTTCAGATTTCATGAGATTATCCTAAAGGATAGTTAAAGCCACCACACTATATTTTCAGGAAACAAGTTAGAGGAGATTTAAAGTTGTAAAGTGGTGAGTTAAATATCTATTTTGGATAGAAAATAAGACTTGTGATTTCATATAATACAAGGCAGAATTTAGGTGAGTCTAATCACCAAGATTTTCATCATCTACAGAGGTCATTAAGGTAAGCAAATTTGGTGAAAAAGATTCATTAATTGAACTTTAGTTATTCAGTTCATTATTAATATTCATTAGGCACCATATTAGAGTTTAAATGTTGCAAAAAGAATGTTGCATATTAAGGTCTTCAAGGGAGTGTAGAAGATAGTTTCTTATAAGGTTAAAACCTGCACATCAAAACTAGAAGTTAGATATATTTTGAAAGAAAGAAAAAATCAACTTCCTATTATCTATTTAGAAGAAAAATAAAACATTAATTTTAAGTGGAAGCTACATATATTATAGTGCATGATTTAAGGTATTCTTAAGAGTTCATTCAAAAGGAGCAATAAGGTGAAATTAATAGTGCTTCATACTAATTATTCTTGAATATTATTAAAAGTGCATTTAGTAGTAAGTTAAGGAAGAAATATTAGTGCACAAAAGGGATTAAGTTGAAATATCCAGAGACAATATTTAGCATAGGAAAACAACAACGAATCTTGGTGAAGAGAAGCCATTATATGATGCATTATAAACACCAAGGAATAGGGAAGAAACCACCATATCAAAGTATCAAAACCCAGGTGCAACTAAGGTATTTTATCTTAGTCTATTGCAGATTTAATTTAGGGTTTATAGCTACATATTTGTCTTCTACACAAAAATAAAAGGAAGACAACATTCGAGTGTCTTTAAGACATAATGTATCCTATATTATAGTCACCAAGCAGTAATATTATAAATCTTAAATAAGAATATTTGGCATGAAGAATATAGATCCATCTAATGGCTTGATATCCACCCATTTGAGGTGTCTAAAACCACTCATTATAGTGTCATAGTCTCATGAACATAGTGCCATAACAAAGACACCTATCATATCAAATGAACTTGTAGCAAAAAGGAGATTAAAAAGAAAACATTTGTGTAAGCTGGAAAAAACTGGTAAATACAAGGTTCAAAGGAGAACAATGCCATCAGTTACCCAATAAAAAACTTGGATGAAATTCCATCATTGTTGAAGCCATGTACATTGAACAAATAAGCGCACACATTGTTGTTAAAAAGAAGCCAAGAAAACCTATGAAGGAAGTTAGAAAGAATAGGTGTTGGAGCAAGGATAAGTACCAAGATTAAAAGGTACATTGAGTTGTTTGATTCCATGCAAGGGAGGAGCTTCCACTTTCCATAGCAATGTAAGGGATTTAGTGCCACTTGGCACAAGGGAAGAATGAGCGTTTGCATTTATTCATAACACTCATGCTCAGGTAGAAGAGCACCTAGGCTAGTGAGACATTTCAAAAGAATCATCAATCATTATTCAATATCTAAAGGATAGAGCCACCTAATTAAAATATCAAAAGGATGTAACCGTAACATACATTATAAGCAATAATATGCAACTTGGTATCCACTTCGAAGGAGATGTAAGGTATTAATAGCTAAGGATGAGATAAAGCATGTATATCTCTAGAATCAAGAGGTTAGAGTGCACTAAAGGAACATGAAATATCATCATAAAAGGTGTGAAGTGAATGGTGAGCATTAACTGGTCACTTTTATACATAGAATACCATAAAATTTAGCACCTAGGCTTGGATAAATAATTGAATCAAGAGCCAATCATATTGCAACATACAACATTCGAAGGAAGGTATAATTCTACATAATTTCATATTTACTTTCTTTAAGTATAAGGAGTTATAAGGTGTTTTATTATAAGGTTGAAGTTATTTATTATTTTCATTGGAGATATAAGAAAATACCAACCTTAGTGAATTAGAAAGCAAACATAAATAAGGAGTTTATTTCCTTAAGTGACATTTCAAAAGTGCACTAGTTGAGATACAAACATCATAATATTTGAAATTAATTAAATAGGAGTGATAAGGTTTTATACTTTGGAAAAATTAAAGTATTACTCTTTTGCAAATATTATTATTTATAAATTTTCAAATTAGGGAGATATAAGGAGTACTACATCAAACCTCAGATTATTGAAATTTAGAAAACTGAACCATTAAAATTTAAGGATAAAATAAGAAAAATCACTGATTGCTTAAAGATTTGAAATTTATTGGTTATACTTATCTCATATTCACATTAAAGGGGACAAAAGAAATCCAACTATAGAGTCTTGAAGTTAGAGAATTTCATCTAATTAAAAGTGCATATATCAATAAGGAGAAATAAGGTAAAATATAGTAGTTGAACTTTAGGGATTCAACTCAAGGAATTTAAAGAAAGGTAAGCACTTTATCAAGACTATAGTTCACTCAAACACTAGGGAGATATAAGGGGTTCTACAAAACTTGAGATTAGACAAGATTTTATCAAGTTCAAAACGTTCAGTAAAGACAAGGTCTTCCACAAAACTCAAGAATTGAAATGATATTATCAAATACTAGGGGGCTAAAAGAAAAACTATCAAGAAATTTGAAATATCACAAATAATAAATTATAAAACATACCTCATATTATTAACTTTGGAGTCATAAGGTATACTGCTAAAAATATTTCTATTTATTAATCATATAATACAAAAGTTGAAGATCAGAATCCAAAATTTAAAAGGATTGAAAGATGTAAGAAATACTATAATTTCTTAAATGAATAGAGGGACATATCATCACAAGGCACACTATAAAATGATTCAATATCAATATACATACAATAGAACACATAAAATATGTAAAATTAATTCTAGCACAAACAATTCTACAAGCCAAATTGAAAGAACATGTGGTATATTGATTCTGGTGCCAATCACCACATGATAGGAAAATTTCAATGGTTTAATTATATTGAAATCATTAATGATTATAGGTTGAAAATTGTATATGGAAAAACCTATATTATACATGGATATGGGTGTGTAACACCTAGTAAATCATTTCCAAATTGATGTATGTTCCTAGATTAACATGTAATCTTATTTTAGTAACCAAGCTAGTGGAGAGCAAAAGGATGGTTGATTTTAGATACTTAAATGGAGTCAATATGTGTCTCATCATAAATCAAAATGAGATAGAAGCTACTGGATCAATCCACATAAATATGTATACTCTAGATTCAATTGAGATTTCACAAGATATTATTATATTTCAAAATAATACTAATACATTTTTTGAGGAATAGATTGCAAAAAATGAAGAATCTATACATCACAAGAGCAGCCGAGGGAATAGAATATTCAAAACAAAAAAAATGAGAGGTCAACAAAATAATGGACTACTTCTCCATATACAAACTAAATAAGAAGAAGAAGAAGAAGAAGAAGGACCTTATCAAGTTGAATAATATTTGAAAGATTAAGATCCGTATTGAAGACTAAAATCTTCAATACCCAAATAATGTAATATGTGGGGGATGTTAGAGTATAATACATTATTTGGTACATGCCAATGTACCACATTGGGTACATTATTATATTAGGAGTCTATATTACTTCAAGCAACTAATAAATGCACAAGTGTTAGAATTTGCAATGATGTAAATTTACATGTAGTCCACATGTACATGAGTCATAGGTTAGGTAGATGAAGAGTCATAGGTTTTGTAAAGGGAAATGCGCATATCTTCCTATATATACATTGGTAAAGAGAGTGAGAGAGAGATATACTAAAATTACTATAGTGATTTATAGTTAGAGTGAAATGTAGTTCTTTCATTAAAATTATGGGGTGTTCATGTCCTCCATTATAATACATTGTACTATTTTCATGAGCATCTATTAATGACATATTTATGTGTTATTGTAAAATTTTATCTTATAGTTTTCCTACATATTATAGTGCCATTGTCATATAGTTGTCATTTTTTTCTCTTTTTATATCTTGTGGTTTCATTTCCTTTAATATAAATCATAAAAATCTAACAATCATATCTCCCAACCTATCAGTATTCCATAAGTCCAAAATATGGATATTTTTCCTAGTATGTCAAACCCTTCAAATTTGATGTCCTCTAACCCATTCATTAGCATATCTTCTTTACAAATTCCAATTCCCACCAACATTCCTTCTACTAACCCTTTTATCCCAAATAATTTTACATCTAACAATATTGTTATCCCTTTTGGATCAACCCATCCAAACTCTCAAAACTATCCCTTAATTAGTTCACAACCTTAATTCATAACATCACAAGTTCCTTATCTTGGGTTTTAGGATATAAAATATAAGTTAGAACAATTAGTTAAATAAAATTCAAAATTTAAACAATAGTTGGATTCTATTCAAGGATCCACAACAAAGAAATACTCCTATAAGGATTACTATAACCAACTTGTACATCCATATCTAATTAGCAAACCTTATCCTCTAAAATTTGTCATGCCAATTTTTTTTTATGTATAAAGGATAAAGGTGACCCAACAAATCACCTTTGAATATTTGTATATACCTACCATAACATTGCCTATGATGAGGTATTATTAAAACTATTCCCTACAAGATTTTATAGAAAGGCCCTAGAATGGTACTTCCAGTTACCTTGTGACTCAATTAAGAACTTTGGTGATTTAGGAGAGATGTTCATCCAATATTTCTCCACCTACATCATCGAAAAGTGTATAGTATATTTTTTATATTAGCTAAACCAAGGTAAAAATGAGTCTTTTAAAGCTCCATTTTACTCTTCCATAAAGAGACATCTTGTACATTTTCATATGATCTTTGCAAGAGAAAATTTTATACCCTTTAGAGATGACTCACACCTCCTCCTTCCAATATGTAGTAGACCTAATAAAGGAAATTGAATCTTCCCTACAACATAGGGGGCAATTGAAGAATAAAAAGGAGGAATAAAATCCCTCTACCTCCAACAAAAAAACACAATATAAGAATAAACATGTCATGGGTGATGGGATGAATAAATATTGTCCCATCAATAATGTTAAAACAAGGAATATTAATTGCTATTGCTCTACAAAGTCTTGTCCTATATTAAGCTCAAGAGAAGCATCAAAAGGAGTTTATTGAGTTAAACAAATCCTTATAATCTATGTTAGGACAATTATTGGAAGCTAAAATGATAGAGTTACCTACCATAAGTTAGTCTAACACTAATAAGGAGAATATCCCATGGTTCAAGGCTAACGAGTATTGCACCTATTGATGAGCACAAAAAATGCTCATTTTATTTATATTTGTGAGGGCATCATTACTGGTTTATTTATAATTAGAGATGTATTTTTATATAACTCTTGCTTATAATTAATAGAAATTATGGTACTTGTAATTATTTGGTGTTTTTAGCTGAACATGTGTGTAGCTACAAGTTTTTGTTATTTGTTTTTTTAAAGTCGAGGTCCGATACATATCAAGCATTGTGTGAAAAGAATAATATTTTTGAAGGATGAAACAAAATTAAAGGTGATCACAATGAATGTAGGAAGGTGCCTACTTCCCAAATGTAGGAAGGTACCTACTTCTCAAACATAGGAAGGCATATACTTCCAAAATGCATGAAGGTGCCTACTTTTGGGTGCCTACTTCCCAAACGCAAGAAGGCACCTACTTCCCAAACACAGGAAGGTGCCTACTTTCCAAACACATGAAGGCACCTACTTCTAAAATGTAGGAAGACACCTACAAACCAACTAACAAACGTTGACAGTTGATCGTGCAATTTAAAGGAAAATGAAAAAAGTAGTTGTAAACTTCAAAAGAGAATTATTTTTAGTCGATAATATTTGATTTCATCAAACGATCACTCTTTTAATAGGTAAAAATCATAGCTGCACATGCACTCATTGTAGCGAATCATGATTCATGTTTAATTTAGAAATTTTGAATATGCTATTATTGTAACAAAAATTTACCACGTTCTATATAAGAATGTAGGTCATTTCTAAAAAACACAATCCACAAATTCTTAATATTTTATACTACATTATTAATCAATTGATTTTTTGAGTGTTTCTCATTTGCGTGGACTAAGGGATTAATTTCTAAGTAACCAACCGAGTGGACCATTTGTGGGAGCTTGGGCCCACTCCAGGTAGTAATCCTCCCCTACTTTATTTCCTTTAGTTTTTATTATTTCTTGTTATCTTTCAATTGTGTGTTTATTTTTCCGTAATTTATTTTCAGTCGTGTGTTTATTTTCTGCTTTTTCCTTTCGCAATTTTAATTCAATTTTCCTTTCAATTTTTTATTATTTTGCAAGTGTGTTAATTTCTTGTATGCATTTATTTTCCTACATGTTTTTTTATTAGCTTTTAGTTTTTATTGGGTTTGGTTGAACTAAAAATACACAAACAAACAAATACCCCACCAAACTATTAGGCACAAAGGGACTCATCCCCCACACTATAGGCATATACTATGCATGACACTCATAAGTTTATGAAATCTTAGATTGACATGAGTGGAAAAATTTAGCCCTTTTATAGAACACCATTTTTGCTTACCATTTTAGCACCGTTTTTGGGGAGTACCAAAACTATAGTGTTAGGATCTATAGGTTAGTCATCCTAAAAGTGTACATTTAGACTACCTTACCCATAAATCCCTTACCTAAGAAGCATGAGTCCACAAAATTCTTAGAAGATCCAATGAATGATTTATTAAGATAATATAAATCACCTCAAAACCTCAAGCTTAGAATACTCTAGAAATACCCACCGAAGAGATAATCTCCTCCAGTTGAGTCACCTTAGCATGAAAACTCATTAAAAAAAATAAGTTAGTGGATCAAACTATAACCATGACTAGGCTAATTATATCAATGGGATAAATTCAACTACTATTCTGGAATTATTACAAGAGAAAAATAAAACTACTAACACAAGGAATAAAAACAATAGCCTCCATAATCAAGATAGAAATAGGAACATTGCTCAAAGATATGAAGAGTGATATTTTATCATCTATTGATTTACAATTAGACACATTCCAATTATATAATAATAAGTGAAAAATAGAAGCAACATTTGTCTTTTTCTGCCTAAGGTGTAGAAAAAACATGAAAAAAATAATTGTTTAGAAAACAAAGTGGGAGTTTGTAGAATTTGTCACCTGGATCATAAGACTAGTTTGTGTCCAAAAGTAGCAACCATAAAATAAGATCCAAAAGAATTAGAAACCTACTTCATGGACCCACCTCCATAGACATAACCATAAATACATTCCATTACCAGCTCCATCTACTACAAGGCCATAACAGTTGTTGGACCAACCAGAGCCAAATCCTAGCAATAACAACTTAAATTCACTAGCTTATCAAGTAGATATGGGAATGAACCCGATTTACCATATTAGTGTAGAAGTAGAAAAAATGTGTTGTTGAACAATAAAACAATGAAGGAATTCCACCTTATCCCAAAAGGTTATGAGAAACCAAAAATAAGATACAATCCAAGTTTGATATTATGAAAGAGTTAAAAAATATTACCATTCCCTTGTATCAAACTATTAGAGATGTATCTATTTACACAAAATCCGTTAGGGAGTTATGCCTCAAGAGACTGTGATGGAATCCACAACTAAAAACAATGCAGGTGATATGTCAACATGCTAATGTAATATTAGAAAAAACCTACCACCCTAAATATCTTGATTCAAGAAGCCCAATTTTAATGATAAATATTACAAGCTTAAAATTACACAACACTTTGATGGATTTAATTAGTTGTAGAATGAGGAAAATGATAACATATAATGGAAAAAATGTAAAGACATTAGTCATCTACCCACCTGCACAATCTACCAATGGGTTGGATGAGCCTAATTTTAAGGTCATAAAGGATGATGCTTGTCCCATGATGCAACATATCATAAAACCTAATGAAGTGGGGGATAGGACAAAAGAAGACAATCGTATCAAATTTTTGACATAGACTAAGAACCTATCATAGGCCCCAAATTCTAAAATTTGTATCAATTGCAATAATGGGGGATATCCCACCTTCAATGCTAACACCAACAACATGATGAACACTACTACAACACTCAATATTAAAAATATATTTTTTAATTAGTCTAGGTTTTTCTTTTTTTGTTGTGTTTTGGAGGAGAGTGTGGAACCCATTATAGACTGTATACATCTAAGGCAGTCAGGTATAATAGGGAAGAGCCACTCCATTTTACTTTCCTTAAAAATAAATAAGAAAAATTATGTGGAACCTATTAAGCTTAATAATGTTAGGATATATTTTATTTTGTTTTTGTTTTCATTTTGCAAGGTGGTGTGGAACCCGTTGCAGACTGTAGGTCATTGTGCCTATCAAGCAAGAGGTATGTCACCCTATTTTTTCTAATTTTTAGGAGTGTTTCAATATGGATAAGGATAACCTATTTCCCACTAAGAGGGTTACACTTGTACTTTAACCAATACATAGACACCTACTTCTCTCCAGAAGGGAAGCCATTATATCTAGACTAGCACAGAGGTGCCTACTTCCAACCAAGAGGGCAACACTTGTACTTGGACTAGTACATTGGTTCCTACTTCCCACCATAAAGATAGTCTGTACAACTAAACTAGCATAGAGGTGCCTACTTCCCACCAGGAGGGTGGCACCTACATTCAATCCATCAAAGTAGGTGCTTACTTCCCACCAAGAGGGCATCATCTATATTCAGTCCAATACAAAAGGTGCCTACTTCCCACCAGGAGGGTGATGCCTACATTCGGTCCAGAACATAAGGTTTCTACTTCCCACCAAGAGGGTGGTGCCTAAATTTAGGCCAATACAAAAGGCATCTAATTCCCACCAAGATGGTAGTTCCTACATCTAGGCCAACATAGAAGGTGCTTACTTCCCACTATGAGAGTGGTGCCTACATCTAGGTCAACATAGAAGGTGCCTACTTCCCACCAGAAGGATGCCACCTACACCAATATAAGCATGAAGACATATAGTTTTTGATGATCGAGAAAGCCTACTACCTTGTTTTTGATGATGGAGTAAGCCTACTCCCTAGTTTTTGACAATGGAGTAAGCCTACTCCAACTTTTGATGACAGTCTACACGTACTCCCAAGATGTTAATGATGAGAAATACCCAATTTCAAGATCCAAAAATGAAGTGTGTTCACTCCTATGTCAAATAATAATAATTTATGTTTTTATTTTCAAACATGGAACCTTGAGATTTGAGTTGATGCAGTACCCAAGAAGATAACCTCCAATGAAAGTACATCACAAAAATAATGTCATGACTTTCCCATTTTTGGTAGACCATGATTAAAGAAAAAATTGGCTATTTCACACCAGTTGGTGAAACACACACCATGTTTCATGAACTAAACCCCGGTAAGTACTGTTGTTTCTTTTAATTATATGCACAATTATCTAGAAATCATTTCTATGTTAATATCAATATGTTTCTTCAAATTTCTCTTGTCCAAATCCCACATCAATATTTAGCCACATGGCATGAATAAGGTATAATAAGAGTTGCAACAAATATCAGTACACCCAGGAAAACATATCAAAACAAATACTGCTAAGGTGTAGTAATAATCCTTAAATAGTAGGAGGAAGCACCTACTACGACATGCTATCAACCAGAGGTGTAGTCACTATATATATATGAAAAGAAGGGAAAAGACAGAGAAATAATAAATATATATATATATATATATATATATATATATATATATATATACAACTGAATAGATAAATGAGCCTAGCAACCATGGGGGGACTATCCAAAACTATACCCAAAAAAGGAATGAACCTATTGATTTCACAATAGTAACAAGTGTAGTACAAGAAAAATTTGAGTCTACAAGCAGATTAGACTATTATAGTTTGATATTCAAGGCCAAGAAATTATTGTGGCCCATGCGTTTGCAACATCCATGGGGATATGACTGTGTAGATTAGGCAATTATTGATTGAGTATAAGAAAAATGAGCAATAGGCCAAATTCACATGATGAACTGGGAAGCAAATCAAAAGTAGGTTAAACCATCTGCATACACCCAACAACCACAACCCAATTAAAATAAATGATCACCCATATTGATGGGCATCCTTCTCTCCTATTTCTAATAGCACCAACACTATTAGAAAGTTTCTTTTGAAGTGGGATATTCGAAATAGAGACTATGTGGTCACACACATAAAATGTTGACCAAACTCTATCATTAGATCCAAAAGAATTAGAGGCAAAGGAAACACCAGTAGGGATATCATAGTCAATAGCTCTGTTAAAATTTTAGCTTACTAACACATCATAGTTGGAGACTTAAGAAATTTTAGCCCTTGAAGAAATAGAACCTTTGATCGAGGAACATTTATTGTGAAAAATGGCTAAAGAAGAACTTCAACGAGGAAGAGTCACTCTTGCTCTGCATCCACCACAAAGTGTTCCCAGATAATAGAACCAAGGTAGCCATCGAGTGAAAATAAAATAAAATAAATAAAAATAAAAAATATAAGGGGACAATGCCCACGCCCAAGGGAAGCACCATAAGAACAAAGTATACTGGGGGAATGTGACATGAGGACATGTCAAATATTAGGTATGGGGGTATGATGAGCACAAAAAATACTCATTTTATTTATATTTGTGAGGGCATCATTACTAGTTTAATTAACATTAGAGATGTATTTTTGTATAAATCTTGCTTATAATTAATATAAATTGTGGTACTTATACTTGTTTGGTGTTTTTAGCTGAACGTTTGTGTAGCTACAAGTTTTTGCTAATTTTTTCACATTTTTAAATCGAGGTCCCATATGGACCTAGCATTGTGTGAAAAGAATAATATTTTTATGAAGGATATTTTAAAGGTTATCACGATGAACGTAGGAAGGTGCCTACTTCTCGAATGCAAGAAGGTGCCTACGTCTAGAACATAGGAAGGTGCCTAATTCCTAGTGCCTACTTCCTGAAGATAGCAAGGTGCCTACTTATCGAATGCTAGAAGGTTCCTACTTCTTGGTGCCTACTTACCAAATGCAAGAAGGCATCTACTTCCTAAATGTAGGAATGCACCTACTTCCCAAATGCAAGAAGGAACGTACATCCCAATTGATAGACGTTGACTATTGATCACACAATTTCCAATAAAATGATAAAAGTAGTTGTAAACTTTAGAAGAAAATTATTTTTAGTTGATAATATTTTATTTTGTCAAATGACCTCTCTTTTAATAGGTAAAAATTGTAGATGCACACGTGCCCATATTAGTGAATCATGATTCATGTTTAATTTAGGAATTCTAAATATGCTATTATTGTAATAGAAATTGGACACATTCTATATAAGAATATAGGCCATTTATAAAAAACACAATCCATGAATTCTTAATATTTTGTACTGCATTATTAATCAATTTATTTTTTGAGTGTTTCTCATTCGTTTGGACTAAGGGATAAATTTCTAGTAACCAACCGTATAGACCATCTGCAAGAGATTGGGACCACTCTAGGTACTAATCCTCCCTTACTTTATTTACTTTAGTATTTATTATTTCTTTTTATCTTTCAGTCATGTGTTTATTTTTCTATAATTTATTTTAAATTGTGTGTTTATTTTTTTACAATTTATTTTTAGTCGTGTGTTTATTTTCTGTATTTTATTTCCTATATTTTTCTCCTACAATTTTAATTTAGTTTTCCTTTCAATTATTTTAATTTTGCAACTGTGTTAATTTCTTGTACACATTTATTTTTCTGCATGTTTTTTTATATACTTTATTTAAATATTTAGTTTTAATTGGGTTTGTTTGAACTAAAAATACACGAACAAAAAAATCCCCTCATAAACCATTAGGCACAAAGGGACTTATCTCCCACACCATAGGCATATACTATGCATGTCACTCACAATTTTATGAGCTCTCGAATTTACACAAGTGGATATATTTAGCCCTTTTACAGAACACCATTTCTTCTCACCACCTACCATCGCATAAATGGTCATCACATTAATAAGTTTGGAACCTTTAAAATCCTTATACAAGACCTCATTGATGAAGGTCACCTTGTGGTAGAAATATCTGAACAAAAAAATTCCCCTAATCAAGACTTAGGGATATTTCAAGACCCCTTGCCTAAACATGAACAAAATAACAACCATGTTCAATATAGAAATATTCCCTTGTGAGATCAAAATTTTTATAGGGATGTTTCATATTAGCACTAACAACAAGCTATAGTAAAAGGCCATCCTATTTTGGTGTTGTGGCCTAGGCACATATTTGCTCCTAAAGAGCCACCTTTGTTTTTAAAACCTCAAGAAAAAGGTAAGAGGACCTTCAATATACAACAACAATTAGAGGAATCCCTAACCAAAATCTCTATACTTTAATTGCTAAAAACTTTTCCAAGTCATAGAGAAAGCTTGTTTAAACTATTAAATGAGCAAATTATCCATAAAAATATTAGCCTCGATAATTTGGCTAACATGGTAGGGTCCCTTAGTGTAAACCATGCAACTATATCCTTCTTTAAGGATGATCTTCCTAATCCTTCAATGTTAGGAGAGTTCCCTTTGTATATTACATGCCAAATTGGTGAGCAATGTATTAAAAGGGTTGTTATTGATAATAGCTTAGCTATAAATGTGTGTCACCTTAAGTTCATCCATAGGATAGGTATTAACAAGGGGGATCTAAAAATATTAGATATTTTAATAAAAGCCTATGACAATGAAGAGCACGAAGCCACTGGATCTATACTTATTACAGTAGAAGTGGAGCCTCATATACTAAACACTCTATTTTATGTGTTTCCATATGATTTTAATTACATCGTTTTAGGGAAATCACGGATCCATGCTATACAAGTTATCTCATCGAATTACCATCAATTTTTATAATTTGAATACCAAGGCACATTGTATAGCATTATGGATGACAAAGATCCTTTTGCTTACTATAAATACATCTAGGAAAAAAATCCTAAGGTCCATATTTACCCCTTTTTGAATGCTTATTGCCCTATTATCACTGATATCTTAAGCCTTGTTCCACATAAAGAGACAAAGGATACCCAAGACAT